>CM028384.1:1100532-1202104 GCA_013146195.2 Codonopsis lanceolata | reverse complement strand
TCCCCAATTGATGCATGTTTGGGGAGGAGCTTACAATGAGGTACATGATCAACAAGTTACATTTAATGTCTTCAAGCCCATCAAGTACTGGAGAAATTAAAGATTGTGCAAGAGTGGAGGTGGTTCAGGATTGATGGGAGAAGGATCTCATGATAATATTCCTAAAAGCTCAGTTGAGCACATTTGTGAGAGAAGGTGGTGATGGAGCCAAAAAAGTCAAGAAAATGTGATGAAAAGAAGGGAGGTATGTCATTCCTCCAAGAAGAAAGAAAGTCAAAAAGTCGCTTTGATGTGGCACAACTACCATCCATGCGGTTAAATGGAAAAAGTCAAAGTGAGGCACCAATGATGGAAGCAATGTTTAAAAATGGTGCCAAGAAAGTTTCTCCAATTGGTACGCCGTGAGAGGTTCGAAAGTGTTTCTCCATGATCCTCCATAGCTCGATGCGGGAGAAGAAGTCAAGCTAAAGACTTTAAATTAGAACTACTCACACCGGTTTTCTTTCCTCTCTTTTCATTTATTTGTTTTTATAGCTTTTGTATTTATATGCATGTGTCGCCAAGCCCTCCCGAAGTTTGTGGGTTTATAGGGAGGTGTATATAGTGTCCCCTCGCAAAAATATTTTTTCTTTTATTTGCTTTTCATGGGAGTTGTGATTGTTGCCTTGCCTTGTATGCTCATGAACATTGAGGGCAATGTTCGGTTTTAAGTTTGGGGGTGTGGGTTAGCATTATTTTTGCCCTCGATTTTTGAGAAAATTTTGAAAATTTTTAGAAAATTTCAAGCTAGTTTGGACCCCTTTAATTATGCTTTGATCATTCATCTCATCACTTTGGCACTTATAGAGTTGTATGTGCATTATTTTCTTGGATTCGGCCTTGAGATTATTACATGCATAGTTGAGGATATTTTGTGATTTTTGTGCTAGCCTTTCCCTCATTCATGTTAAATAGTGCCCATGTGTGGATATCTTGATAAAAAAAATTTAAGTTAAGCTCTAGCTTTGGTTGTGCATGTGTTATGAGTACCTTGTTGTGAGTTGTGATGCCGTTAGATGATCTTGAGATTGATGGATAGCTTGGCTTGTGAGTATGACAATAGCATGATATAGGCCATGTTTGACTCGTTTGTGCCATATCGACCTACCCATGTTCACATTAAATCCCTAGTGTCCCATTTGAGCCTTAATGAAAGAATGGTGTGTGCAAGAGCACACAATGACCCCCATTCGCCTTCATTTGGATCACCCGCATTGACTTATCCCATGAGCCTATACACTTAATCCAACCCTTTGAGAGAGCACTTTGTGAAATGAATTTTTAAATCTATGTCTTGAAGGGAGTATGTGCTTCATGGAAGTATTGTTCTTCATGTATTGGTGTGGTGTGTTTTTAATCTTGGTTGATGAGTTGGGGGTTGTTTATCTTGTAAAAAAGGGCCCTTGTGTATAAAAAAAAAGAATCAAACGTGAAGGGCAACCCAAAATTATGATCCATTTATGCTTTAAAGTTATTCAAAGAGGGGTATTGTGGGATGAAAAAAATCATTTGTGGTAGTTTGGTATACTCTCAACCCCAAGTTCTTGATATGTAAAGAAAAAAAAAGAAAGAAAGAAGAAGCTAAGTTTGGGGGTTGTTGAGAAGAATGTTGAGTCATGATGAAGTATATTGTTTCATGAAGTGGACTTGAGTTTGATTTTGAAGGCTTCACTTGTGCTCTCTTGTCTTGATTTCCTTCCCTTCATTTGTAGCTCAACCTTGGCCTAAAGTTACAAGCTTGCAAAAGTCCTATTGATATTGTCATGCCATGAGTTATTGCCTTGTGAAGTATTTATCTCTTTCGGTTTCATGGCTTATGCTTGGTATTTCATTGAACGTTCAATCCTAGCTAGAGTGCTATTTAGTCACATGGGCTTGTGCTTTGTTTTAAGTAAGTGTTTGAGGAAAATTTGATAGCATTGAAATCACATCATACCTTGGTTATGCATTTTTATAATCTTGAGTTTGATTTCTTTCATGGTAATGCATATGGGATCTTGATTGAGTGTCTTCTTCATTTCATCGTTGTCTCGAGCTTATCCACAGTCCATATCTCTCTTTGCTCGGGACGATCAAAGCTTAAGTTTGGGGGTGTTGATAAACTTATTATTTTCTATTATTTTCATTAATTTTCCGGAATTTTATAGGTTATTTTGAGCTTTGGTTGATAATTAATTGCATTTGAGATACTATTTTTATGTATTTTCATGCTTCATGTAGGTATCTCAAAGATATTCGAGGTTCTAAGGCTCAATTTATACAAATCGAGGACATTCCGGGCTTCAAAGTTAAGTTTGGACGCTTGCCGTTAAGTTTTGTTAAGGATTTGAAGGCAACGCAGCCTAACGTAACTTAATCAAGCCGATTGAGGACTTATTTGCGAAGTCTGCGAGAGAGGACTTCTCCAAACAACCAGAAAACCTAGGGAAGCCTAAGGCTCAAGTCGAGTGCGAGGGAGGCCGAGCAAATCCCTCGAAACTCGCTCCTCATTAATGTGTTGTCGACAAGAGAAGCGGCCACGCCACCCGCCGCCCGCGTGTTCACCGCGTGTTCCAGAGTTTTATGGGGGTAGGATCGGCCATGATCCACTCGGTCCCCCCCCATCCGGCCCACCTCAAGCCATTCCTCTCCTCTAACCCATTTCCTCACATGGGCGACCCGCGCTCTCTTGCCTGGTCCGACCCTGACCCTAGCGCAAACCCATGTCCCTTTTATTGCCCCTTTTGCCCTCAATTAATTCCTAAACTTCCTATTATGTCCCTTTATGGCCCTAGCTGCCTTGGAGATTCAGTGAGCTCGATTTTTCGGCAGAGGTTAGGGCTTGAATAGAACAACTGAAACCAAGGGCTGAACGAGAAAATGAAGGGTGAAATGAAGCAGTGAAGAATCTGAAGGAAGAAGAAAAGGGAAGAAGCCACATTTAAGATTTTCTATCTCCATTTTTCATCCACTCTCCATTATTCCTCCATTGTTGTTCAAACCAAGGCAAGGATTTCATCACTTCCTCAATTAAAAAGTATTGTACTATTTACTCTCTATTTTAATTTAATGACAATAATTTTTATTGAAGATTTGATTTACCTTCCTTGCATTATGAACTAAATTAATTGCCTAGGGTTTTGATATATGTTGGCTTGAATGTTGGTCCGCAACATATAAGTGTCCTCTTTAATGATTCTAACGACCTGAAAAGGACCTTCCCAATTCGGTGAAAGCTTCCCCCACTCAGCTCGATGGCATGTTGCCTCAATCTTACGGAGGACCCAATCGCCCACAGCAAATGACCTACCACGAACCCTTTTGTCGTGGTGGGCCTTTGCTCGCGGCTTATAGTTTGCCATTCTCATCCTAGCATCCAGTCGTTTTTCCTCCAACAAATCTAAATCAGCTACCCGAGCTGCCTCATTGGACTCAGTGTTGTAATGTAAAACCCTATGAGTAGGCAAATACATCTCTACAAGAGCCATAGCATCCGACCCATAAGCCAAAGAGAAAGCTGTTTCTCCTGTTGGACCCCTGACTGTCGTTCGAACCGCCCACAAAGCTGAAGGCAACTCGTCTACCCATCTTCCTGCTTTATCCTCTAAATTTCGCTTCAACACATGCAGAATCTGTTTATTTGCAGCTTCAGCCTGCCCATTGCCTTGGGGGTATGCCACCGACGATTGCCAATGCTTTACACGCATCTGCTCACATGCTTTAGTGAACTTTTCAGAAAATTGAGTCCCATGATCAAATACAATTGCTCGCGGGACCCCAAACCGGCACCATATATGCTCATGAACAAAATCGATGACATTAACTTCGCTGATGGTTGCCAGGGGCTTTGCCTCCACCCACTTAGTGAAGTAATCAACAGCGACCACTGCATACTTGAACTTCGAGCGAGCCACAGGAAATGGGCCAATTAGGTCTATCCCCCACATGTCAAATGGCCACGAGGCTATAACAGGAGTTTGCTCTATAGACGGCAAGCGAGGTATATCTGCATAACGTTGACACTTGTCACACCGCCGAACATACATTTCAGCATCCCGCCTTAAAGTTATCCAATAAAAGCCAGCTGCCAGCACTTTTTCTGCTAGTGACCTCTGACCTGGGTGACCTCCACATTTTCCTTCGTGTACCTCACCTAAAATGCCTTCCGACATCTCCGGTCGCACACATCTTAGCAAAGGTCAGGTGTAAGACCGCCTATAAAGTATGTTGTTTAGAATAACGTACCGGCATGACCGCTTCTGTATAGTTCGAGCCTCTTTTTTGTCCTCGGGTAACACCCCTTGCTCGATGTAGGCCTTAAGATCATCAATCCAACACTTTTAAGCCGGCTCGATGTCCATGATCGCCTCCTTTTCTGTAACAGGTACCTCCAGATGCTCGAACATGACCACCGGATGCAAAGACTGAATTTCGTCTTCGGCCATCTTTGACAAGTAATCAGCTCGCATGTTGTCTTCCCGAGCAATTCTCACCAATTCCCAGTAATCAAAGTCTTTTAAAATCTCCTTCACCATCGCACAGTAGCGAACTAAAACCGGATGATGAACTGCATAGTCACCTTTAACTTGATTTACCACCAGCTGGGAATCACAGTACACAATCAATGCACGCACTCCTATATCTTGCGCGAGCTCAAGCCCATCGATCAACGCTTCATACTCAGCCTGATTGTTAGAAGCTGGAAATTTGAAGCGCAATGCTTTCTCAAATTCCACATCCTGCTCGGGTGGGACTAGTACCAACCCAGCACCACTTCTAAATCTGCTAGCCGAACCATCAACATGGAGCTCCCAACAATACTCTGGTAGTGGCTTTGGGCTCGGATTATTTGTTGATGTCGTCCTGGAAGGCTTTTCTTCCTCGCCAGAATCCTTGAAGCTTGTCTCTGCCACGAAGTCAGCTACGGCCTGTGCCTTGATTGCCCGCCGAGGTTGATAATCAATATCAAACTCAGTTAACTCAATCGACCAGGTGAGTAGACGACCAGAAGTGTCCGGCTTGTGCAATATTTTTCTCAAAGGCATATCTGTATACACGATGATTTAATGTGCAGAAAAATAAGCTCGAAGTTTCCGAGCAGCAACAACAAGTGAATAAGCTAACTTTTCTGCATTAAAATATCTTCCCTCTACATCAGTAAGGGCTTTCGAGACATAGTAAACAGGTTTCTGGATATTACATTCCTCCCTAACCAAGACAACTGCTACCGCCTACTCGGTAGCTGCTAAATACACAAAAAGCTTCTCCCCGAAAACCGGGCTACTCAACAAAGGAGGACTCCCTAAATACGTTACCAATTGCTCGAAATCCTTCTGACACTCAGGTGTCCATTCAAACCCCTTATTACCCCGTAGCACTTTAAAGAACGGCAAACACCTCTCTGCCGATCTGGAGATAAATCGACCAAGGGCTATAACCCTGCCGTTAAGCCTCTGAACATCCTTTATGCAGCGAGGAAGCTTCATGGTAACCAACGCCTTAATTTTCTCAGGATTAGCCTCAATGCCCCTCTCAGTCACCATAAATCCGAGGAACTTGCCGGCCTTCACCCCGAACACACACTTGCTCGGGTTCAACTTCATATTATTCTTCCTAAGATTGGCGAAGGTCTCACCTAGGTCCTCTGTATGCTCATGCCCTCTAGTCTTGACCACCATATCGTCAATGTAAGCCTCAACATTCCTCCCTATCTACGAGCTGATTATTCTGTTCACCATTCTCTGATAGGTGGCTCCTGCATTTTTTAAGCCAAATGGCATCATCTTATAGCAATATAACCCCCCTGCTGCTCGAAAAGCTGTCAGAGCCTTATCCTGCTCGTTCATCTTAACCTGATGATACCCAGAGTAAGCATCAATAAAGCTAAGGAGCTCGAACCCCGCTATAGCATCCACCAACTTGTCAATTCGTGGCAAAGGATAACAGTCCTTCGGGCAGGCTTTATTCAGATCCGTGAAATCAACACACATCTGCCATTTGCCATTAGACTTCTTAACCATCACCACATTAGCCAACCAGGTTGGGTAATGTATCTCTTCGATTATGTCGGCGTTAAGCAACTTTCGACCTCCTCACGATCGCTTGATCCTTTTCCACATAATAAACCACAGGTTGTTGGATTGGTCGAAAGGCGGATCTACATTGGCGGTGCAATGCCACGGTTCGCTCACCCCTTGCATATCTCTCGGCCGCCAAGCAAAAACATCCAAGCTATCTTGTAATTGCTTGATCAAATTTGCGAGCTTCCACCGACAAAGCCTTGCCAATTTTTATCTTACGCTCGGGTATGCGGGAATTGATAATCACTTCCTCGAGCTCATCGGCCGTGAACTCGGCTCATCCGCATTTGGAGTGTATCACACTCCACCTTCTCATCTTCTTCTTTCGATCCTCAACCTTGTCGAGCTTATGCGTCTCCATGGCCTCGGTTTGTACCTCAGATTCCTCAGGCATCAATGCGTGAGGGATTTTCAACGCATTCCTCGGTAACTTCATCTTGTTGTATGGCTTGCTCCTCCCGACTTCAATGTCGACAAGGAAGAACTGAACTTTCCACCAATCTGGCTCGCAGTCATTCCCATAGCCACATCATTCTCGTGTTGCTCCCCCGACTTCAATGTCGGCATAGAGCTCGTATTCATGTCAGGATTGGCCTGTAACATAACAATCACAGGCGGCCCCACAGTCACTTGAGATGTTTCCCTTGTACTGATGGTTACCCTCTGCTCGCCATCTTCCAAAGTCAACTTTTGCTTCTTTCTGCGGCTATCTCGCACATACTCGAGCAGCTCTAGGCGGCTCACTTAATGTTCTATTCACTATTCACGATCGAGTAAAACTTTGCGCTAATGTGGGATTGCGCCACCATACGAAACTTTGCCATGCTCGGCACACCCAGAATTATGTTATAGGGGGACTTCAAATCGATTACCATGAAAGTGATCTTTTCAGCTCGCGTCCTGCTCCCCTCACCAATGAATACTTCCAACTCGATTGTACCCTTGACCGGGACCTTATGGTTAGTGAACCCCTCCAGTGCACCTGCGTACGACTTTAATCTATCGTCGCTCAGCTCAAGCCCCTGGAAACACGAATAGTACATCACGTCTCGGCACGCCCCAGTGTCAACCAAAATCCTATGAACAACCCAGCCATCCACCAAAGCTAATACGATCAATGACTGTTCGCCAGCCACATTACTCGCTAACTCACTGCGAGTAAACTAAATAGCTTGTTGCCCATCTTGTAAAGTAGCAGGTTGATCTACCGCTTTGGATAAAGAGTATATTTGCTTTCCGAGTTGAGTCGGAGTGGGCTCTTCATCCATTATCACATTAATTACCCCCTAATCGGCGGGGCTTCTCTCTTAGGAGCATTCCCCCTATTTCCTCCATCTCGTTTGAAGCGGTCCAACCGCCCCTCGTTGATCAATTTCTGAATGGCCTTTTTCAACGGCCAGCATTCCTCCGTGGTATGCCCATAATCATCATGATAGGCACACCGCTTTGTTTGATCCCTTTCACCAGCTGTCGCCGGATTCATACGAGATGGATTAGGAAGTTCATTCCTTATCTCATACATAATGTCTTCACGTAGCGTGTTGAGCGGAGTCAAATCTGATTCGCGAAGAAATTCCTTTGGCCGGTCATATCGGGACTTACTTTTATTATAACCTCCACTTCCTACCTGACCATTTCCCTTAGAATTTCCAGCAGCTTCACTATTCTCCTTTTTCTTCTCCTTTTTTGCCGTCTCCCCGGCACACCACTTCTGTGCTCGCATGAGCATTTCCGCTTGTGTCTTCGGTTCACGCATGCTCAACTCTGATCGTAAGCCACCTTCACCTTCAAACAAACCAGTTTCAAAGCACAGGGTTAGGGGTTACCTCTGCTCGGTCAACCCGGAACTTGCTCCAACACCTTGGTAAACCGCTCAGTAGCTCATTGTGGACTTCATGTGCTTGTTTAACCTTTGACAAATCGGCCCTTGTCTTAGCCAACGTGCCGCCGTTCCAAAATCTGCCAAGAACTTTGCTCGCAGATCAGCCCAATTATTAATTGATCGCCGTGGCAGCGCCCCCATCCAGGCTAAAGCTTTCCCCTGCAACACACCAACAAAAGCTCTAATTTTGAGCTTCATCCAGAAGTCACCAGCCGCCGGCGATTCAAACGACATCAACCAATCCACGGCCTTTGTTTTGCTGTATATTCCTTAATATTCGGAATATAAGCCTTGCGTGGAGCATTCTCAATCCTAGTGGGGGGTCGACGTGCCCAAGAAATTTCCATCTAGAGCCTTGCCTTGCTCCCAGGCTTCCATTCGGCGTTTCAATTCCTCAAAGTCTTGCATGTTTATGGTTGTAGGCAAACCACCCCAGTGGGGCTACACGAGAGGCATAGGAGGGGCCGTGGGGACCCATAGCCCCAACGGCGGAGTAATCCCCAGCACCACGAACGAGGCACCCCAACGAGCTGAGCAGTGGTGTCGGTGATTGATCTGATCCTTTTTCCCCTTGGGAATGATGAGATGCCCATGAGATCACCCAGGAGAAGGAGTTCTTCGTCGGTGTACATATGAACCCCTTGGTGACCGCGCGACTATGAGCACGAGATCGCCGTGGCGAGGTGGTGAACCCTGCGAACATGCGACTTTGGCGGGGAAGGTGAACGTCGACGGCCGAGATTGGCGAATCCTCTCCAACTCGTGGTCCCAACCTTCGAATGAACACTAGGCACGATCTGTGGCTAGCTTTATCGCCTCTCTCGCGCCCCTAGATCCCCTCGTGCTGGCCGAGAATGAACGACCAAGGGATTCATCTAGTTACCCTCGGTGCGAGAAACACCTGCCGCCTGGCTCGGAGCTGACAAGGCTGGTAAAGGGTCCAGCTCGATGGGCAATGATGGTTTACCCATTGCAATCAACTATAAATTGAGCTGGTGCATCTGACCCAGGTATATGGCTCTTTGACGCAGAGCCTCCTCTCGAAATTCGTGCGCCAAGCCAACTGCTGCTTCGGCACTCCGAGCCAATGAATCTACTCCACGCCTCTGATTGAGCTGGTGGCGAGCGTCATGAGGCGATGGAACATTATTCCCAGCTAACTGATTAAAGCTAAGAGTCGGGTGCACCTCCTCTCGACGACTGCCACTGCCACCATTAACTCCATTTTCCGCCATTGTTAAAACTTCCAGAAAAACAATTACCAACTTACGCAGATGTACTACCGCAAAAACTTTCGTTCCCGGCAACGGAACCAACTGATGCGTCCAAGATATTTTGAATACACAGGTTAGGCCCAATCTGGATACCTGGCTTTCAACGTATCCTCAATTCCTTAGAGCCCAACTCTGCAATAAGAAGAGACAATCGTGAACTAGGCAGGGGCACTCCCTGCGAAGGCCCTCCGGCGTAAGAATCAGTACAAGATTCAACAAATGAGTAATCAATTTGGCAGAGTTTTAGTTAGAGAGTTTGATTGCGCGTACCTTTCCCCTTTATTTTCTGGGGTTTTTATAGTTGCCGGAGAACATAACTGTTCATAACCGCTCATAACTGCCCATTATAGATCATGGCCTTAATGGCGGGCACATTAACTCCCCCATTAACTTCCCCATTAATTACAATGATTTAAATGGAGAGTTTCCCGGACATAACCGTCCTCTTCGGGAGACAACTCATGCTCGAACATAACTGCCCTCAGCTGGTAATAGTTCTCGTAATAGCGAGCATAGCAAATCACATTCGCGCCTTAAGTTCGCTAATTAAGCTCCCACCGACATCTCATTTGGGTTAAAGTCCACGCCATGCTCGATTGCTCGGATGACATACATCTGCCCGGCACGTGACCCATGACTTGGACCTATTGGGCCGGGTAGTTCAATATATATATATATATATATATATATATATATATATGATATAAATGTATTACTTGAAACATGAATGGTATGTTAAAGCCATTTAATAATAAATTAAATTGCAAAAAAAACTTACAAAATGGTAAAATGAAGTTTAAAAGGTTGTCAATTAAGAAAGTAATTGATTATGTTCACTTTATTATTATTATTACTCAAATAAAAAGTAAATGATTAATAATTCTTACGGTTACTTGAATTATTGTTACAATAATCTTAATTATTGTCCCTAATGAATGCAATTGATGGTCATTTTAATGTCATATTAATAACATAATGAGAACCAAAGTATTGTTCTTCTTCCTCCCCTCCTCAATCTAAAGACAATTTGCATTTCCATTTTCGTATGATTCATTATTTTTTTTGCAAGTTGTTGCAAGTCAACTATTGTATCGATCTTGGCATGATCAATCCATGTGTACACATTTTCCTACTTGTGAAATGAAATTGTGTTTGACTTCAGTTTTTTCCTTCTATTAGTTCAAAATTAAAAAAAGAAGATAAATCAAGTATTCTTGTTATTTTATGTGTTAATATTTTATATAAAAAGCATACATTTTGTAGTAATGCTTGCAAGCAATAGTATTTAAACAAATATGTAAAGATTTTAATTTGTTACAAGTATTTTAAGGTTACTACACAATAAATCAAACCCAAGAAATTATATACCAAAATTTAAATTTAAATGAAAAAACTAAAACGATCAAATGCCAAAATCAAGAGCAAAATAAGAAACCAATTTGTATCGAGTGGCAAATATTAGATTTGAAATCAATAACGCATTGAGAAAAAAAAAATAACACAAATAAAATTATAACTAAAAAAGCATTAATGAAAATAAAATAACCGTTTTGAAAAAAAACAAAAGCAATAATCAATATCAAAAGCAATATAAAAACTTGAACACAAATCTAAACTAAAACTAATATCAGTGTCAAAATCAAATATTAAAATCCGTCAAAATCAATATAATTTTATCTAAGTAGAAGCAAATTAAGAAATCAAAAGCTCAATTGAAACAAAGCTACTAATCAAGAACCATAAACCAAAACCGAAACATAAAATAAATCTAGGAATCAATTACAAAAATTGAAATTGAAATCATATTTAAATCCAAAATAAAATAACAAATAAAAATAATATCAAAATCATCGATGAACAAAATGTAATATATCAAATGTCAAATCAAGAGCAAAATAAAAAACCGATTTATATCAAGTAGCAAATATTATATTTGAAATCAATATGGAATCGAAGAAAGAAAATAACACAAATAGAAATATAACTAAAAAATAATTAATAAAAATAAAATAACTGTTAAAAAAAACAAAGGCAACAATCAAAGATCAAAACCAATACACAAATCTAAAATAAAACTAAAATCAATGCCAAAACCAAAAATTAAAGTAAGTCAAAATCAATATAATTTTATCTAAATAGAAGTAAATTAAAAATCAAAAGCACAATTGAAACAAAGATATTAATCATGAACCATGAACCAAAACTGAAACCTAAAAGAAATCTAGAAATCAATTAAAAATAAAATTTTAAACTGAAATCATATGTAAATCCAAAATTAAATACCAAATAAAATTAATATCAAAATCATCGGATGAACAAAATTTATAATTAAAAAGTAAAACAAATCGTGAGGGTCAATATCCAAAAAGTTGAAAACGAAACAAAAATTAAATAATTTTGTAATACCCATACATCAAAACCAAAATAAAAAATCTATCATCCAAATAAATTAATATGAGTCTTATCGTATCACTATCACTTTTGTGTGTCATGATAACAACTTAATATACTTTTAAAAGTACGAAATATGAATCTCTAATGAGGTCCCAACATAATGTTTGAGGTGTTGACCTAAAAGAAATTCATTTCAATATCTTTAGTTTACTGTTCCAATCTGTCGGATTCAACTAATGCCATCGCCCATCATTGATCTTTTGAGATCTAGTTTTAAATCTCTCTTCATTTGATGAATGAAAAAGAAGTAAAGGGGATGATGAAGTTACCGCATGTGAAAATGAAAAAGAAAGGCCGAGGGCGAGACATAGAAGGGTCGACGTTGAGAAATGTATGGTTTTTGTCAACTTAAATACACAATATATATGAATTTTTTAAAATTTTTGAGCCAATAGTTAAAACACTTTTACAATTGATAATAGTCGGAGTCTTATATGAAGGATTATGAGTTTTATATAGAAGAAGTTAATACCACATGTTATAGCTATTGTAATTAAGTATAGTTATTAGATCATGACAAACAAATCATTTAAAGTTGAATTTGAAAAGACTCTTTTGTTAGGAAGTTTGAAAATGTAACTTTAACAAAATGATGTGAGGTGTCACACTCTCAATCTTCCTCAACAACTTTAAATATATTTATATATAGATTTTTTTGCTTTCGATTTCCGTTTACCATTCTTCACTCCTATCTACGAATATTGAACATTTCAAATGGAAGTCATTAAGAGTCGCTGAAGATGATGGGCTTGTTAATTTAAAAAATTGGTTTTTCTATTCACAAATTGAAATGAGAGAGCATTTGTATTTTTACTTGATGCACATGGTTTTCCTTTTTTTAATGGAATAAATGTAATTTTTCCCCAAAAATTTATTTTGCCGGTTAAATAAAAACTTAGTGGACTTTTGAGGTTAAATATTTAGTGAAATTCTGATCGGTCTCTTTTCCAAAGTTTGTTACCCCTCCAGTCCATCGTTTTTTTTTTTTACCGCAAAAATCAATTTTTCGAAATATTGTTCTGAAAATGGCATTGTCTTCTTCAACAGCTCCTGCAAACACACACATTGGATTCAAAAATTACCATTCCAGCGCCCCTTTGTGGGGGTTTGAGAGCAACGCCCCTAAAAGGTAAATGATTTTTCTGAACTATAAATATGAAACTGTAATGAATCTGTACGTGCTGGATTGAAGGATATTTCAATAAGACGAAGGAGGAGAACGAGAAAGAAGAAGACTTCCGACAGAGGAGATGTAAGAAGAAGGTGGAGGACATGGTCTGGTTCGTTACGAATTTGTATCGTGATGAAAAATTGGATTATATAATATTTTATATATCGCGGTGCAAAAATTAATTCATCCTGATGCGAAATTGGATTACGTAATTAAAACTTTTCTATTGCGGTGCAAAAAAATGTTCATCACGGTGCAAAATTGGATTATCTAATAAATTGATACATTGCGGTGTAAAAATTGATGTATTTAAATTAATGTATTACGGTGCAAAATTTGATGTAGCACGTTTCACTGAGTAAGTGACCTCTGTAGTGCGTCTTCGGTTCATTAATGGTATCGTAGTCATTTTATCTCCCAAAGTGACTTTTCCTGTTGAAAAAAAAAAACACAGTACTTGAGGAGTTATAAACTTCAAAAAGTAGACTGACCAGCAATTTCTTCATAAATATTCTTTAAAAGATACCGACTCAGTTATCATCCTAAAATTTTCTCAAGGCAAAATAAATAATTTGATTGAAAAAGAACGAAAAAACTACAGGCCGGTCAATTTTTTGAAGTTTTAATATGCTTCAGTACTGTGTTTTTTTTTTCAACTGGAAAATGACAATTTTAGGGGCAAAATGAGTGTGAAACCCTTAATGAGCGTGAGACACGTGTAACAAATGACAAACCTTTGAATCACGGTGTATATGTTTATATATCGAGGTGTAAGACATATTATTCAAATTTAATTAATTTGTACCGCTTTATATGTGAACCGCGATATATAAATATAAAGAAGATGAAAAAGGAAGAAAAAAAGTAATTCTCATCTGTCAGAAACATCTTCCAGATTATACCTTGTTACGACTGTACAATTAGTTAAGTTGTGACTGTAAGAGACAAAAAGATTTTATACATACAGCCTTCTTCTTTTACTTTTATTTAATGTGAGATATTTGTAGAGAAAGTGATGTGTCAGGGGTGACCAAGTGTCCAGTAAGACCATATACAATAAGTCAATCGGATGACCAAGTGTCCATCTGCTTGATAAAGTAGAACACATTTTAAGTAATGTGGGATACACCTTGTAATTATGTCCAACTTTAATTATATTAATACGTTCTCTTAATAATTATACTTTTCAAACGTGTACGTAAAACCATAAACTAAGGGCATGCAAAAAAGATGAAAAAGGAAAAAAAAAGTATATCTCATCTATCAGACACATCATCCAGATTATACATTGTTACGACTGTACAACTAGTTAAGTTGTGACTGTAAGAGGTAAAAAAAATTTATATATACAACCTTCTTGTTTTATTTTTATTCAATGTGAGATATTTGTAGAGAAAGTGGTGTGCCAGGGTATACGTTAAGTCAATCGGATGACCAAGTGTCCATCTACTTGATAAAATAGAACACATTTTAAGCAATGTGAGATACACCTTGTAATTATGTTCAACTTTAATTACATTAATATGTCTTCTTAATAATTATACTTTTCAAGCGTGGACGTAAAACTATAAACTAAGGGCATATAAAGAAGACGAAAAAGGAAAAAGAAAATCAAACGTGGACATAAAACTATACACTAAGTGCATATAAAGAAGATGAAAAAGGAAAAAGAAAATCAAACGTGGACGTAAAACTATAAATTAAGGGCATATAAAGAAGATGAAAAAGGAAGAAAAAAGTAATTATCATCTGTCAGAAACATCATCCAGATTATTCCTTGTTACGACTGTACAACTAATTACATTAATACGTCCTCTTAATAATTATACTTTTCAAACGTGTACGTAAAACTATAAACTAAGGGCATGCAAAGAAGATGAAAAAGGAAAAAAAAAAAGTATATCTCATCTATCAAACACATCATCCAGATTATACCTTGTTACGACTGTACAACTAGTTAAGGTGTGACTGTAAGAGGTAAAAAAAATTATATATACAGCCTTCTTATTTTATTTTTATTCAATGTGAGATATTTGTAGAGAAAATGGTGTGCCAGGGTATACGTTAAGTCAATCGGATGACCAAGTGTCCATCTACTTGATAAAGTAGAACACATTTTAAGCAATGTGAGATACACCTTGTAATTATGTTCAACTTTAATTACATTAATATGTCTTCTTAATAATTATACTTTTCAAACGTGGACGTAAAACTATAAACTAAGGGCATATAAAGAAGATGAAAAACGAAAAAGAAAATCAAACGTGGACATAAAACTATAAACAAGGGCATGTAAAGAAGATGAAAAAGAAAAAAAGAAAATCAAACGTGGACATAAAACTATAAACTAAGGGCATATAAATAAGGTGAAAAAGGAAGAAAAAAGAATTATCATCTGTCAGAAACATCATCCAGATTATCGCTTGTTACGATTATACAACTAATTAAGTTGTGACTCTTAAAGGCAAAAGGATTTTATATATACAGCCTTCTTATTTTATGTTTATTTGATGTGGGATATTTTTTTAGAAGAGCTGCAGCACCTATCTAGGAAGTTATGTTTACTCATGTCTTGAGGATTCAGCCCACGATCACTGTACAGCGAATTTTCCAAAGAATAGAAGAACAACAAAGTAAAATGATCAAAGTTATGACAATAAAGTAACAACTGAAAGCCACCAATCAGATTTAGAACTTATCTACCTATCTGAAGAAAGGAAAGATGATTGCTGATCCCCATGCCAGCGCCATTTGAAGACATCAACGGGTATGAATTCAGCATCTTCTATTCCATCAGCTTCTTCAGCGATTGGTGAGTCTAAGACGGCTACTGCAGATCCCTCTTTGTTCTCCGAAGATTCTTTAGCATTTGAAGGGCCTAGTTGAGAATTGAATGATTTGCTCAACAAGGATGACAATGTTGGAAGCGATTGTCTTGATGCAGTAACAGCTCCAGCAAAAGCCGCTGGTTGAAATGACCGTTTTGGAATATACTGAGCCGCTAGAGAACGAACATAACATAAAGACTTCACAAGTGCTTCTGATGTAAAACTTGTAACAGGCAAAGGGGATACATCTGTAGATGTTGTTGACACTCCAGATTGTTGACTCAAAGATCGGGACCATGGTGACAGTCTTCTGCTTGGGCTAATATCACACTCGGCAATTATATTTATACAAAATCGATCAATCTGTTGTAATGTCTCCTCACTTGGTTTGTATCTGCAACAAATGAAAGGATAAGGGGATCCATGATAGTGAATCAGTCAACTTAATGAATGGATTTCTTCTATGTTAGGATTAGGCAACTGATCCATTTGTGCAGTGCATACAAAAAATAAATGCTCAAGAACCTAAATAGCCCATGGCCATGAAATGAGATGTGTACCATGATCAATTGACTTAATGATTCATCATCGTATTCATGCCATGATGGCTTCCTTAAGTGGAGTTACAATTATGAGGAAGGCAGAAGGAGAAGAACTATTAAACACAACACAATATTTACACTCAATATACTGGTCATCTCGTGCCAATTGATGTGCAAATGCATTAGGAGACATACCAGGCTGAACTAACGAGCCAATCTCACCGTATATATTCTCAATCAGTGCTGACAGAAAGATTCAAATTATATCCTTAAGAAACTCAGGAGAAGAGCTAATGATTCTTGAAGAGATACTGCTCCAAGGACAACATAAAAATTACTCCCTCCGTTCCTAAATAATTCTCTTGTTTGACTGAACCCAAGGGGTGGGAGAGATGACAAGAGCATTCAGACAAAGAACAAGAGGTCCTTTGGTTCCAATCCCCATAACAACAAAGGGTCCACACTTACCTATCAAAAAAAATAAAAAATTCTCTTGTCTTACTGGCACACAGATTCAGAAAATTTAATTGACTATAGTATAAACATTGGTACAATAAGTAACTTCTTTTAAAGCTCATGTGATGTGGGACCATCATTAAAGTAGGAAGAAAAAGTAAAGGTAAAATGATAAATGTGTTTTTTCAAAAAATGAAAGTTTAAATTTATAAACATGACAATTTTTCTTAAATGGACGAAAAAGAAAAACTTGACTATTTAAGAAGAGAGGGAGTAATAAGCATGCAATGGGCTAATGAGGAATAAGATGTCTATACACAAAGGGTGATACTCATGGTGCTAATGTAGATGTCTCTAAACGAGCATCAATGTGTATCTTTGTGGAAATTGTTTTTCTTTCTTTTTCTAAAGACTAATAAGAAGAATCAACCTAATGAAATCTTCTTCCAATGCAGTTCGTCTCCATTTGTTTCATAGAAAATGATCACCGGCATAGTCTTCTGAATCCTAAATTAAAGTAGACTCGATCAGGGACTCCGTAGTCATTTTCCAAACTACTTACAATGCCTCAACCGTAAAATGCACAGGCTTATCTCCTTCCTTGGCTTCTTCCTTCATCCCTTTGCATCATTTGTGATTCTCAAACTATTAATAAACGATTTCGTTGAAATTTAATAGTTGAGATCTCTTTCCAAGTCTTTTTCAACCCATGCTCAACATTAGTGAGCACCCATGCACTACTCAAATCAACCCCGCAGAAAATTAAGTAATAAAAAATTAAAGCTCTACAATCAATTCCACCTCCAAATTAAAACGTAGGAGTTAGATTCTAGTGATGGTATGAACTTCTGCGCTTGGTGTGAAATGAATGCTTTATTGTAAATAAATAAAAAACATGTAGAAAAGAATTTCGCACTAATGATTGGTCACAAGAATATCTTACCGTAGGAGGTAACGTTTCAAGAGGGCACTGCTGGGCTGATGCAAATAAAAATTTTATCAGTAGCGAAAACAAATGATCAGAACAAACAATTACTCAACACAATTAAGCATAAGAGCCAAAACAATATTTACAGACAAAAATAAATAGGAGGAAATTCATATGCACGTTGTGAACCCATTTTGCATTGCTAGAGGCAAATAAATTCAACCCAATGATAACCCTGAACGCCATAAAAACACCATATCTTCCAGTATCACCTCTTTGTACATCACCTTAAGGATAGCACAAACAAGGAGACTTTACATTGAGTAAAGAACCACTTGTTAAATAACTGTACCCATGATTCTGATTAGGGGTGGCAAATCGGTCGTGCTAAGCTGTTATTGGGCCGGCACGATAAGCACGAACACAAACACGTCACGATTAGCTTATCGTGCATAATATTAAAATCCGAACACGACACGATAAAAACACGAAAAGCACGGCACGACACGATAATAAAAAAAAGCACGATTTATTTAATCAAGCTCATTAAGCCCAATAAACATTATAAAGTATTTAATTTTGATTTTTTAATACATATTTTGAAAATTTATCAATATAAATAGTCAAGTAGTTTAAAAGACATAAATTTTCAAATGATAAAACTATGAAATAATCATGAAAATAGTTCGAAAGAAGTGAATAACCCCTAGTAAATTTTTAAAAATATATTTTAGTTATCGTGTCTTACCGTACTTATCAAGCCAGCCCGATAACAACCAATTTTTTATCGTGCATTATCGTGTTGGCCCTATAACGGTCCGAACTCGATAAGCCCCAACCCAAACCCTATAATTTCGTGTCGTGTTCGTGTCGGTCAATCGTGTTGTGCCTCAAATTGCCACCCCTAATCTCATGTTAGTTACAGACTTATATTAATTTTCAATTGACCCTCTTATTTTGATGATGTTGTCCATGACCTCATGTTTTGTGCATGTGAGTAGCACATGCCCATTTAACGACAATAGACAAACTGCGTTATGGCTAGAGACTAGTGGTGAACAAAAAATGTGATATTTAGTCAATGGTGATCACTTTTGAAGTTGGGGGACTGATGATGAGTTTGTCCAAAATTCAGTGGCTAATGGTGCATTTAGCCCTTAAAATTATTAGAACATTTATAAACTTAAAAGTGCATACATTAACACACTACAAATAAAATGACATGGGCTACTATTTAGCTGATGGCATATACCCAAAATGGTCTACACTTGTTCAAACTATCAAGGATCCACGGGGTTCAAAGAATAAATTATTTGCAATGAAACAAGAAGGATGTACAAAAGATGTTGAGCGAACATTTGGAGCACTCCAATCATGATTTACCATTATTAGTGGACCAGTACGTTATTGGCAGAAACATGTTTTGCACTATATAATGACTGCATGCATTATTATGCATAATATGATAATTGGAGATGAACGTGATATGAGTGCACCAATTGAATAACAAGATGAGGTGACATCTCCAAGTGTTGAGGTAGTAGATGATAACACTCGATTTCAAGAGTTTCTTGCTTGACATAGATAAATCAAGGATAAAGAGGCTCACATTGGACTTCAGAATGCCTTAATTGAACATTTATGAGAACAATTCAGTAATTCTGAGAATTAAGATAAAATATTATGTACTTTTTTCTATGAGTGTTTTTGCAATTATTGTTGTTGTATGGTTTTTGTTATATTTTGTATTGATAATATAATATTTTTATGGTATTTTCAAGTCTTTGTATGTTTACTAAATTAAATTTCTTCAATTTAGTTAAAAAAATTACTAATTTTTAAATATTATTAATGACGTTAATAATATTATAAACATATAACTATTAAACATACTAAAATTATTAATTATTTGAAATCTTAATAATTATTATTTAAAAAGTTATTAGAAAATTAATATAAATATTGATAAATAAGTAAAGAAATAAAAAATAGAATATGCTAAGGAATATTCTATTTGTGGTGAGATTTGAGGTTGTGGTTTGGAGTTAGAATAGTGTTTGGTATTGAAATGGATCAAATTTGGGGTAAAATCTAACCAAATTTGAGGTTCCTTATTGGAGTTGGTTTAACCGCCGTACAACCTTTTTTTTCCCACATAAATCCACTTTAATAAATTTGTTCCAACAATTTCACTTCCTCTCCAACTCCTTTCCTCACCATCCGATGTACTTTCTTTCTTTTCATCTCATACTAGTGTGTAACCCGTGCTTTGCATGGGTAGTTTTTCTTTTCTCACTAAATTTATTAAATACTCCCTCCGTCCCCAAATTATTGTTCTGCTTTAATTTTTCGTCCGTTCCAAAATAATTGTCTTGTTTGAAACTTTCCTTTCTATGATAACATTTTTTCCACTGTACTCTTACTTTTTCATCTTGTACATACACATGTGTTTTTAAAGTAAACTACACATCAAGCTAATATTAATAATCCAGTCAAATGTGTTTTTTTAAACCGTGCGCCAAATCCACCAACACGATAATTTAGGGACAGAGGGAGTATGAGAGATACTTATTTTATAAGATAAGATATATATATAAAGTAAATGATTAATTGATTATGGTCACTTTATTATTATTATTACTCAAATAAAAAGTAAATTATTAATAATTCTTACGGTTACTTGAATTATTGTTACAATAATCTTAATTATTGTCCCTAATGAATGCAATTGATGGTCATTTTAATGTCATATTAATAACATAATGAGAACCAAAGTATTGTTCTTCTTCCTCCCCTCCTCAATCTAAAGACAATTTGCATTTCCATTTTCGTCTTTTTTTGCAAGTTGTTGCACGTCAACTATTGTATCAATCTTGGCATGATCAATCCATGTGTACACATTTTTCCACTTGTGAAATGACATTGTGTTTGACTTTAGTTTTTTCCTTCTATTAGTTCAAAATTAAAAACAGAAGGTAAATCAAGTATACTTGTTATTTTATGTGTTAATATTTTATATTAGAAACATACATTTGGTAGTAATTCTTGCAAGCAATAGTATTTAAACAAATATGTAGAGATTTTAATTTATTAAAAGTATTTTAAGGTTACTACACAATAAATCAAATCCAAGAAATTATATACCAAAATTTAAATTTAAATGAAAAAACTAAAACGATCAAATGCCAAAATCAAGAGCAAAATAAGAAACCAATTTGTATCGAGTGGCAAATATTAGATTTGAAATCAATAACGCATTCAGAAAAAAAAACACAAATAAAATTATAACTAAAAAAGCATTAATGAAAATAAAATAACCGTTTTGAAAAAAATAAAAGCAACAATCAATATCAAAACCAATATAAAAACTTGAACACAATTCTAAACTAAAACTAATATCAATGCCAAAATCAAATATTAAAATCCGTCAAAATCAATATAATTTTATCTAAGTAGAAGCAAATTAAGAAATCAAAAGCTCAATTGAAACAAAGCTACTAATCAGGAACCATAAACCAAAACCGAAACATAAAAGAAATCTAGGGATCAATTACAAAAAAATGAAATTGAAATCATATTTAAATCCAAAATAAAATAACAAATAAAAATAATATCAAAATCATCGATGAACAAAATGTAATATATCAAATGTCAAATCAAGAGCAAAATAAAAAAACCAATTTATATCGAGTAGCAAATATTATATTTGAAATCAATATGGAATCGAAGAAAGAAAATAACACAAATAAAAATATAACTAAAAAATAATTAATAAAAATAAAATAACCGTTAAAAAACAAAGGCAACAATCAAAGATCAAAACCAATACACAAATCTAAAATAAAACTAAAATCGGTGCCAAAACCAAAAATTAAAGTAAGTCAAAATCAATATAATTTTATCTAAATAGAAGTAAATTAAAAATCAAAAGCACAATTGAAACAAAGATATTAACCATGAACCAAAACTGAAACCTAAAAGAAATCTAGGAATCAATTAAAAATAAAATTTAAAACTGAAATCATATGTAAATCCAAAATTAAATACTAAATAAAATTAATATCAAAATCATCGGATGAACAAAATTTATAATTAAAAAGTAAAACAAATCGTGAGGATCAATATCCAAAAAGTTGAAAACGAAACAAAAATTAAATAATTTTGTAATACCCATATATCAAAACCAAAATCAAAAATCTATCATCCAAATAAATTAATATGAGTCTTACCGTATCTCTATCACTTTTGTGTGTCATGATAACAACTTAATATACTTTTAAAAGTACGAAATATGAATCTCTAATGAGGTCCCAACATAATGTTTAAGGTGTTGACCTAAAAGAAATTCATTTCAATATCTTTAGTTTACTGTTCCAATCAGTCGGATTCAACTGATGCCATCGCCCATCATTGATCTTTTGAGATCTAGTTTTAAATCTCTCTCCATTTGATGAATGAAAAAAAAGTAAAGGGGATGATGAAGTTACCACATGTGAGAATGAAAAAGAAAGGCCGGGGGCGAGACATAGAAGGGTTGATGTTGAGAAAAGTATGGTTTTTGTCAACTTAAATAAACAATATATATGAATTTTTTTTAATTTTTGAGCTAATAGCTAAAACACTTTTACAATTGATAATAGTAGGAGTCTTATAAGAAGGATTATGAGTTTTATATAGAAGAAGTTAATACCCCATGTTATAGCTATTGTAATTAAGTATAGTTATTAGATAATGACAAACAAATCATTTAAGGTTGAATTTGAAAAGACTCTTTTGTTAGGAAGTTTGAGAATGTAACTTTAATAAAATGATGTGAGATGTCACACTCTCAATCTTCCTCACTAACTTTAAATATATTTATATATAGATTTTTTTGCTTTTGATTTCCGTTTACCATTCTTCACTCCTATCGACGAATATTGAACATTTCAAATGGAAGTCATTAAGAGTCGGTGAAGATGATGGGCTTGTTAATTTAAAAAATTGGTTTTTCTATTCACAAATTGAAATGAAAGAGCATTTGTATTTTTACTTGATGCGCATGGTTTTCCTTTTATTAATGGAATAAATGTTATTTTTCCCCAAAATTTTATTTTGCCGGTTAAATAAAAACTTAGTGGACTTTTGAGGTTGAATATTTAGTTAATTTTGATCGGTCCCTTTTCCAAAATTTGTTACCCCTCCAGTCCACCACTTTTTTTTTACCGCAAAAATCAATTTTTCGAAATATTGTTCCGAAAATAGCATTGTCTCCTTCAACAGCTCCTGCAAACACATTGGATTCAAAAATTACCATTGCAGCGCCCCTTTGTGGGGGTTCGAGAGCAACGCCCCTAAAAGGTAAATGATTTTTCTGAACTATTAAGTATGAAACTGGAATGGATTTGTGCTGGATTGAACGATATTTCAATAAGACGAAGGAGGAGAACAAGGAAGAAAAAGACTGTCGACAGAGGAGATGTAAGAAGAAGGTGGATAACATGGTCTGGTTCGTTAAATTTGTATCGCGGTGCAAAATTGGATTATATAATATTTTATATATCGCGGTGCAAAAATTAATTCATCTTGATGCGAAATTGGATTACGTTATTAAAACTTCTCTATTGCGGTGCAAAAAAAATGTTCATCGCGGTGCAAAATGGATTATCTAATAAATTAATGCATCGCGGTGCAAAAATTAATGCATTTAAATTAATGTATTGCGATGCAAAATTTGATGTAGCACGTTTCACTGAGTAAGTGACCTCTGTAGCGCGTCTTCGGTTCATTAAGGGTATCGTAGTCATTTTATCTCCCAAAGTGACTTTTCCTGGCCTGTTGAAAAAAAAAACACAGGACTCGAGGAGTTATAAACTTCAAAAAGTAGACTGACCAGCAATTTCTCCTTAAATATTCTCTAAAAGATACCGGCTCAGTTATCACCATAAAAATTTCTCAAGGCAAAAGAAATAATTTGATTGAAAAAGAACGAAAAAACTACAGGCCGGTCAATTTTTTCAAGTTTTAATATGCTTCAGTACTGTGTTTTTTTTTTTCAACTGGAAAATGACAATTTTGGGGGCAAAATGAGTGTGAAACCCTTAATAAGCGTAAGATGCGTGTAACAAATGACAAACCTTTGAATCGCAGTGCATATGTTTATATATCGAGGTGTAAGACATATTATTCAAATTTAATTAATTTGTACCGCTTTATATGTGACCGCGATATATAAATATTTGAACTGCGACATATAAATATGTAAACCATGATACAAAATACATGTTTATCAACAAGTTCATTCTCAAGCTTTTTTTATATATATATCTAAGATTGGTATGTATTTGAGAATCATAAACCTCGAGAAAGAACTTGATGATAAATAACGGCTCGAATTGGAAATAAATCATATGGTGGGAGCTATTGATGTTATGAATAAAGAATGAAGAAATGACAGTAGATATTTAAAGACGTGATGTATCCAAAATCTTCAGATACACTGGGCTTTACGAATTAGGATATCTGAGATTTGTATCTTCTTGACCTAAACATGTCAACCAAACTCAAAACACGTGAACTAGACATGAGCTTACCCTACAAATGCACTCCGGTGTGAGAATTAGTATTCACCCAACTGACAGAGTTTAGGCCTGAGTATAAGTGAACGTACCTCTTCCCTTTATTGGAGAAGGGTTTATATAGGGCCAGTCTTGAAGGCTAGGACGAGGGCAATGAATGTGCAAGCGGGAAAAACGGGCACGACCATGGCCACGTCCGGAACGTGGGGGCGGATTTCCCGATATTAACTCCCTATGTTCTGGATGACCATTAACATAACGGATGGACGGGTTGGCTACACTCGCTAAGATATTTGCATGCTCACTACACACTTGGCCCCCAGACGACGAGCAGAGGTTGTCTGCTTGATATACCTGAGAAGTTAGGTACATATCCTTGCTCGCTTATGAATCGAGCTCGCACCGTGATGTATGCACGTGACTTGCTTGTGACAATTGTAAAGATGTGCTTGGCATGTGACCGCTGCTTGGGCCTTTTGGGCCAGGCGGTTCAGTGTCCCCCTGCTCCTTGTCTAACGAGCATATGTGCTTGGATCGAGGAGCATAACAGCCTGCTTCAAAAGGATGCATCGTCTGATCATTGCAAAACTTGATCATTTTTATCTAGATAAGACTGATAATGCATGATTGATAGTTGGTGCATGAGGTTGAGTATTCTAGAAGATAAGGTTGCAGGCAGGTGGGTGCTAGGCGTGGGTTGAAGTTGTTGGGTTTTAATCGAAATTAACAAGGCGGAATAACAAAACTTTAATTTAAAAAACTATCCCAAGATCCATACGAATGTGGCGACCCGACCCGGGCCCGAGGTGGAACCGAGGGTCGGACCGCCCAAATAAGGGGAAAACAAGTGAACAATAAACATGCAAGGACTCATTTTAAGAAAACGACGTGACGCAACATTAGAGACGTAGCACGCCTCGGCCCTAAAAGGCCGGTATTTTTAAAACTTTTCAAACCTGATAAAACAGTTAAGCAATTAAACCAAGTCATCGGCGACACTACATGTCGGAACCCAAGCTAACAGTTTATGGACAAGAATTAAATAAGAGCTAATAGGATGCTCAGTGGAAGACTTATACGTAGTGAACTATTATACATGATAACCAAAACTCGGCTTACACAATGCCGGCATAAAGGGGTTACAAGTACTACAAGAGTTAAACTACAAGTAGCTAAAAGAAGTAACAAGATCAAGTTCTATACAAATTCCCAAGCATAGTCTAATTGACTTGCTTTAACCCATCGTCCTTGCAAAATAACAAAAGAAAGGAAGAGGACATCCAAACCACCTCTTCAACTGCAACGGCGTACAAAAGGGGAACAAGGCACGAACACCGCAAGCCTCAACGGGAAGGACCTGTCTTGCTAGGATCTAAAGCAGTAAAGGGGAATGGGTAAGTCATAAAGACTTGTAAGCTATCAATCATGCATGTCATGGCAATATGCAACATACAAGGCAAGATATCGTCACATAAGCATAGAGATCATATATCCAAGATGCACATTGTTTCACATAAGTGCTCGTAATGAAATCACATTGGATAAGGATATATGGAGAGTCGGGCCGCTTCGTAGTTCCTGCATACAAGCGTTATCTGGAATGTGATGGTGTCGTATGTGTGTAAGTACAATCGACCTTCCGAGGAGATGCCCGGGATAGACACCAATGATGTTCGTTTTGATTACAGCAAGGGAGCTACTTCCCCACTGTGGCCACAATGGAGGCGTGTGTGAATCAAGGACAGGATGCCAGCTGGACTCATGCAAATGTCAAGTAGTGTCTACTTAACAAATTCTCAGGTAGGGAACGAGGTCGACAAGAGCGATCTCGTTCAAGACAAGTAAATATTCTCATCAATAATCAAGCAGGATTGAGTTCGACAAGAGCGAACTCAACATGTCAAATAGGCGTTCTATTATATGACATCAAGAATCAAGCAAGGTAATCAATCCAAATTCAAGAGTCTAGAATTAACATTCATAGAGAAACACGTTTAGAACGTCGTAGGGATTGATTATTGAGCCGGTATTGTTCAATGGCTCACTTAATTTGACTCCGTTGAGTCGTCTCTAACAATTCATCCAATAGAGTTAAAATGCTAAATGCATCCAAAACCCTTTTCTAAGTTCTCGTATCGAGTAGACTAGGCCATTAATCCACTTAACAACCATAGTCAAGAATTATCATTAATACAATATTTCATGGGAACTTTAGAAGCATTATTTCCAAAAGTTATCAAAAGCCAATGGTCCAAGAACATTAGTTACTCCTAGGAAGACATAGAACACATTTGATTCTAAGCATAGGACCCATTCAATAGGATGAACAATTCATAGCATGTGAAACCCTAGAAATCATCATCTCCAAGAGTTATCAAAAATCATTAGTCCAAGAACAATATTTGTTCCTAAGGAGGCATGGAACATATTTAATTCTAGGCATAGGACCAAAACAACAAGATGAACATGTCATTCAAAAACCTTACAAACTCAACTCATCCTCAAGCATGGCATGGACAAGGTAGAAGCATGGGGGGAAACGTGGATCTTGAATGTGGTTTATAAAGCGACCAACTACTACTATTGGGCACTAAGATCATTCATGGACTTTTGGGTGAGTTAGTGGCAAACCTGTAGTGTGTGAGCTACACGGACCAGACTTTCTGGCTAATGGCATTAGTTAGATAGTAACATAGTTAAAATTTGATTAATTAATAATCTCTCTAAAATAATACTTTTGCTCGGCCCTGACTTAGGGGCAACGTGCTAAATTAATAATTCGCTAAATTTATGAGATAATACATATTTGCAAGTAAAAGTTTTCCAAAAGCCATTGTTGCAATTGATTTTGAGCAGTGTTCTAAAAATCACTAGGCGCCAGACTAGCGCCTAGGAGAGACCTAGAAATAAGACATAATATCTGGTTTCTAATATATATTTTTTGTGATGACCCGACCCGGATTCCGACACGGAATCCTGAGGTCGTGCCACTAGGACAAGGCAAGAAGAGGACAAACACTTGCAAAACAGTAGTGCAAGTCGAATAGCTGAGCTAACAAGCTCAAACAAAGATAGTGAAGTCGCACTAAAATACGGGTTTACAAAAATCGAATATGCGGAAGCGATAAGGAAAAGAAGTCCCGAGCAATGAAGTTCGAAACCAAAGTCAAAGAAACCAAGAGAGACATTAATCTCCCAAAGGGGAAAACAAAACTCGCGTGCCGCAACACGATAGACGCTATACAAACCATCGGTACTCCAGGCTGGCGTTTCAACAAAGAACGAACCTGATATAACAATTACCCACGGCTAAAGTATACCGAGGTTAACCAATAACAATAAAAACTAGAATAAGAAAAGCCCCAAAGCTACTGCGTGCCCGGGAGACAACTAAAATAAATACTAGAACCACGAACAACAGCGCAACATAACACATCGGCCCAAGGAAGAAACAATACCAAAACCCAAGTATCTACTCGACCGTAAAGTCTAAATAACTTTACAAGATATCGATCTCACAGGAAAAGCAAGGTACATAAACAAATGACGATGCTAAAAGGAATAGAGCTCCACAAGCAACTACTCGGGGAAGTCGGTTGCTACAATCACGAACCACACGATCTAATCTCGATCTATCGATCAGCTGCGATCTGCTACAGTCACGATCTACTCAGCCTCAACGCGGCTATCAATAACTGCATACTAGAAGGCAAAGTAAGGAGTGAGTCAAAAGACTCAGTACGTTACTACAAAACAATATAACATAAATGAAACATTGTCATAAGTGGAAATGAAATCATGTTACGACGACAAAGATCCAGTAAGTCGAGTTGTACTGTTCTGAAATCGTTCCTTTGCCAGACTACCAAGATGAACCAGGGTGAATCCCATGTTCATAAACAATCAAGCAAGTCAGGAGGCAAGTCACAAGAATCATCATAATTATGGACGTATATCATAATATAGAACATCCCAAGTCTCTCATAGAATAATTAAGTAGAAGTATGCATATTTATATATGGTTTAAATCTCAATTTGGTCACCCTACTTTTGGCCAAAATTCATTAAACTTACTCTATTTTTTTTCCCTCAATTTAATCATTCTACTTGACTTGGACATTCAATAAGGTCACTCGAGTCATTTCTTCCTGTTATGTTGGATGGAAATCTATGAAAAGCCCAAAATACCTTTATTAAGTTGAAGAGTTTTACTCTCAATGTTAAAAGTTGAGGGTTCAAACTAAAAACTAAAAACTAAACCTATAATGAAGAGACCGAAGTTATATTAAAGAATTTAAGAAAGGTTTGAACTTCAGAAAATCTTTTTTAAAGCATACCAAGCTGTCCAAGAAGCTCCTCGCCTCCTCCATCTCCATTCTCCAAACAAACTCGCCATTACTGCCAAAGACGAAGAAAAAACGACCACCGATGGCGGAGCACCCCCCCGCCCAAACTCGGCAACTGGGTTACTGATTTTTCTCTATCTCCCTCGCTACCTCTCGGTCAGTCGGCGATTAGCCTCTCAGGCCGCCTCAGCCTCTCTCCAGTCTCTAGACTCCACTCTAGGTTAGGCACTTAGGAACTCTTCCTAGCTCTACTTCCATTATACTTTATAGAATTCTTCCTTATGTGCTTCCCCAGCCCCCAAAATCAAATTCAAGTAAACAACAGACCAATTTCCAAAATCCACGCCAACTCATCGACACACCCATTGCCGTCATTGTCGTTTCTTTAAAGCCTTAACAAATCAACAACCCTAAATTCGCCCTCAACATAAGACTCGACCAATTCGTCTTCTGTCGCCTTTCTCCAAAATTGAGTCTTCCGTCGTCTTTTCTACGGAATGGGTCCTTTGAGGTTGTTATTGGAGAGGTCTAGCCGGAGGAGGCAGTTTAGAGAGGATATCTCAGGTGGGATTTCGCAGGAGAAGTTGTTGCCGGAGAGGTAAACAGGTTTGCTGTTTGTGCAGTTGGTGATGGATGAGACGGTGCTCGTTAAGGCAGTTGTTGTGGAGGTCTCGAATTCGGAGCTGATTAAGGGAGGAAAGATAATCGATTCGGCCATGGAGGTTAAGGTTGTGACGACCCGACCCGGACCCCGAGGTGGAATCACAAGTCAAGTCGTCCAAATAGGACAACAATACATGCAAAGACTCAATTATAGAAAACGACGTGACGCAACATTTCAGATGAAGCGCGACTCGGCACCAAAAGGCCGGAAATTTTTAAAACTTTTTAAACCTGATATAGCAATTAAAGACAAGTATATCAATTCATCGGCGACTTTACTACCGGAACCCAACACTACACAGTTCATGCAAATATACCTCGACGGCTATAACATGCCGGAGAACAACATAAATAAATAAGAGCTAAAGTAATGCCCAGCGGAAGTTTTAAAACATGTGAACCATACTACATCTATACAAGGCTCGGCGTACATGCGCTGACGCTCAAAATAAGATACAAGTATAGACATAAAACAAATAAACAAAGTTCCCAAGCAAAGTCTAAATGACTTGCTAAACCCAACGTCCTTACAAAAGAGAACAAAATAAGGACATCTAATAACCACAACCTCGGCGCGTGCGATCACGGACAAGCGCAAATCCTGCAACACCTCAACGAGCGGTACCTGAACGGCTCGGATCTAAAGCAGTAAAAGGGAGGGGGTAAGTCATAAAGACTTTGTGAGTTAACAATTATGCATGTCATGGCATTATGCAACATACATAGCAAGATATCATTTTTAATATCAAGTCACTCAAAGCATTCATTTAATAAACACTTAAATCACATATCCATGGTAGCACATTGTTTCACATAAGTGCTATAAAGTAAATCACATATAAGGAGGATATGTTATGGAACCGGTGCCGCTACGTAGCTCCTGCAATACACAGCGTTAACATTCGTGCCAATGATACCCGTGATGAGTGTATCAAAGTGCCGAGCTCTCTACTCGGGTACCGAGCTCTCTACTCGGTTACCAAGCTCTCTACTTGGTAATTAGACTTGTCAATGTGCTCTCTTGGTTACAAAAGGGGCTACTTCCCACCGTGGCCAACAAAGGAGGCGTGTGTGATAAAACCCGGTATAACAACCCATCACTATCACGAGTCCCATAACTCGTGACGGCGATGCATTGTCACACCAATGACTCAACCAAATATGCCAGCTGGACTCATGCAATGCCAAGTAGATGTTTACTCGTCATGAAATCTCAAATAAGGAATAAGTTCGACAAGAGCGAACTTATTCAACAAGTAGTTGTTTACTCATTTAAGGAATCACACAAGAATTCGACAAGAGCGAATTCAACATGTCAAATAGATACATTATTCTACAACATGCTCTCAATCATGCATTTAATTCACACGATCACATAAACCGCATAAGAACTCAATCGAGTCTTAAAAGCACACAAACCTCAAGGCATAAGCAACAATCCATCTCAAAATATCGTAAGCTAATTCATTAGTCTAACAAACTACATTCGTCGTAAGGATTGATTTTGGAGTCGGTATTGTTCATAACTCCCTAATTTCAACTCCGGTGAGTTTTACTAAAATTCAACCAAGAAGAGTATTGATACTATATGTATCACATTGCCCTTTCCTAAGTTCTCCGATCATTTAGAACTTGATAACTAAGCCGTTCATGTTCTTAAACTAGCCTTAAACACAATCTCAAGTTTCAAACCCTAGTTTCGGCGATTTTGTTAAACCTTGAATTGAACCGAATTCTTTCACAAGAGTTATTCCCAAGCTTAATACAAACAACATTCATGCTTTAATAAATGTCAAAATCATAACTTCATAGAGATTTCATAAAATCATACACATATTTTATATGTTGAATTGAAGGTTTTGTCTTCACAAAAGATGTTCACAATCACTAATAGAACAACTATAATGAAGGGGTCATGCTATTTTATTTAACATGGAAATCTCAGGGAATTGTCACTCACCTTAGTCCTATGATTAATGGAGGAAAGGTTGATTAAAGAGAGGATTGTAGTAGAGAAGATCGAGAGCTTCGATTTGGCTGTCTCGGTTCGACGATCGGACCACCGGATCTCCGGGAAATGGTCTCTCAAATTTGTGTGACCTCCATGGACGAATTTTGAGCTCAAGACTCTGAAGTTCAGCTTGTTTGATGATCAACAATGGCTGAAGGCTGAATAAATGACTTATATACTTCCCAAGATGGCCCTAATCCAAGTGAAGGTTGATATATGGCTTCTCATTGGCCAAGGAATGTGAGCCATAGATAAGCAATGATCCAAGGGTCTTCAAGGGTCCTAGAAGAGTCAACAAAGGTGGCTGAGACTCACTTAGGTCGGCCAAGGGGCAAGGGGTTCAAGGGTCATTAGCCAAATCCACTCAAAATTGCACAAACCAGATTTTAGGAAAACAGACAGTCAATCTTGTAAAATCGACCAAAAATAGCTCACACCTCCAAATGAGGTTATTATTAATTTTTATGAAACTAGACTCTTTAAACTATAGTTTAGCCTTTTAAATTACTCAATTTGGACTTATATTCATCAAAATATGGCTACTACAAGTTCAAGTACAGAAGCTGATTTCCTGAAAACAGAATTCTGGCACAGCCGTAAGTCAAGACCTAAATGAGGTACTTATACACCTTGGAAAAATACCATATTTTACAGGGAGTATCCTAACATATGTAGGTAAAACATACTAAAGTTTTAGAAAATTCTCTTTAGTAGATTGGTACCAAAATTTTCCCGAAGTTTACCCAAAACCGGACTGAATCTGTGAAGTAATATGTTGGTCATCTTATTTCCAAATGAAAGAAGTCTATGAACAATGATGCAAGCATGTGAAATACTAGTACACTCGGTTTAGAACTCCAATGAACTTCTCGCAAGTTGAAAACACAAACAATACAAGCAACGAAGGCAATCCCGAGAAACCCTAAGGCTCAAACGAAGCAACGAAGCTTCTAAACTCCCAACCAAGCATGAAACAACTAAGATGAACATTGTCAATCTTATATGCAAGGTATTAAGACTCTCATGAGAATTATTAAGGTGCTAACACGTTAATACGAACACCCGAAACAACAATAACAAGGCATGCACGCATGGAAGACCATTACTCTCTTATGGCCTTAAACAATTCAATGCAAGCAAGATATGAATGAAATGAAGTCTCAAATATGTCAAGACATATTATAAACATGTTATAATGATATATGACAAACATGAAATAAGTTCGGGTTCTCACAAAGGTAAGGTAGGGAGACGACGGTTATGCAATTGTTGATGCATTTGACGCCGCTCCATCGGGCGGAACAGGCGGTAGAGGTGGTGGAGGGAAGAGTCCAATTGGAGAGGAATGTGCCGTGGGCGTCGATTTGGGAGCAGAAGAGGGAGAGAGTGGCGGTGTCGATAGAGAGAGAGAGAGTGGTGTGGAGAGAGAAGGTGAGAGGAGGATGAGGAGGAAGAGAACGTCCATAGGAAAAGCTTGCGCAGGAAAGAGTGTGAACTGGGAATGGAGTGTGGTTTTCATTCGGGTATTGAATTTAACTATTTTATTTGATTTTGATGGAGGGTTATTCAAGAATGGATGGGGTGTGTCTTTAGCTGATGGATTTGATTCCCAAAGAAAGAGAATTGTTTGTCAAAAGAGAGGGTACTTCCAATTCCATTAATGAAGTTTTCTGAGGAAAATGTGCTTGAGCAGAGGTAGAGGTAGGACTACACAATTTCTAAACGTGAAAATAAGGGTATTTTTGGGTTTTTGTAAAAGTTTTAAACTTGTCATCCAAATATCTTAACAGAGTGATGAACTTGATATTTATGTCTAAGTAGAGTGATTAAATTGAAGAAAAAAAAAAGTAGAGTGAGCTTAATGAATTTTGGCCGAAAGTAGAGTGACCAAATTGAGATTTAAACCTTTATATATATACATATATCAAGTCTCTCATAGGATCATCAGGTGTAGGCGTATAAACTCGTTTATATACCTAATAATTCATTCATGGAATTTATCATGTAAAGGTATGCATATCTACATATATACATATGAAGACAATCATGAGATAATCAAGTAGAAGTATGTATATCTACATATATACATATCAAACAGTTCACAGAATCATCACGAATATCAAGCAATCAAGAACAAGTACATATAAACACTTAGCTCACATATTTATGGTAGCACTTTGATTTTACATAAGTACTAGGAGGAAATCCACATAAGTACATATAAGCACTTAGCTCGTATTCTAGTTAAACAGATTTTAGGAGTCGTAGGATTGATCGTTGAGCCGGTATTGATAATTTCATGCTCGATTAATACCATTTACTTATTTATTTATGCTCGATATGCTTTCTCGGGAGCACCAGTACTTGTACTAATATATGGCAGGAAAGATACAAGTAAGAAAACAGTTATCGAGCAAGATCAGAAACGAAATGGAAAGTCAGTACGAGCAAGCAGTCATTAAATCAAAGTGGCATTATATTTCATAAAAAATAAGGAGTTTCAAAAAATAGTGGCACGCAGGCCGAACGAAAAACAGAAAAACCCTAGGCTAAGCTTGGTCTGGAGTCGGCTCTAGAGGAGGTGGAGGATCTTGAGCTGAAGCCCGTAACTGGTCGACATATTCAGAGTTCAAAGCTTTGCGAGCAGCTTCCTGCTCAGCCTTCTTAGCTTCCTCCTCTGCCATCATTCGTGCAGGCTTCTCACCCTCCAATGCATCAATCAGGGAGCACACATTTTTGGCTGGAGGAGTAGGGGGGACCCAAGGCTCACGGCCAGCTGCCTTATCAGCCTTGGCCAAGGCTTCCAGCTCTGAGTCAGTACAGGGGACCAAGTGATAGGACTGACGAGCAGCATCGGAGTAGACATCGGATACAACCCATTCGGCCATGGTCTTCATATCCACAACCCGCGGTCAGCGAGCAGTCGGAGGATATGGTTGGTGCCATGTGCAAAATAGGGCACAATGGCCTCATCCACAGCTTCATCGAAGGCAGCGGTGCTCTTGAAGTAATCCTCGAAGGCCTGGGATTTCTTATAGTCCTCCCCAGCGGCCTCCTCGGCATCCTTCAGATTTTGGAGCAGCTCCTCTATCCTCTTGCCATCCTTGATGGCTTGCATCTTCAGCGAGTCCCGCTCCACCTGCAGTTTATCCCTCTGCTGGGTAGCCGCGGCCAGAGCGGTCTTATTTTTCTCCACCTCAGCCTGGTTTTTCTTTACCTGGCCAACCAACTCAGATTTTTCAGCAGCCAGAGTGCCATTTTGGGCGACCAGCTTCAGATTGCGTTCAAGCATCTCCGCCTCTTTCTTTTTGGCCGCCGTAGTATTAGCTTCCAGTTGGTCGGCCGGAGGGCCACTTGCTCACACTTCTCCTTCACCAGGCTCTTGCGAGCCCGGTGGTCAGCCTCTGCCTTTTTGCGAGCTTCCTTTTCTTCATTGTACCGATCATAGAGATTGGTACATATAGAAGCGATCTGCGAGTAGAGGACAGATAATCAGAGCATGAAATAAAGAGGAAAAAGAAAGGCAAATTGCAGGCAAATACTTTACCTCGCTCAGGTAGAGCCCTACATTCCCGACCAGGACGTGGCCGGCGGTATCACGGTCACTGGCGAGGTTATCGTGCAACGCCCTCTCGATGACGCCTTTTCCTACCAGGCCGTCAGGGCTTCCACGGGCAAGCAGATCTATGTCCCCTAGCAGAGGGGCATCCCCAGATATTTCTTTCACCAGCGCCCGGGCCGCGCTGGTGGTGGAGGGCATCACAAAGCCGGGTCGCCTCCACGTAGCTTCCCCGCTCTGAACAGGGGCAATGAGAACGGGATTGGGGCTTGAGCCCCGGCGGCGGACATCTCGAGCAGGAGGAGGATAGAGGTTTTTCTTCCTCTTCCCCTTTGCCTTGGCATCCTTGGCAGGGGGTACCACGGAGATGTTGGCGCCTGGCTGCTCGGCGGCATCATCAACAACAATCACCACAGCCTCTTTCGGCACGGTCTATTTGCGGAGAGGGATGATGATCTTCGGCGCCGACACCTTTTTGACTGGGCTTGTGGCCTTGCCCAAGCCTGGTGTTTTCTTGGCGGGGGGACCGAATGGCACCTTAGGCAAGGCGACCGGCTCGTTAGCCTTCAGATCGGCTGCCCTCTGGTTAGCATGCAGCTTCCTCATCTTCAACACGGCCAGAATCTTCATGCCTGAAACGAGACAAAGCAAGACACAATCAGTACTACTGCTACGAGCAAAAGATAACTAAAGCAAAAACAAAAACATATTTTTAGCAGACAACCATCCCAGTCTTCATAGACTGGCCGACAATCTGCACCCGGGCCCAACCGTTGGAACTCAACGCACTCGCACTTGAACATTTTTCTGTGGCAGTCATCCCAGTATGGATGAGGGCTCTCGGGCACATGAACCAAAAGGGGCTCCACGTTAGGGATCTCTGCCCGCATCACCCCGGCCAAGCAAAGATATCGCGGATTACAGACCAGCTCTTTCCAATCAAGAAGAAATTGTTGGCCGACATGCTTCTAGTTTTCCTTGATCACACCAACGACAGTCTTCAACACCTTCAGCTGGGCAATCTCCCTCGAGCTGAAGTCTTGTTTGGAGGCCTTATGGATTTTGATTTCGCTGGTCACCGTGGGAGCGAACGGCCAGCCGACCCGGGACTCGACAAACAGGACCCTCCTGTCCCAAGATTCTACCTTCCCAGAGACTTTAGATAATAGCCGCAAGAAGTTGGAGTTAGCCCTCACTCCAATTCTCCCGCTGGTGCTAGGGGCAAAAATGAACAGCTTTCGGAGCAAGTACATGTCTGGCTCGAACCCTAGCAGCCGGCTTGCCACCGTGAAAGCTGTGATTGCTCGGACGGTGTTCAGCATAAGGTCATAAAGCACGGCTTTGGTCTCGTTCAGGAAGTCCACCAAGAAAGGTTCCAGTGGAAGACGTAGTCCGACGCATAAGAAATAGGCAAAAAATAAAAGCTCGTTCCCCTGCTCACGGGAAAGCTTGACATTCGCGGGCACGTCCATCTTGCTCGCCCGGTAATAAGCAGAATCGATGCCGAGTGACATAAGCCATACGGTCACTTTGTCCGCCGTGTCCAGAGTGGCCCAATGAGTGGCATATCGACTCTCATCCGCGTTCACATACTAGTCGGGCTCCTCCTCTTCTTCCTCCTCAACAATCTTATCAAGTGTGACCTCCACTTGAGAGCCACCGACCAGGGTATGGCAGCGAGCATAAGGAACGTTGTCCTGGTCACCCGCATCAACCTAAAATGGGGCCTTCACCTGAGTGCGGCCTATACTCTTTAGGCGTCGGGCAATCGGCATATTATCTGCCTCGTCAGCCTCTGAGGCATCTCCAGCAGCCTCACCCTGCTCAGCCAAACGATCAACATTGACTTCTTGTTGCTCGAGGCCCTGCTCGACAGCGAAGCCACTGGTCACACTATCTTCCCCAGACTCTTCTTCACTGGAGGAATCAGCTATGTCAACTATGGGGGCGGCTACACACCTTTGAACCGTTGGCCCGGCCACGGATCTGGCTCCATCATCCGACTCGTAGTCAGCTTGGGGAGACTTCTCGCTGCTCAGAGAATCGTTCTTCCCGCCGTAGCTAAAGGCCTCGCGGTCATTCTCTGAAATATCGGACATCTACAAAGAGATCGAGGAAGACGGGTATCAGTCTTCTGCCCGGGCAGCTGGAAAAGTAAAGAAAGGAGAGAAATCCTAAGTCTAGGTCAACCAAAGGGGCCATGCCCGCCTAGCGAGCAAGACCAAGGGGTTCATTCTTCGATCTTTACCTAAGGGCGGTCCTACCTTCTTAAACCCTAACAGAAACATGTGAAAATGAAGGGAGAAGTCGAAAAGCCCTCATTAAACCCAGAAATACTTAAAAAAATTGAAAACAGAATGGGGAAAGGTCAGAAACTTACTGTTGTTTCAGGAACAAGGCGTCTTCTCTGAACAATCAAGGGGATGATCTGAACCGATGCAAAAACGACAAACACCGGGAGTGAATGGATGCTGGAAATGGTTGAATGACTTCGCCGGAATCTGGAGTAAGCAAGGCAGCAACAGCAGGAGCTCTCCAAGATATCTCTCTCTCTGAAAACTCGGAAGCAGTAAAAGGAAGGAAGGGGAGAGGGGTCTGCCTTTTATAGCCTGGGTCCGTATGATTTTTGGGGGGAAAAGGGGGAAGCCCGAAATGAAGCCTAGAAGCTGGCGGCCCATCATTACGACGCATTAAATGTGCCGCTTCGTGCTTCGTGCCCTATCAAGTCACCTCGTTTTGTGACGGCTCACGCGACTCTGCCTCCACTCGCCTGGTACGCCCACATCAACAAGCTTCCTTGACACACTCCAGGTGTATTCCACTAAGTTTTCGATACCTTCCACACACATGACTCCCGAGGTCTCCACTACCTTCTGAAAATTCACAAGTGTTGAAACTCGCGCGAGTATCCAACTTGAACGCTCCCCACTCCGAACATGAATGCTCGCCAAACAAGGAGCTAGGGGCCACTGATATGCCCGGCCCAAACCCGGTCACGAGCAAGGCACGAGCTATCCTCACGTGCCAGTCACGAGCACAATGAATATGGGCCCACAGCCCTAGCGAGCAAAGTACCGGAAGCATCAAGCAACGAGTAGTGTAACTCCCGTCTAAACCTGGCCGAGCATAGGCCTTGCCTGTCCGATCAGGGGCCATGCCCGGACACCACACTCATATCTAGCAAAGGAACCAGATTCATCTCGTCCAAACCTGGTTGAGCATTGGCCCTGCCTGCCCGACCAGGGGCCGCCCCTTTGATCTGCATCAAGTTCAGAAACAGTGCACATTGAATAGTCGGGCAGAGCCTTGCTCGCCCGGGTACGTATCAAGCAGGAAGCATCGGAGGCTTGCTCTCCAAGACAAGTCAAAGGTTTCCATATTAGAGCAGGACACTTACCTTATCTATTCCTACATCTACACGGCCAGTCGCCTATCATGCCTAAAATCAAAGGATTCTCTCCTTGATTGATTTGGTAACTATGGAAACTGAATCCTAGACGGATTCAACTATATTGGGGACCTATAAATACCTCTCCATAATCATTAACAAGGTACGCACACTTTCTTGAGCCTTAGTACTCAGTCAAATTGCTTTCAGACCTACACACGATACTTACTCTCACACCGAAGGGGTTTCGCGAGGCCCTGCCTTGCACTTCCACTCAGGTTTTCTTGTGTTCTTAGCCAGGTTCAAGGAAGCCGATCCAAGCCCAGATATCCTACCCAACACACGGACGACCCAAGCTGTGATTTTGTCACATCACTTTGTATTTTTAATAAAAATTATAATTTTTTTCCTAAAAAATGTTACTTTTTTAGATTAAATGTGCTACTTTTACTTTGAAAAGTGTATCAATTTTATAAATAAAATCATTACGTTTGGCATTAAAGTGTCACTTTATAGTATTAAAAGTGTCACTTTTTAGTATTAAATATATTATTTTTGAGTTTTGACCATAGAAGTGTCATTTTGCCTTATCAATAAAAAATCGTTGTTTTTAGCATTTAAAGTGTCACGTTTTAGTATTAAATGTGTCACTTTTGACAGTCATCGTTAGTTTTAAAGTGACACTTTTTAGTATTAAATGTGTCACTTTCTAGTATTAATACTGTCACTTTTTAGTATTAAGAGTGTTATTTTAAATTTTAATGAGAATTATAATAAATTTCCCTTTATAGTGTCACTTTTAACCTTAAAATGTGTCACTTTTGTCTTTTAAATGTGTCACGTTTGGCTTTAAATGTATCACTTAGCATTTCATCAAAGTCCGTTAGGCTCCGTCAAGCATCCCAAGGCAAATGAGGCTAACGGAAGTGACAAATGATTAAACTGTAAGGTGTGGGAAATATAAAAATTTCGGCAACAAACCTTGAAAGTACAGGTGCACCAGAGCAAAATGAAAAACTTCTCATTAATGAGCAATAAAATATAATCACGTAGCTTGAGGGACTCGAAGCCCAAACCCCCACCCAAATCTTAACCATCAACTATGGGTCATCTTGACTAAAATGTTCTTGTAACTTTTTGTAACATCTTGTTTATTTATTATGACTTGTGAAATTTTAAATGAAGCTCCGTCTTACGGATTTAGAATCCATAAGACCGTCCTACACAAGTTTTTGCCAGCGTAAAATTACCAAAAGTCTAAGTTAATGTTGGTCAATTCTAGTCAATATGGGTTAACTAGAGTCAACAAAAAAAGTCAAAAAGTCAACAACATACAATAAAATGCTAACTTGCTTAACAAATTTAAATGAATAATTACAGATTAGTACACTTTTCGGAAATTATAACCGCTCCACTAGCACTCTTTTTTAATTCAACTGCTAAAGTTCATTTTAATAATATTTCCTAAAATACTATTTTTTTGAAATTCAACCGATGCATCGTCTTGAATGAGATAAAAAGATCGAGAAGCTTTCAGATTAGCCATTGAATGTTCTATTTAGCACAAATTTTTAAAAGGAGCATCATCAACAACAACAACAATCGTAATTCATTTTCCAACAATCCATTTACCAAGATTTCGTGATCTATTTACCTTCAATTCGAAAGAAACATCCTTGCAACTCAGTTTCTTCATTTCTCTTTCATTCAACTTTAATAGGAAAATTAATTACTCCCTCCGTCCCTAATTTATTGTCCTAGTTGACCCGGCGCATCGTTTAAGAAAGTCTATTTGACTGGATTATTAATATTGGTTTAATGTGTAGTTTCCTTTAAAGCCCATGTATATGTGGCCCATAATTAAAGTAGGGTGAAAAAGTAAGGATAAAGTGGTAAAAATGATGTTCTAAAAAGGTAAGTTTCAAAGTGGACAATTATTTTGAGACGTACGAAAAAGGAAAGGAGGACGATAATTTAGGGACGGAGGGAGTACTATTTTAAAAATAGAAGGAATCCTTGCAACCTCCAACCTCGATGTACAACATAAACTCTATCATCAACAAACGGGCTTTGGGCCAATTGTACATGTTAACTTGACAAATACATGTTGTTAGGGTTGTTCTGTAAATTCACGTTAGATTTGTGTTCATAAATCCAACGCGGTATACAATCATTTGCACGTTAGGTTTGTTAATTGCTTAGTCTTAAATATATGTCCAATTTTACCTCAATGTTTTTAATTAGGCATCGTATCTTGCAATTCAGCATCGGTATAATTTAATTAGGCAACAAATTTTTCTATTCTGTCTCGGTTTAAAAATACACGTGTTTAATGATTTAATAATTAGGTATTGGTTCTTCCAACCATGCCCCGATGATACTTAATTAGGCATTGTTCCTTACAATCATGCCTCGGTTTTAGTTTATTAGTCATCGTTATTTGCAATTATGCTTCGGTGTTACTTAATTAGACGTTGTTTCTTCTAATTTAATAAAGACAAGATGCACATTGTTTATATAATTCACGTTATTTTTCAAGTTTCGTTATTTATTAATTGAGTGTTGTTAGTTTTATGGTGCATTGTTGGTAACCTTCAAAAATATGTGTTTCTTAACTTATAAATTGTGCGCCAGTGTTATTTAATTAGGCATCGCACATTACAATTTTGTCTCGGTTGTTTTATATTGGGGCGCCGTTAATAATTAATAATTTATAAAATATACATGTGTTTCTTAACTTATAAATAGTGTATAATAGTATGCATGGTGATTGATGCGATACTAAGAGGGATGAAAATACTAAAACTATATCAAAAAATATATGTGCAAAATAAAGGGCCAAAATGGTGAAATTTATGTATATTTGTAAGGATAAACATGTGAGAAACTAATATGAAATAATTTGTAACAGAAATTTGTATGGTTTGTAACAATTATTTGTTGAGAATATTTTGTTCATTTGGTGGCAGAGTTTAATTTTATCATTCCGATGACAAACGTCTCCAATTTCGACGCCAAATTATTTGAAAATATGGTAGCAGACTTCAATTTATTTTTTTGTATTGCGATATATAAATAACTAGGCATCAATGCTTCCAATAATGCCTCGGTGTTACTTAATTAGGCATCGTTCCTTACAATCATGCCTCGGTCTTACTAATTAGGTGTTATTTCTTTAATATGGTGACAAACTTCAAATCCAGCTTTGGTGGTACTTAATTAGGCATCGTTCCATCAAATCTTGTCTCGGTGTTACTTAATTAGAGATCTTTCCTTCAAATCATGTCTCGTTGTTACTTAATTAGGTGTTGTTTCTTTAATATGATAACAAGCTTTAATTTCTTTATATATATATATATATATATATATATATATATATATATATATATATATATATATATATATATATATATTGGCAAGGCGGGATGTCGTTCAGGCATAATAACGGCTATATTGTCATTTTAGCATTTAAGGTGGTTTAATTAGCCGTTATCTAAGCATGTTGTTAACTATTTTAATATTTTATGTACGTTTATATACAAATACTATTTTATCTATTTATTATTATTTACACATAATATGTACAAACTTAATTATAATAATATTATCTACATTTATGCTATATAAACGAAATATATAACTAATCATCGCATTATTCACAGGTGATATAATTTATTTATTATTATTTTTTTAACTACAAAGACAGAATAATAAATGGTACTTACCTTTTGTAGCGTGAAATTCTGATCCCGGTATATACGCCTAGACTTTATTCCACTAGGTGCTCGTAGTTTCTCGTGTGCTCTCCCCGTTGTCTCTCGAAAGAGAAAGTCTTTTTTTTGTTGTACCATCATTGTTGTTATTGTACAATCATTGTTGTTGTTGTACCATCTAACAAATTTAATAATAAAAAAACAAGCTAATGTTATAATGAAACTAATTTTAATAAAAATAGCTTAAATATTTGAAATAATTGGAGAAAAGTACATGCATGTTGCTACTTAGCTAAATTAATTATTATTGTATTCTCTTATATAGTACCAAGCAGGTTAAGCACCCACTTTTTTTTTTTATCATTTACTTTAATTCATTGAATTGAATTATCATTCATTATAGGAAAATTTTAATGGGAACAAAAAACTAGTGTTCCAAATTGATCTAACTGAATTTGAGAATAAGAAGAAGGATTAAATTATAGTTATCTCAATCAAATGACTAGTATTGAGAACATCGTTGTTGACTAAGAAAAATTACCACTAAACAATTAGTTCAATATTATTTGAAACTAATTTCTAAGTTTAATAAATAGGGTTTACTTGCTAAAATAAATAAATAAATAAATTGTTGGATATTTAATTATTGAGTTATTATATTTTCTAATTGGTTTATTTTAATTAATTATGTGTTTTGTCTTTCTTGGTATTTACTTTGATTAATTATTATTGTTACACATTTTATAGAAATGTTATTTTGGAGATTACATTTTAATTAGTTTTTAGAATCTTTATTCCAGTAGGATTGTGTGTTATTGGAACACAAGTCATCGGTGTCTTTTATGTCTTGTTCCATAAGACACGGCTACCCTAATTTATTATGGTAAGGAATCCTACATATTTGGTAACTCTATGTGTGATAAGATTTAGTCATTGTTTATTGCACTAACCTACTAATCTTTTATGGTAAGTAGTTTTCTTATTCTATAAGGTTTCCAGGTCAAGGATGCAAGTATAAATAAGATGACGCAAGACTGTGAAGATTAAAAGACGTAACTGAGCATATACTATATACAAATTGTTGAGAGAGAAGAGATCGTAGAAAACTGTTGATGCTGTTTTGAATGTCTTGTTGAATGGAGCTACATCGAAACCTTCATTCATTCTGTCCAACATTGTTTTCTGTTAACGCCTTCCACCCTTTGTTAAAAGCTATTGAGCGTACATCAGTCTAGGTAGTCTGAGGTGTTAGGATTATTCAAAGCCAAATCTACTTCATATAGAGGTTTTACATAAATTCCCCTTTGTTAAATCTTTCGAGTTGTTTCAAGCTTAAACTATATTTTACTAGTGAAATACTTTTAGCCATAAGGCTCGATCAATATATTGATTTTACATATTGATCAAAAGGTATCTTGATAAAATTTGAATTCTGTGTGAATTGACACCCTTGAATCACTTTGATATATTGATCATTCTTGATATTTTCAGAAGAACCTTTACATAGATCTATCCTACCTTTCTTTCTAATCTGTTAGTTAGAAAAAACTGTGTATTACAAAGAAGGAGAGAAAACATATATAACTGCTATAACCGACAATTAACAAACCTACTAAGTTACACTCGCTACCCCTCAAGAAACAAAGATTAGTCACTTAAGCTAAACTTATCAGAAATAGGAGGTTGATACTTTTCTTTTCTTGCACCCGACTCCCTTGTACTTTGAGGACTGCTTGCCTTTGTTATTGTGCTGAGACTGAACATCTATATCAACATATCTCTTGTGTTCAATTTCGTTCCTTCCTGTTTTGTTTATTTAAATTCCGCAACATTGATATCTTAATAAAGTCTTCAATGAACTCTTAATTGTAAACTTCATTGACTAAATCATATATCAAAACAATTTTCTTTATTTTTGTTTATTTCATTATTCTATTTATATTTGCTTCAATCACTTTCTTTCATAAAAGAATTGGTACACGATTGAAAACCATTCAAACATTTATTATTAACAAATTAAATAAGGTGGGAAGAGTTAGAATGATATAATTGTCCTTTTACATGGATTCCAACTATTAGAAATCCAAATCTCACCTCCCTAATCAAGAATGTGATTCCTCAAATTTTAGGAATCAATTCCAAGATTTCAGTAATTCATTTCCTTTCTAAATAAAGTTCTGGCAATACCAAACGTTATTAATCAATTCCGGGAAATTGATTATATTTCCCTGTACCAATCCAGGCCTATAAGTGCTAATTAAATGATCAATGTTGTATTTAAAGAAATATTTCAGAATTTAACATATTTTTTATTAATGTATTATTCTATAACTATTTTATTTATAATAGAGTCGGTGTATCGCGGGTGCATTTCTAGTATACATAACGGCTATATACCGTTCCAAAGCAAAATTCCTAAAGTCCATGCATATTTTTCAAAACTCCCCTCCCCCTCCTTGTCTTTCCTCACAACATTCTCCTCTTTTATTTACTAATTATCTTCTTTGTATTTACAACTCCCAAATCCATATATTATTTCTCTACAATTTCTCTACTCTCTCTCTCTCTCTCTCTCTCTCTCTCTCTCTCTCTCTCTCTCTCTCTCTCTGTTTGTCTTGAAAAATAGTTATGGATGCTAACTACCAATTCCACGATTACTCTATTCAAAGAGATAAATAATTTATGGTAATTTCTAATTTTTTATTTGTTATTGCAAATGTTGTTTTTATTCTTTAAATTGTAGTAATGTTTAAGAAAAATAAAAAAAATATTTTTTTGCTTTAAATTCATGAGTGTCGCCCAGATCACCTAATTTTTGGGGTGATAGTCCCAGATAGTGCCACCCAATCTAGCCAGTAGTCATGAATTTAAATTTTATATTTTTAATTAATCATTGTTTTTCTAAGAATATTTTTTTTAAAAAAATTAAATTATGAGTGCCACCCAATTTGGGTGGCACTCACTAGCATGAGAATAGGATAATCAATTAGTGAGTTCTAAAGGCTTAAAATTATTTTCAAACCACTATCAAAACATGAGTAGGTTTTGAAAATGATAAATTTAATAGGACAATCTGAGATCAACATCATCTATATTGATAAGGACCATAAGGTAATTAAAAACTAATGATAACACTCAAAAGATAAGAGACAAAATTAATGAAATAATTCGTAGTACTAAAAGAGTGCTACATTTACACCGAATAGATCAAACTTGAATTTTATATTTGCATGAACTTATCCTTTATGGTTAGAAGAGACAAAGCCTACATTAGAGATTTTATTATAGAACATGGGCAATTTCAACTCTTGTATGATCACTAATGAATGTGTACACATTAGTTGTGATCAGTAGTTTATATATGTGTGTGTGTTGGTGACTCGGTGTGTGTTTTGAAAATGCTTCAATACTTATCTACAAGTACAATCGTAACACAAAGTTAAATTGAATGCACGTATAACTCTAACGTCTTCGGTGTTGATCCTCATTATTAGCTTTTATAAATACTTGAGAGTTTTTGAGCTATTGGTGTAACGCCCCGAGCCCGAAAGTCCGGTCCGCTACGTATAGCTCACATACTGAGCCATTGAGCACGCAACACCTTGGGTCATCAGGCCCACCACAAGCCGACCCAAAAGTCCATGGATGATATTGGTGCCCAGAGGTAGTGTGTGGCCACCTTATAAATCGAACACAATTACCACACCTACCCGATGTGGGATGGGGTATTACAATCTCCCACACTTAAATCCTTGACGTCCTCGTCAAGGCCGAATCATACCCCGGGCGATGCAGGAATCAAGAGGTGGTTCGTACGGGGATCTAAAGGTGGCTCTCACCTTCTGCGGTGTAGCACTTTGGTCCGCACAACACTTTGTTCCCACATTTCCGGTTGGGACCCACTCTGATACCATTTGTAACGCCCCGAGCTCGAAAGTCCGGTCCGCTACTGTAGACACCCCAATTTCGTACCCCTCGTATGTAACTTTGACATGCGATATCAAGACATGTTAAAACTTAACAAATGTCAAGTTACAGGGTTTAAAATGCAAAAGAAAAAGCATGATGCACAAAACAGTAAAATGCAAGGGCTAAAAGTGACAAAAGAGGCTGAAGAATTGAGCATGGGCGCTGCCATAATGCACCTTGGGCGCGGCGCCCAAGACCCTATGTTCCCGCGCCAAAGCTGCTACAGTGGCTCCCAAACACTACAACAAAAACACCTATTTACAACGTTTTATTCACAACGTTTTTACAAAAAACGTTGTTAAAAGTTCATTTAGACAGCGTTTTTTAAATCAGACGTTGTCTATTTATTTTTCACAACGTTTTCAAAAATAAACGTTGTGTTAACAGTTTTATACAACGTTTTAAAAACGTTGTTGTATAAACCCGGTTTTCTACAGCGTTTTTTTTCTAAACGTTGTTTAATGATTGCTGATTGCCTTAGTGGAGCTTACAGTGTCATTCCGTTTACAACGTTTGCAAGAAACATTGTGATTGTGTTGCTCATCCCAAAAAAAAAAACAAAGGAAAATATTGGCGGGATGATTTCGCGGTCTAATTCCCCCCCACCCAACAAACGCAAAGTCAATTGAAAAATAAACACACGATACACAGAGACGCAGACTACCTGCTCTCTCTTTCCTCTTCCACACTCAACGTAGACTCCCTCTCTCTCTTGCTACCCGACCTCCCCAGACAAGTTCTCCATAATCGTTCCCAACCTCCACCAGACAAGTTCTCCACAATCATTCCAAGGACCCTATTCTAAACTAACCGCAATTGTTTTTAATCGAAGCCAACCTGACAAAAACCCTAATTCCCCATTCGCGTTCGTCAAAGAGGGAAAGAGGACCATATATAACAGACGCAACTTCCTGATTCTGTTTATGCTTCTCACCGTTGCCGTCGCCGTCTCCGTATCCTCCCCTTGCCGTCTCCTCCACTCTCCATTGCCGTCTCTGTCGCCAAATTGGGTCCTCACCGTATCTTTCTTCTAGACTCTTATTCGGTAATTCCAATACCTAGCTACTATTTATTTGTTCTTGTGGCTTTAATTGTCACGTTTGTTTGTTTGTTAATTAGGAGTTTTACACTTAAACAAAAAGGCATGTTAATTTTGATTCAAAAAATTCTTCTTTTGTTCCTCTGTATTTTGTGCAATTTTTGGTGGATGATTCAACCTACTGCTAGTAAATTTTTGGTGGCTCTAGCATTACGTAATAGAAAAGGCACTGCCATAGTTATTAGGGACCCAAATGATTAGTTGGTTATAGTTGCTACTAATTGATAAACAAAAAATTATACATATACATACAAGACAATGTTATGGTGTTCACCAGCCCGATCGGAAGTGTGGCGGGGCAGTCGATCTGTTGAAAAACCAAAGCGTTGCATGCTAACCACTTAACTTTGATGAGCTAAAAATGCTACCAATTGACCCTATAAATGTTTATTTCAGTAGGGGAATCTCTTGTTACAGATGGATCTAGTACTGCGAACTAGATTGCAAATACAAATTAGAGACATTACCTTAACTGATAGGCGATTCAAGACAAGCAGTAATTTATAAACACTGCCAAATAACTGTAGACTCCTTTTAACTTGTTTGCTTGACTGTGTGTCAAGTTAACTCCACAAAAAAATATATATATAAGTATGGTGACTCTTAAATTCATTTTCTTTTGGAAGAAACCCAAACAAAAAGGCTGCGAACAAACAAACTAACATGCTCTGAACAATTAAAAGAAGAGTAAACTGCATGCCAACCTTTCGGTCCTTTATCAGCTTCCTTTCAAGCTCTGCTTTGGCACGTGCTTGTCTTCGCCGCATAATGGCATGGTACTGCTTGGCATTCACAAAAACAGGCTCTTGTGCCATTTCGAGGGGCAATGCCATTCTAGCTTGATGCATGCCAAGGAGACGAGGATGAACCTGAAAAATGCAATCATATGTTAGGCTGACATATCAGACTTTGGTTCCGGTGATAGCTTCTTCACAATGAGTAGAACCATTGAGCTCAAGGAAGAAATGGAAACATGCTTTCACTTTGATAGAACACTACGTCAGATACATCTATTATTTACAAACATGACTTATAAACTTTCTTGTCTGATTTCTAAAATATTTTTATATAATTTTATATAGTGCAATACTATCATAGTAAAGACAACACTGTACGGTAAGATATGAATATCATATCATAAGATACACTAACAAATGGGATACGATACTTAGATATGCATCATTTACCTTCATTTTTGTATAATGTCCTAGGATATGTATAGTGTATCATAAGATAATGATAACTGTGAAAGAAAGCGAAGATGGAAGAGAAAAAAATTAAGTTCAAAAGGAAGAAGACGATCAAAAATATTTGGTTAAGGGGGAAGCTGTTTGTCAATCATGAAAGAATAATAACAAAGGAACAGGGCTGCTCAAGTTCAAGGGAGAGAAGAGCTTGCTTATTGCATGAAAAGTTAAACTTCCATAGAGGCCACTTTATAGAAGCCTTAACAGAAGCTTTAAAGCTGTTTGAATTTGCACTCATTACTAGCACATTCATAAGCATCAACGAAAAAGAGATTAATAATTCGGCACTCATATTTTGATCCAGAGGAATTCTCAAAGAGATTAATAATTCATTCTCAAAGGTTCAAAACTTAATTCCTCTGGATTGTTGATTTCTGTTGACATGACCTGTATGCGTATATACTTTTTTTTTTATATTGAACTAGCTAGATTATGTGCTTCACACATAGTTTCCAATTTTGTTGCGGAATGCTAATTAGATAACTAGAAATTATTTTGTCTTACAGATTAAGACCCAGGCCCAGATAGACGCTGCTTTCAAATTTCTTATAGCTACAGGATCGGAGGATCTTATCGTCAAGAAATTTGAAGAGGCTTGTGGGGTTGGTATGATAAAAAATTGTTCATCCTTTATTTTTTTTCTTTCTTTCTCTAGGTGTTAGTTAATTACTCTAACAGAGTTGATAAACGGATGCAATCCATCTGCCTTTGCAACTTTGCAGTTTGTTCTGTGCCCTTGCTATTTTCTACGTCTATGTATGTTGTTTTCACAACAGTTTGTCTATCTGCAGTCTCCGCTTCTCTAACATGTTCTTGCACATTCGTGTGATAGAGTGATATTATATTTTATTTGACCATCCTATAGTCTTGATATCTTTTTTAGTAGACTCTGGTGGAGAAGTGTGCTTGTTAGTGATTAGCGTGTGGTACAATACTTAACATTGTAATCATATTTCTGAACCGATTGAGAGGCAACAACCATACATCCATCTGTTTCCAAGTATACTGCTGTTTAACAAGAAAGACAGAAAATGGAGTAAACTGTTTAGTGGAGAATTTTGCTGGCCTACGTAGGTTTTTATGTAAATCTGCTTGTACTCTTGACTAGAGTATGTCCGCCTTACATTACTCTAATTCTCTGTAATATGGTCTTTTTTTTTAATGGTCAAAACTTCCGTTACTCTCACTGCAAAATTTATTATGTTTCAGAATTTTGTTCTTATGAAATGCTAGAATTGAACTCCTCGTGTGCTAACAGGAGTTGAGGTCTCTGTTGAAGATATATAACGCATTGTTAACGAGATATTTGAAGAGAAAAAGAGTGTCATTTTGGAGCAGCGTTATCAAACAAAGGGTGAGATTTTCTTCTCTGTGAAGCTTATTGTTTTCATTATTTAAAGTAGTCATGTCTGCGCTTTTTTGTTATAATTGTATCAAAAATCTCGCATATTCTGGTCTTAATCTAGAGTTCTTTATTCTCTCTCTCCCTTTCTGAGTCTCTAGCTAGGACTTAGTTGCTTGGTAGGTAGCTCCAACGTTGTAAAACGCTTTTTACAACGTTTTTTAAACGTTGTGAAAGGCTTTTTTACAACGTTTTTTAAACGTTGTGAAAAAACCTTTTACAACGTTTAAAAAGCCTTTCACAACGTTTAAAAAACGTTGTAAAAAAGCCTGGCCTTTTACAACGTAGCCTAACACAACGTTTTACAAAACGTTGTAAAATGTCTATTACAACGTTTTTAAAACGTTGTGAAAGGTCTTTTTTGTTGTAGTGAAAGTTAATGCATTATGTAATTTCTAAAGCACGCGGTACAAGCAAAAGCAACACAAAGAAGAAAAAGAAATTCCCGCTGAGTCCCTCACTCAGCATATAAATAGAGGCTCCAGGGTTCGCTTTCAGCACACCGAAAAATCCTTAAAAGCTTTCACCGTTGTTGTTACGTTGTGAAAATAGTGAGCAATAGTGAGTGCCCCCTCATATAAAGCCTCGAAACTTTGCCAAAACTCCTCCAAACGCAAAACCAACCGGTCAAAGTGATCCTTAGCCCCCCAGCTAGGTATCTACCCTATTTCCCCGGTTCAAAAATCTCAGAAAGAGCAGTTGCTCTACCCAAGTAAAAAGGTCAAATCCGCCAGAAACAAGCAGTTGTTCTGCTCAATTTCCGCCAGCAGCAAGCACGCAATAGCAAAAAACGCAAGCAGTTGCTCCGCCTGTTTTACGGTGCCCAGAAGCAACTTTCGAAAGCAGTTACTCTGCTCGAACCGCAGCAGCAACAAAGCAAAAAAAGACTCCCTCTCCCGAGAAGGACAGAGCGAGCACACCACGCTCTAAAAGGTGAGCCTTTAAGATCGTTATTTTATAAAAAAAAACTATTTTCCATTCGGACCAATGTAAAAATATAAGCCGTTGTGCTGCTCGGATTTATTTAGAAAATAGCATTAAAAAGAGCCATTATTATGGCCAAATATTTTTAAATGTATTTGTAATTATTTGTAAAGAAACGACTGCAAGTCCGTAAATAATGTAGACACGGATGTGTTGGTTTTCTTCTCTCTCTTTAAATGCTTTATTTATTTGCTAAATAAATATAACAAAAAGCATACTTTAGCATTCTCTGGTTTTATTTTTGGTTTTTTCTTTATTTTCTCCTTAAAATAAAGATGGCGACCCTGTCAAAACATTTTGGATCGCAGTGAGGTATCGCAACATCCTTTCTTGCACTTTCCCGTTTTCTCCTAGAAAAGGGAGAACGAGAATGAAAAGGTGATATATTCCTATATCCTGGTATCCCCTAAAAAAGGGATAACTTGATGTAGAAAACCCAAAGCACCCATAGTGATCCAAAATAGGCCATAAAGCAATTTTTATAAAGTCTGTAGTGGGGCCCGCAACATCCTTTCTTGCATTTTCCATTTTCCCCTGCACAAGGGAAGATGCGAATGAAAGGGTGATGCTTTCTTGCATCCTGTTATCCCCTAAAAAAGGGATAACCTAATACAGAAAACCTAAAGCTCCCACAACGGACCAAAAATCACTTAAGTGACCAAGGCATATTCACGCTCTTCTTGACAGCACCCTTTCCGCTTTTTTAATTTCGTCTTCCCCTAGACAAGGGAGGATGGAAAAGCATTTTTAATTTCGTTTTCTCCTAGACAAAGGAGGATGAAATGGAAAGCATGAGGGGAGGATGGAAAATCATTTTTAATTTCGTTTCCATTTTTAATTTCGTTTTCCCCTAGACAAGGGAGGACGAAATGGAAAGCATGATGTTCGTTCCGCATGCCGCATTCCCCTATCCAAGGGAGCGCGGGGCGCGGGATAATCTGGGGCGCCCACAGCTACGTATAGCTCACACACTGACCTACTGAGCATGCAACACCTTGGGTCATCAGGCCCACCACAAGCCGACCCAAAAGTCCATAGATGATATTGGTGCCCAGAGGTAGTGTGTGGCCACCTTATAAATCGAATACAATTACCACACCTACCCGATGTGGGATGGGATATTACAGTTTGAGGTTTGGATCTTCAACTATCTAATGCGATATAGAAAAGAGTAGATCTCTTGTGAAACCATCTTATAGATTATAATTCGTAATATTGAGCATTTAATCCTATTGGTGTCACAGTTGCATGAGAGTGGTTAGAACTTAATAGAATTGGTACAATATGTAACTCAAGAAATATATATGCACATAGAATTATTTACCAAAAGAGTAAAATATCACCCATGAAAAGGTGTTCAAAGTATTAATATAGGAGAGAATGTGCCACATTATAATGCATGTACGTGATTAATTTTTTATGTTTACAATCTAAGTTTGTAATCTAGCATAAATTCCACATTTGTACCCTTACTCCATTGATGATAACGATATGAAATTCAGATGCAATGCAACTTAATTATTCATTTTTCCAATTGCAATATTTTTCATTATAAATTATAAATTTCTTTAGAAATCAGTTAGTTTTATATAACGAACCTTAAATGCATACTTCATATTACTTCCATTATAACATTGTTGTCAAAATTAGTAATTATTACACTAACTTCAAATTGTACTAAATTAATTATAAATTATTACTATCTTTAGATAAAGACTTTTTTTTTTTACAAACCAAAGATGTGACAGCCCGACCCGAACCCCAATGCGGAATCCCAAGGTCGTGCCGCCAAGACAAGCTAAAAGACGAACAAGCACCCGCTAAGCGTAGTAGTGCGAGTCCAGAGTTGAACCAACAAACACTAAACAGGAATGAAAAGCCATAACGGCAAAACCGAATAACCAAAAACTAAAATCTGCGGAAGCAAATCATAAATGGGACCAAAACCTATAGTTTTAAACTAAGGAATACTAAGCTGAGAGACGACTATCTCTCGACAAATCTACGACTCGCGTGACGCAACATTGCGCACGCACAACAACCATCGGCAACCTAAGGCCGGCGAAGCAACAAGAACCCAACCTGATAAACGACAACTCTACGGCTATAACATGCCGGAGGAATAAATCAACTAAAAGAGTAAGAGATAAAATACTAACCACTAAACCAATGTCTCCCGACTAAAGTCGTCGGAGATGACAATACCAACAATACTAGAACGAGTGAGCTAAAGCATGCTCGGAATAATAAAAGGGAATAACTCATAAGAGATACAACAGCTCGACCAAACAAGTCGGCTACCAAAATAATACAATAACAGAATACTAACATAAACTACCCAAGTAAAGTCTACGTAACTTTACATTCGTGTCTCACAAATACAAAACAACATAATAATAATAAACCCAAGCTTAAAGCCCGGAAGACCACCTTCTAGGAATCACTATCCGAAGCCGCCACGCGTACTAACGGGATCACCGCGCAAAAACTAAGGAAAACAAACACATAATGACGAAATGAGTCATAATGACCCAAGAAGTTACTAAATGCAAATGTATGGCATAGCATATCGTGGCATGGCATAATGCACCAATATATATAAAATCATGGTATCTTTATAGTCTACCCATAATAAACTTGTATCATGTCATCTTGTAACATAAACTTCATAGAACATATAGCACATTATCTTTCATATAAGTGCTCATAGTAAGCCACATAAGGGATAGAGAGGTTACCCACATAGTGTCGTTGTGCTGCTCCTGCAATACACATATTATACTTTATCTTTATCGTGCAACATCGATGCCCTGTGACGTCATCGACTTTTATCGAGTACCACTCGATTTAGCTAGCAAGCCAATGCGGCACTTAACTAATACGGCAAAGGGGCTACTTCCCCATTGCGGCCAACAATGGAGGTGTGTGTGAGATTCCAAGTGCGGCGATCCATAGCGAGCACGAATCCCATAATTCGTGAAGGCGATGCATCGCCCCACCCGACTTGATAAACAAACCAAATAATCCAAATAATGCCACTGGGCTTTTATGAAATGCACAAGTAGATAATTACTCTCATGCTCAACAAGAACCAAGACCGATCATAGCGGCATACCAAATCAAGTAGGACATAAAGCTCCACACACCAATTTCAACAATGCACATATTTGCACATACTTAACAAATTCAACCAACATATAAGTTTTGTCAAAGAACCACATAATGAGGTACTCATACTCCTCAAGTCATCACCAACTCAAGAATAGCATATAAGCTCAACAATTCACAATATGAGGTCTACTAAAATCCTCTACTCAAGATTAAATCAAAGAATACTACTTAGTCTAAGAACCATCACAAATCAAGGCTTAGCATTTAGCTTAACTTAAAGGCACACCGGACTTAGCCAAAGTCCCGCTCATCATTTATAGTCGACATCCTCAAGACCCCTCTCATGACAAGACTACCTTGTAGTCCAACTCCGCAAGTATTATCGTATCCTCGCGACTAAATTCCTTATAGTGGACTCATCCAATAATCAATAATAATGGTACTCGAGACCAAAGGTTGGTCTCTAATACATAATGCTCGCAAGCACGCTCTAAACAAATTCCCAATAGGTCTCTATAACATGGGTGTCACAAACGGACACGGACCGAGATGCTCGGGTACTCACAATCAAAACCAACCAAACCCGAACATCGAAGGATTTCAACATAAGGCTCACTAACTTCTTATTGGACCCAAAATGACTCCATTGAGTCTAAATGTCACATTTCATTAATACACATTTCATACAACCCAAAATTAGCACATCATTCAAGTTTATAGAATTTAACCCAAAAATAATCCGGCTTATTTCCCAAGCCTAAAATCCATGGGTTAATCATAGACATAATCAATCAAAACCCAAATGTCGTAGGGATTCAACCCTAATTCGTTAACACGATATTGAACCTATTATGACTCGATGAGTCCAAATACTAAGTTTCATTTCTTAAACCTTCCATCCATCTCAACATTAATACCCTACTTCAACTAACAATAATTTCTCCAATAATTTTGGCTTAAATTGACTCTCAAGTCTAAAATCCACAAATAAACCCAACAAAGATCAAAACCCATTTAGGAATCATTAATTTCATTTAAGTGATCATAACCATAGTATATATAGAGTTCACAAATCCAAAGCCCCAATCAAAGGCATACTTTCATAATAAACCCAAATATAATGTAAACATGATTATCTAGCATGCTCCCAATAAACCTAGAAACACAAGATGAAGGGTAATCATTCACATCAACAACCATAGAAGTCATCTACAATGCTCCTAACATATTCATACTTCCAAAAATCCCCAAAATTGGGCAAACATAGCATACAAGTGTTCATTGCCCACAAATAGCATACAAGTTGTTTTCCTTAGGGCCAATGAACCAAAATAAAAGAAGGTAACTTACTTGTTCTACACCAAAGAAAGCAAAGGAAGAAATCAATCGGTTGAAAACGATCCTCTCGTCGAGCTCTACAACTTTAATGAAGGACCCTTGGGCAAATGATGAATGGATGATGAAGGATGAAGATGAAGACCTCAAGCAACCATGGAGGAACTAGAGAGAGGATGAAAATTCGTTTTTGGAAGAGGGAGGGTGAGAATGAGGGTCAAAAATCTGAAATGTGGTTGATATAGGTCTAGATTTTGAGTGGGACAAGTGTCAATCACTTGTGGTCCCTTTTCTAATCTGATTTGTGGCTTAATTGGTCACTAATGAACTCTTAACTCATCATTAAAAACTAATTAGGGATGTTAGGACTTAAGTAGGAAGGGTTAGGGAGGTTTAGGATAGGTTTAGATAGGGGGTTTTAGTGTACAAGTCGTCCAATTCCGAAACAGGGCAAAAATCCCGAACAGATTCTGAAGTGAGGCGGCGCCTCACTCCCTCCATGCGGCCGCCTCACTTGCTCCCTGCACAAAGGATGCTCTCACTTGAGGCGGGCGCCTCAGGCCGCCTCGGCCTCTGAACCTCCAAAATTTGATCTAAACTTGTCCTAAATGATCCCAAACTTATGGGCAACCATTCTAAGGTCTAACCCAACTCAAAACAAGTCTAAAACACACCCGAAGAACTCCCGAAACAACTCGGAGCGAAACCGGGAAGGGGTGCAACAACGTGCAACCGGGACGACGAACGAACTCGAAATCAAACGAGCAATGAAAGGAGACTTTTAAGGCAAGTCTAAGGGCTAATGAAGAAGCTTAAATACTTCTAGGAAGTTGAATAACAACTAGGGAAATAAGAATCCCAAAGGAGAGGCGATTACGCGACTCGATTCCCGAACTACGCGATAGAGACGAACGCTATCTCCAAAACTTCCAAATCATCGATTGACTTAAGGAACACCTCCAACTTGAAGTCTAATGCATCTAAATATGTTAACAAACTATCTTAAAGAGGTCTAGGACCCAAACCGAGGTCACGAACTCAAAACGCAAGTAAACCCTCAATCGCGTCGCATTCCGACTATCGTCGAGTCACGACTTGTGACTTTAGCAAGTCAACAACTATATGAAGTCTCTTAATAATGTTTTGGTCTTAAAATGGTCTCTCGAACATATCTAGACCCTCTCGCAACCCAAACATACCGTCGACAAAGGAAGAAGTGCAAGTATAGCACGCAAACCGAGATAACGAAGGAGCGGGGCGTCACACCCTCTCCACCTTAAAAAGAATTCGTCCCGAATTCTAACTCATGATACAAACCACAACACATCGAGTTCAAAACCATCTACCTAGACTCGATCTCCGAGTCTACCACCACAATATACACGAGGGTCGAACTAATATAATCCAGATTCAAAAGTCTACAACTCTCAATAGACACGTCATCAATATGACTCATGCTTGAGTCACGAATACACATACGAACAACACTAGACCAAACATGTAGGCAAAATCCCAAACTTCAACATAAGAACACATTTAACTACCGAAACTATTTGTTTCGGGGCACATCATGAAATTCAAGCACAAAAGATTCTAAGTTACAAGAATTAATAATTGCTTATGGAGCAGTTTACAAACAAATCAAAGATAACCAAATTGGCATTTCAAACTATGCAAATCATACTCGCGATTTCCCTATCGCGGGTAAGAACACACAAGAGCACACAATGCCATGTTTTGAAAATTCTTTCCATCTATGTCCATCCATTTGGTAACGGGTATAGTCAATGTTTAACCTACTCACTACCAATCCTAGTCCACCAACGAACCTCTTTTGATCACCAATTTAGGGTACCGACTAAATTGGATTTCAAAAGCTTTTCGTTGCAAGGATGCGAAGGTTCATGATTAAAAAGGTTTTAAGCATCCTTTAATAGTCTCCTATGCTAAGGTAATGAATGAACATGATATTATGAGATGAGGAATTTTATATACTACTATGCAATGCATCAAGTAGGTGTTTCCTACAACTAATGCACATCGAATAAAAATTCGACCAAGTAACAAGGTCTATTACCTTGACAAACAACAATCATATCTACGACAAAACTCGTGTACCTAGTAATCACAATGAATCGACAAGACTACTAATGCCCGTAACGTCCATACTCCGCAAAACTATCCTTTCTTGAGCTCTAGACCAAGTCTACAACCAATGCACACACTAAGCATCCTAACACAACGTCCTCAATACTCACGGTGAAGCGCCAATCTCTCCCGTGTAACCATGATTATCCTCTAAATCGCAACCTTCAACCTTCTCACAAGTCGAGTGTATATCTTACTCGCATAATAACCCTTAACAACAATATAGTATAATATTACTCATTACATAAAATATATCCTCTTAGAATATACAAACATCATACCAAACCGATAAGTATCAATAAACAATTCATGCTTCATATATATAGTATATATATGGTCTTTATATATAACCACACAAACCACTACTATATATACATAGTCTATATATAACATACTTATATATATAATTCACAAACAAACCATATATCATATATCTATCTCACATTGGGGTATTATTCCCGATCAAGCAAATAACCAATAATACACAATACACCATATAATATATGTATGAATGCACATGAGCTACCAATTAAAACGCGTACTCATATTAAGGGTAATAGTAGCAACGATATAATTTACGAATATATATACACAAGAATGTACCTTCCTATTTCGGATAGGTCTCAAAACTCCGCGACAGCCAACCGCCACGCGTGCACTGCTTCAAACTCTAGGCTGACCGTCACAATCTCTCTTGGAGCCACTGAATTGTTGACTAGTACTCCCAGACTGACTAACTTTCCTCTTCGGGCAATCTTTCTTCAAGTGAGTTCCGTCTCCACAATAGTAACACTTCCCAGTCTTCCCCCAACACCTATCTTCGGTGTGTCCTGTCTTCTTACAAAAGTTACATGTCAACACGTCACCTCGTCGTTTCTGAGTAGAAGTAGTAACACCACTCCGGCCACCCGAATGCACCTTTCCTTGACTAACTGTTTGAGGTGCTGACTGCCTCCTCTTATCCTCAGGGCCCCTATTAGTCTTTGATATTTTCTTTCGAGCGTACTCCTCGATGTCTAACTCTATCGCACATGCACGATCCACAGCCCCTTGGTAATCCGTCAGTAGTAACGGAATAAGCTGCCTACGGTAATTCGTCTTCAGGCCTTTCACAAACCTCTCGGTCTTCTTAGCCTCATCCGGCACCAAGTGACTACAGTAACGAGCCAACTCCATAAACTTTGTTGAATACTGAGCCACGGTCATATCTCCCTGTTCTAACATTAGGAATTCCATCTCTCCTCTTTCTCGAGTTACTACCGGACCAAACCGTACCATAAACTCCTTGACAAAGTTTTCCCACACTCGAGGCACTCCATGCTGTCTCCAATGATCTCGTATTTCAAGCCACCAATGCTCGGCTGCACCATCCAATCTAAACACCGCTAAGGTAACCATTTCTTCCGATGTACTACCCAAAACTGCAAAGATATTCTCCATGCTTTCTAGCCAATGTTTCGCCTCAATAGTATCTGGCTCTCCATTGAAACTTTCCGGTTTAAACTTCAAGAATTTCGCAAGGACAGTAGAGTCGTCTTCCAGTCCAAACATCTGTTGAGGAGTCACACGCGGATCGTTAACATTCTCTCCCCTCTCGTCGCCACGAGCTGCATCCGAACCGGGTCTACTAGAACTAGCTCCACGCCAAGTTCCTGACATAATACGCCTACAAAGAACACTCAGCGTTAATAACTCAACAATAAACCCAACCCAAACTAGGCCAAGGAACCTATCCTGGCGAAATAGCTAACCTATAGCTCTGATACCAACTGTGACGACCCGACCCGGACTCCGATGCGGAATCCCAAGGTCGTGCCGCCAAGACAAGCTAAAAGACGAACAAGCACCCGCTAAGCGTAGTAGTGCAAGTCCAGAGTTGAACCAACAAACACTAAACAAGAATGAAAAGCCATAACGGCAAAACCGAATAACCAAAAACTAAAATCTGCGGAAGCAATCATAAATGGGACCAAAGCCTATTTTTGCAAACTAAGGAATACAAGGCTGAGAGACGACTATCTCTCGACAAATCTACGACTCGCGTGACGCAACATTGCGCACGTACAACAACCATCGGCAACCTAAGGCCGGCGAAGCAACAAGAACCCAACCTGATAAACGACAACTCTACGGCTATAACATGCCGGAGGAATAAATCAACTAAAAGAGTAAGAGATAAAATACTAACCACTAAACCAATGTCTCTCGACTAAAGTCGTCGGAGATGACAATACCAACAATACTAGAACGAGTGAGCTAAAGCATGCTCGGAATAATAAAAGGGAATAACTCATAAGAGATACAACAGCTCGACCAAACAAGTCGGCTACCAAAATAATACAATAACAAAATACTAACTTAATCTACCCAAGTAAAGTCTACATAACTTTACAATCGTGTCTCACAAATACAAAACAACATAATAATAATAAACCCAAGCTTAAAGCCCGGAAGACCACCTTCTAGGAATCACTATCCGAAGCCGCCACGCGTACTAACGGGATCACTGCAAAAACTAAGGAAAACAAACACACGAAATGAGTCATAATGACCCAGTAAGTTACTAAATGCAAATGTATGGCATAGCATATCGTGGCATGGCATAATGCACCAATATATATAAAATCATGGTATCTTTATAGTCTACCCATAATAAACTTGTATCATGTCATCTTGTAACATAAACTTCATAGAACATATAGCACATTATCTTTCATATAAGTGCTCATAGTAAGCCACATAAGGGATAGAGAGGTTACCCACATAGTGTCGTTGTGCTGCTCCTGCAATACACATATTATACTTTATCTTTATCGTGCAACATCGATGCCCTGTGACGTCATCGACTTTTATCGAGTACCACTCGATTTAGCTAGCAAGCCAATGCGGCACTTAACTAATACGGCAAAGGGGCTACTTCCCCATTGCGGCCAACAATGGAGGTGTGTGTGAGATTCCAAGTGCGGCGATCCATAGCGAGCACGAATCCCATAATTCGTGAAGGCGATGCATCGTCCCACCCGGACTTGATAAACAAACCAAATAATCCAAATAATGCCAGCTGGGCTTTTATGAAATGCACAAGTAGATAATTACTCTCATGCTCAACAAGAACCAAGACCGATCATAGCGGCATACCAAATCAAGTAGGACATAAAGCTCCACACACCAATTTCAACAATGCACATATTTGCACATACTTAACAAATTCAACCAACATATAAGTTTTGTCAAAGAACCACATAATGAGGTACTCATACTCCTCAAGTCATCACCAACTCAAGAATAGCATATAAGCTCAACAATTCACAATATGAGGTCTACTAAAATCCTCTACTCAAGATTAAATCAAAGAATACTACTTAGTCTAAGAACCACCACAAATCAAGGCTTAGCATTTAGCTTCACTTAAAGGCACACCGGACTTAGCCAAAGTCCCGCTCGTCATTTATAGTCGACATCCTCAAGACCCCTCTCATGACAAGACTACCTTGTAGTCCAACTCCGCAAGTATTATCGTATCCTCGCGACTAAATTCCTTATAGTGGACTCATCCAATAATCAATAATAATGGTACTCGAGACCAAAGGTTGGTCTCTAATACACAGTGCTCTGCAAGCACGTTCTAAACAAATTCCCAATATGTCTCTATAACATGGGTGTCACAAACGGGACACGGACCGAGATGCTCGGGTACTCACAATCAAAACCAACCAAACCCGAACATCGAAGGATTTCAACATAAGGCTCACTAACTTCTTATTGGACCCAAAATGACTCCATTGAGTCTAAATGTCACATTTCATTAATACACATTTCATACAACCCAAAATTAGCACATCATTCAAGTTTATAGAATTTAACCCAAAAATAATCCGGCTTATTTCCCAAGCCTAAAATCCATGGGTTCATCATAGACATAATCAATCAAAACCCAAATGTCGTAGGGATTCAACCCGAGTTCATTAACATTCTAGTGAACTTATTTCGACTCCGTTGAGTCTAAATACTAAGTTTCATTTCTTAAACCTTTCATCCATGTTAGCACTAATACCCACTTTATTTAACAACAATATATCCGATAATTCGGGCTTAAATTCTCGAGCCCTAAAATTCACAACAAAAACCCAACATAAATCAAAACCCATTTTAGGAATTCCATACTTTCAATTAGATGGTCATACTCATACAACCTAGTGAGATCACACATTCAAAGCCCCAAATTGTAGGCATACTTTCATAATAAACCAAATGGAATGTAAACATGATTTCTAGCATGTTCATAAACCTAGAAACACAAGATGAAGGGTAATCATTCACATCAACAACCATAGAAGTCATTTACAATGCTCCTAACATATTCATACTTCCAAAAATCCCCAAAATTGGGCAAACATAGCATACAAGTGTTCATTGCCCACAAATAGCATACAAGTTGTTTTCCTTAGGGCCAATGAACCAAAATAAAAGAAGGTAACTTACTTGTTCTACACCAAAGAAAGCAAAGGAAGAAATCAATCGGTTGAAAACGATCCTCTCGTCGAGCTCTACAACTTTAATGAAGGACCCTTGGGCAAATGATGAATGGATGATGAAGGATGAAGATGAAGACCTCAAGCAACCATGGAGGAACTAGAGAGAGGATGAAAATTCGTTTTTGGAAGAGGGAGGGTGAGAATGAGGGTCAAAAATCTGAAATGTGGTTGATATAGGTCTAGATTTTGAGTGGGACAAGTGTCAATCACTTGTGGTCCCTTTTCTAATCTGATTTGTGGCTTAATTGGTCACTAATGAACTCTTAACTCATCATTAAAAACTAATTAGGGATGTTAGGACTTAAGTAGGAAGGGTTAGGGAGGTTTAGGATAGGTTTAGATAGGGGGTTTTAGTGTACAAGTCGTCCAATTCCGAAACAGGGCAAAAAATCCCGAAACAGCATTCTGGAAGTGAGGCGGGCGCCTCACTCCCCTCCATGCGGCCGCCTCACTTGCTCCTGCACAAAGGATGCTCTCAGTACTTGAGGCGGGCGCCTCACAAGGTTCCATGCGGCCGCCTCGGCCTCTGAACCTCCAAAATTTGATCTAAACTTGTAAACTTGTCTAAATGATCCCAAACTTATGGGCAACCATTCTAAGGTCTAACCCAACTCAAAACAAGTCTAAAACACACCGAAGAACTCCCGAAACAACTCGGAGCGAAACCGGAAGGGGTGCAACAACGTGCAACCGGACGACAACGAACTTCGAAATCAAACGAGCAATGAAAGGAGACTTTTAAGGCAAGTCTAAGGGCTAATGAAGAAGCTTAAATACTTCTAGGAAGTTGAATAACAACTAGGGAAATAAGAATCCCAAAGGAGAGGCGATTACGCGACTCGATTCCCGAACTACGCGATAGAGACGAACGCTATCTCCAAAACTTCCAAATCATCGATTGACTTAAGGAACACCTCCAACTTGAAGTCTAATGCATCTAAATATGTTAACAAACTATCTTAAAGAGGTCTAGGACCCAAACCGAGGTCACGAACTCAAAACGCAAGTAAACCCTCAATCGCGTCGCATTCCGACTATCGTCGAGTCACGACTTGTGACTTTAGCAAGTCAACAACTATATGAAGTCTCTTAATAATGTTTTGGTCTTAAAATGGTCTCTCGAACATATCTAGACCCTCTCGCAACCCAAACATACCGTCGACAAAGGAAGAAGTGCAAGTATAGCACGCAAACCGAGATAACGAAGGAGCGGGGCGTCACAGATTACAAATTAAGGATTATATTTATATATGAACACATATACAAGTATTGATAAGTAAATAAAAAATATAAAAAGCTATTAAGAAATTAAATACCATCAATCTAAGAGGCAATGTCTTTTCTCTTTTTACCAATATGCAAGGGAAACAAGAATAATAATTTAAAAACTTATTATACTATAATATCTTCCTATATTGATATTAATTTACTTGTGAGTTTTGTTAAGACAAATTTTATCCATAGAAGCTAAAGAACAAATACATAGTGAAATATAATTTGATGAACAATTATGGATCCTTAAAGTATGATATGTCTAATTTTATACTCAACAAACATTACTTACTCAGCCATAAATGCTATGTGACCACTTTTGTTGCGTATAACCAAGTTCTTTTACCGGCAAAATTAGTAGCATCAACCAACGAGCTCTAACTCAACTGGTACTACTCACTTCTCTTAACGGAGATGTCAGGTGTTCAAGTCTCAATAGAGATAACTTGGATTTTACAACTTTCAATAGAAAGGTCGGGTGTTCAAGCCTCTTCAGAGGCGACGTTGTTGTTCAAGCCTTACCTAGAGGCCCCATTTAGCTGCTCGCTTATCATAGCAGAGAGGTCGAGTGTTCAAGCCCCACCAGAAGCACCCTGGTGCATCACTACTCTCAACCGAGAGGTCGGATATTTAAAGGCTCACCAGAGGTACCATTTGTTTTAGCCACACCAAAGGCATCATATATCGATACTTGTAGTCTTTCAACGCATTAAAATATTAAAAAGTAAGGGTAGGAGTAAGGTCTATGTCTCATCCAACCTTTAAAAAAAGTAGTAGCATCAGTTATGGCATGTTGGATGAATGGACTTTTAAAGATCAACATGATCCTGGCGAGAGGTGATAACATCATTATTACCGGGTTCCATTTTCGCTCATTGACATTGTAGAAAAACGAGGATGAATATGAGCAAGTAAATCGTAGTCTAATTGCTCTGGGAACATGTACAATGACTCTAGAGAGGTGTGATTATGTATATGGGCAAGTAGCTGAGTATCATACTCTGTGAAATGTACAATGAATTGAGAGCAATCATAATTTAAACTAGTACTCTTGCCCATGCCGATGGCACGGTGCCAGTTTGAGAATTTATCAATAAATGAAACAGATATTGTGTAAATGAACTACTAAAAATATTATTTTCTTTAAAAAAAATTGACTTTCAAACGGAGCCTCTTTGCCCGGAATGGAGGGATTAATTAATAATTTATATACGAAATTGCGAGCCAAAAAACGGGCCGAACAAAAATTAAAAAGAAAAGAAAACATATATTTCAAATTACAAAACTTACAATTTTTTTAGATTTTTTTTTACTTTGTATACAAAATTACGGGTCGAAAAAAAATTAAATTAATTAAGCTAATTATGATAAAAATTAAAAAAAAAATATAAGTACAAATTTTTGCAACCATAAAATTGTAAAACCGTAAAATATTAACTGTAAAACTGTAATATCTCAGTAAAAGATAATAAATGTAAACCGTCTTGTAAACTTGATAACACAATAAACTTGGTAAACCGTCCTGTAACCGGTGTCGCATATATGAAGATAAGTTTTAATCATAACCGTAGAATCTTGATAAAACAGTAAAGCTCAGCCGGTTTTTATCTTTTATCTTTGTGCACGTGCCTATGGCACGGCGCGAGTAGGAAGAATAAATCAATATATATTTTAATCATGTTTCAAAAAGAGTCTAAAATTGTGTTTTATATATTTTTCATTAATAATATATGTATTGTGCCCGTGCTTGTGGCACGGCGCGCGTAGGAAGAATAAATCAATATATATTTTAAATATGTTTCAAAAAGAGTCTAAAATTGTGTATTTTTCATTAAAAATATATGTATTGTCACCATTAATGGTTTCAAAGAATGGTTTCAAACCATTAATGGCATGTTATAAGTACCCTCTGCTAGCTTTTCGTCATTAATACGAAGAATGTCATCAAACTCGTCTATAATATATGTATTGTCACCGGTAATGGTTTCACCATTGATGGCTCAGCAACAACGTGAGAGAGAGATGAAGGAGATTTCGGGGCCAGATAATTGATTCCCTGATTCAGGGGAATTTTGGAGAAACTGTAGGGGAGTTGGAATCGTAGAGGGAGAAGGGGACGTAGAGGGATAAGGGTTATGCGGGGAATAAATTACAGCCGTTTGATATAAGTAAAAATATCAATCTCAGTCGCTCTTTATCCCACTGATCTCTATTGTATAGTAGATATCTATTTCATAGTTTATTGAATTGAGCTTAAATATTTGTATATATAGTTGTAATAATTAAGTACATATATTATCAGTATCACCTCATTTGAGTGACACTATTAATGAAAGAGTTTTTGAGTCGGGGATATTTTAGTCATTTCGGGGGAGGGATGACCATAGGAAGTATGTAATTTGAGTCGTTTTTCTTTGGTTTATCGTCATTTGAATTTGTTGTGCAATTTTTATTATCTAACAAATATATATTCGTTTAAAGATATATATTATATATATATATATATATATATATATATATATATATATATATATATATATATATTTTTTTTTTTTTCATTCATGTAATAAGCAATAATTAAATTCACTTATATTTTTATCCTTACATTTTAATTATGTGTTTAATTTTCATAACACACTAACTAAAAGATAAAAAAATATATATTAATATTGATTAATAGAGATTACGTGCATTTTGCTATGTGATAGATAATAGTAGTAATTATACATATTTCATCATAGTGATCGTAGTAGTAATCGCACATATTTAATGACAAATGTTGTATTTAAAAAAATATTATAAAATTTATAAAATATTTTATTTATTTATTGTATTCTCTATTAATAGTTTAACATTTTCTTAATCGATGTGTATAATAATTTCAGTTATGTATATCAAACTCACAATATTTACGTTACAATTATTTGTTTATTTTATTTATTTATTTCAACAGTTCTCTTTAATTTATTTTTTTAATTTTGTTTTTTTACTTCATGTTGCTTATGTATAATTTGATTGAAAAATATATATGACCTGCGTTTAACGCATGGGTGTAAAGCTGGTTCTTAAAGAAGGAGAAGATATGTTGATTCCTATTTTTTTAGATTTGGTTGAGTCATCTTCTGATTCTATTGTACAGTAGGCTAAAAGGTCTGCGTACCGATTAGTGTGGCAACTGTCTTAGAATCACTGTGTTTAGAATAGTTTCTAAGTGTTAGTTCTTAGGCGCCAAACAACAAGCTTCTACAGCAGTCCTTAAAGATCAGCAGACTTTGAAGTCTGCTCAAAATCCGGAAAATCAATATTGGCCAAAATCAAGAAACAATGACACGTGTACACCTATTTAGATATTTTCGAAAATATCTAGTCATTATGTCTTCACGGATTATTTTTCAAGAAGTCAACTCGCATGATGACAAGACTGTATCCTGAAATCTGAAGACTGAAGACATTACCCGTTTTGGCTAAGAAGACTTTCCAAGCTGCAAAGCCTGCATTCTGAAACATTACTCTGTTTAGTAATGTTTTCTCTGCACACTGCATCTCTGATGACTGTGGCTGTTTCTTCTCCCAAAGCGCCGAATTGCATTCAATGCAAAGGAACGTTGGACTCAATTATCTCTGATTTCAGACCAACGGTCAAAAGGTCTCTTCCTAGTATATATTTAAGTTTTGAAGATCTGAAGAAACAACTCTTGCGCATTAACTCTCAAGCTTCATCTTCATCACTCAAGCATTCAAGAGATCAAAGGACAAGGGCTAACACTTCACCAAACTTCCTGAAGCTGCAGATCTGCCACCTTAAATTCTTTTTCAGCTTCATCTAGTTTGTCTTTAAACTGTTCTTTAATTCTGCACGTGTAGAGAACAATTATTCATTGATTGTCTCTCTCACCTTTATACACTTGGTTAAAAACTCATTTTGTACACGATCCATTAGAGATCTAAATCATAAACCTAGTGGATAAACAAGTGCACTTTTAAAATCCAAAGCTAACCACTTTGGTAGTGGATGTAGTACTATTCACAGTACGAACCACTTCAAATTCCCGTGCGTTCAAACTCTTCTTAAGCTTGTGCTTAAGCGTTTCCAGATGCGCCTCAACAAAGACTCTTGATAATCTCAGAATCTGATTTGTTTCCGCTGCCGAAGCACTTCTATTCAAACCTTTCAAAAATCCTTAAGAAGTGTTCTTAAAAGAAAAAGTTTTATAAAAACATAACTAGGCTATTCAACCCCCCCTTCTAGCCTAGATTGAGCCTATTTTGGGACCAACAAGATATGTCCACATCATTTGCTTAAAAGTATTCATTGAAATGAGATTGACGATATGGAAGACTATATGGTAATTGTCCCGTACCGATTAAGCTAAGAATCTTTTAATCTTAATTTTGATTGAATATTGACTAGTACTCTTGCTTGTATCGATGACACGACGCCAGTTTGAGAATTTATCAATAAATGAAATAATATGGAAATAAACTGAAATACCTAACAAAATAAAATATTTTACTTCGATATTTATTTTATAAGAAAACCAAAAAATAAATATTTTAATTGTAACTACTACTAAAAACACAAAAAGAAAATTTTATTGTTTTCTCAATAACGAAAACTCAGTCTTTTTCTTCTGGAGGGCTTTGCTTAACTTTGTAAACATGAGATGCAATAACTTTGTTCATTATTTCCACCTAAACATGAGACAAAGAAAATTCAAACATATTTAATTAACCAAATTATCTGCTTCATCTACAAAACACGAATTCTCCCACATATTATTATATAAAATCTAACAGACGAATAAAAATGCATTTGATCCAAATTAATCAACCCTAAAAGATAAAAAAATCACAATTAAATCAATGAAAACCAATACACATACCCCAACAAACGAAACCACTACAATGAGAAGATGTCCAACATTCTATAAAAATAAACTCGTGCCCGTGCCGATGGCATGATGTCAGTAAGAGCGTGGTCAATGTATGAACCGAGCATGATGAAAAAAATTAATTAAGAAACTACAATTAAATATTTGTAAAACCGTAAAGGTATCTTTGTCCGAAACGGATGGATTAATTAATAATTTGTACACGAAACTGCGGGCCGACCAAAAAAATGGGCCGGACTAAACTTATGATTTTTTTTATTTGTACAAGAAATTACGGGCCAGAAAAAAAAAATTAAATTGCCAAACAAAAAAACGGGCCGGACAAAAATTAAATTGATTAAGTTAATTATGATAACAGTTAAAAAGAAAAAAACAAATATTTCAAAGTATAAAACTTACGATTTTTTTTTATTTGTATACGAAATTGTGGGTCGGAAAAAAATTAAATTGATTAAGTTAATTAAGATAATAATTTTAAAAAAAATTAAAATACAAATATTCAAAACTTACCGCTGGACTAAAATTAAATTGATTAGTTATGCACGTTAAAACAATAAATCTCAGTAAAACAATATCAGTAAAACCATAAAACAATAAATGTAAAACTGTAAAACCGTAAATAATAAATAAGCTGTAGAATATGCCTTTATTGGAACAATTATCTATTTTTAGAAGAAAAAGAAGTAGTAAAATTGAAAAAAGTAACTGCATTTCACACGTTTATAATTTAGATAAAATGTAGAGCATATGATTGCAGTAAAAGAATTAATCTCAGCCTGTAATTAGCCTTTACAAATTACACAAGTGTTTTGACATCTCTGTGCCTATGGCACGGTGCCAGTATATATGATTTCGTCAATTCAAATGATTGTTCCTAAATAGAAGATGCTATTTAAAAAATATTACAGTTGAGGGGTACATTGCTTCAAATGATAATTGAGGGACTGATATTTTTTAAGAGGTGATTGTTCAAAAGATTAATCTCATGATGAGACTTTGTAATATGAAGATAAAATATATTGAGAAGAAAAAAGGGTGACTACTCATAATATTAATTGTAGGGGGTTAAAAATGGATAACTACTCACACATGTGAATGTGAGGTTGAATCTCAACCGTTAAAATTTTAAAGATAATTTAATCTCAACCTTTGAATAGCCCTAGACAATTACCTAGTTGTTTTATAAGGAAATCTAATTCTAACAAGTATAAGGAAACCTAGAAAAGGAGGTTACCCAAATAAATGACAGCCGTATGATGATAGTAAAAAAAAAATTCAATCTTGACCTCTGAATAGCCCCAGTCAATTACCTAACTTCTTTATAATATAGATATGACCCGAATATATATATATATATATATATTCCCCTGTCCCAAAATATATGAGTTTTTAAGAGATTTTTTTTTGTTCTAAAATAGATATATTTTGTAATTTTTATGAAAACTTTTTCCTTTCTTTTTAAAAAAAATTATTCATATTTTTTAACTCCGTAACTCGTCTTTGACTCTTTAGACAAAAAATATCAAGACATCTTATTAATATTCAACTAGGGACAGTTTAGTCTTTAAAAAATGTTTCTTTGGTCATTGTGAAAAAACTCTAAAACATCATATATTTTAGGATAGAGAGAGTATAAAGAGGTTGTACAGTTACGCTAGAGCTGTCAAACGGGCCGGGCCAGGTCGAAATAGTGTCGGGCCTCATAGAACTCAAGTCCATCCCATGCGTATTTCGGGCCTATGGGCCAAAAAATAACTACTTTTTTTTATTAAAAAAACTCACAAATTAGCTAATAAATGTTATATAACATATCAAAAGTTCAAAACATACATACTTACTAGTCTAACTTACACATTTACAAAGCAAAAGTACAACTAAAGCAAATATAAACAAAGGTAGTAACTTCAACAATTAAACGAAACAGAAACTAGAAAAACTATAATGTTACAGACGAAAGAAAAAATACATGTGCTACTTGAATGATATTTTTTTCAAAAAATTTATAACCAAATTGAAGTTCATCATACTGTCCTCAATTTTTTAATATGTGTTTTCTAAAGATAAACAAAGTTTTTCGGGTTCCAGTTTGCAAAACCATACTAACTAGCAAATGTTCATTTTTTGATTCGCTCGACACAATCTAGCATTTTATTTTTATTTTTTTATCCAGTTTATACTATTGGGGCTTTTTATTAGCTAATATCATATAGAGAAACTCAATTAAATAGATCAGTTTCGATAAAATTACTAACCACAACCATACTAAACTAGATTAGAACTTGGAAGATCAACTTCATTTCCTCTTTGTAACTGTCACTTCCATCAATTTAGAATATGAGTTTCAACCAAAAAGAGAACAATGATTTGGAAATATATCATATTGTGTCATAAATTTATCTAACCAAAAGAAAAAAAGTGGTCTAAATGAATGTCTGATAGTTTTTTTTTTCTTTTTAGATTTGTGTTTTAGTTTTTAATTTTGTAATTAAGTTTAAATGTTTAACTTTATGATCAGGCCGGGCCAGACTTTTCAGGCTTTTTAAGATCAGGTCAAACACGGCACATGGGCCTAGTGGGGTCTTCTAAATTGAGGCCCAGTCCCTTGAAAAATCGGGTGGGTTGGACCGGGCCTATGAACTGGGCTCGCTTTTGACAGTTCTAAGTTACGCTACCGATTGAATCCAAAATCTCTATGTATATTCAATTATTCATAATTAATTTCTCAACTAGATCACAAATTCACAGAATCAATTACTCTTTTTGTTTTCAAATAATCGTATTTATTTTCTTTTTCGTCGATTCTACTTGTTCTTTTTCAAAACATCCCTTTTGAAAAAAAAAATACTTTTATCATTTTATCCTTATTTTTTTATACACATTAATTATGGTCACATTTTCAAAGGCATTAAAAGAAGCTATACATTTAACAAATATTTATAATACAATCAATATTATTTTTTTAAAACTATGTGCTGGATCAAAGAGGACGATATTTTCAAATGGAGGGAGTACAGAAGTAGAAGTGAACTATATAAATATATATATATATACTCCCTTCGTTCAGGGTAAAAAATCTCTATTTAAAAGTCATTTTTTTAAATGACACTTTTAGTAGACTATTAGTAATATAATGACATTTTACGTCTTAATGTTTGAAAGTAAACTCTTTAAGTGAAATATCCTAAAATAAAATAGTGGACTATTTGTTCAAAACTGTGCCCGTGTCTATGACACGACGTTATTGTGGGACGATATCAGTATGAGATGATATTAATATTTAAATAAATCAATATAACAAATAATTTAAAATTAACATATCTTGATAACCAATTAAAACAATATTTCCAAAAGGACAAGACTCCAGCCAAAACAATTCCATCACCTTCCCCAGTCCAACCTGCACCACCCCAGCCATCCTCTCAAGCACATCCAACCTCTTCTTCCCAGCCCTCTTCTAAAACCAAACGACCACCCTCACCCTCACCTACACCCACTCCTAAACCAAAACGAAGAAGACTTCGTAAAACCTTTGAAGACCAGCCACCTGCAGACCCTCTACCTCTGGATGGCGGATGAAGCGGTGAACTTCCGGTTCGGTTGCTAAGGAAAAAAAGTGCTGGGCACCAAGCCCTCTACCGCCGCCAAACCCTCTACCACCGACCAACTCTCTACCGACGCCCAACCATCTACCGATAACCAACCATCTACCGTCACTCCAAGCCAACCTATTCCTTCTGAATCATCTACTAAGAGGAATTCACCACCTCCGGAGGAGTCTATCCCTCAGGAGGAGCCTACCCGAACCCCAACTCCTCCTCCTCCTTCACCCTTCAACTACTCTCCTAACCCATCTACCCCTACCTCACCTCACCAAACCCAACCCATTTCATCAACAACACCACTACCAACTCAAAACCCTCATACCAAGCCAATAGACTCTGCCTCTACCAAGTTTCTCTTTGAGCTTTCCTTAGGGGCAGATCTATTCTCTTCTGATCGACCACAACCTCCACCTCTCCTTCATAAACCCAAATCCCTCTTTTATCCTGCCCCATCTTTCTGGTTCTCCACCGACCCCTTACCCGAATCCTCTTTTGTCAGTGAAAATTCTGACACTGATATGGAGCTCGATTCACCCCCAACCCCTCCCCCCTCCACCTCAAACCATCTTTTCCTCTACCGACACCATACCAACCCATGACTCTTCCTCTTCCGACTCCATCACTCCTCTCCAACAGCCCTTCCGGCCAGTGTCTCCTGAAGCCACTACCTCTGCCGGCACCGCTCTTATTCACATTGGTCAAGCAACATCATCTTCTCAGCCGCCCAATGCTGAAATTTTGTCAAGGCTGGATGCCATCTATGCACAGCTAGGCACACTCACTAGCATAACTACCGCTACCGCTGAGATCGCCACTGCCGCGTCCAAGGTCAATGATCGCACTGCTGCTCTTCTACGCCAATTTCAAGAAGATGTATGGACTCGTTTTGGTCAGATGAGACACGATTTCACAGACGTCAAAATCAATATCGAAGCTCAACGCCACGAATGTGTCCGGATCTGCTCATCTCTCTTCTACGAGCTGTTCCATGCAATCACACTGCATCTCGGCAATGGCCGCCCTCCTATCCTAGAGCTCAACAACTTAGCTCGAGACTCTGCTCACAACATTATGAACGCTCATCGTGATCGTGATCTGGCCATCACGGAGGAGAAGCAAATGAGATCTATCAATCGAATGCTGATGGAAGAGAACAATCGTCTTCGTGAAGAACTTGACTACCGCTCTCATTCCACGAGACCTCTCACTGATGCCGATGACAAGTACGTACGAAGAATGGAAGAGCTAGAGAGACAGCGTAAGGAGAAAGAAGCTGCAGACAAAGGAAAGGGGAAACGACCTTGGTAAAAATTATGTATTTGTTTTTCCCTTAACCTTTGTATTCATTTTATCTTTTGAAAACTCTGTACACATTAAACATCTTGTTTATAATACAGAAGATTATCTGCTTTTCAAAAATTTTCTTATGTTTAAATTATTGTTTTTTCATTTTCTATATATGCTCTGAATTTAAACACTCAGTTTAAATTTATTTGAATTGTTTCGCTACTAATTTGTGTGCTGTTCTATGATTTCCTTATCTTTGTATGCACATAGAATAGTCCTTACACTTGAGGTGCTCTTCTGTTTGATAGAGGCATGTCTTCCGCTACTAAATATATAAATCTCTTAGACATGCTATTATCTATCACATGGTCGGTTATAGCCCTCATTTGTAGTAATGATGACCAGATATAAATAGGAGGAGATTGTTGATTCTTATTTGTATTAGATTTATATCTGCTCATACATTACACTAGTTTTATACTTCAGTGGCTAATCAGGCTGCGTATCGATTAGCGTGGCAATGTATAAGAACTTTGCCAAGTATAGTTTTTATAGGACTTACGGAGTTCGGCGGAAGACCTCTTTAAAAGCTTCACCGGAAGACACTGCTCACATGACTCATGGCCGTGGACCTTGTATACACCTGGTCAATCATGACGTGTCCTGTCCAGCAAAGATTAGCAGATCAATTTAAATTTATCCTTATCTGTTTGAATTTAAATTGAGACATTCCCTGACACCTCAATCCCGGCGGCTTTCGAAAAGTAGGAAGACTTTTCGCGAGCGAGCGCATGAAAGTAGGAAAAGCAGGCTCCTGTCATGCGTAAACAACTCTCAGAATCGACACCCGAGATTGCCCAACTTCCAGAAGATCTCAGAAATCATTCCCTGCTCTAGATATCTGTAAAGACGAATTTCTTGACTGACAGTCCCATGCATTTAATGCATTCAACCTAATAGAGATGTTAAAGTCTTCGTCTTCTCCAACGGCTCTCAAGAATGCTCTTGCTATAAATGCTGCCATTAAAGACTGAAGATAATAGACATAGAAGGAACTGACACTTGACGAATTGCTCTGAAAATCTACAACGACTCCAGTCTTAATACTCATTGCATTCAAGAGATCCTCAACAGATCTAGAAGTCCTTGTCAACAACAAGAAGCTGTTCATCAACACTTATTGCTTTACTTCTTGTTGTTTTCATTCTAAAGCTATTCTTCTGCACGAATTAAATGTCTTGTTTACACAGATATTTAATTCCTTAGACCCCAAACACAAGTCAATATTTTGTACACGATCCATCAGGAATATTCTTTGTAATAGATCTAGTGGAAAACATAGTGCACTATTTAAATCCAAGGTTGACTGCCTTGGTGGTGGACGTAGTACTCTTTATAGTGTGAACCATCCCAAAATACTTGTGTTATTCCTTTACTGTTTGTCTACTGTTTGAACTGTTTATTACTTTATTTTATCATTACCCTTTACAGCATATTTAAGTAAACTATTAAGGTCTACCGGTAGTCCTTATCGGCAGACTTGATTCAGCTTTATTGAAAGACTTCCGCTACTTCAATCTTTTCAATAGATTGAAAGTACCTTTCAAAGAACTTACTTAAAAGTTTTTAAGTGTATAATAAGCTATTCAACCCCCCCTTCTAGCTTATTATTGTGCCCGTTGGGACCCACAATTGGTATCAGATCCTTACTCTTTGAAAACACGTTTTTCCGAGATTAAACTCTTGAGAGATTCGATCCAATGGCACAAACACACTACATGCCGCCTACATCTAATGCGAACCACGTCCCAATATTGGACGAAGGCCATTTTGATGTATGGAAGGACAAGGCAATGCGATATATGAACTCTATTGACAACAGATTATGGAAGTCCATTACGGCAGGTCAACATGTACCAATGAAGCCCAACCTTCTAGCCTCCATCGTTGGAAATCCTGTAGAAGTTCCTAAAGAAGAATCATAATGGACAGAGGACGATAGAAAACTGGTAGAGCTTGACAGTAAAGCAATCAATATCATCACTAGCTCTCTAGACACAAGCACATACCAAAGTAGTGATCGATGTACAAGCTAAAAGAGATGTGGGAAGCTCTTGTGGAATACTTGGAAGGAGACCAAGACACAAGAGATAACAGAAAATACACATACATCCAACAGTTTGATTCCTTCAAAAAGGATCCAAAGGAAACCTTGAGACAAGCATACGATCGCTTCAGTGAGGAATGCTTCATGACTATAGAATCAGTTAACAAAGACATCTGGTACCTGGACAGTGGCTGCTCAAGACACATGACTGGAAACAGAAGTCTACTTACAGATATAGCTGAAGCCAAAGGACCCACTGTTATTTTCGGAGACAATGCAAGAGGAAAAACAATCAGATATGGCTCAATCACTAGAGGAAGTCTCTCCATCAACAAAGTCTCTCTAGTGAGTGGCCTAAAGCACAATCTTCTGAGCATATCCCAATTCTGCGACAAAGGATTACTATGCCAATTCAACTCCAACCAGTGCCTCATCAAAGACAGTGAATCCTGCTCTACAATACTGACCGACAATAGACAAGGAAACGTCTATGTCGTGGACTTAAATCTTCTAGAGAGATTCTCAAGCCTTTGCCTAGTAGCTAACAACGTTCGTGACAACAGTTGGCTATGGCAAAAGCGTCTTAGTCACCTCAACTTCAAGCACCTCTCCAAGCTCTCCAAAGATGGGCTTGTTAAAGGTCTACCTACGGTGTCTACCGACCATGACAGAAGTTGTAAAGCTTGCCAACTAGGAAAACTTTTCAAGTCTTCCTTCAAAAGAAAGTCTCTTGTCAACAAACGCGGACCTCTTCAACTTCTTCGCATATGGATCTCTTTGGACCAATCACTACAGTCAGTATTTCTGGAGACAAGTATACACTTGTAGTAGTTGACGACTACTCTAGGTTCACCTGGATCGAAACAATGACTTCAAAAGATGAGACGTATGATCTAGTCACCGCTCTTTTCAGAAGACTTCAAACTCAAAAGCTTGAAGACATTAGTGACATAAGATCATACAATGGCACTGAATTCAAGAACAATGGTGTAGAAAGATACTGTGATGACCACGGGATCGGCCACAACTTCTCTGCTGCCGGAACTCCTCAACAAAATGGTGTAGCTGAACGGAAGAACAGGACACTGATTGAAGCATCAAGAACAATCTTGGCGAAACAAAACTTCCAAAGTACTTCTCGCGTAAGCGTCAACTCTGCATGTTTTACTCAAAATAGATCCTTGGTAAACAAGTTTCATAACAAAACTCCATATGAAATATGGAGAGGAAGAACCCCCAACATAGGATTTATTAAAATCTTCGGTTGTAAATATTTTATTCTTCATAATGGAAAAGAATATGGAGGAAAATTTGATGCAAAATCAGACGAAGGAATTTTTTTGGGGTTTTCCAAACATTCAAAAGCATTTCGCATTTTCAGTAAAACTCATTTAAAAATTCTAGAATCTGTGCATGTTTCTTTTGATGAATATGACTTGTTAGAGCCTAGAAAGGCTCCGAATGTTGCTAATGATTCTGATAATGATGAGACATGTACAAATACAACATCTACTTCCACTCCTCGTGATCGAAAAAAGAATCTGCAGACCCTTACGAGATACCGCTAACCCTTCACCGGCGGACTTAACTCTTGATGCCGATACCTGTTCAACTCTTACTTGACCGAGAACCCATCTCTTCGTTTTACCCCAAACACCTTTGTAGATCACTCATCCTTCTTGTTCACAAGAAAATGAAGGTTTTGAAGATCCTATCTCTTCTGAACTAGATTTTAGTGAATCTCCTTCTCAACCTACTCCGGAATTCTTAAGGGAGGAACCCACCAGAAGTGATCTTCCTCCAACCATTATTGAAACAAGAGATCATCCTATTTCTCAAATCATTGGTGATCTCAACACAGGAGTTCGTACAAGAAATAAAGTTCGAGAAGAGACTATGTTTGCATATGCATTAGTATCTAAACTCGAGCCAAAGAAGATTGATGAAGCTATCGAGAAGATCATAAGCGGATTGAAGCTATGCAAGAAAGAGCTGAACCGGTTTGAAAGATGCAAGGTGTGGAGCTTAGTTCAAAGGCCGTGATCATCCGATTATCGGCACCAAATGGGTTTTCGAGAAACAAAAGAGATGAAGATGGAAATGTCACCGAGAAACAAAGCTAGACTGGTTGCTGAGGCTACCGACGAGAAGAAGGAATTGACTTCGATGAAACATTTGCTCTGTTGCTAGATTAGAGGCAATCGAGACTCTTTCTAGCCTATGCCTCGTTCATGGACTTCAAAGTGTATCGAGATGGATGTAAAGAGTGCCTTTACGAATGGTGATCTTCAAGAAAGCGGTATACGTTGAACGCCTCCGAGGATTTGTTATTCAAGACAAAGCGGATCATGTCTACCGACTCAAGAAAGCTCTCTATGGCCTAAAGCAAGCTCCCGAGCTTGGTATGAAACTCTATCCAAGTTCTTAATAGAACAAGGATTCGTGAGAGGAAGGATAGACACTACTTTATTCATTCTCAAGCACAAAGGTCATTCTCTTCTAGTACAAATCTATGTGGGCGATATCATCTTTGGATCAACTAACCAAAGCTGTGTAAAAGATTCGAGAAGGCGATGCAAAGCAAGTTCGAGATGAGCATGATGGGTGAACTTACCTACTTTCTAGGACTGCAGATTCAACAAACTTCGATGGAATCTTCATCGACCAAACCAAATATGCAAAGGAACTAATCAAGAAATTTGGTCTTGATTCGGCTAAAGGATTTGAGACTCCAATGTCTACCGGCGCCATCTTGATAAAGATGAAAAGGAAAGCAAGAGAACATGACCAAGTGCCCGAGGAATCATAGGTTCACTTCTTTACCTTAATGCCGATGGAGCGACATTATGTTCTTTGTTTGTGTTTGTGCAAGATTTCGTAGATCCAAAGGAATCACATTTTGCTTGCCAAACGTATCATCGAGATATGTTTCAACAACAACAAATCTAGGCATCGACGGTATTCCAAACACAACAATTTCGAACTAGTTGGATACTCGGATGCGATTATGCGACTTGCAAAGTGATTAGAAGAAGCACCGATGGGACTTGTCAATTCCTTGGAAATAGACTTGTCTCATGGTCTTGCAAGAAACAAGGTTCGTTGCAAACTCAACCACGAGAGCGAGAATACATTCTTTGCCGGCATGTTGCTCTCAACTTCTATGGATGAAGCAACAACTAGTGGACTACAACATCAAGGCGCAAATTGTCCAATTATGTGTGACAACACATCGGCAATTTTAGTCTCCAAAAATCGATGATGCACTCGAAGACAAAGCACATTGATATCCGTTATCACTTCCTCAAAGATCATGTGGAGAAAGGTAACATCGATGCGGAATATGTTCCAAGCGAGCATCAATTGGCGACATTCTCACAAAGCCACCTTTGGATGCCACCGGGTTTGCTTATTTAAGGAGAAATCTTGGTATGATTGATCCTCTTGCTTAATTTCAAAGTTTTATTACTTTTCTTTCATACCGGTAGACTTAGTTTTAGGCGAGGAAGGCGTAATTTTCCCTTTAGTGGAAGACTTAAAGGTTAGTATCTTTACTTAGTCTATTTTTTTATTAAAGAGGTTTCTAAAGCAATAAAGGGGGTCAAGGATAAAATTTGGTACTTAGAAAATATCTTAAGTTCCGCTTTTGCGCTAAATTTTTTTTCTTTAAATAGACCTTGAACCGCCTTTTCAAAAACTTTACTGAAACCCCTTTGTCTAAAATATTTCTCTTTATTCAAACTCTCTCTATCGTCAGCTTCTCTTCATTCCCAAAATCTTCTTGTTTCTTCTTCTCATCAACATCAATGGTATGTTCTTCTCTACTCTACTACTTGAAATTTATCGTTTCTTGTTTCGCATTTCATTTTATAACCTAAATTGTTTTGGAATACAAGCGGTCACTTTCGAGTTTCTTCTGATTCGCCATTGTTGTTCTTAAAAACCTAGAAACTAACGATCGTTTATATGCTTTCAATGTTTACTCTCTTGAAAAACTTACGTTATACATTTCTATGGATTGAATACTCTAAACATTCTAGGGTTTCAAGTTTTCATTCGAAAATTTTCCAATAATCTCGAAAAAGCTTGAAATCTCTCGCTTGTTTAGTTCTTGAGGTAAAAAGCCCTAATTTTTGATTGCATTTCTTTAAGGCAAAATCATCAAAATCAAAGCGTGACGGAGGAAGAAGCTAGACCAGCCGACATTCCTCCAAGTTTGGATGTCAACCTTCGGGATACCCTACCTTTCATTGCTCATGACGTCATCATTGCCACGGACCCAAAGCTATATTCAGGGATGTGCATTGACCTCGGTCGATGCACTATAGCCGGAGTCAAGGCATGCGAGGACATGAATGCCTGCGGATTCTTCCACTCTTACGCCTCAACGACAAAGACTACAACATTTTCTTGGCGAGAAGAGTTCTACCAAAGGATGGAGCTTATGAACAAGAACGCACGCGTGGATGGATTAGAGGCCGTCCTATCTTCTATCACCGCCAAGACCATCTCCACCATCATTGGTGTGCACTTGGTGGTGCTCTTGAGTCAACCATTCTTTGAGGCTATTCATGCACGGGAAGCAATGAGGGAGTTGATACCCTAGGGAACCACTGAGGGAAGATCTTGAGGAATCTCTTCCCATTAGGCGTCTCTTGCACAAGCCACCTTGTTGGACAAGGGGCTACTTTTCAAAAGTGGTGCACATGATATGTTCACGCTCAACAAATTAAACCATGTGCCATCTTTCTTCAAACCCGCCTCAACTACTGCCATCATCTTCAACGAATTGAAGCGTGGGTGGAAAAAGTGAAGAACAACCCCACTGCAAAGCGCCCATTCATCAGGTGATCAACGCTCTTCTCGAGACAATGAGGAAGTCAACTCTTCCTTAAAGAGGATGAGCTTATAGTGGTGGACAAGGAGAAGCGACTAACCGCCTCGTTCTTCAACAAATACTCACGAGTATGAGAACAAGCGAGAGGCTGAGAAAGGTCTTCCGCCTGTCTCCATTGATAAGTTGCTAAGCCACTGCTCGATCATAGTGACTCGCTTCAATATGGAAGCTTATGGCCGGACTAGCCAATCTCAAAAGGCTTACGCTAAATTCAACGAACAAGTTGCCGGTCTCTTCACCAAAAGCCAAAGATCTCCGGCGATGAGGCGGAAACAACTCTTACGGGCAGAAAGCCAAGGGCAAAAGACCAGGCCGGAAGAAGAAGTACCAACCGAAGAGGAGCGAGGCAAGTGGATTCGGAAGGAGATGAAGGAAGGCGAAAGGACAAGACTCCGGCCAAAACAATTCCATCACCTTCCCAGTCCAACCTTCACCCAACCATCCTCTCAAGCAAATCCAACCTCTTCTTCCCAGCCTTCTTCTAAAACCAAAAGACAATCCTCCCCTCCTGCAGCACCTCCTCCTAAACCAAAAAGAAGAAGACTTCGAAAAACCTTTGAAGACCAGCCACTACACACATCTGTCCCTACTGATGAAGCAGTGAGTCCTCCATTCGGCTTGCTAAGGAAGAAAAAGAGTTCTGCGGTACCAAACCCTCTACCGCCGCCAAACCTACCACCGACCAACCTCTCTACCGATAACCAACCATCTCGTCACTCCAAGCCAACCTATTCCTCTGAGTCATCTACTCGAGGAATTCACCACCTCTGAGGAGTCATCCCTCAGGGAGGAGGAGCCTACCCAACCCCAACTCCTCCTCCTCCTTCACCCTTCAACTACTCTCTAACCCATCTACCCCTACCTCACCTCACCAAACCCAACCCACTTCATCAACAACACCACAACCAACTCAAAACCCTCCTACCAAGCCAATAGACTCTGCCTCTGCCAAGTTTCTCTTTGAGCTTTCCTCAGTGGCAGATCTATTCTCTTCTGATCAACCACAACCTCCACCTCTCCTTCATAAACCCAAATCCCTCTTTCAACCTGCCCCATCTTTCTGGTTCTCCACCAGACCCCTTACCCGAATCCTCAATTGTCGGTGAAAATTCGACACCGACATTGAGCTCGATTCCCCAACCCCTCCCCCTCCACCTCAAACCATCTCTTCCTCTACCAGACACCATACCAACCCAAGACTCTTCCTCTTCGACTCCATCACTCCTCCTCTCAAGCAACCCTTAGGCCGGTCTCTCACGAAGCCACTACCTCTGCTTACGCTCTATTCACATTGGCAGGCAACATCTTCTCGGCCGCCAATCTTTGAAATTTTGTCAAGGCTGGGCGCCATCTATGAGCGGCTAGGCGAACTTACAGAAATAACTACGCTACCGCGAGATAGCCTTCGCGTCAAAAGCCAAGGCCATGATCGCTTTTGCTCTTCTGGCGCGGGCAATTTCAAGAAGATGTATGGACTCGTTTTTGGTCGAGATGAGACACGATTTCACAGACGTCAAAATCAATATCGAAGCTCAACGCGACGAATGTGTTCGGATCTGCTCATCTCTCTTCTACGAGCTGTTCCATGCAATCACACTGCATCTCGGCAATGGCCGCCCTCCTGTCCTAGAGCTCAACAACTTAGCTCGAGACTCTGCTCACAACATTATGAACGCTCATCGTGATCGTGATTTGGCCATCACGGAGGAGAAGCAAATGAGATCTATCAACCGAATCGATGGAAGAGAAACGATCGTCTTCGTGAAGAACTTCGACTACCGCTCTCGTTCCACGGACCTCCACCGATGCCGATGACGAGTGCGTGCGAAGAATGGAAGAGCTAGAGAGACAACGTAGGGAGAAAGAAGGCTGCAGACAAAGGAAAAGGGAAACGACCTTGGTAAAAATTATGTATCTATTTTTCCCTTAACCTTTGTATTCATTTTATCTTTTGAAAACTCTGTACACATTAAACATCTTGTTTATAATACAGAAGATTATCTGCTTTTCAAAAATTGTCTTATGTTTAAATTCTTGTTCTTTCATTTTCTATATATGCTCTAAATTTAAACACCCAGTTTAAATTTATTTGAACTGTTTCGCTACTAATCTGTGTGCTGTTCTATGATTTCCTTATCTTTGTATGCACATAGAATAGTCCTTACACTTGAGGTGCTCTTCTGTTTAATAGAGGCATGTTTTCCACTACTAAATATATAAATCTCTTAGACATGCTATTATCTATCACATGGTCGGTTATAGCCCTCATTTGTAGTAATGATGACCAGATATAAATAGGAGGAGATTGTTGATTCTTATTTGTATTAGATTTATATCTGCTCATACATTACACTAGTTTTATACTTCAGTGGCTAATCGGGCTGCGTATTGATTAGCGTGGCAACTGTGTATAGAACTTTGCCAAGTATAGTTTTTATAGGACTTCACAGATTCAGTAGAAGACCTCTTTAAAAGCTTCACCGGAAGACCTGCTCCAGCTCACAATCGGCAGACCTTGTATATACTTGGTCAATCATGATGTGTCCTGTCCAGCAAAGATTAGCGGATCAATTTAAATTTATCCTTATCTGTTTGAATTTAAATTGAGACATTCCCTGACACCTCAATCCCGCCGAAAGCAGCTTTCCGAAAAGCAGAAGACTTTTCGCAGCCGAGCATAAAGCGAGGAAGCGGGCATCGTCACCTCTTATGCCGAACAACTCTCGAATCGACACCCAGATTGCCCAACTTCCAGAAGATCTCAGAAATCATTCCCTGCTCTAGATATCTGTAAAGACGAATTTCTTGACTGACAGCCCCATGCATTTAATGCATTCAACCTAATAGAGATGTTAAAGTCTTCGTCTTCTCCAACGGCTCTCAAGAATGCTCTTGCTATAAATGCTGCCATTAAAGACTGAAGATAATAGACAAGAAGTTGTTCATCAACACTTATTGCTTTACTTCTTGTTGTTTTCATTCTAAAGCTATTCTTCTGCACGAATTAAATATCTTGTTTACACAGATATTTAATTCCTTAGACCCCAAACACAAGTCAATATTTTGTACATGATCCATCAGGAATATTCTTTGTAATAGATCTAGTGGAAACATAGTGCACTATTTAAATCAAAGGTTGACTGCCTTGGTGGTGGACGTAGCACTCTTTATAGTGTGAACCATCCCAAAATACTTGTGTTATTCCTTTACTGTTTGTCTACTGTTTGAATTGTTTATTACTTTATTTTATCATTACCCTTTACAACATATTTAAGTAAACTGTTAAGGTCTACCGGTAGTCCTTATCAGCAGACTTGATTCAGCTTTATTGAAATACTTCCGCTACTTCAATCTTTTCAATAGATTGAATGTACCTTTCAAAGAACTTACTTAAAAGTTTTGAAGTATATAATAAGCTATTCAACCCCCCCTTCTAGCTTATTATTGTGCCCGTTGGGACCCACAGGGGGGAAAACCCACGAAAGGTAACAATTTTTTATATTTATGAAATACGAATATTAATGAATCTGTGCTGGGTTAGACTTTTTCAATAGAGTCAAAGGCGAAGGAGGAAGAGGAAGAAGAAGGCTTACGATGGAGGAGATGAAAGAAGAAGGTGGAGGACGTGGTCAGGTTCTTTATGATTTTATATCGCGGTGCAAAAATATTTGATTAATGTATCACGTTGCAAACATTGATGTATCGCGTTTCAAATATTGATAAATCGCGGTGCAAAATTAATGCATCGCGTTTCAATAATTAATGCACCAAATTAAACCGATAAATCGCGATTCAAACATTGAATATCGCAATACAAAAATAAATTAAATAATTAAACTGATGAATTAAGATTTACACGGAGTATTTTATTATCGATCATTATTGAGTAACCATTTACTCCCTCCGTCCCTAAATTATCGTCCTCCTTTCCTTTTTTGTCCGTCCCAAAATAATTGTCCACTTTGAAACTTACCTTTTTAGGACATCACTTTTACCACTTTACCTTTACTTTTTCACCTTACTTTAATTATGGGCCACATACATATGGGCTTTAAAGGAAACTACACATTAAACCAATATAAATAATCAAGTCAATTGTTTTTTCTTAATCTGTGCGTCGGGTCAAGCATGACAATAAATTAGGAATGGAGGGAGTAATACTTAAATATATTTTAAATGGATAAACTGAATAAGTCTTTATAACGAGTATATTGGAAAATTCAATGAATTGAATAAAATATTGTCACCACTAACATAGATTGACCACAATCATATTATCCAACTTTTTATAGGTTTTTAATAAGAAATACAAATTTTGAATATTACTCTTTTCATTTTTAAAATATTATCATCTTTAACCCGATATATATCATTTAACAAAAAGCAATTTTATAAGAATCCCGCTAAATTGGGTAATGGGTTATGATTTGAAAGAGGGAGTGGAAAGATAAAGATGGATATATCATATATAGAAATAATGTTGATGTGACTTAAAAGAGAAGAAAGAAACAAAAAATAAAGAGTTAACTTCACCATTAGTTCCGATACTTTTCTCAAGCCCTTCATTAGTCTTCCAACTTAAAAAGTGATCATCATCGACTAAATATTGTCATTTTTGTTCATCGCTAGTCTCTATCCCTAAGGTTGTGTGTGTATTGCCGTTAACTGAGTATGTGTCACTCATATATAGAAAAATTGAAAGCTAATAAGAGCATGTAGAATGTGGGTTTTTCTCCAAACCTAACCCAATTCTTTCCATTCAATGAAGAATTTAAAAAAATCATCGGAAAATTAACCAATGATTTTAACGAAAAAAATCATACCTTGAACCCCAAAGTCCCCAAATCTTAGGTTCCCTTTCCGTGTTATCATTTGAGTGGATAACATTTTATTTTCTTCTATTATCTTTCCTGACCAATTTTTAGTCAAATTTTTTTAATTATTTTGTTAATTTTTTTCTTGAATTAAAGTACATATTTTTATCTATAAATAGAGAGTTGGTTTGTTTCATTTGGATATCGGAAAAAAAATTCTATGATTTTTTTCAAGTTTCAGGTAATTATTAATGGAGATAAAGATAATGTGACATGTAAATGTGTTGGATTTTGTATCACCATTGGAAAGGTTTTTTGATTTTGAATCAAATAGATATCTAATGCATTATTTTATTGATTTTTAATGAGTTGTATTTAATTTTTGATTTGATTTGACAAAACCATTGCACATGCTCTTAGATTTCGATTTCGAGGAATCAAGAGTCAAGTCCCCGCACCCACCATCTCTGATGCCTTTATTATTGGCTAACCTACACAGCTCTCTCCCTCCGTCTCCAGTGCAACCCCATCGTCGACCTCCCTCCTACTATATCGCCGCCCATCTTCATTCACTCATAAATAGACTTTCTCATTTCAAATAGAATTAAATACTCCATCAGTCCCTAAATTATCGTCATCCTTTCCTTTTTCGTCCGTCCCAAAATAATTGTCGAGTTTGAAACTTAATTTTTTAGAACATCACTTTTACCACTTTACCCTTATTTTTTCAACTTTAATTATAGATCACATACACATGAGTTTTAAAGGAAATTACACATTAAAGCAATATAAATAATCAAGTCAATTGTTTTTTCTTAATCCGTGCGCCGGTTCAACTAAGACGATAATTTAGGGACGGAGGGAGTAATATTTTTGGTCTCTGAACATGTCGAAAAACAATGTTTTGGTCCTCGGGGTTTAAAACGTATTAATGTGGTCCCTCAACTTGTTTTTTTTGTTAGGTTCCCTCTTTCACCGTTACCGTCACACTTTCTGTCTATTTTTTTTGAAAATACCCAAAATACCCTTATATGATTTCAAATTTATTTAAACATAACAAACTGACTTTTCAAAAGGTCCAAAATATAGGGGGCCAATCTGTCAACTTAAAAAGAAGTTCATCTTCAACCTGTAATCTATCAATTTCACCGGCCACTGTAATTGTCTTCAGAAATGGCAGCCATTCTCTTATAAGCTCACCGCCATTGCTTCTCCAGACAACCCCTTCCCAATTATCTCTCCTCATTCACTTGCACTCCTCCCCAATCCCTTAATTTCCATCCCCCACAAGTTACTTTATTCATCATCATCATCATCATCATCGCCGCCCCTTCAACCAAACAAAGCTCGAGCATGACTTGGGTCGACAATCATCGAACAGAAAAGTAACCAGAACAAAGAAAAGAAGAGTTGAGTAGAGCAGTCTAGAGAGAGATACAGAGAGAAATTAAGAAGATTTTTGCAAATGACTGGTGATAATTTAGAGTTGCCCCCGGGTTTCAGATTCCATCCGACAGACGAGGAGCTTGTTATGCATTATTTATACCGTAAATGTGCTTCACAGCAAATTTCTGTCCCAATTATAGCCGAGATTGATCTTTATAAGTTCGATCCATGGCAGCTTCCAAGTAAATCCATCGAATCAATTTCTGAGAATAACTTTTCCGATTCAGGGACTTTACTTGGAAATTGGAATCAATCGAGACTAATTATTGAGAATTTGATTTAATTGTGCAGGTCCTACCCCGTTGAGCCCAAAGACCCATCTCCACCCCCACCCACACTACAACAACATCAACAAGACTTTTCTCCTCTCTCATCGGATGACACTCCGTCATCTTTCCCCTCTCCCTTCTCCGCCGCTATCAAGATCTAGTGAAGCCGATGTGCTCGGCCCAAGTCGGGTCACGAGCGAAGCATGAGCTAGCATCAAGTGTCAGTTATGAGCATAATTAATATGAGACCCGCCCGCCAAGCGGACAAAGTAACTAAAGCATCAAGCAACGACCGAGCAACTCCTTTCTAAACATGGCCGGGCACAGACCTTGCTTGCCTGATCAGGGGCCATGCCCGAGACCACCTCACATCGGGCAAAGAATTAGACTCACCCCGTCCAAACCTGGTCGAACACTAGCCCTGACTTCCCGACCAAGAGCCATGCACGGGAATTACACATCATCTGCGAATCTATCTACTATGGCTGGGCAGAGCCTTGCTCGCTCGGGCACGCATCGAGCAGGAAACTCCGGAAACTAGCTTTCCAAGACAAGTCAATGGTTTCCATATCCGAGCAGGACACTTACCTTATTTTCTCTTACATTTATGCGACCAACCGCTTATCATGCCTACAATTTAGGGATTCTCCCCTTAATTGACTGGGTATCTAAGGAAACTAAATCCTAGACGGATTCAATGACATTGGGGGCCTATAAATATCCCTCTATAAGCCATCATAAACAAGGTACACACTCTTTCTTGAGTCTAGAAACTCTGTCAAATTCTCTCTTGACATTCGCACCCGATACTTACTCTCACGTCGGAGTGGTTTCGCGAGGCCAAGCTTTGCACTTCTACTAAGGTTTTCTGTGTTCTTAACTAGGTTCAGGGAATCAGATTCAAGCCCAGATATCCAACCCATTGTACGGACAGCCCAAGCTGTGATTTTGCCACATCAAAAGCAACCCCCATGTTTGCTATCATCCATCTTCGTTCAAACTAATTTGGCTGCCATCTTCCTCCAATTGTCGGCCTCATTCATCATCTTTGGGCGTCACCAACTCCACAACCGACTCCAGCTTCATTTTCTGGGTTTTATCCCTTAATTTTTCAAAATTCCCTAGCTTCATTTTTTGCTCTCTCGTAGATCTGACAACTGACGAAGGATTGCTTCTGTGTGAAAATTGATTTTGTTTTTTGTTTGGGATTTGATAACTAGCCCCTTCTATTTTGCACTTCTTCATAAATCAGTCATAAGAAACTTTTTAGTAAGGGTAATTTAGTCATATTATACAAAAGTGGATCGAAAATATAACGGTAACAGTAGGAGGGGAGAAATTGATCCAAAAAATAAGTGAAGAGAGACCACATTAATATGTTTTAAACCTCGTGGACTAAAACATTATTTTTAGATATGTCCAGGGACCAAAATATATATTAATCCTTTTAAATAAATGGTCAATTTGTTGTTATCATCAAAACTGGAAGTCATGGATAACGTCATCAAAATAAGGGGGTCATGTGAAAATTTAATACCCTGTATTTTATAAATCAAATATAAAACCAAAACTTCAAATATATATATAAACAAATCAAAAGTCAAAAAATACAAATATAAAATGAAATAAAAGCAATAAATGGATTTACATCAATTTAAAAAATATATACATTATTTGCATGTTTGTTTTTGTATTTCCATGATTTCCATTATAGTTGTTGTAATATTTTTAGATTTTTCCCTTTGAATTGTTGTATTTCTATTTAATGTTCGAATTATTGTAGTTCTTTTTAATTTATCAATGAATATTAATATAAATATCATTCAAATTAAAATAAATAAATTATATTTCAAATTTAATATTATTATATTATAAATAATTTCAAGTTATTGTAGTTAATTCAAATTTAATATTATTATAAATGACTAAATTCGAATTATAATAAATATTATTCGATCTAGAATAACTAAATAATATATTATTTTATATTAATACAATTTCAAATTTAATAATTTATGCAATATTATATTTATTTATTAATATAAATTGAAAGAAAATATTAAATTAATAGAAAGAAGGTGTAAACCTAAGCATGATTTACTTAAAATCATTAGGTCTTAGTTAAAGTAAAAACATTGGTTTAACATACTATTTGTATAATTTAAGTATGCGTAGAATAACGACTTATGAATATCAACCGATAATTGTATATGCTTGATATATGTGTTAAGTTAAGAAGTAATAGTTTATTACCTTTTCCGATCCAACAAACTTCATACTAACACTTTCCTTATTTGTGTTTTGATAGATACCTCATATCTTGTCTCACAAATACAATATCCCTGATATATCTTGATAGAGATATTCATTCAAAGTATTGACCCATTCGAAATTTTAAACTTGTTTCTAACGGATTGAAGCTCAAGACTTCTATATAAAGACATTGAAGTAAGTATTGAATGGAACTAAAGTATTCAAATACTCTTACAAGCAATTACTCACTTGAAGTGCCTCAACCCTTAAACACTTACTAGATATCATTCACTTCTTATTTATTTCTAATTATTGTTTAAGACAATCATTGTATTGTCATTCCTTACTTCTTCCAAATTCAGTAAAGAATCATTGATTGTCCTACGAGTATGATTGATTCTCAATCATATTTCCCAAACACCGATCTTTGTTCTACACTAATTCATTAGTGATCACTATAGATTATAAATATTATTAGTGTACTTAAAAAATTCAAATTTCACCAATTCGGTAGTGGACATAGTAGTTTACTGTGAACCACTTTAAATATTGCTTTCTTTATTTGTCTAGTTTATCATATTGTTCTAACATTTAAACAATTTAAATCTACTTAAGTATCAGTCAATCATTGTTACAATCTCATATCTGCTTGTTTCATAAAGTGTTTTTTAATTCGTTCCTCATTATTAAATGATCAAACTAAAATTCACTTCTCAGCTGACAGCTACTTATTTTGAACGATTTTGTTCATCAATCGGCAGACAAAAACCAACTAACAAACTTTCCTTTTATGCTGCAAGTTTTGAAGTTTTTCAAAAATTACCCTTAAGCTTTTAAAAGACTATTCACCCCTTCTAGCCGTATTTTGTTGCCAACTGGACTTACAATTGGTATCAGAGCCACACTTTTTGAAAGAAAAAAAATCATATTTTTCTAAGTTTAACAACTTGAAAGATCGATTATGGCAAACACAAAAGCTTTTTAATCTAACAATATTACTCAAGTACCTATTTTTTAAGAAGATCACTTTGCTATTTGGAAAGAAAGAATTACAAGATATATAAACAACATTGATAAGCGATTGATGAAACGTGTAAGAGGTGACCCTTTGCAACCATGAAAATTAAAACTAAAGTTGGTAAATCTTCTGATGCAGATGATGATACCATAAATCCTCTTGCCACCATTGAAGAATATGTTATCAAACCTCAGTCTGAATGAACTGAGGAGGATAAAACAACTGACGAGTTGGATGCTAGGGCCGTGAAAATTCTATCCGCTGTTTTACCAGATGAAACTTATAAATAAATCTATGATTGTGTTACTGCCAAAAACATATGGGATACTCTTGTGGAATATGTTGAAGGAGATCAAAGCACCAATGACAAAAAAAAAAAAAACTCTATAATTTCATCCAAGAGTTTGATGCATTCAAAAAGAACCCAAAGGAATCTCTAAAAAAATGCTTATGATAGATTCCTTGATGTCAGAAATAGATTCTCTTCTCTTGGTAAAATTTACAGTATGAAAGATTTACATATGTGTTTTGTTAGTAGTTTGGGAAGTAGATGACATGTAAAGGTTACAACCATAAAAGAAGCTAGAGACTTGACTAAGAATCATATTCGTAGTCTTGTTGCCATTCTCAAGATCTATGAAAAGGAAGTGCTCAAGACTCAAGAGCTTGAGAAGAATTTCAAAGGTATCTCTCTGCCTGCTCAAAAAGAGAAACCAAACATTTCTTCATCTTTGTTAGATGATGACTTTGATGAATATGAATTTGTTGACTTTGCTAAACAGTTTAGAAAGTTCAAATCTTTCAAAAGAAACTTTCAAAAACCTTCCTCAAATATTCAAAACATTCCTCAATCTTTCAAAGACGTTCTTCTTCAAACTATCAAAAACCCTTAAAAACCAATGATGCTAAAGATGATAAAGAAAAGTTATTATGTTTCAGTTGTAGGAAACCTGGACACTTTGCTTCAAATTGTCTATCAACCAAAAATGAATGCTTTAAAAGAGCTCCCAGAACCTATGAAAAACAAAAAAAGGTTTAGTAGTTGAAGATCAAAATCTTGCTACATGGATTGAGACAGATTCAAAAAATGAATCTGCTGACTTTATACAAGAAGCAAATCTTTGTCTTGTTGCAGAGTCAGCCGTTTATGATTACGAGGATGATTGCCCAAGTCCAAATTCCTATAATGAGTCAAGTGATGAGTTGTTAAACTCACCTATTAAGCACCCTAAGCTGTCAAAGGACTCCAAACCTGAACAGTTTGTTGTTAAAACAAAAAAAAAAGGAAATGGCTTCTATGAACAAGACATCATAAATAAGTCTGATATAAGTGTCAAGTCAACTTCTCCAAAAACTGATATCAAAACAACCAACTTTTCAAAAGAAATATATGAGAAGACCACCGACATAAGTTTTAATAAACTCTTAGAAAAAATGTATGACATGTATTCCAAGATTGAAACACTTAAAAAAATTCACATATCCTTATCCAATGATTTCAAAAAGGTCTCTGATGAAAACACAAAACTGAACAAAATCAATGAGCAAAGTACAACAAAATGAAGTGTTGAAACTTAAAAGTATCAATGAACAACATCCGACTCAATCTAAAATCTCAAGAGCTCAAATTGTTGACCTTGTTGAAAGGAATCTTCGATTGACCAATGTCGTTGATACCTACTCAAAGTTAAAAGTTGATGTTGAAACTATCATCAGTCAACAGAAAGATCAAGAAGACCAACATGGTCTTGGATATTCAAAAATGAATGAAAACTGTGTGATCAAACAGTCAAATGGAGATCCCAAAATTCTGTTTAAGAAGGATAAAAGACCAACTTACGGTATTGTCCCTTTTAATTATCCAAAGAATTAACTTAAGAAGTCTTTTAACAACAAAGAGAGACTAAAGCATAACAACTATCAGTTTTCTGTTTAAACTCCTACTAACGAGTCAGTCACTAAACAAAAGGATGATAAATATCATTATGCTCACAAACAGGAGGGATCAGAAGAAAGGTATCTGATAAATTCAAGCCACTTAACTTTGTTTCTGTTGAGACTTCTTAAATTGTGAGAACCCAAACCCATTACTTGCATTACTTGTTTTATACCTTAATAACATGCTTATATTATGCCTTAACATGTTAGATGCTTCTAATTGTTCATGTCATACTCACATGAGAGTATTATGTACCTAGTTGCTTGAATACCTTCCTTGCCTTGCCTTGTACCCTGAGTGTTTGCCTTAACATGATAGCACTCGACCGAGACTTGTTATAGTTCTATTGTCCATCATAGATGACCTAGAACGTTCACCTTGATCATAGTAAGCTTAATTGGAAGTTTGGAAACCTTCTTGCTTTGTTTTGGCCTTAGCGATTTCCCTCGCCTCCCGCTTTTGCCGTATTTCGACGTGCGATATTGTTCCTTGAGTTCCCGGCCTTGTATTGAACTCTTAACCATGGTTAAACAAGCCTTTTCCATGCCCAAGTTATCTTAGTTTCATTAACGCTTGATCCGGTTTGATTCGTCAACCAATCGTCGCATGATTCGAGCCTTGTCCTACCTTGTTCCGGGTGTTGTTCGGGTGTGTTTCGGACTTGTTTTGAGTGGTGTTAGACCCTAGAATGGTTGCCCACAAGTTAGGGACCCTTTAGGACATGTTTAAGTCAAGTTTTGGAGCCCCAGTAGTTCAGGCGCCCGCATGGATCGAGTGAGGCGCGCACTGGCCGAGAGCAAATGAAAATCGTGGGACCTAACTCAGATTTGAGGCGGCCGCATGGCCATGACTGAGGCGCCCGCCTCAGCCTTCTTCCAGCTACGGGAAATTTTCTCCCTTTCCTGCCTTGTCCGACCTTTGACCCCTTAAACCCCTTCCTAATTGGCCCTAATCCTACCTATTAGACACTAATCAAGTTAGATTAGCCCTAACCTCAAGCTACCTCCACTTGACATGTGGATTCCACCACCCTTCTCCTCTTGCCATGTGGAATTCCACCCAAACCATGCAACATATATAAGCCTTCTCTCTTGTTGATCAGCCATTAAGCTTCCATTCCCAGATTTTTCTTCTCTTTCTCTTGCCATATTAGTGTGTGTAGAGAAAAGGTGAGACTAGTGTGTGTCTACTCCATGGATTGAGCTCCCGACCTCCGTTTGCCAAACCGAGACCACCGGAGTGAAGCTACCGACAAGGAGATCATTTCCATCCGATTACTTTGTGTTCATTCCATCTCTTTCTTGGGTGTAAGGTAAGCTATCGATTCCCCTTAGGATGTATGCTAGATATGCCATGTCCCCCTCTTCTTGTAATTCCCATGCTCCTACCATGCCCTTGCCATGATTGTTGATGAATTGGTCTTTTGAGATTTTTGATTAAAATGATCATCTTGTTAATTTAGTCCTATGCCTAGAATTAAATGTGTTCTATGCCCTCTTAGGAACAACTAATGTTCTTGGACTATTGGATTTTGATGACTTTTGGAAACTATGAATTCTAGGGTTCCATATGCCATGATTTGTTCATCTTATTGAATTGGGTCCTATGTTGAGAATTAAATGTGTTCTATATCCTCCTATGAATAATTAATGTTCTTGGACCATTGCAATTTATCAACCTTTGAAATAATAATTCTAAGGCCCCTTGAAATTGAATTGATGACAATCCTTAACTACGGTTGTTAAATGGATTAACGACCTAGCCGATCATGTACGAGAACTTAGAAAAGGGTTTATGATGCATTTAGCATCCTAACTCTATTGGATGAATTGTTAGAGACGACTCAACGGAGTCAAGTTTAGCGAGCTATTGAACAATACCGGCTCACCGATCAATCCCTACGACGCTCTAATCACGCTTCCTTAGAATAATAATTCTAGACTCTTGAACTTGGATTGATTACCTTGCTTGATCTTGAATGTCATATTATAGAATACTTAATTGACATGTGAGTTCGCTTCTTGTCGAACTCAATCCTACTTGGTTATTGATGAGAATAATTTACTTGTCATGAACGAGATCGCTCTTGTCGACCTCGCTCACTACTTGATATTTTGTTAAGTAAACATTACTTGGCATTGCATGAGTCCACCGGCATCCCGCGTCCTTGTTCACACACGCCTCCACTGTGGCCACAGTGGGGAAGTAGCTCCCTTGTTGCATCAATACGAGTACCATTGGTTCTATCCCGAGCATTCCCTCGGAAGGTCGATGTACTACACGCATCTGACACATGCACGCTCAAGATAACGCTTGTATGCAGGAACTACGTAGCGGCCCGGCTCTCCATATATCCTTATCCTATGTGATTTAATTATGCGCACTTATGTGAAACAATGTGCATCTTGGATATATGATCTCTATGCTTATGTGACTATAACTTGCCTTGTATGTTGCATATTGCCATGACATGCATGATTGATAGCTTACGAGTCTTTATGACTTACCCTTTCCCCTTTATCGCTTTTAGATCCTAGCAAGATGTCCTCGCTTGCTGACTCGCCGTGTTCGTGCCTTGTACTTTTGGTTCGCCGTCGATATTCGAAGAGGTGGTTTAGATGTCCTCTTCCTCTTGTTTATATTTTGTAAGGACGACGGGTTAAGCAAGTCAATTAGACTATGCTTGGGTATTTGTGTAGAACTTGATTGTAAATCTTATTAAGCTACTAGTAGTTTAATACTTGTAGTACTTGTAACCCTTTGTGCCTAAGATTGTGTAAGCCGAGCTTTGGTTAACTTGTTATTATCCCACACGTATTAGTCTTCCGCTGAGCATCCTATTAGCTCTTATTTAATTCTTGTCCATAAATGTTAGCTTGGGTTCCGGCATGTAGTGTCGCCGATGACTTGGTTTAAATTGTTTAACGTTATATCAGTTTGAAAAGTTTTAAAAATACCGCCCTTTGGTGCCGAGGCGTGTTACGCCTCTAATGTTAAGGCCACGTCGTTTTTAAAAATTAAGTCCTTGCATGTTTTATTGCCTACTTGTTTTCCCTCCTTATTTGGGCGGTCCGACCCGCGGTCCCATCTCTGCCCGGCCGGGTCGCCACGCTTGGTATGAGCTTGTTTGTTAGCTATCGGCCAGATAGGTTCCATGGCCTAGGTGGGTTGTTTCTTGGTGTGATGTTCTAACGCCGAGTGAATTTCTTATAGGTGCTTGATGGTGAACCCTAGAGCCGACCGTAGGCCGAGGTAGAGGCCGACCCACCTGTGAGAGTTCCCGAGGAACCCGAAGTGGAGTTGCCTCCTCCACCACCGAACCCTGGGCATGAATGCTCGATGGCGGATTTGTATCGCCGCATGACGTAGTTTATGACCGAGATGGCCCAGCCTTGGCCTGTGGTCGAATGTACCTCCTCCACCACCACCCCTGCAACCGGAGGCGAGAGTGTCGCCACCGCTGCGCTTGTACCACCGGTGCTAGGGCACTAATAATGCCGTGTTAGAGAGATTCTTGAAAATGAAGCCTCCATCTTTTGAGGGAGAGGCGGATGCTAGTATGGCCGAGCTTTGGCTCGAGGATGTGAAGAAGATCTTTGCAAAGACCGGATTGCACCTGATGAGGAGAAAGTGGTCTTAGCCGCATATAAGCTTAGAGGAGCCGCCAATCATTGGTGGGAGGTTCTACATGCTAGTTGGGAGTTGAATCGGGTGGCGCAGTGTGGCCTACATTTGAGGCGTAGTTTAAGGCTACTTATGTGCCTACCGTGGTTAGACAAATGGGGGAGAAAGAATTCCGTGATTTAGAGCGTGGTTCCATGACTATAGCTCAAGATTCTTCTAAATTCACCGAAGTTGTCCGCATCGTGCACATCCGGTGCAAGATGAGAGACACAGACCCAGAGGTTCGTGAAAGGGTTGAAGACCGAGTACAGAAACGCTTGTTATCCTCGCAGCTAGCGTGACACGGAGTGCGGTAGATCGTGCGTATGAGATCGAGCGAGACATTGAGGAGCATAGGCGTAAGCCTCCCCGTGCATCCTTCTCGCCAGCTAGCCTTCACAGCGACCCAGAGTTCGCCTTCGGGAATCGGCCCGCTACCAAGGCAATCGCCGCAATGTGGTCGAATAGGCATCGCCTAGTGGGCGTGATAGCGCCCGCCTCGAGAGTCGTGGTAGTAGTGCTCCTTCTCCTGGGGCAGCAGACTGGCGGTGGACCTGACTTGTTCGCATCGTCATAAGATTGGACATACTAGTGAGAAGTGCAGACCGTGCTTGGTACTTGTCTTATTTGTGGAGATTCTAGTCATCGCCTCAAAGACTGCCCCAAGTCTAGAGCAGCTCCCCCTGGTCGGCTAGCCTGGGTCCAAGAGGGATAGCGATGGGCGCCCTAAGACGCAGTTCGTGTTTTCGCTTGATCACGAGGTGTTCCCGAGTCTTCTACCGTGATCTGAGGTACTCTTTCGCCTTCTGGTCATCATGCTCGAAGTTCTTATAGATCCTGGTCTACTCATTCTTATGTTGCATCGCATTTCCTAGAACATTTATGTGTTTTGCCCGCCCAGCTACCTTATGTGCTTGAGGTGTCTACACCGCTGGGTGATTGCTTGTTGGCGCCTCGAGGTCTATAGAGACCGTGATGTGCTTGTTCATGATCGAGTCTTGCATGCCGATTTGGTAGTATTGCCTATTAGAGACTTTGATGTGATTCTTGGTATGGATTGGCTATGTGTACATCATGCTTTAGTTGATCGCCGTAGTAAGAAAGTAACTTTTGCCATGCCCGGTATTCCTGAGTTTGTGTTTTCTGGTGATCATGCTATGAATGGGGTTCATATTATTTCGCCATGGGCTAGACAACTCTTATCGCTGGTGTACGGGTATTTAGCTTGTGTTCTTGATACTAGCATGTCTTCTCGCTAAGCTAGAGGATATTCCGGTAGTTAATGAGTTCCCCGATGTCTTTTCTTCCGAGTATCCTTTGCCTCCCGACCGAGAACTAGAGTTCTCAGATTGAACTATTGCCGTGGACTTCGCCTATTTCTAGGCACCTTACCGTATGGCTCCCGGAGTTGCGAGAGTTGAAGGATCACCGCAAGAACTTCTAGATAGGAGTTCATTAAACCGAGTGTATCTCCTTGGGTGCACCTGTTGTTTGTGAGAAAGAAGGATGGTAGTTTGCGACTTTGTATAGACTATCGACAGCTTGAACCAAAGCTACTATCAAGAATAGGTATCCCTTGCCACACATTGATGATCTTTTGATCAACTTCGGGTTCAGCTTGTCTATTCCAAATTTGATTTGAGGAGTGGTTATCACCAGCTTGAGGGTTAGAGCGAGGATGTCCCGAAGACGCCTTCCGCACGCTGCTATGGTCACTATGAGTTTGTTGTGATGCCGTTTGATTGACCAACGCACCTCGCAGCTTTTATGGACCTTCGATGAATAGGGTTTTTCATGAGTATCTCGATTGCTTTGTAGTGGTGTTTATTGATGACATTCTTGTGTACTCCAAGTCACGAGAGGAACATGCGAATCATTTGAGAGAAGTTCTTTCTATCTTACTGAAGAAGCAACTTTACGCGAAATTTAGTAAGTGTGCTTTCTCGGCTTGAGCAAGTTTCTTTCTAGGGCACGTGGTGTCTAGGGATGGTATCGCGGTGGATCCATCCAAGATTGAGGCGACATACTAAGTGGAAGACGCCTAGTACGGTGACCGAGGTCCGTAGTTTCGGGCTTGGCGTGTTATTACCGTAGGTTCATTGAGGGGTTTTCAAGATCGCTACTCCGATGACTAACTTGACTCTAAGAAGTCTACTTTTATATGGAGTGATAAGTGCGAGGCTAGTTTTCAGAGTTGAAGAGGAGATTGACTACGGCTCCTATTTTGGCATTGCCTAGTGGTTCTGAGAACTTTGTGATTTATAGCGACGCCCGCTAGAAGGCTTGGGTTGCGTTTATGCACGGGAGAGTTATTGCCTATGCTTCGAGGAAGCTATCACCTTATGAGCGTAATTACCCGACACATGACCTTGAATTGGCGCCTATTATCTTTGCGCTTCACAAGTGGAAGCATTATCTTTACGGGCTAAGTTTGAAATATTCACCGATCATAAGAGTTTGAAGTATCTCTTTTCACAAAAAGAGTTGAATATGCGATGAGGCGATGGATGGAGAAACTAAAGGATCATGACGCACTATTTCATATCATCCGGGAAAGCTAATGTTGTTGATGCCTTGAGTAGGAAGGCGATATGTCTTGTTTGATGATGAAGGAGTGGAAGATGCTTGAGGACGCCCGAGAATGGAGTCCAGCCATGAGTGAGCATAGGGTTATCTTTGCTAGCGCACGTGCTACGCCCGCATTGTTTGAGTTGATTAAGAAGGCTCAAGTTTCCGATTCTCGAGTGAAGAAGATTATTGATGGCTTGGGTGATGGTAAGACACCGGAATTTGCTTTGAACACCGATGGGATTTTGACCTTTCGGTAGAGTTTGTGTGCCTTCTACCGACGGGTTAAGCGCATGGTTCTTGATGAGGCTCACAAGGCCAAGTATACTATACATCCGTGGAGTACCAAAATGTATAGGGACTTGAAGAAACGCTTTGGTGGAACGGATGAAGCGAGAAATAGCGCACTATGTATCTAGATGCTTGACGTGTGTTAAGGCCGAACACCGTGAGACCGCCGGCTTACTTCACCACTTGAGATACCTGAGTGGAAATGGGAGCATATCACCATGGATTTTGTGACGGATTGCCACGCATCGCCGAGGTTTCGATGCGCTTGGGTTGTTGTGGATAGGTTGACCAAATCTTCACATTTTATTCCTGCGATGACTTATAGTTTGAGTCGGCTTGGCAAAGATTGTATGTCCAGACATCGTGAGATTGCACGGCATTCCAGCTTAGCATTGTTTCGATAGAGACCCTGTGTTCACTTCTAGATTTTGGCATTCTTTGCAGAAGCTTGGGTACGGTTAAACTTTAGTACGGCTTTTCACCCGCAATGACGGTCATGAGAGATTGATTCGTATTGAGGATTTATTGCGTGCTTGTGCCATGGATTTCAAAGGTAGTTGGGATTCTCATTTACCGTTAGCCGAATTTGCATACAATAACAAGCACACCCAAGATTGAGATGGCGCCATACGAGGCTTTATATGGGCGCAAGTGTCGCTCACCGATTTGTCGGGATGAGGTTGGTGAAGCTAAACTTTGGGGTTCTGAGATGGTACAACAATACCGAGAGCGTGAAGCTTATTAGAGATAGATTGCTTACGCCGTAGTAGACGTAAGAGCTACGCGATAACCTGAGACGTGACTTAGAATTTCAAAGTTGGTGACTCAGATTCTTGAAGGTATCGCCTCGACGCGTACTAAGCGATTTGGGAAGAAAGGTAAACTTACACCTAGATTCATTGGACCATTCGAGATCCTAGAGAGGATTGAGCTTTGGCGCATCTGCTAGCATTGCCACCTTCTATATCGGATGTTCATGACGCCTTTCATGTCTCGATGCTACGCAAATACTTGAAGGATGAATCGCATGTCTTGACTTATGATGAGATTACTTTTGAGCCCGACCTTTCTTACGATGAGAAGCCGTGAGGATTCTCGACACGAAGAGAACAAGTGTTGAGGACAAAGAAAATTCCTGGTGAAGGTCTTGTGGAAGAATCATGATATTGAGGAAGCCACGTGGGAGACCGAGCTTGATATGAGAGAGAAGTACCCTTTCCTATTCGATGATTCTGTAAGAATTTAGGGACTAAATTCCTTTAAGTGGGGGAGGATGTGAGAACCCAAACCCATTACTTGCATTACTTGTCTTATGCCTTAATAACATGCTTGTTTCATGCCTTAACATGTTAGATAATTCTAATTGTTCATGTCATACTCACATGAGAGTATTATGTGCCTAGTTGCTTGAATACCTTCCTTGCATTGCTTGCCTTGCCTTGTACCCCTGAGTGTTTGCCTTAGCATGATAGCACTCAACCGAGACTTGTTATAGTTCTATTGTCCATCATAGATGACCTAGAACGCTCACCTTGATCATAGTAGGTTTGATTGGAAGTTTGGAAACCTTCTTGCTTTGTTTTGGCCTTAGCGATTTCCCTCTCCCGCTTTGCCAGTATTTCGTCGCGATATGTTCATTGAGTTCCCGGCCTTGTATTGAACTCTTAACCATGGTTAAACAAGCCTTTTCCATGCCCAAGATATCTTAGTTTCATTAACGCTTGATCCGGTTTGATTCGCCAACCAATCGTCGCATGATTCGAGCCTTGTCCTACCTTGTTCCCGGTGTTGTTCGGTGTGTTTCGACTTGTTTTGAGTGGTGTTAGACCCTAGAATGGTTGCCCACAAGTTTAGGACCCTTTAGGACATGTTTAAGTCAAGTTTTGGAGCCCAAAGTTCAGCGCCCGCATGGATCGAGTGAGGCGCGCGCCTGCAAGCCGAGAGCAAATGAAAATCGTGAAACCTAACTCAGATTTGAGGCGGCCGATGGGCCATGACCGAGGCGCCCGCCTCTTCCAGCCTACGGGAAATTTTCTCCCTTTTCTCGCCTATGTCCGACCTTTCGACCCCTTTAAACCCCTTCCTAATTGGCCCTAATCCTACCTATTAAGACACTAATCAAGTTAGATTAGTCCTAACCTCAAGCTACCTCCATTTGACAATGTGGATTGGAGGCCCTCTCCTCTGTGCCATGTGGATTTCCACTCAATTCATGCAAGGTTTATAAGCCTTCTCTCTTGTTGATCAGCCATTAAGCTTCCATTTCCATTTCTCTTCTCTCTTGCCATATTAGTGTGTAGAGAAAAGGTGAGACTAGTGTGTGTCTACTCCATGGATTGAGCTCCCGACCTCCGCTTGCCAAACCGAGACCACCGGAGTGAAGCTACCGACAAGGAGATCATTTCCATCCGACATTTGCTGTCTCATTCCATCTCTCTTTCGTGAAGGTAAGCTATCGATTCCCCTTAGGATGTATGCTAGATATGCCATGTCCCCTCTTCTTGTAAATCCCATGCTCCTACCATGCTCTTGCCATGATTATTGATGAATTGGTCTTTTGGGATTTTTGATTAATATGATCATCTTGTTAAATTAGTCCTATGCCTAGAATTAAATATGTTCTATGCCCTCTTAGGAACAACTAATGTTCTTGGACTATCGGATTTTAATGACTTTGGGAACTAGGGAATTCTAGGGTTCCATATGCCATGAATTGTTCATCTTGTTGAATTGGACCTATGTGTAGAATTAAATGTGTTCTATACCCTCCTACGAAGGATTAATGTTCTTGGACTATTGTAAATTATTAACCTTTGAAATAATAATTCTAAGGCTCATTGAAATTGAATTGATGACAATTCCTAACTACTTGTTAAATGGATTAATGACCTAGCGATCATGTACGCGAACTTAGAAAAGGGTTTATGATGCAATTAGCGCCCACTCTATCGATGAATTGTTAGAGACGACTCAACGAGTCAAGCTTAGCTATCAACAATACCGCCACCGATCAACTCTACGACGCTCTAAACGCTGCTTTCCCAAGAATAATAATTTTGACTTTGAACTTGAATTGATTGCCTTGCTTGATCTTGAATGTCATATTATAGAATACTAAATTGACATGTGAGTTCGCTCTGGCTCTGACCTCAATCCTACTTGGTTATTGATGAGAATAATTTATTTGTCATGAACGAGACGCCTTTGCTCGACCTCGCTCACTACTTGATATTTTTGTTAAGTATACATTACTTGGCATCGCATGAGTCCAACTGCATCCTCGCCCTTGTTCACACACGCCTCCACCGGCCACAGGGGAAGTAGTTCCCTTGTTGCATCAATACGAGTACCATTGGTTCTATCCCGAGCATTCCTCTAAGGTCGATGTACTACACGCATCCGACACATGCACGCCAAGATAACGCTTGTATGCAGAACTACGTAGTGCCCGGCTCTCCATATATCCTTATCCTACGTGATTTAATTATGCGCACTTATGTGAAACAATGTGCATCTGGATATATGATCTCTATGCTTATGTGACTATAACTTGC
>CM028384.1:1062796-1100432 GCA_013146195.2 Codonopsis lanceolata | reverse complement strand
CAAAAACCCCAATAGTTATTAATTGCTTTATTTTAATAGATTAGTTAAATTCTATAATCAAATCCAAATCTCTTAGTTCGACCCTTGCTTCCCAAAACTATTCTATAATAGTCTTGTCCACTTGCAAGGAAAAAGATTAAATAAAACATCGATCAAGTTTTTGGCCTTCTTGAGTTGTTATTTTGATTTAGTTAATTTAGCTTTTCTTTTATTATTTTCATTTTTTAAAAAAATCTTAAAAAAATAAAAAAAAATTTCTTAAATTTTTTTATTTAATTCCGAAATTTTTTTAAAAAATAATATTAATTAATTCCGAAAATTACAAAAAAATATATAAATTAAAAAAATCTTTTAAAAAAATGGCGTACAATAATTATCATTGGGGTATGGAAAATTACGCACCTATGAGAGCCACAAATGAATATGCCTACCAAAATGCTAGAATAAATCAACCATCTTTTCCTAATAGCTATGAGCGTGATTATCACAATCAACCATCTTTTCACATCATAATAACTATAATGAGACACCTATTATAATCCGCCTTTTATAATGAACCTCCTCCTTCGTCTTATTATAATGAGTCCTCCTTCTTATTGTCATCAATCATCTTTCTCTCGCATAATTATTATAATGAACCACCTTCTTATTGTCAACAACCTCCAAAGTTAGGCAAGCAAGCAAAAGTCAATTTGCCCTTATGAAATATTTGCTAGAAGAGATAGAAAATTTAAAGGAGATACTTGCAAAAGCTAACGAAGAAAGAGAAGAGGTAAGCAATCCTATTCAACCTTCTGATATGCATGATAAAGTAGATAATTCTGATAAAGAAGTTGAGAAAGATAAAAGTGAATATAATCAAGAAAAAGATGAAAAAGTAGAACTAGAAGTGCGAGAGAAGGAGTTGATTCTAAAGATGATGAGATACCCATGGAAGTCTCTAAGTGGGAATATAATATAGAAAGGGTAAAGAAAACACAAATATTGAGGAAAAAGAATTGAAAGATAGAGGAGCCGATTGAAAAAGATGATGAGTTGATTTTAGAATCCCAAGATTTTCCACAAATTAATGAACCACCTCATTGTTCTCAAGAACGAAACAATTTCGGAGACTTTCAATTGTAATTTACTCTCTAATTGATTCTCCGCTAGACACTTATGTGGAGTTAGGGACGCCTTCTTCATATTTTCTTGAAGAGAATCAAGAACCTATTTTAGAGATGCATGAGCAATGTTGTGATGAAAAAGTAGTGGAAATTCTGGATAGGATTACATTGGAAGATTTAGGTGTAAAACATCCCGTCCCCAAATCAATTAAATGGTCATCGTATAAAGAAAATTTCGCCAAGGAAGTGTTTGGCTTCAATGGACTAAAATTAAGACATTACATGAGTGGTGGATTTTATGGACCAAAAATGTGTGCATTCCTAAGTGATCCGGCGATGCCTTCTTAGCGAAAAGGAAGGATTTAAGTCAAGCTAACGACTATAATTTAGAACAATTTCTAACTCTTATTTCTTTGTATTTATGTTGTTGCTTTTTGAGTCACTCGTTAGAGTCTTCCTGAGTTTGTGGGTTTATAGGGGAGTGTTAATAGTGTCACCCTCACAAAAAGATTTTATTTATTTTTATGTATTTATATGCACTAATTTTATTTTTAGTTTTTGTAAATTTTTTGTTTTAGTTTAAACAGGTTGAAGACTACTCAAAAGGATTTAATTTATGGGTTCAATTGAAATTAATAAAAGAGTTTCCAGCTGATTCAAAAAATAATAAAAATTCAGGGACTTAAGCTAAATTACCTTGCGGTCGCAAGGCCCTTTTACCTTGTAACCGCAAGGTAGACAGAAAGTTGGTACTAGAAGCCTGGAAGGGAGTACACATTATTATTAACAAATAAAAAATAAGAAAAAGGGGGGGCAAGGAAAGACGGCGTCTCTAGACATCTCCCATCTCTCTCTCTCATCTCTCACCAATACCCCCATAACCCAACCTACATCTTCATCTCCCAGCTTCTTCTCCGACGAACCAGCCGGCCACGCCATCCTCTCAGATTGCTACCTACATCTCCGTCGCAATTCTCCACATCGCAAGCTTCCCCGTTCTTTCTCAAATCACCATCTCCCTCCTCGCTCTCTCTCCGTTCAAACACCACTGCCACGCAATCTCACCCTTCTCTCTATATCTCGCCGTCAATCCTCTTCTTTCTTCTTCTCTGGCGTTCTCGCCCAATTAACGCCTTCCCCCTCGAATCCATCTCCTACCACAATCTCGCCATCTTCACTCCGGCCAACCAAGCCTCGAGCCCAATCGCCACCAAACCTCCCATCTCAAACCCAACCTTCGTCTTCATCACCAATCCCATCGCCGTCTCCAGCAACCCCGCCGCCGGTGTCCTTCGTCGTCTCCAAACCTGCTATCTCGACTGCCTTCCAAATCCAGCCGGCTCCCTCCTCCTCTGTTCACTCCGACTCCATCGAATCGCCTTCAGCCTTGATCTCCTGCAACTCATCGCCAAGGCCGACAACAACCTCCATATCAGGGTCGGTTTCACCATCACAGTTAAGGTTTGGATCAATAATCTCAAGTAAGATCTTTCTAATCTTTTTAGATATTTTTGCTGCAAATTGAGAAATTGTTTGGAAAATATGCTTTCAAGAAGGATGTTTAGTATGCAATTGTGAGAATTTTCCCAGTTAATTTGCCACCTATGTTACCTGGAAATCCTCGTGTTTGAATGTTTAAGTATTGATTGGTATATTTGCTGATGATCTGCATATTGCTATGATTGTTGGTAAGGGATTATGATTTCAGTTGCTGGAAATTATCATGTGGAAAGTAACATTATAAGAAGTTGATTTTTATTAAAAAAAAAATTTGCATTAGTGTTTTCTTGGGAATGTTGTTCCAATCAAATTAAATTTTCAACTTTTTGAAATTGATGTTGGGAGATCATTTGCACAATTATTTTTGTTGGAGAAATTGTTGTTGTGACTGGAGTATGTGCAATTTCTGATTGTCAAATCTGTCCATCGGTTATCTAGAACTGAACTCAAATTGTTCAATTATAATGCAAACTTGTTTAGGCTGAAATTCTGAATAATTTGATTATTGAGGGAATGGGTAATAATTGGTATGGTATAATTGTGGGGTGGGGGCAATATGTCCCTATTTGAAAAATTGAGATTTGTCATGCTTGGTCTGTCTCCGATTTAATGATGCATTCTCTACCCTCTTGTCCTATATTTGAATTACATTGGGGACAATGTGAAATTTAAGTTTGGGGGTGGGAATGGCCTTGCTCTTAAATGATTTTTTTTTTTTTTGAGAAAAGCTTTTGTTACCTGTTTTTAGTTAATTTAGTTTTTATTTTCTTTTTGTTAGTTTTAGTAGTTAATTTATTTTTAGTAAAAAAAATATATAAAATTTTCAAAAATTTTCCGAGTCTTTAATATTGGTGTGGTTACTTCCGCCAATGATAACATGTTTGTTAATAGCGATGCATGTATACTTGTCTGCGAACCTTAACTTGGTCTAGTTGATGAAACTTTATATCTTCAAAAAAAAATTTAGCACAAAAATATCATGACTTGATTTATTAAAGAATTTGGATATTTTTATTGAGTTTATAGTGCACATTGCATTCCCTTTGGACCTTGCTATTTTTGTGGTCACAAACATTTTAAATAGCCGTCATTACATGATTGTTGCATTATATTTGCGACTTAGGGTTGATTGCATGCTAAGTTAGATTTGTTAGACTTCTTTTGCTAATATATCTCAAGCACACTTTCGAACCGTGAGTGCATTTAAGTCTTGATTTTCCCTACCTCTTTTCTAGCGAATGCTTATGTGAAATACTTGTGGAGCTCGTTTTTAAAACTTCGAGTTAGGGAATGATTTGAAACTTTGTGGAATTTCTGTGAAAACGAAGCATGAGCATTGTGGCAGTTAGGATATTATTTAGGCCATCTTTGGAACGTTTGAGCCTTTTTATCTCACCATCCCTATTTTATATTAATCTCTAGTGTCCCTTTTGAGCTTTATTAAAAAGAATGGCGTGTGCTAAGCACACATCGACCCCCATTCGACATCGTTTCTATTACCCACATTAACTTAACCCTAAAGCTTATACACTTTTGCCTACCCTTTGAGAGTGTAGGATTGGGTTGGGAATGTTGTCTACATGTTGGTTGATGCAGTTCAAAAATAGCACAAATGAGTTCTTGTATTGAAAAAAAAAACAAAAATAAAGAAATATATATATATGAAAAAAAAAAAGAAATGAAAAGGGTGCGAAAATCAAAATTGTACATGCCCTTCAAAAGAAAAAAAAAAGAGAATGAAAAGGGTGCGAAAATCAAAATTGCACATGCCCTTCAAAAGAAAAAAAAATGAAAAAAAAGGAAAAAAAGAAAGAAAGCAAAGAAAAGGATCATTGGGAGGAAAATATTTATGATGATGATACCTTCTACAACCCAAAAATCCAAATTTGGGGGTTGTTGAAGGAAAGTGAGTGCTTTTTATGAGAAAAAGGGAAATAATCTTACTCTCTCACTTTGTAATTTCTTATCCCTTTTATTGTTACCCCTCACCTTGGCCTTACATTACAAGCTTAATAAAGTCCTATTGATCTAGTTGCCACATTTGTTTGTGTTAGTTGACATGGTTTGGAAGCATAGTTGATTTGACCCATGTTTTGAATAATATACACATCTTCATATGGCTCACACTATTTGCATAATCTCAGCCAGTGTTCTAAAACTCCCCGCCTAGCTCCGCCTAGGCGCTAGGCTCCTCTCTACCACCACGACTTTCTTAGTCGCCGCCTAATCGACCACTCGCCGACCTTAATTTATTTTTGTAGCTTTGATTTTATGGTATGCGGTGACTAAAGAAAGACAAAGGGGCGAACTGGAGAAAGAAGGGGGAGTGGTAATGGTGAGGCTGGGAGGGGGGTAATGGGGGGCGAACTAGAGTAATATCTTTTTTTGTTTTTAGTTATAAACTTGGCTTGTTTATTACTTTGGGGTTGTTGAGGATTGAGATTAATGATAGGTTTGTATATTTTTGTTCATTTTACAAATATAGATAAGTGCTTGATAAAATGACAAACATAAAAAAATTAAATTTGTATTTAATGTGTTTGATCTTTGATGTAAATTATCAAAAAAATGGTAATTATGTCTTAATTCTAGGCCCCGCCTAGGCCCCGATTACGCCCCGACTAGTCCCCTAGGCGCTAGGCGCTAGTGTGCCGCCTAGCGGCCGCCTAACGATTTTTAGAACCTTGATCTCAGCTATTATAAGTAATTGGGACTTGAGAGCATTGTATTTCATACATAGTTAGGGCATGAGATGGATGTATAAGCACTTGAATTCTATCACGATCTCTCTTCGTGTTGTTAACCGGGTATTGATGGTATGTACATGTTTTGTGATGCACACATTTTAAATATTTTGGGAATGAATGGTGTGCTTAGCTTGATAAAACCTTCTAAGTTTGGAAATAGTCAATTAATGGTTCACACACACACATGGAGATGTATAAGTGATATTGATGATGATTGAGTGAAAGCCTAGACTTGTGAATATGTGTTGTTATTTATCATTCCTTGAGGCATTATGTGGTACCATGCCGATGCTTTGACTTATGAAAGAAAAAAAATTTATTTGCTTTAGTTTAGTTTAGTTTAGTTTTACTCGAGGACGAGCAAAAATTTAAGTTTGGGGGTATTTGATGACTGTGTTTTATACGCATTTATTGGGTATTAATCTGACTTAAATTATGCTATTTCTCGAGGTTTTTGTTGTCTAATATGTGTTTTAGTGTTGTTTTATAATTTCAGAGACTTTTGGAACAATTGTGCAAAATATAGGCACTTTATGCTGAATTAAAGACTTCAGGGACCAAAGTGCAATTTCTGGAAACTTGAAGACCAAAAGCTGAAAATCAGATTTTTATCTCCTAAAATCAGCCGCCACTTTTGAGACATATAGTTGCCTTGGGAATTGTGAAGCCCTAGTTTAATTCTTTTAAGTGTTGTAATTATAATGTATCTCCTTTTCCTCCTTGTTGTAGGATTAATTAGGTATAAATAGATCCCTTTAGTTAGGAAAAAAGGGGGATAAGTTTTGTATTATTTTTCTTTGTCTATGAAGAAAGATTCTCCAAGAATGGTTCAAGGTTTTGTATTTTCAATTATGGAGAATTAATTCCATAATCTAGGAATTGGAGGTAACTTGTATCGAATCTATTGTTTTATATTAATTCTTATTCATTCAATTCTTGTTGATTGTGGTGATTATCAATCCCTATATTATTTCGCTTTGAACAAATGAATATAATCGCAAATAATAAAGGCCTAGAGGTGCGGATAATTGCATGACCAATGTGCATATGTCGTACACTGGCTCACCATCACAATAAATTGGACCTATCGATGCACGAGAGTGATAAGTTAGGGCCAGGTTCATGCATGATCTAGGTGACAGATAGATCATAAATTCATAATCTAGGTGACAGATAGATTACATGTTCTTGTGCTTAGGATATAGAATGGATGAATTTTGCGGGGATGGAGGTTGAACCAATTGTTCAACAGTCTATATCTATCTTTTGTGAACGAACCCAAGAAATTGAATGATAATTATTTTGAATTAAACAATAGAATAGATACAAGTGAATCCTAATTCTTAGGCGATTTACAAATCTTTGATTTATCTCATATTTATATGCTTTGTTAGTTAGGTTATTTTATTGCTTTCTAGTTAATTTAGTTTATAAAAACCAAAAACCCCAATAGTTATTAATTGCTTTATTTTAATAGATTAGTTAAATTTACTATAATCAAATCCAAATCTCTGTGGTTCGACCCTTGCTTCCCAAAACTATTCTATAATAGTCTTGTCCACTTGCAAGGAAAAAGATTAAATAAAACATCGATCAGTATGTATTCGAGAATCATAAAGCTCGAGAAAGAACTTGATGATAAATAACGGCTCGAATTGGAAATAAATCATATGGTGGGAGCTATTGATGTTATGAATAAAGAATGAAGAAATGATAGTAGATATTTAAAGACGTGATGTATCCAAAATCTTCAGATACACTGGGCTTTACGAATTAGGATATCTGAGATTTGTATCTTCTTGACCTAAACCTGTCAACCAAACTCAAAACATGTGAACTAGGCATGAGCTTACCCTACAAATGCACTCCGATGTGAGAATTAGTATTCACCCAATTGACAGAGTTTAGGCCTGAGTATAAGTGAACGTACCTCTTTCCTTTATTGGAGAAGGGTTTATATAGGGTCAGTATTGAAGGCTAGGATGAGGGCAATGAATGTGCAAGCGAAAATCCGCACGACCATGCCACGCCACGCGCGGATGGGGCGGATTTACGGTATTAACTCCTACGTTACGGGCGGCCAGATTAACATAACTGATGGACGGGTTGGCTACACTCGCTGAGATATTTACATATTCACTACACACTTGGCCCCCAGACGACGAGCAGAGGTTGTCTGCTTGATATACCTGAGAAGTTAAGTGCATATCCTTGCTCGCTTATGAATCGAGCTCGCACCGTGATGTATGCACGTGACTTGCTCGTGACAATTGTAAAGACGTGCTTGGCATGTGACCGCTGCTTGGGCCTTTTGGGCCAGGCAGTTCAGTGTCCCCATGCTCCTTGTCTAACGAGCATATGTGCTTGGAGCGAGGAGCATAACGACCTGCTTCAAAAGGATGCATCGTCTGATCGTTGCAAAACTTGATCATTTTTATCTAGATAAGACTGATAATGCATGATTGATAGTTGGTGCATAAGGTTGAGTATTCCAGAAGATGAGGTTGCATGCAGGTGGGATGCTAGGCGTGGGTTGAAGTTGTTGGGTTTTAATCGAAATTAACAAGGCGGAATAACAAAACTTTAATTTAAAAAACTATCCCAAGATCCATACGAATTAATATAAATTAGATTTAGGATACATACCCGAATATTGGAACGATCAATCTTCAATAGAATCACGTTTGAATCATGATCACCGTAACAAACGATTTGTACGACTTCTCTATGGTATCCATACGAATGGATTGAACATGATTAATCCGACAATTATGTGCTAGACAATTGTTGAATCAAAGTAGGAAATTTTTCATCTAACGAATAACTAATTCCTAATTTTTCTCCCTACGAATTTTGTGTTTCACCAAATCCTAAATTCCTTTTGTGTGTCTAACACTCCTCTTTTTTTCGTCAAGAAAACTTCTTATATATATATATATATATATATATATATATATATATATATAGGAAAAAGAGATATGGGCCGGCCATTATAAACCCTAGTCTAACTAGGACTATATTGTGGTCTCCATTTTATTTTACCTTGAGCCTATTAATCTGATTAATGATCCAAATAAATTTCAGTCCAACTCATTCTAAGTGTGTGACCCAATAGGTTCCTAAATTACGTTGACAATAATTAATTACGATATCAAATATATAATTAATTATAAACAATGAGCGACATCTAACAATACATCATTGCTACCCAAGTTATAGAAATTATCAGTGATTACAGATAATTGATTGTGACCAAAATAGTTCTTTCCCCTTTGTCCAAATATTTGATTAAACATAAGTCATGAAACGTGTCATCCTTGCTATAATTTAATATTGGTTTCTTGATCTCCGAGTAGACTTATATAATAAACAAATCAAACTCAATATCTTATATTGATTTATTTGAACACGATCGACCATGCATTTACTTAAGTATCACTCATCAATGGGCTCATAAATATTATACTCCTGCTATGTAGGAGGGACAAATTATATCTATATCGTTCATATCCATCAGCATGATTCGTGGCATATTCAATATCGACTTTATAATCACTTTGTTACAGAATGACGTTTATCGGTATCAAAATATACAACTCCTCATCTAGGGTATATAACAACTTCAAGTTGAAGGACAACGAACACATTTATCACAATGAGAATCCCTTATGACACTCACGTAACAATCCACTTAGCTTTCTCATGCGGGTCAATCCAGTACGTCGTTACACCTAACACGCACCCATGTGTAGATTGATATCAACTATATGAGTCTCAACACATACTAGTTTTAGTGTATTATTATTGCCCTTATTAATAATAATACTCGACTAGGGATATTTTAGAATAACATATTTATTCTAAGGGCTGTATGATGCATTACTATGAATAAACAAACAATACATAATAAATAAATACCTCAATAAATAATGGTACATGGAGAAATAGATTTGCCTCTAGGGCATAAACCAACAGAAGTGGCATGTAGTGAGGTAACCGCCGTCTGCCAAAAGAAGTCCAATCGAGTGCATGTCCCTCGAGGCGATATTTAATGTCGTGCCTCGTATTCTACGCCACGTACAAAGTCGATCAAAACCCTTCTAGGTTCCCCCCCCCCATTTTGCTCCCAAACACCGTCTATAAAACCTAAACCTTCTCTCCATTCTTCTCTTTTACACAACCTCTAATTCTCAAGCCCTTTTCTCTCAAGATCATCGAAGTTGCTTTTGAATCCACTTGAATCCTTTACAACATCGACCCCTTTGCTTTCACTCGAACCAACAACTTGATCTCTACATGTAATGTCTTGACTTAAAATCTACTATATTCAATTTTCTCCTATCTTCTTTGCTAGAACCCTAGGTTAGGGATTCGATGATGCATGCTGGATGTTTCGATGTCCAACAACTGAAAGTTCTTGATTTCTGTCTTCATTCTCGTTTTCTCCTTGATGTCGCTTTTCATAAATCCCCTATCTAGAATTTATGGGTTCATCTTGATTGCCCTATCTGAATTTTGTATCGAGCCGAGCACGCACATAGGTAGGAATCGAGGAAATTAAGAACTGGTTCTCCGCTCACTAGTTTGAGACGTAAAACTCTAACCGAGGGTTCTACCTACTCATTTACGCATGTTTTCACGAGCATGAATTAATGTGTTTGTTCCTTGATGCTTGTAGGATGTCTTCTTGCGAAGAGAGTGGTACCGAGATTGAAGGACGAAGCTACGATCATGGAGCTTCAACCAAGCACGAGGAAAGTTTTCATGTAGACACAGCGAGCTCTGAGCGTACTGAACAGGATGAGACCGCCACGACACACGACGAGCTTCCAGAAATCCCTGAGCATGATTTTCTGACTACTTCTAACAAGGAGAAAAATGTTGTTGCTGTGGGGCGAGCTAGAGTCTCTCGAGGAACATAGACGCTCTGGATCTGAGTCTCCAAGCATGAGTGCAACTCAAGAGAGGAAAAAAACAGTTGCTCGCCGAAAAGGCAAAAAACCCATAGTCGATAACCAAACATCTTCTTTGAAGTGGGACGACCTACACTGCAAAGAAGATGTGTCAGCCTGGTTTTATTCCTTGGGCATTGACCCAAACAATTATCGAAGGAGTGCTTTCGATCTAGACATCAAAAAAGCCAACCACAACTATCAAGGAGAACGAATGGTCTTCTATTTAGATTTTTTCCAAGTCGGTATGAGGTTTTAACTTAGACCCATTCATAGTCGAATTCCAGCACTTTAACAAAGCCCTCCCATGCGATTGACCCTTTCCACAGTGAGGTTCAGGTTCCTAGTCGCATATACTGTAACTTGCAGGCTGCTCAGGCTTGAACCCGATATGACCTTGTTCAGAAAACTTTTCTTGTTCTCGCTTGATAATAAGAATGGGCGTATCACTGGTAACTAAGGAGTGCAGTTGATAGAGCTTATGAGGTTGAGCAAGATATTGAGGAGCACCGGGTCAAGAATAATTCTAGTAATGCACGGCAGACTACTCAGAACACTAATCAAGGGAATAATTCGGGTAACAGAAGGGGATACCAAGGAAACCGTGATAGGAGAGGTGGAGGCCAAGGTAGGCCACAGACAGGGAAGCAGGGCAACAACACTTCTTCTACTCAGGGGCAGCAAGGGTCGCGTAATGAGACTATGATTTGTTCGTTACAGCGAAGCTTGGACACTGGCTTTTGATAGGTGTTGGGGAAAAGGCTGGGAAGTGTTTCATTTGTGGAGACGGGACTCGTTTGAGGAAAGATTGTCCCAAATTTAAGGCCAATCAGTCAGGTAGTGCCGGCCAGCAATCCGGGGCTAAGAGAGATATGGATGGTAAACCAAAGGTGCAGGGCCGTGTGTTTGCGCTTGATCAGCGCGAGGTTCAGGGGTCTACGGCAGTCATAGGAGGTACTCTTTCTCTATTTGATCATAAGGCTCGAGTTCTCATAGATCCAGGGTCTTCGCATTCTTATGTTGCTTCGCACTTTGTTGAGAAATTATGTGTGCTGCCTCAACCTTTGCCATATTTGCTTGAAGTGTCTACCCCGCTCGGGGAATATATGCTCGCATCTGAAGTGTTTAAATCTTGTGATGTTCTAGTGGGTGACCACACTTTGCATGCGGACTTGGTAGTTCTACCTATACGTGATTATGATGTGATTCTTGGCATGGACTGGTTATGTGCTTATCATGCTATAGTTGACTGCCATAAGAAGCGGGTTACTTTTTATATGCCGGGTGTGCCTGAATTTACATTTGTGGGTGATCATGCATCGAGTGACTTGCATTTTATTTCTGCACTAAGGGCTAGAAAATTATTGTCTCAAGGGTGTACGGGTTATCTTGCATGCGTTGTTGATAAGAAGAGGTCTTCGCCGAAATTAGAAGAGGTTCCGGTAGTATGTGAGTTTCCCGATGTGTTTTCTACCAACCATGCTATGCCACCCGATAGAGAGCTAGAATTTTGTATTGAGCTTATTCCGGGGACTTCGCCGATTTCTAAGGCACCTTATAGGATGGCGCCCGCGGAGCTTAGGGAGTTGAAAACTCAGTTGCAAGAACTCCTAGAGATTGGTTTTGTTAAACCGAGTGTGTCACCTTGGGGCGCACCGGTCCTGTTTGTGAAGAAGAAAGATGGGAGTTTGCGGTTATGCATAGATTATCGGGAATTGAATAAGGTGACCATTAAGAATAAATACCCACTACCCCACATTGATGATCTTTTTGACCAATTGCAAGGGTCTATTGTCTATTCTAAGCTTGATTTGAGATGGGGTTACTACCAATTGAAGGTTAGAGAGGAAGACATTCCAAAGACAGCTTTTCGCACTAGATATGGGCACTTTGAATTTGTAGTGATGCCGTTTGGGTTGACGAATGCACCAGCGGTGTTTATGGACTTAATGAACCGTGTCTTTCATAGTTATCTTGATTGTTTCGTGGTAGTCTTCATTGATGACATCTTAGTGTATTCGAAATCTCGGGAGGAGCATGAGAAACACTTGAGGGCTGTCTTGTCTATTCTTCGGGAGAAACAGCTTTATGCGAAGTTTAGTAAATGTGCTTTTTGGCTTGAGGAAGTATCTTTCTTGGGGCATATCATTTCTAGCACCGGAGTAGCCGTTGATCCTTCTAAGGTTGAAGCGGTGATGAATTGGAAGAGACCTAGTTCAGTTACCGAGGTTCGGAGTTTCTTGGGTCTAGCGGGTTATTACCGGAGATTTATTGAGGGATTTTCTCGGATCGTGACTCCTATGACGAGATTGACGCAAAAGAATGTGCCTTTTGTTTGGAGCGAGAAATGTGAGGCTAGTTTTCAAGAGCTTAAGAAGCGGTTGACGTCGGCACCTATTTTGGCTTTGCCTAGTGGAGGAGATAATTTTGTGATTTATAGCGATGCTTCTAAGGAAGGTTTGGGTTGTGTTTTGATGCAAAATGGAAGAGTTATCGCCTATGCGTCGAGGAAGTTGTCTATTCATGAGCAGAATTACCCGACACACGATTTGGAGTTGGCTGCGATTATTTTCGCGTTGCATAAATGGAAACACTACTTGTATGGGGCTAAGTTTGAGATTTTCACCGACCACAAAAGTTTGAAGTATTTATTTTCTCAAAAGGAGTTGAACATGAGGCAAAGAAGATGGATGGAAAAATTAAAGGATCATGATTGCACTATTTTATATCATCCGGGGAAGGCAAATGTAGTAGCGGATGCCTTGAGTAGGAAAGTTCACATGTCTTGTATGATGGTTAGAGAATGGAAGATGTTGGAAGATTTGCGAGATTGGGGTCCTAGTGTTTATGATAAAGGTGTGATTTTCGCAAATGTTTGTGCTACGCCAGTTTTATTTGGGAAAATTAGAGAAGCGCAAGGGAATGATCCGGAGTTGAAGAAAATTATTGATGGGTTGGCTGAGAATGTATCGCCTGATTTTGTGATTAATAGTGAGGGTACTTTGACATTTCGAGGCAGAATTTGTGTCCCTGCTAATGATGAATTGAAGAGGTTGGTTCTTGATGAGGCTCATAAAACGAGGTATACCATTCACCCGGGGAGCACGAAGATGTACTTAGATTTGAAAAGACAATTTTGGTGGAAAGGCATGAAGAGGGAAATTGCGGAGTATGTGTCAAAGTGTTTGACTTGTCGGCAGTTAAGGCCGAACATCGAGAGCTGCGGGATTTCTACAACCACTTGAGATTCCTGAATGGAAATGGGAGTTCATTACTATGGATTTTGTGACAGGGTTACCGCGCACGCGGAGAGGATTTAATGCAGTTTGGGTTATAGTCGACAGATTGACTAAGTCTGCACACTTTATTCCGATAGCTATCACTTATTCATTGACTCAGTTGGCAGCCTTGTATATTCAGGAGATCGTGAGACTTCATGGCGTACCTGTGAGTATTGTGTCCGATAGAGATCCGAGGTTCACATCTAGATTTTGGAAGTCGTTGCAGGAAGCTTTGGGGACCAAATTAGACTTCAGTACAGCTTTTCATCCACAAACGGATGGTCAGTCCGAGCGATTGATTCAGATTTTGGAGGACATGCTTCGAGCTTGTGCCGTGGATTTCAAGGGAAGCTGGGATTCTCATTTACCTTTAGCCGAGTTTGCGTATAATAACAGCTACCAGTCGAGTATCAAGATGGCGCCGTATGAAGCTTTGTATGGGCGTAAGTGTAGATCACCAATTTGTTGGGACGAAGTTGGAGAAGCGAAACTTTGGGGTTTCGAGTTAGTGCAACAGTCGGTTGAGAGCGTGAAGTTGATTAGAGATAGACTACGCACCGCTCAAAGTCGACAAAAGAGTTACGCGGACAATCGAAGACGGGATCTTGAGTTCCAAGTGGGAGACTACGTGTTCTTGAAGGTAACACCGAGGAGAGGTACGAAGAGATTCGGCAAGAAAGGGAAGCTTACACCGAGGTACATTGGCCCATTCGAGGTTCTTGAGAGAGTTGGGTCCTTAGCGTATCGAATTGCATTGCCACCTTCACTTTCGGAGACTCATAATGTCTTCCATGTTTCCATGTTGCGAAAGTATTTGAAAGATGAGTCCCATGTACTTGAGTATGAGGAGATAACGTTTGAGCCGGATATGTCTTATGTTGAAAAGCCCGTGAAGATTTTGGATACCAAAGAGCAAGTTCTACGAACCAAAAGAATTCCCTTAGTTAAAGTTCTTTGGAGAAACCACAACATTGAAGAAGCGACTTGGGAAACGGAAGCGGAGATGCGCGAGAAGCATCCACATTTGTTTGATGAACTTGGTAAGAATTTAGGGACTAAATTCCTAAAGGAGGGGAGAGTGTAACACCCCGTATTCTTGCATGTGCATTGTATGCTTGTCTTCTTGTTTTCTTGTTGATTGTGAGCATGTTTATCTAGTTTATAAATGTTTTAGAATCATTCATAAGTCATTCTTGAAGCCCTTAACATGTTTAGAATCATGTAAGCTTGTTTGTTGAATCGCCGGTTCGATCGTTTTGATTTTGGCCTTAGCGATTCCCCTCGTTGCTCGTATTGCTTCTAATTCGTCGTGCGAAGTGTTCGTCGAGTTCTTGGCTTTGTATTCAGGTCATAACCATGTTGAAACAAACCTTTTTCATGTCCAAGTTATCCTAGTTTGATTGGTGTTTGATTGGAGTTTGATTCGTTAACCATTCGTCGCGTGATTCGAGCCTTGTCCTACCTTGTTCCGGTTGTTGTTCGGGTGTGTTTCCGACTTGTTTTGAGTTGGGTTAGACCCTAGAATGGTTGCCCATAAGTTTGGGATCATTTAGGACTTGTTTAGACCAAGTTTTGGAGGTTCAGAAGCCGAGGCGCCCGCCTGGAACCTTGTGAGGCGCCCGCCTCAAGTGCTGGGAGTAATTTCAAAATGATCAGAATTTGGAGACAGCCTCAGGGGTTGAGGCGCCCGCCTGGCAGATGTTGAGGCGCCCGCCTCAACATCAGGTATGCAATTACGGGATTTTCCCTGTTTTGGGTTTTGACGTGTTATACCTATCCTACCCTCATTAAACCCCCTCTAAACCCTTCCTAACCACCCATACTTAACCCTAATCATGTCCTAACACTAATTGGAAGTTAATTTATGTTAGATTAGTGTTTGATCACTCCCTAATCTCTACTAATTGCACTTGAGAAATGTCTTTTGTGCCCTTCTCATTTTGGAAGTATAAATACCCAAGCCCTTGGCAATTTTCAGTAAATCCTCCCATTTCTTCACCTTCTTCTTACAAATTAGAGAGAGAGAGAGTTGGGGGCTTGAGTTTTGAGCCCTAGCTTCTTCTTCTTCCTCCGATCTACGAAGATTCAACCGTTCGATTGCCGCCAAACTTCGGATTCTTGACGTACGCGACGGGTAGAACGACTTCACCGTTTAGATTTTGATTCTCTTGAGTTTTCACTCAAGCTAGGTAAGTTACTCTTCTTCTTCTAGTTCTCATTGACCCTAAGGAAACAAAGTTTATGGTGATTGAGGTCAATGAGGACACATAATTGCTTCCTATGCCTTCTATTTGAATTTTAAGAGTATGAGCTTGCTAGGAGCATGTGTAGGATGATTTCTTGCCTTTAGAAGTTTATATTACTCTTTCATCATGTCTAATTAAGGTCTTGAACATGTTAGAAACATGTATTATGTTTGTTGATGGAAGTGTTGTTATATTGGAGTGCCCTAAATTGAGCCTACATTATATGTTGTTATGTTGTATGTGTTCTATCCTATAAATTGAACTCTATGATGTATATGAATCACAATGAAATGCCTTGGGGAATTTACATCCTTGTTGAACTTAGAAGTGACCTAGGTTGGGTTATGAAGCACATAGCTTCAATTTCCCCAAAATTGGGAATTTAGAGATAAGACTCAACGGAGTCGACTCTAGGGAAGAATTGAACATGTTGAACTCTAATTTCAATCCCTACGAAGTTTGGACACCGTTTGATTAAGTTACTCAAATATGAGCTTGATATAATTGTTTGCAAAGTTGTTATGAAGTATTGGTTTTGAGCAATTAATTGCCTTCACATGATTATGGTAGAGATTCATAACCTACTTTGTCGGATGAGTTCGCTCTTGTCGAATTCGGTCCTTAATTGGTTTAAGTCAAGTAAATATCTACTTGTGCATCACATTGAGTCCAGCTGGCATTATTTGGTTTGTTTATTAAGTCAGGGTGGGACGATGCATCGCCTTCACGAATTATGGGATTCGTGCTCGCTATGGATCGCCGCACCTGGGACTTCACACACACCTCCACTGTGGGCATGGGGAAGTAGCCCCTTTGCCGTATCAATACGTGCCGCATTGGCTTGCTAATGAAATCGAGTAGGTTCTCGGTATGAGTCGATGAATTCACAAAACATCGATGGCACGAACCAGTAACAGAATGTATTGCAGGAGCTACGAAGCGGCCGTGACTATATCATATCCTACTTGTATGATTTATTTTACGCACTTATGTGAACAATATGCTAAGTGCCATATGATGATAATGTGCCATAATTGTGATAAATGTCATGCTATAACATGAACATGCATATTTTAGTAACTTACTAAGTCTTTCGACTTACCCTATTTGTTTGCTTTGTTTTCCTTAGATCAAAGCCGAGGAGACGTCCCACGCTAGACTCGCCATACTCACGCTTGGTTGCTTGCGAGCTAGAGGTTGTTCTTTTGGGTTTAGTAGTTAGTCTTTTGTTTGGCAAGGACGTTGGGAAGCAAGTCATCTAGACTTGACTTTGGGTTTATTGTTGTAGTAGACTTGATACTTAATATCTTTTGTATGCCGACTTATATGTCGTGCCTGTTTATATGTTGATGGTTCATCACAGTTTCTTCCGCTAAAGCTCGTTTAAAGTATTATTGTTGTTGTTGTCTCCGGCATGTTGTGGCCGTTGAGGTTTTATAAGCATGTGTTAATTGTAGGAGTAGTTGTTGGGTTCCGGCTGTAACGTCGCCGATGACTTGTTTATTTTAAGTTGTTTTTCCGGCCAAGTGTAACCGAGTTGTTATTCGTATGCGATGTTGCGCCACATGAATTTCGTTAATCTACTTGCGCATGCTTGTGTGTTATTGTCTATTTGGACGGCACGACTCGGGATCCCGCATTGGGGTCCGGGTCGGGCCGTCACAAATTATGTTGTATAAAACAATTCTGGTAGATCGTTGATGGTTGTGTTGTTCACGGATTGTTGATGATAAGAGAGGTATAGAGAGCGATGGAAATAAAACTTGTAAAGTGATATTTTTGAGGAAGAACGATTGAAATGAAATTGGTAAAGACGAGAGAGTAGAAGGGGGAAGAAGGTAGAGAGTCTACAAGGGGGGGGGAAGGTGGAAAGTTTATATGCTACAGCTGTATCCTGTATAGTATCGGTATTGGGTGAAAGTTTGTGGTGTCAATGTCAATGTCATATGAGATAGGTGATGGCCCACTTTTCAAATAAGAAACGAATTTTGATATATATATTTTTGAACAAATGTCTATTATCTTAATTTATATAAGGGTTAATGACACTATTGGTCCCTCGACTATTGGTCATTCTCAGTATTAGTCTCTTAACAATTTTTTGTCAAATTTGGGTCCTAAAAGTATTCAATTTTCACAGAGGCAATCCTTTTGATAGATGCCATTAAAAAATGTCGTTAAATTGCCCATGTGCCTCCCACGTGCATTTAAAAGGGCTAAACTGAAATTTTATAAAACTTAACATATATCATAATTTACAAACAAGTCCCTCGGGTTTAAAAATAGACCGTATACCCTTCTTCCCCAAATATTATGGTCCTCCCTAGGAAAAATAAGACCAGGATGATCTGCAACGTAAGAACAAGACTGCAATTTATCAGACTTTCCCTTCAATCCTGGCATATGTTACTCCCACACAAGCATCAACAAAATCCCCATCAAAGAAATCAGTTGAGAAAACCTACAACCGATCCTCGATGCCCTTTGAAAAGCACCGAGCTATAAATAGCCTCACATATCCATAGATCCAATCAGTTACAGGTCTAACACACAGCATGGGGTCATTAGGTTGTGGTGTAATTGTATTCTCCACCCTGTAAAAGGATTTCCTAGAAGTTACCGGTTTTTGTTCTTTTTCGAATCCAAAGCTCTGCTCAAAAATTCGACTACCATCACCTCAACCACAGATCCGCCCAAGCAGCATCCTTTTCCTTCGCAAACCCTCGTCCGACCTTTGCGAACCCAATCCCCACACCCACCACCATCGATTCAGTTCGCCTTCGACAAATCTCCATGGCTGTCGACTTCTTCTCCCATGTGTCGAACCTTTTAAGATATAAGTTCAATCATGAAAGACTAGACTCATTTCGTTGATCTCTTCCGGCTAAAGGATTTTTGCTTATAAAATTCCTTTGGGGGAAGAAGCGGGGTAGAGGAATTCTTTCTTTGGTCGCCATTCAATCGCGTGGAAATCCACTAGAGCTTCCGTGATGCATTGACTTTGTCTTTCGTGATGGAAATGATCTTTATAGATAGGTTGGTCTTATGAAGTTCCAAAAGAGATGAGATAGAATCATGATCTTATTTTTCCTGGGGAGGACCATAACAATTGGGGAAGAAGGGTTTATGGTCTATTTTTAAACCTGAGGGACTTGTTTGTAAAGTTTGATATATGTTAAGTTTGATAAAAAATTAATTTAGCCCTTTTAAATACACGTGGGAGGCACATGGGTAATTTAATGGAATTTTTTAACGGCATCCATCAAAAGGACTGCCTCTGTGAAAATTGAATACTTTTAGGATCCAAATTTGACAAAAAAAATGTTAAGGGACTAATGCTGAGAATGATCCATAGTCGAGGGACCAATAGTGTCAGTCACCCTTTATATAAATATTAAAGTATTAAATTGTAGAGTATTGAATATTTTTGAAATTAAAATTAAAAAAAATTAAAAACTAATTTAATTACGCCTTAATTTCTAGGCCTCACCTAGGCCCCGATTACGCCCCGCCTAGTCCCCTAGGCGCTAGGCGCTGGTCCGACGCCTAATACATGCCTAGCAATTTTTTAGAACTTGTATATCTTTAATGTCGGCTATTGATATTCTATATCGCGATGTATAAATATGTGAACTGCGATGCATTCCTTCATTATTTCGTAGCGTGTCTCAGGCTCATTAAAGAGATCGTAGTCTTTTTACCTCTCAAAAGTGTCCTTTTCTAGTTAAAAAAATACATGTGACTATAGCGATTATAAACTTCAAAAAGTAGACTGGCCCAAATTTTGCCCAAAAAGAAAACTTTTTGAGTTTGTTGCTTTGCCAAGTGCCAACCGAGAATGTGGAGCTAGTTGATTTGGCTGTTAACTATTAGATGGATTAATTGCGAGCCAATACAATTTTCTAAAATGTTAACCGCTGAAGTGTTATATTTTTTTAAAACCGCAAAAGTATATTTTCCTTTTTTTTATTCCTTAAATGCCATCGTTCCCACTCCCCCAATGAAAAACAGCTTAAAACTAAACCAACTTTTCGGAAACCGAACCATTACTCTTGGAAGAGGAGTGACCTGTTTGGGGGAAAAAACTTGAAATTGTTGATGGGGTTTACTCTTACATGAAGCACTGCTGCGGCAGAGCTCCTATGATAATTGGGATTTCGGTCAGGTCATTGTGTACTAGCTAAAAAGGTGCAAAGAGACCACTTTGTTGTGAGTGTATAAAATGTTTCAATCCTTTTTCAAATTTCCCAGTTGCTTTCTCGGTGCTGCTAAAGTAAGTTAGACTTTGACGTTGGGTACCCTGGTCCCGGTGTTGCTTCGACACTTAGTTACTGCCTTCGTTAGTCATTAGTTGTCAGTTTTTTTTAATAGTTGTATTGGGTTTTTTTTCTTCACAATTCGCACGAAGAAAGTTGCAGTACGATACGTAATTCTTTTTATGAAGGAATCACAATTGACAACTCCAACTACGTTCCTCGCCTTTTCCCCTTCTTCAATGCTCGTTCGATGCCCAAAATTTTGAGCGATACCCAATGTTTTTAACGATGTCCTTTGAGCGATAAACGTGAAGGAGGTACGATGTGTATTTCCGACATTAAAGACAAATGATGTTCAAATTTCGAGCGATACCCAATTTTTTTAGCAGTGGCTTTTGGATAGCGACACCCAAAATTTATTACTGACACCCCAATTTTTTTGAGTGACGCACAAATTGGGACAGTGGCTTTGTCTACGCACCTTTCCTTCATTATGGGTATTTTCATCGCTCCCCCTCGTGGGTTCCCTGGATGGGTGCTCCGCCCCGCCCCTGGATAGGGCTGCCCCGGCGGATGCGGTGACATCCATCGCCCTCGCTCCACCCTCCCTTGTCTAGGGGAGGACGAAATCAAAAGTGCGGGAGAAGTGTCGCCGAATAGCGCGTTGGAATGCGCCTCGGTTGCATTTAGTGGATTTTGATCCAATATGGGAGCTATGGGTTTTCTACGTCAAGTTATCCCTTGTTTAGGGGATACCAGGACATAGAAAGTCATCACCTTTCCATTCCCATTCTCCCTTGTTTAGGGGAGAACGTGAAAGTGCAAAGAAAGATGTTGCAGCGCCCCCACTATGGATTTTATAAAATAGCCTTATGGCCTATTTCGGATCATTATGGGTGCTTTGGGTTTTCTATGTCAAGTTATCCCTTGTTTAGGGGATACCAGGACATAGGAATACATCACATTTCTATTCCCATTCTTCCTTTTTTAGGGGAGAACGTGAAAGTGCAAAGAAAGATGTTACGAGGCCCCACTGGATCCAAAATGTTTTTAGAGTCGCCATCTTTATTTTAAGGCAAAAAATAAAACAAAACCGTAAAAAGAAAACCGAGATGAAGAAAATGGGTTCGAGGCTAAGTTACGAGTTGGGAAGATGCTAGGCACCCAACTCGCCCTTTCGGTCTCAAAACGGTTTTTGGCTAAAGTATGTTTTTTGTTATATTTATTCAACAGACAAAATAAAGCATTAACTGCCTACAAATACATCCATTACATATATATTATTTACGGACTTGCAACAGTCTCTTTTACAAACAATTACAAATATACTTGAAAATATTTGGCCATTATAACGGCTACATTTAGTATTATTTCCTAACAAAATCTGGGCAGCATAACTGCTTATATATTTACATTAGGCCGGATTGGAAATAATACTGTTACAAACAAAGACTTTAATGAATAAATAATGCGAATAATTTCAAATACATCTGAAAATATTTAACTATTACAACTGCTCTATTTAGTACTATTTCCTAACTAAATCCGGGCAGCACAATTGCTTGTATATCTACATTGGGCCGGATTGGAAATAATACTTTTACAAAAATGAAAGACTTTAAAATAAACTTACGACAACTAGGTGTGCTCGCCCCTCTCTGAGAGAGAGAGTTTTTTTTGTTGTTGTTGTGTGTTGTGTGTTGTGTGTTGTGTGAATTTGGGCAATGGATCGCCTGAAAGTTACTTTCGCCTATGGTTTTAGGCAGGTAACCGTTGTTTTTGGTTGTTTGTTGGCTTAAGGTAGGCCGAAATCGCGTAATAACGGCTTATTTCTCGAGCGATTTGGTTTTTAAATCGGGCGAGCAACCGCTTCTTTCCACAATTTTTGGACCGGGAAAAAGGGTGGATACCTAGCTGGGGGGGCTAAGGTTTACTTCTATCGGTTGGTTTTGTGTTTGGAGGAAGTTTGGCAGAGTTTCGAAGCTTTTTGAGGTGATCTCTCACTATCTCACATCGCTCTCTAATTCTCCAGCGTAACATTAACGCGGAGAAGCTTGCTGAATGAAATCTGTGTGAAATGAGGAGATGAGCCTCAGTATTTATAGGAGGAAAGCAGGGACATCGGAGGAATTAAAATTTCTTCTCTCGCAAGATCAATCGTGTACATAATAAGAATTTGTGAATTACGGCAAATGTTTTGATGAACAGTGGCAGTGGAAGCATTTTGGGCGCCACCCCCCTCCATTTTGGGCGCCATGCCCAAATTTAGTGGTAGCCACGCCCACTATTCAAAGTTTGGCTTTTTGAACACTTTAGTCCCCGCATTGGCCCTTTGCGCATCCCGCTTTGTCCTTTTGCACTTTTGACCCTGCAACTTGACATTTGTTAATGTTTTAACAGGTCTTGATATTTTATGTCATGTCACATACCAGGGGTACGAAATTGGGGTGTCTACACCCCCCTCCCCAAAAAAGTGCAATGTAGCGGTTTAAAAAAAATAATTATGGAGTTTTGTAGTTATAATTTCACCGTCTGTATCGGCCCGGTTATCACCCCTCTTAGATTGGGCTTTACAAAAAGCAAAAAAAAGTACAACTTACCAAGTACTCTCTTATTGGTTCATGTGAATAAGTTTGTAAAAAGTCGGGTCTTGCAGCAAGGGCTGCCAATTACTCCCTATAATTATGGAGTTTTGCGGTCATAATTTCACTGTCTAGTACCGGCCCGGTTATCACCCCTCTTAGATTGGGCTTTACAAAAAGCAAAAAGAAGTACAACTTGTCGGGTACTCTCTTATTGGTTCATGTGAATATGTTTGTAAAAGTCGGTCTTGCAAGGGGTCGCCAATTACTCCCTATAATTATGGAGTTTTGCGGTTATAATTTCACCGTCTAGTACCGGCCCGGTTATCACCCCTCTTATATTGGGCTTTACAAAAAGCAAAAAGAAGTACAACTTGCCAGGTACTCTCTTATTGGTTCATGTGAATATGTTTGTAAAAAGTCGAGTCTTGCAGCCAATTACCACGCCTATAATTATGGAGTTTTGGGGTTATAATTTCACCGTGGTACCCGGTTATCACCCCTCTTATATTGGGCTTTACAAAAAGCAAAAAGAAGTACAACTTGCCAGGTACTCTCTTATTGGTTCATGTGAATAAGTGTGTAAAAAGCCAAGTCTAGAAGCAAGGGCTGCCAATTACTCTATACAATTATGGAGTTTTGGGGTTATAATTTCACCGTCTGGTACCGGCCCGGTTATCACCCCTCTTATATTGGGCTTTACAAAAAGCAAAAAGAAGTACAACTTGCCAGGTACTCTCTTATTGGTTCATGTGAATAAGTTTGTAAAAAGCTAAGTTTAGAAGCAAGGGCTGCCAATTACTCTCTACAAGATCCTGCAACAGTGTTTTAGTTGGTCACTTTACTATATTAAGTAGCAAATATATTTGTGTGTAGACGATGTGGGTTGTGGAGGCCTTCTAGGTGTTGCTTACTTGCTTCCTGTGTATGAATCATGGGAGAATCTATTTACGCAACCGCGAAGACTTTATTCCCTTTTTAATTACTCTGTTGTTACTTAGATGATGTTTCCAATGACTTTATTCCCTTTTTAATTTGTATGTTGTTACTTAGATGATGTTTCCAATGACTTGTTTATTCCAACCAAAGGTGTCATGTCTGAGCAACAGATGGGTACTTCTTGATGGGGGCCAAACATTTATTTAGTTGATAGTGAAACTCATATGTGCTTGTCCCATCCCACTATTTCTTCCCTCCCATCTTAAGATTTTGATTTTAGAAGGAACATAAAGTCTATCAATTCTTGTCTATGGCACTTCGCATTGATGTCGATGTTGTTAATTGCAATGTGCAGTTTTTCAGGCATATTACCTTCCATTTTATTGCTTCTTTGGTTGAATATTCTCATGGAAGAACTCTTTTACCAATCTGATGACATTTAGCTGATTGCAGATTGCTATGACCCATTGGATCCTAATGGGAATATAACAGTTACCTTTTACATAATTCAATGGACAAACGATGGCTACGTGGTTAGTACTGTTATCAACAATAAACTTTTCTCTGCTTTAGGCTGTGATTTAATCTGATAGAATTCTCTACTTTGGCAGACTTGTTGGTTATGTTCAAACATGCACCATTAAGAGCAACAAATATTTTCTAGGTTAGGAAATCTTGCCAAAATCAATTTGTAATTAATGAATTTATCATTCTTTGTCATGGCATAGTGGTGTAGCAGTTGATTTTACCTGTGCTGTGGAAGAATTATAGTTCTCAGCTTGTGTGATGTTCGTTATCACTCCATTCTCAGCCCTGATTAAAAGCATTACTTAAGTTCATTACAAGGTCTAGCAACAGTACAAAGACGAGTGAATCTACAATATTAAGCAGCAAATAGATTCGTACGCAGACAATGTGGGTTTTTGGAGGTGCTTATTTATGCTGCTAATTTTATCAATATCAATAAAACCTGCGTTTGGTTTAATCTTTCTCTGTTAAAAGTCCTCTGTTTGTTTGCTGAGTTTGTAAAGGCATCGTGTCCTAAAGGATCTGTGACAAAGGAGATGGAGCCTTGCCGGTTGCTGGAGTGCTTAATGAAAATGGTGCGTACAGAGCAGAGGGTATTCGCCTTTTATCCAAAAAAAATTGAAAAATGGAGGTGATGTTGCAGTTTCATGGCAGGGCTTTTACGTCTGGAAGTTGCAATTTGGTGGGGGAATGATTTCTATTGTCGGCAAGTTGCTTAATTGTGTGACGTTATTCTTTTGGCGGTTAAGGGATGATGGTGGGGAGGGTAGAAAGAGAAAGTGTGGGCGGTAAGGACTCTATATGTGTTTGACGGTGGAGGATGGAGGGGAGGGTAGAGAGAGAAAGTATGGCGGCAAGAACTACATCTCCATGGGGAGAAGAAACATTGTTGGAGATGGCATGAGAAAATGACACTCAGTATGTATGTTCCTTAACTTACTGCTTTGTATTGTGCTTATATACGCACATGACATGGGTCTTCACATGAAAATAATTTATTTATTTTTTTAACACACCGATAACCACATGATCTTGTAGCATACAAACTACTTGAAAAGCTTTAACCTTGGAGTTTTAGAAAGGGGTGGACAGATTGATGAAGATACAAAAGGTGCTATAAACATGGGAGTTCCATCAACAATAGAATCCAGTTTTGTAAATAACGATTTGCAAACACTATGCAAACTGTGATATTAGCTTAGTTGATTAGAGCACATGTTTGTTTAGCGTGAGCACCGACACTCGAAAAACACTTATTAGTTGTTGGAATCTCACTCTTTAATTTAGGCCTGACCATTGGGTGGGTTACGACGGGTAACGAGTTACAACCTATTAAAACTTAAATCTTAAACGGGTCAAATGGGTCAACCCGTTTTAAAACATATTTTTTTCCCTAAAAACAATAAATTTATAGAGTACAAACTATTGAGTCAAAATGGTTAGTGGGCTCAATCCAACCTGACCACAAATAATTTTTTTGTTGAAACGGGTTACTCGTTTTTACCCCAAAAAAAATTAACGGGTCCGGTCCGATAAATTTTAGGTCACACCAGGTGCGTTAACGGTTTCAAATTGTAATTGTTGAGCCTACTATTTATCATTATTCGGAAAGTGTATATATTGTAACAAGAAATAAAAATACATTATATATTATATCCAATAATTATCAATACATGTAAAGCAATTTGGAGCAAATAATAGAGCAAGGTCTTCATATCAAACTAGATGAAATGGATGTTAATAAGTTCCTTAGGGCTTGTTTGGTAGTCGGACAAGGATAAACAGTATTATTAATCCCAGTACTATTAGTTCCCTCGCTATTAATCCTCACTTGTATATCGGGGGTAGTTTTGAGATTACAAATATTAATCCTAATTTTTTTAGTGAGGGCGCTAATAATACCACCCTCCCCCTTGGTATTAATAGTGAGGGGATAATGACTTTATCCAGATAACTCGTGCTATTAGTCCCGCCACTTATTGCGTACCAAACATCAGACAACTTTGCTTATTAATCCTATCTGACCTTAATCCTGACTACCAAACGGCACCTTAGTCCTTATTTAAGCGTCTACTTAGTATGATTATATATAACAATTCATAAAGTGAACTCTAACTAATTAGTAACCAAAGATGTTCCATAGCCGGTGAGCCCATCCTCCTTGATCAAAGTAATCATTAACCCAAAACAAAAGTGTAACGGTAAAATAGGCATGGTCTATTTTGGTTTTGTTTTTCCTTTCTTGGCCCCTAAATTTAGACATTTTTTGAAACAAAATATTCATTATATTTTGGATTTCTTGATCCTAAAACTTATGAGTAATTGTAGAAACAAAATCTTTGCAAAGATCCTTCCCTATAGCCGTGTCTTGGAGTCCTTGTCCATTTGGTAAGAGAATCTAGTAAATAAGGAAGTTGATTTCATTACTAATTCTAATCATTTTCTATATTGGAGTTTGTTTCCTTCTTTATATGTAAGTCTCCTTCATGATATAAATAAGGGACATGGGCAGAGGCAGAGGTGGTACAAATCGATAGAGAGCAGAGAAGAAATGTAGCATATTCAGAGAGTTTAGTATTCCAGCTTTGGCAGAATTTGAATACAGCTCCGAATGTTATAACATTCAGAATTACATTAAGGCTGCTAGAATAGTTTGTTTTTCTAGGGTTTCTAGGAAGATAATTTTTTCTTCTCACGTTTTCTTTACTTGTTTTTCTGTGGGTTTTTGCTCTCCAGACTTGTTGTCTTGTGAGAGTGTTTGTTTTGGTGATTTCACATTATTTTTGTAAAACAATTCATCCTTTTTAGTGATATTTTTTAGCCATGAGGCTAGATCTACAAGCATAGGCTTGTAGATTGTTTAGTAATCGTTTGTGCTTATTTCATGCTTTACTATTAAAGTCTTCTGCTGTTTATTATTTTTCTGTCCAATGCACCTTCCAATGTAGCTTCTGCACAAGCTACATTGGGAACTACATTGACAATTTTGTGAATCATAGCTACTATTTTTCTTACAAAAAATATTATTTTTAGTTTCTCAAAGTATTCTTGAATGCTAGAAGCAAAAACTTCTTTCAAGCAAGTGTTTGAGATACACAAGAGCTCGGGCTCCCAAACTTCATTTTTTGTTGTTGCATAAGTTAAGACAAAGGTTGTTCCACTCAAATCAATTTCCGTTAATGCGAATGTAGTAAAATGTAACATACTAGTATACTACTAGCATCCTTTGCTAGGAAAAGTGGGCAGAATGCCAATGGTGTTTCCCATCCATTACTACCTTGCGCGTACATTTTTTGCTATCTTCAGTTTCTACCCATCCTCGTATGAGCCCATTGACAGCTGCTCAGTTTGCATTATCTAAGCTAAGTAGGGCCAGATTACACGTGCTCTAAAAACACATTTTAAGTTAAAAAAAAATTTTTGTAATTTGAACTCAATGGTTACGACTTACGAGTCCTACGATAAAGCTTTACACGCATACATTGTGAAGTCATGTTACGTAAAAAGAGAGTTCAGATCTCATGTACCACTCGTATGTACCACTGGTGTACCATTTTTCATCTCAACCATTGGTTAAGATGTAATGGTTGGGATGCAATGATAGAGATGAAAAGTTGTATACCAGTGGTACACACAAATGGTACAGGAGATCTGCACTCGTAAAAAGAATGGTATGTGAAGGGACCCGACCTGGGCCCCCCTATGTAGGACGACCACGTGGACTCCAGTCAGACTTGGGCAGGTCCCACCAGAGGCCGAGGACCATCAACCAACCGATCATCATCGGCAACCATCAATTAGCCGACCATCATCGGTGATCATGAGCCAACCGACCTCCGCCCTTGATGTACCCTAGACCATTCCGAACATATGAACGACACTCGACCACACGGGCGAGGACCTCTTATGCTCGGCCGACAACTCCTCTGTGGTAAGATAAACCCGACCCATAGCCTGTACATAGCTTCCAGGTGTCTTCCTCACAAGAGCCGGACAAACCATGCAAGCCGCCATATCTTATCGGTTCATCAAACCGCCCACAACTGCCACATCACACGCAACCTGTTGACCACTCAGGAACTGCCAGCAAGCCGACCAAGGGACAAGTCCCACCCTCAGGGTCCCTAGGCCACTCATGATCCCAAATCTAAGCTACTATAAAAGGAAACCTTTCCCTTGAAGAAAGGTAAGATTTACCTTGCATTCTAATACTAACCAAGAGCATTTACATACATACACAATACACAAAGAGACTACTATCAGAACCACTCACCGGAAGCTTAAGGGAACGCTGGCTCCGGCACATACTTGACACCCAAAATACTGACTCTCACACGGAGGGCTGTAGCTGGGAAACACCCAGACCCTAACGGTAGTTCTCCTTTCAGGTGTCCAACAACCAAAGAGCAAGTACAAAGGCCAGATATCCTATCAAACTTGGTACCTCCGGTACCTACATACACCGACGTGACCATCAACCTCCGGACACATTAGCTCCGGTCCATTACGTGGACTACTAGCTTAGTCACCCCATCTTTGTGGCGTGATCAAGTGGTTTCGTTGCCGGGAATCGACAAGTGAAACTCTATAATCGATGGACCAGCAAACTCTTACAAAGCAAAACCAACCAGGAGTAAACATACCACCACCTTCACCAGCGAGCAAAATAACGGGCATGGACATCGACGCGGTCACCTCAAAGGCAATGGGAGGCCAGCCGAGTGTTATCTATAATATTGACGAGGAGGCCCAAGTGGAACAACCTCAAACAGAAGGAGACAAGGCCACTGAACAAGACGAACTCCTTGAAGAGGCAAAATTCTGGGAACGCCAGAAAACTTACCTTGCAGGAATTCAAGAGGCTGAGCTCAAAATGTTTGAGCTTCAGAAAAAGATAAAAGCTACGACCAAACCTCAAGAGGAACAAGCCCCGATCATCCAAAGGATCGCCTCAAAGAGCAAAGGGAAGGGGAAGGCCATGTCCCGGCCTAGTGCAAAATCCGGTTGGGAAAAAGGGTGAGCGAGCAGGCGCCCAAGCCTGGCATCCAAAGCCGTTTAACTTTTCCCAATGAATCTAGACGTTCTCGACGAACATGAGAAAGGAGCGAGGAAGGGGAGTCTAGGCCGAGGACGGAGGCGATCAAAAACAAAACATGTGGACATTGCACCCATTCTCAACAGTCAGGAGCGGGGTATCCAAAGAGTGGTCGGAACACGACCACCAGGTATAGAGGTCGACCAGTAAACCCTCCCTGGTTGTCGAGCAGGAGGTAAAGTTTCTACGTGGTCGACTCGAGGCCATGGAAAAAGGAAAACCAATGCTGTTGCCTCCGGCCAAGAATGGCCCATTTCAAGAAAGGATGAGGAAGGCCCCCCTACCCAACAAAAAAATCCCTATCTTTGAACCATATCAGGGCCTCACCAATGCCATAGATCACATGGCCAGTTTTGAGGTAAAAATGAATGCAGTTGCCCCTAATGATGAAGATGCTTGGGGTAAGATTTTTGCAGGAACACTGAAGGGGAAAGCTTTGAAATGGTATACTGGACTCCCGGTGGATTCGGTAGAGAGTTGGGATGAATTCAGACAGATGTTTGTCAACCAATTCTCCTCGGCGGGGCTCTAGCCGAAGAAGCAAACAGACCTATGTGGGATACAACAGCGAATAAACAAGTCCAACCAAACCTATATGGACAGGTGTAGACACCCCAATTTCATACCCCTGATATGTAACTCTGGCATGTGATATCAAGAACTTTTAAACTTAACAAAATGTCAAGTTGCAGGGTTGAAAATGCAAAAGGAAAAGTAGGATGCATGAATAGTGAACTGCAGGGGGGAAAGTGTCAAAAACTAAACCTCGAACAGTGACTTGGCGCCGCGCCCAAGGTGCTGTTTGGCCGCGCCAAGGGTCTTCAACAGTGCCCGGTCGTTAACGCATTGTACAAAATGTTGAGCGCGCGGTACAAGCCGATGAAGCACGGATCCAACTATAAATAGAGGTGACGGCTCCCCATTTAGAAGAAGAATTTCGTTGAAGGCTGAAAGCCTAGAGTGACTCTGCGTAAATTTTACGCATCGTCCGATCCCCCTCTCCTAAAGCCTCAAAACCCTGTCCAAACTCCGCCAAAACACAAATCCAACTGGTTAAAGTGATCCCTAGCCCTTTAGTTAGGTATCCATCCTGTTTCCCCGGCCCAAAAACTATAAAGTAAGCCGTTACTCTGCCCGAGTAAATAGGATGAAACCACCTTAAATAAGTCGTTATTCCGCCCAACCAAATAGGCCAAAACCACCGAAACTAAGCCGTCATTCCGCCCGAGTGAGTAAGCCAAAACTACCATATATAAGCCGTCACTCTGCCCAAATCACATCAACAACAAGCAATAAAAGTCTCCCTCTCCCAAAAAGGACAGAGCGAGCACACTACCGCTCTAAAAGGTAAAAGCCTTTAAGGGCGTTCTTTTTATTTATTTATTTACCCATTGTAGACACCCCAATTTCATACCCCTGGTATGTGACTGACATAAAATATCAAGAACTGTTAAAACTTAACAAATGTCAAGTTACAGGAGTTAAAAATGCGAAAGGAAAAGCAGGATGCGCGAAACAGTGAACTACAGGGGGTGAAAGTGCAAAAAACCAAAGTTAAATAGTGCCCATGGTGCCGCACCAAGAGATGCCTTGGCCGCACCATGCCACTTCCTGTAGCTCTCTCAGAGAATGAAATGGTACCACTCTTGATGCTCGCAGTACAACTCATTGAAGCAGGCTGAACAAACTTCCAAATGCCCGATGAGTCCTACTTCTCCACTATAAATAGAAGCCTCGGCCTCTCATTTCAGTTGCTCATTTTCCTCCGTGATCAAGAATCGCAACGAAGCTCTCCCGTTACTCTGCCGATAATATTAGTACGAGAGGTGCGAGATAGGTGAGTGGAAGCCCTTAAAATCTCCAAACCCCGTCCAAACTCCGCCAAAATAAATACCCATAGGTTATAAGTGATCCCTAGCCTAGTTGTTAGGTATCCACCTCACTTCCCCGGCCCAAAAATCCCAAAGTAAGTCGTTACTCTGCCCGAGTAACGAGCTGAAAAATCAGAAAACTAAGCCGTGGTTCCGCCCAACCAAAAAGGCCAAAACCTACCCAAATAAGCTGTCACTCTGCCCGAGTTGACAAGCCCAAAGTCTCATAAATAAGCAATATTCTCGCCTAAATCAAAACAACAACCACACAACAAACAACAAAAAGACTCCTCTCTCCTCGAAGGACGAGCGAGCACACCACCGCTCTAAAAGGTAAAACCTTTAAGGGCGTTGTTTATTTTATTTATTTACTTTTCTGTCTTTTTATTATTTTTAAAGTTGTTATTTAAATCCGGCACAATGTAGCCAATATAAGCCGTTGTGCTGCCCGAATTATAATAGGAAATAATATGTAAAAGAGTCGTTATAATGGCCAAATATTCTTAAATATGTCTGTAATTATTGTAAGGAAATGGCTGCAAGTCCGTAAATAATGTAGCCACGGATGTATTTGTTTTAATTTCCTGTCTCTTAATACTTTATTTATTTGCGAAATAAATATAACAATAAGCATACTTTAGCCAAAAACCATTTTTGAGACCGAAAGGGCGAGTTGGGTGCCTAGCACCTTCCCAACTCGTAACTTAGCCTCCGAACCCGTTTTATTTTTCTCTGGTTTATTTTTATTTTCTTTGGTTTTGCTTTATTTGCCTTAAAATAAAGATGGCGACTCTAAAACTTTCAGATTCGGTGGGGCCTCGCAACACTCCTTCTTTGCACTTTCTCGTTCTCCCCTAAAAAAGGGAGAAATGGGAATGGAAGGGTGATGTATTCTCATATCCTGGTATCCCCTAAAAAAGGGATAACTTGATGCAGGAAACCCAAAGCTCCCATAGTAATCTGAATGGGCCATAAGACTATTTTTAATAAAATCCATAGTGGAGGCGTCGCAATATCCTTTTTTGCACTTTTCCGTTTTCCCTTAAAAAATGGAAAATAGGAATGAAAGGGTAATGCATTCCCATATCCTGGTATCCCCTAAAAAAGGGATAACTTGATGCGGGAAACCATAAGTTCCCATATTGGATACAAAATCCACTAAAGGCAACCGAGGCACATTCAAACGCATAACATAGACAACACTCCTTCCTAAACAAGGGAGGTGGAACGAGAGCAAGTGGTGTCCCGCATCCGCACGCACGCGCACCCCTATCCAAGGGCGCTGGTCGCACCTCAGAACCTCACAAAGGGCGACTGGCTGGGAGTTGTTTTATTTTAAATAAAATGGAGGGCTAGACTCATAAAATAAAATAAAAATTTTTTTTATTTTATTTGTTTCCGGCCGCAGATGCTTGTTATATTAATTTACGCATTTGAATATAGTGTTCCTATACATCCGTGTCTATATTTGTGGATATGATCCTCCATCTTGCAGCCAGCTTTCATTCGATGATTGTTACATGTGTGTTTAAGAATATTAAAAATATATCAAAAATAATATATCAAAAAAAAATTCGAAAATTCAAAAATAAAATATATATATATATATATATATATATATATATATATATATATATATATATATATATATATATATATATATTATATATGTTACAATAAATTCGGCAAGACAACAAAAAGAGCCGGGGCTTTATTTTACTTCCGGCTCTATATTATTATTTCTTTCAGTTTATTTTCTTTTTCATTTTATTCTGTACATTTATACATATCCGCATCGCATTCATTCTCGCTATTTTATTTTGGGGACATAGGACCAAAATTTGTAATTAATAGGATAGATAGTTTCCCCACTTTTCTTTCTATTTCTTAAAATGGTGTGCTTGCTTGCGCCAAAAATAAAAAGCCGAGAAAATCCACACATAACAAAGAAGACAGTCATATCTGCTTTATTTTTCTGTTCATATATCTGTAAATAAATAAAGACTTTACTGCTTTCTAGATACCGCACACACGTGCACGCATATAGGAATATTCCGAATTGTTACCCTACACCATGGCCAGCCTACCCCCTGCATAAGCCAACGTTAGAATGCATATAGTTTTTCAGGACACTTCATAGACCGACCGGTTTTTGCATCTTTGAATTATGGGTCAGCCTCTGTCAAAAAAAATATATATATATATATATATATATATATATATATATATATATATATATATATATATATATATATATATATATATATGTGCATATGTCAAAAAAAATATCTATAAAAAAATGTGCAAGTTCAAAAAATATATATATATATATATATATATATATAATAATAAGTGCGCACAAAAAAATAATGAATAAATATAAATAATAAACAGGGACTGATTTATAATTCTTAGATGCTCGACCTAGACCATTTTGAATGGTGGATCCTGGAAAGAGTATAGGTCCTTCGCCTCGACCACCCAGCTTGGGAGTCGAAAGGTGGAATACGTTGGTCCTATACTCGGAGAAAGAATCCACTGCTCCAGAAAAGTCCCGAGATTGTCAAAATAAAGCGGTGCTTATCCTGGTCAATTGTAGGGAACAAAAAACAAATAATAATAAAATATACTAATAAAAAGGCACGCCTGTACTCCAAGCCCGCCTCCACCAAATTTTCCGATACCTCCAAAACCCCATTTTCCTCAGAAACCTGGCCCGAATTTGGAAAGGCAAAGATAATACTGACCGATTGATACGGGAAGGAGGCGTATAATTCGCTTAAAATATCAAGGGCGGATCGAAAAGGCGACGCTCGTAAGGTACATATTTTAGCAGAATGGCAGCTGAAAGTAAACAGCCCGCCATGGGTACAGATCCAAGGGCTTCAGGGGACGCTCCGACTCCAGCAATGCAAGAATGGTTAGACCAAAAGTTGGGTGCAGCGATGAGCCAAATAGCTAGCATGGTGCAAAGTTTGAAATCCAGTGGTGAGATGAACTCTTCCCCTGCAGTCCCTCAAAAAGCATCAACCTCCCATGTTCTTCCAAACCCAATTTCTCGGCCAAACACTAACCCGCCAAATATTACCACAAACCAAAATCCCTATTGAAACCAAAATCCCTATCCAACCCAAAATCCATGTCCAACCCAAAATCCCTATCCAACCCAAAATCCATGTCCAACCCAAAATCCCTGTCCAACCCAAAATCCCTATCCAACCCCAAATCCATATCCAACCCAAAATTCATGTCCAACCCAAAATCCCTATCCAACCCAAAATCCATGTCTAACCCAAAAGCCCTATCCAACCCAAAATCCCTATCCAACCCAAAATCCATACCCAAAACCAAAATCCTCACAAAATACCACAGCCAGAAACTAATCCAGCCTTTCCTAGTCCTACCAACATATACCAAAATCCAACTCCCCCTCCCACCAAAATGGAGGCAGACATGGAGAACTTGAAAAGTATGATGCTCGAAGCTCTGGACAAAGAAAAATTTTCTATGAAGGCATTAACGCTAAAACCTTCAGCCATACTACCCTCAAATTTCAAAATGCCCGACATAGAAAAATTCGACGGGACTGGATGCCCTATCTCCCACCTAAAATCTTACTCTACTGGCATGCAGTCAAGAGGGGCTAGCTTCAAGCCATGGCCTCCACTTTTCACCTCACCTTAATAGGGGTTGCTAAGCAATGGTTAATGCTAGCAGATGATAGCACCATGGGCACTTGGGACCAAATAGCTAAAGGGTTCCTAGAAAGGTACAAAGACAATACCACCACTGAAAATAAAAGGGAACTTGAGACATGCACCCAAAAAGAAAATGAAACATTCGCATTTGCGGCCGATGGAAGGATAAAGTCGCCTGCACTCGACGCACTCGATCCGGCTGAATCATGCAGAATGTTCATCAAAAACCTCCAGCCCATTTACCTAGGACGCATGCGGTATCTCCCTTATAGCAATTTTAAAGAAATAGTGGAGATAGGAGTCCGTATTGATGAAGAAATACGTACGGGATCCCTAGAGATTGATGCACATACACCCCCATCCCAATTTCACTCTGAATCAATCACGAAGAGTCTTCTGAAGAAGTCAATGTGGTTGAAAGAATTCCACCGGTAAATATAGTAGTGTGCCATGGTCATATGAATCCCAACTCGCCAACTCTGAAGGAAGTAGTAATGCCAACAAGAACCTCATAGGACCCTACCAAGCAAAAAGAAGGCATTACGATGAACTGAATGCCCCAATGTCCCTGATTTTCCAAGGCCTAATGGCACAAGGGGTTTTGAAACCAATGGAAAACTACCGACCTCCACCAAAGCTATCGACACATGGGACCACTCTCGATTGCGAGTATCATCGTAGCAAAGGGCCATCCCATCGATAAGTGTTATAAGCTCATAAGTGCCATCCAAGATCTTATTGATGGCCAACTCATTGAAAAGCCGCACCCATGATTGTCTCTAGTAAAAAGTAGAAAATACCCCAGAATACCCTTGTATATACACCTCCAAAGACTCTTTGCACCTTTGAATGTTCTTAAATGTCAATAAAATCTCCAGGAAACAACTCTTTTCAACACATTGTCAATTTTGGAACCCTTGTTGTTTTCTCGGTACCACTAACAACTGCGGGGGCTAAAAAGTTTACTATCTGCATTTACTCTCGAGAGGACTGTCCTGGTGATGCGTAATCATTACATCTCATAAAAAAATTTGATCTTTTAAAAAAAAACAAAAAAAAAAAAGGGGAGATTTCGTTCTCTCTAAAAAAAAAGGAATCTTCGAAGAAAAAAAAAAGGAGTCTTTTTTCTATATGTTGTCTTCTGTTTCCCAAAACATGTAAGGCGAGACAGGAAATTCCCCTCACCATTATTTTCAATCGCCATCAAAAGTTGATAAGTGCATCGAGTCACCATTATTGATTCAAAAAAAAATCTAGCAAGTCCTACTTTGAGATGTCAAGGTCTACCACCACAAAAAAAAAAAAAAAAGAAGAAAAGAAAAAAGAGAAAAATGATGAAAAAAAGAGAAAGAAAAAAGAAGAAGAAGGACCGATAGGAAGCCGAAAAGAAAAGAAAGTTGGAAAAACGAGCCAAGAAAGCGTAAAAGTCCGGAAAGCCGAGAAGTCCGTAAAAGCCAAAACTCAGTGGATCATACACAACAATTCAGACTAGGGCTTTCAAACCCGTGAGGTATTTTCTTAGCCCATATCCTTGCGAGTATGCTCATTTGGTCTTTATTTTGAAAGCCCAACCAAGTCTTCAAACCGAGCCTTCCAAAAGTATATTCAAGCCTCGATAAAATTCTTTGCTTTTCCTATATTAGCTTCGAAGTCTTCTTCTTGATCTTTGAGCACCACATATCGTCGAAATATCTGTAAAAAAAAGAAGATGAAGATGACGAGTCAACTCATGAAAAAACATGATAAATCTACACGAGTTGATGATGAGTCATCAAGAAAATATGGACCCGAAAACTTGTAAGAACACAAGAAATCCAGAGCAAGCAAGTTGTCTTGACCAGAATCACCTTCAACCCATTGCGGCCGAGCTATTAAACGGTACACTAGGGGCTTCCAACCATACACCCAACCCCTTCCAAATGCCTCAACAAATCCATCAATTGCCAAAGCCTAACCATCTCTAAAACCCAAATTTTCTCAAACTGGATCGCCTCCACCCTATATATATCCACCAAGAGTGATAATCTTCTTTATCCCAAGAGAGAGAAAACGAGTATCTTTCTTCACACTCTCAATTTGTCTCGAGAGGTCAAAAAAAAAAAAGGAATTTCCTCTCTCACAAAAAAAAAGAAAGAAAAAAGAAAAAAAAAAGAGAGAGAAAAGTCTCTCCTGAACAATTGCTTCAAAATAATTCTCACGCAACAAAAGAAAAACATCAATCACTCTTGGACAACCCCATGACCCGCAACCAAAGCCGAAAATCGACCTCCCAACCATATCCACAACCAGGTCCAAAAAAACCAACTTAATATCCAAACCCATAGCCTAAAAAGGCCACCCAATAATCGCCCGCGATCGCTTCTTCCTAAAATAACTAAACCCATGGCCCAAAAATACCTTGAGCAAGAGGCCGATCAGATCCTCAATCCTAAAGCTAAACCATCCTAAATGCTTGAACACTATGCCATAACCTAGTCACCACCTATAGCTCGCTTTCAATCGGATGCAACGTGATGCGGGTCCGGGACCGAGCTCCTTGCTAAAAACACAAAAATTATCAAAAGATAAATATTAAGTAGGGTCCATAAAACATGTGATACTCGGCGATAAACTACGGATCATGACTCTTCTTTTGTCCATTAGAGTCATCCACTTTCTGTGAACATACTCATTCTTGTCTCCCACAAAAGTTTCTCCAAATCGAGTCTTTAAGGGGCTGTCTCGATTAATCTCTTAGAACTTGCCCATTCCAAAATTATGGTTGATTAAATTCATCCACAGGTGTCTCTCGCCAAAATCATTGGTACACAAAGGCTCATTATCTCGAGGCGGTGT
>CM028384.1:1036311-1062696 GCA_013146195.2 Codonopsis lanceolata | reverse complement strand
GGTCATAATCTCGTTATACGGCCGGTACAAATCCGCCATCGAGCATTCATGCCCTGGATTCGGTGGTGGAGGTGGAGGTGGCAACTCAGGGTTCCTCGGGGAACTCTCACAGGTCGGCCTACCTCGGCTACGGCGGTGGCTCTGGGGTTCACCATCAGGCACCTATAAGAATTCACTCGGCGTTAGAACATCACACCAGAAACAACCCACCTAGGCCATGGAACCTATCGGCCGATAGCTAACTATGACAAGCTCGTACGGCTGACGACCAGGCAGGAATGAGAGATGGGGCCAGGGTCGGACAAATAAGGAGGGAAACAAGTAGGCAATTAAACATGCAAGTACTTAATTCACAAAAAGCGACGTGTACAACATTGGAGTCGCGGCACGCCTCGGCACCAAGCAGTAGGATATTTTAAAACTTTTTAAGCGATAAGCAGGTTAAACAATATAACCAAGTCTTCGGCGACACTACATCAGGAACCCAAGCTAACGGTTGAACAAAATTACTAAAGAGCTAAAAGCATGCTCGGCGGAAGACTAAAACATGGAGGGATAATAACAAGAGTAATCCTGCTCGGCTACACACGCCAATCTCTAGACAAAGGGGTTACAAGTACTACAAGTAAAAACTACTAGCAGTTAAAGATTTACAATCAAGTCATACACAAATACCCAGGCACAGTCTAGTTGACTGGCTTAACCCGTCGTCCTTACAAAATTATAAACAAGAATAAGAGGCCAACAAAAACCACCTCTTGAGAATCAACGGTCACCAAAAGGGCACAAGGCGAACACAAACTAATCAACGAGCGAGGACTGTCTTGCTAGGATCTAAAAGCATAAGAAGGGAAAGGGTAAGTCATAAAGACTCGTAAGCTATTAATCATGATGTCATGGCAAGATGCAACATTCAAGGCAAGTTACAGTCACACAAGCATAGAGATATATCCGGGATGCACATTGTTTCACATAAGTGCATAAATAAATCACATAGATAAGGATATATGGAGAGCCTGCCGCTACGTAGTTCCTGCATACAAGCGTTATCTGGAAAGTGCGGGTATCGAATGTGTGTAGTACATCGATCTTCCGAGGAGATGCCCGGGATAGTCACCAGTGATGCTCTTAAATGATTACAGCATGGGAGCTACTTCCCCACTGTGGCCACAGTGGAGGCGTGTGTGCACAAAGACAGGATGCCAGCTGGACTCATGCAATGCCAAGTAATGTATACTTAACAAAATTCTCAAGTAGAGAACGAGATCGACAAGAGCGATCTCGCTCAAGACAAGTAAATTATTCTTATCAATAACCAAGTAGGGTTGAGTTCGACAAGAGCGAACTCACATGTCAATCAGTCATTCCATAATATGACAGTCAAGATCAAGCAGGGCAATCAATTCAAGTTCAAAGTCTGGAATTATTATTCTTAGGGAAACGCGATTAGAACGTCGTAGGGATTACTCTGTGAGCCGGTATTGTTCAATAGCTCGCTAATCTTGACTCCGTTGAGTCGTCTATAATAGTTCATCCAATAGAGTTAGGACGCTAAATGCATCACAAACCCTCTTCTAAGTTCTCGCATATAATCGGCTAGGTCATTAATCCGTTTAACGACCGTAGTTAGGGATTTTCGATAAATTCGAATTCAAGGGACCTTATAATCATTCTTTCAAGGTATTCAAAATGCAAGGGTCCAAGAACGTTATTTATTCGTAGGGGAATATGGAACACAATTTGTTCTAGGCCTAGGGCTCAATTCAATAGGAAAATCATTACAAGGCATATGAAACCCTAGAATTCAAAATTCCCAAGAGTCAACAAAACATATTAGTTCAAGAACATTAATTGCTCCTAAAGAAGCATAGAACATAATTAATTCTAGGTGTAGGCCTCAAGCAACAAGATGGACATACTAACCAAAATCTCAAGAGACCAATTCAACCTAGATCATGGCATGGACATGGAAAAGCATGGGGATCAATAGACAAGGGGAATCATGGCAAGTCTAATCATACAATCCTAAGGGGGAGATTAATAGCTTACCTACACCAAGGAAAAGAAAGTTGAAGCACAAGGTAATCGGATAGAAACGATCTCCTCGTCGGTAGCTTCACACCGGTGGTCTCGGCTCGGCAAACGGAAGTCGGAGCTCAATCTAGGAATCACACACACCAATCTCACCTATTCTCTACACACACACCATGGCAAGAGAGAGAGGAGAGAAATCTGATTATGGAAGATTAAGGCAAAGTCAACAAGGGTGGCCTTTTATATCATGCATGTAATTGGTGGAATTCCAAGTGTCAAGGGGAGAGGAGTGGTGGAATCCACATGTCCAAAGGGGATTGCTTGGGATTAGTACTAATCTAGCTTAATTAGGGTTTAATAGGTTGTATTAGGGCCAATTAGGAAGGGGGTTTAAGTGGTAATTGGGTCACAAAAATCTGGAAGAAGAAAAATCCCGTAGAGCTGAAAGGAGGGTGAGGCGGGCGCCTCATGAGGGGGAGCCATGCGCCTGAGATCTTTGAGCTGGATCCCTTTTTCATTTGCTCAAGATTTGAGGCGGGCGCCCACTCACGCCGCCTCGAACTGGGCCTCAAAACTTGACCTAAACAAGTCCTAAATGGTCCCAAGCTCATGGGCAACCATTCTAGGGTCTAACACAACTCAAAACATGTCCGAAACACACCGAACATCACCCGACAAGGTAGGACAAGGCTCGAGTCAAACGACTATTGGTTGACGAATCAAACCCGGATCAAAGGTCAATAAAACTAGGGTAACTTGGGCATGGAATAGGCTTGTTAAATCATGGTTATGACTTGAATACAAGTCCGGGAACTCAAGGAACAATTCGCACGTCGAAATACGCGCAAAACGGGAGACAGGTGAAATCGCTAAGGCCAAAACAAGGCAAGAAGGTTTCTAAACTTCCCAACAAGCTTACTATGATCAAGGCGAGTGTTCTAAGTCATCTATGAAAGACAATCGAACCCTAACAAGTCTCGGTTGAGTGCAATTCAAGTTAAGGCAATACTCAAGGCATCACGGGAAGGTATGCTAAGCATAGGAGGGAATCAAGCGATAAGGAATGCAATAACGATAATACGAGTCAGGCATGGACTAAAAGAGATATCTAACATGTTAAAGTATGAAACAAGCATGTTATTAAGGCATAGAACAAGTGATACAAGTAATGGGTTTTGGGTTCTCACATCTATCAATATATATATATATATAGTTGCTAAGAGGTTGGGCAAGATCCTAAAGATCCCAGCAAGTTTACTGATTAAAGGAATTATCTTTTACAATATGAAGAGCTCTTGATGAATCTCTTGAATGGTTTCTTATGTGGAAGTCGTGATGATGTTGGAAAACTGACCGCACAACACTTATGTTCCACATCGACGCTGTAGTGGTTCGTAACGTAGTTTAAAAGGTCGGAGTATGTCTGCATAGGCTAGGTGATTGGGCAAGTGTCCGCCATGACCGCATGAAAAAAAAATGAACTGAAAAAAATATAAAAAACCCAAAAACGACTACTTGCCCAATTCACTTTTTAAGTTTAATTTTTTTATTTTTGGCATTTTAAGAGCACGAGAGGCTTATCCATCTTGAAAACCTTGACATTAAAGAGATTCAAGACAAGGAAACCAGGTAAAATTACATACCCTATGTATAAGATCCAATAGTATTCATCAAACATCCCAGACAAAAGAAATTAAGAGAGTAATCTACCGGATTTGGTAAAATTTTGTGCTAATATATAATCCATGTCACTGATCACAATGTAAAAAGACACAGAAGCAATCAAAGAGCTATTGGAGGTACAAAATGCAAGAGGCCAACTTACACAATTATACATCGAAGCAAAGATATAATCAATAACTATGTTGAACAAACAAGTGAATTAAAACTGTCACTACAAAAAAAAAAGTAGTTTTTGGGACCCCAATTTTTAAGCCGCTTGTGACAATGGACCCTAATAACTAGTAGTTTTTTTAAGACCGAAAGCTTATCAGCGTACCTAATACTCATTTTAGTTTGCCGAGCAAAATAAAAATTTCAGAAATCTCCCTCCTAAATTTACCCCCAAGGTGCCGTTTGGTAGCTATGATTAAGATCAGATAGGATTAATTATTAGCGCCCTTACTAAAAAAAATTAGGATTAACATTTGTAATATCAAAACTACCCCCGATATACAAGTGAGTATTAATAGCGGGGGCACTAATAGTACTGAGATTAATAATACTATTTATCCTTGTCTGACTACCAAACAAACCCAAGTTTCTTTGGTTCTCGAAGTCTAATTACAACCCGTATCCCTTTCTCTCTCCAAAACTTTCGCCCTTTCTCCCTCCCCCCAGCTGCTCATATCCAAAATTGATACTATCCGACTCTTTTTCTCTCTCAAAACTGTCGCTCTCTAGGTTTGCGAGATGGTGAAACGCAATCGGAGGATGGAGAAAGTTAAAGCTACTTGATTTTGAAGAAATTTTGTTGGCTTGATTAGGTTATCAATTTTTGAGGTAAAAATTTCTTCATCCAAACCTACAATCTAGGGTTTTAAGGTGTTATGAACAATTCTAATATGTTTGATTGTTCTAGAACTATTGTTAAACTATTCTAGGGTTTTGCTTTACTTACCAGTTCGTATTATTAAATTAGGGCCCAATTTTGTGGATTTTGTAGTTATGCTTGAAGCTATAAATCCTTCCTTGTTATTAGACATTTGATTGGATGTTTTGAAGAAATGATTGGTGAGGTTAAGATTAACAATAAGGGCACTTGAAATTTATGCCTTGTAACGTAATCGACTTGACACATATGATGTTCTAATTCAATTTGGGTTGCTTAATACTGTTGTGTAATTCAAAATGGTTTGACATACATGTTTTGTCTTTCATATAACTTATTATTGCCTAAGCAGGAACTTTTCCTTAGCTATTTTACTTAACTAATGCACCTTAACTTTTTGTTTCAATTCTGTATATATATCATTTTTATTGATTAGACGGTATACTTTTGTTATGTTAACTAAATTTTGCAACTGATTTGACAAAAGAGTTGCACTTTTCAGTTTGGTTCGTCCAAAATAAGGGTAACATTTCATTTCTAAAATTTAAGCTTCAAATATTCATCCAAGTGATTAAAGAGTCATTTAGTGTATCTTTGTGTAAGGTGATTGACTAGAAAATTGTTGAGATGATTATATATCAAGAAACAGGGGAAATCATTTTATAATGGTTGTTAAAGTCAAATTTCATTAGACTATGTTAAAAACCTAATGAAAACGGGTTAAAATTTGGCTACTAATATTTCCATCCTACCTTGAAACTAACCCACTTCGATTAAGTAATACCCCTAATATTCGCATATAGAGCAATAACAGTGTACACTAGAAATGATATGTGTCAAGTCAATCTTATGGTACTCATCTCTATGCTAATCTTATAGCATTACAAATATGAATGATATTTTTTTCTTTGGGAATACTTTGCATTATAAAGTTCTAGCAACTAATTAGTGGCAGAACATATTTGAGATTTTTTTTTAAATTCTCTGATCGTGGATTGATTTAATTTTGCATTGGGAATCTTTTGCGGAAGATTCATTTTGTGGATAATTTGTTGTTAAATCTAATATACGTCATCTTTTCCAGCATTTAACTGGTTTGAGGATCTCATTTACTGGATCAATTTTATAGCATTATTGAGGTTAAATTCTTGTTCTGTAATCAAGTAAATAGTTATTTGGTTAGGTGACAGTAAGGTTGAAAGAACCATGGGGGAGTCAGGTGGGGTTGATTTTAGTGGGGTGGTTTTCAGCACATGTCACCAACTAAGACACATGTACATTATGAGCTAATTAAATGGAAAATTTAGTTGTTACATTGAAAGGATTCGGAGGAATTCGACCGCTGATCGAGTTATTGTTCAAATGCCTACAGTAGCAAAGATAGGTAAAAATATCAAGGAAAGGAAAGGGAAAAAAATAACAAGGAAAGGAAAACAAAGGAATTATGCGAGTTAGAGGCAGCGTTTATGTTCAAGATCTAGTCACATATTTCTAACACTCTTCAAGTTGGAAAATGATTTGGCTATTGGACCTAATATCTGGTCCTCGTTGACATGTAGTCTGGTTCTGAAAAAAAAATGAATGTGCCAATAAATGCGCTTTAGTTCATGTCGAGATTTGCATTGTGCATTTACTTAATTTTTGCACTCAAGTTGGTGATTTGTACTAATAATGATTTTTATTATCATTACTGTAACGTGTTTAATCTTTGATCAAAAGAATGATGTCTTAGGTAGTTTTAATATTGTTGGTTCTCTGTTCTGATATACCTAGTCTTGCAACACCTTGTGTGGATACTGTGTATACTGGAACAAGAGTATCTATAGGATTTTAACCATCTGTTCTTATCCCAAAAAAAGAGGAAAAGGATTTGAGGAACTTATGGTCTGACACCAAGGTATATGCCTCGTGTCAAAGGCCTGACATTGGGTTGCCATTCATGCTGCACTTTATTGAGGAAGGAAGGGATGATCAGACTCCTACAGAATGCATTGCAACTCTGTGTTGTTTGGGGTGGGGTCAGGGTGGTGGTGGTGGCTAGGACAATACTATGTCTGATAATCCCTCCAGAATAAACTGGTTGAAATAGCACCTCAATTTTTTGGTTGATTCGTTATCTCTTCCACACGGTGCTTAATTTTTTGAATCGTATGGGCAAATATTCAGCCAGCATGCACCTTGTAGATGGTTCGCAAGAGAGAGAGATAGAGAGAGAGAGAGAGTGAATCTTGTTGGTGAGGATGTTTCTTTTGGAGGGAGGGTGACCCTAGTCACACTTGCATAATGGCCAAACTCTCTAGTCAAATCAAGTATCAATTGCTTCAAGTATCTCTGAGGGCTTCCTAAAAACAGTAGCTGGCCTTTCATATGCACTTATGCAAGAACCGATTGCATGTCCATGCTCTTTAAGGGCATTCAAGAGGAAAGGGACCACCCCCAAATGAACATAAGCACAACTTTCTCTCCTCCTTAATTGCTTCAACCAACATACCCCACAAGACCATATGGTCCCATTCCACCATAACTTGGACCTGAAACCGCTTCCAAAGCTCAGAGGGCCATTGAAGATTGCTGCAATGTTAAATGATGAGATTATGTTGGATTCTTCCTTATCTTTGGTTCAGGTCAGGAAACTCTTGGATGATGATACTGGAAACTCTGAATATGCCGACATGGAGAAGGAGCTTGCAGAGGTGATCTTTATTTATCTTGTTGATCTAGCTTTCTTCCCCTTTTCTTCCTTTTTTTCAATTTCAAATCTATATATACTTATATTGCTTAAAGCTCTCCATTTACTTATACTGTGCCCATGTATAGAGTTTATTAAAGTTATTGTTGTAAAATTTGAAGACATGTGCTTTTGATAAGTTGTACAAACCTTCTTTAATATTAAAAGGATTCACAAAACATTAGTACTTGTTTTTTGTTGTCCAAGGAAACCTATGAAAAAATTTATTTTCTTCAACACAGACACACATATGTTTTTTTGTTTTAGGCTGAAATTTTCAATAACTAAGTTTGCTTTAGCAAGTATATAAATTGGCTGGGATGTCCGAAAAGTGCTTTCTTTCTTCTTGGTTCAGAAGGTAATGGCGGCATTTGTGTAATTTTGAAACATGTGCACATGGTGAGATCGGAAGAGTCTACAATATTTTTGAATCCAGTACTATCAAGTTTCCATCACTTGTATCTTGGTTCCTGTGCAGGTCTGTTATATGTCACGATGGCCAGTCTCCAGTCTCCCAATTTCAAATCTTCACTAAGATTCTACCTTATTTCAGATGTTCTCTCTAAAATTATATGTTCAAAATCAATGGCATCTTGGTCTTTTTGATATAAACATTTGTTATAAAAAAATGAACTTGGCTAAATAGTCTCAGCCTGCAGGTTATTGTGTTGACAAAAGAACTCCTGGCAACATCAAAGCAAAGTGAGAGGTATGACACATATGGCTAAATAGTCTCAGCTTGCAGGTTATTGTGTTCACGGATGATGGAACGAACGAGCCACTTACACCAAATGGGTATCTGGTATGCTACAAAGGATGGGGAAATAAGGAAGAGGTACGACACATATGGCCACACTTGTTTGATTTGCAAGAGTCTCATATACTTGGCGTTGTTGGGTCTTTTGGTTTGCTCGATTTCTTTTCCAGTTAGTATGCAATTACTTCATTTTTCACTTGTGTTATTTTCATATGATTTTGCTGCCTATATAAGCTGTTTTTGCCCACTGTAGTGTCCTTTCTTTGGAGTTTTATCATGTTATGTAAAACGATGCGAATAATGGGATGCTTTCTAGTTATTCAATGCATCTGTACAATTAGTTGTTGTATTGTATGAGTTAATGGATTTGTTTTCTCAATTTGTGCATCACTTTTCATACTGTAGTGATGCATTTTCACTCTGTTAAAATGGGTCATGTACTGGACCATGTTGCTTTTGTGAATCTCATAACTACCTGTTTTGAGATAGGATTGCGTGATGATGCTTGTCGATTGTTTTCACAGATGCCTAACCCGAATGCAGTAGCATGGAGTGTAATGATCTCAGGGCATGCTAAGAAAGGTTATGACTAACTTCTTTATTCTGTGTGCGCAAAATGTTGTCTTATTTGCATAAAATTGCCAATAGCTATTTAAAATGAAAATGAGCTTATAATAATTTTTCTTATATTTTCTTGGAATATGAAAATTATGTGATTATTTTTCAATTGATTGTTTTATTTCATTTATTTTTTCAGGTTGCTTTTGGGAATATCACAAGATGTCGTTTGATGCACTTTGGTCAAAACTTATCATCAAGCTAGCCTTTGCTTTTGTTTTTTATGATCTAATTTTTATAATAATTTTTATATAACCTAATCGAGCCAACAAAGCTTATAATAATTTTTCTTATAGCTTTTGTTTTTTATGTAATTTCAACTAGTTGAGACGATATTTTTATATTTCAAGAAGTTGCTTGTAGGTTGGTTAATTAATCTTAGGATTTAGCAGATTGATTTTTTTGGTAAATAATCAACTTTATTAACAGATTGATGTAATGATTATCTTTTATTATTAATGATATCTTCTTTTACTAAAACTTTTGGTTGTTGTATTGATGAAAATGCTAAATTTATAATTCGTTAATATAATGCATATATCAATATAAGAAATTGTTTTTTAGGACGGTCGAAGTCGACCTTAATAAGTTTCCAACCATTTTTTCTAATATTACCTGTCACTATTTTTTTGTAATTTCCCACAAAAAGTTTTGGCGTCAAAACATTTAAGACGCCAACAATCGGTCCTTTTTGTTTTTCTACCAAAATTTTAGAACCAAAAGTATTGGCGCCAAAACATTTAGGACGGTAACAATTCGTCTTTTTTGTATTCCCGCCAATTATTTAGAACGTTTTAAAACGTATTAAGGTCGGTAAAAATTACGTCCTTAAAAACCTTTAGGGACGGCTCGTCGTGTCCCTAAAACACTTAGCACCCATATTATTTAAGCCCCCATTTTGCCGTCCCTATGGCCATCCTAAATACTATTAGTGACGGCAAATGAACGACCCAAATACTCTCTTTTCTTGTAGTGTGTAATCAAGCCTTTTTGAGAAAGTCCTATAGAAGGTAAGCAAATGATGAGGAGCACTTAGAAGAAACTTAAGAAAACCAATCTAAAGAGTGAGAAACGCAAAAGCAATTGTGAGAATCGACTAAGTAGCCAGCTTAACCCCTAGGATGAGTCAAGGCCTATCATGTCGTTCTGTTACCTTAACAAACATTAATATCCAATGTAAGATCATTTCACCAAAAGCAGATAAAATAATGGATGATTTTCCACTATAGTTGATTTTTTTTTTTTTGATAAGTAAGTATTATATAAAAAGCATCAAAAGAGGTGATGCGTCCTTTGTACACTAGAGGTATACCAAACCAAACATTAATCAGTGTCTAATCTATTTACAAGATCTACAAAACCAGTGTTGGATCTAGGAAAAGATTGATCAGTCTCGAAACACCAAAAATAAAGAGTACGTAACAGCAAATTCTTCAATTCCGGGACTGACATTTCCACATTCTCGAAAGCCCTACGATTTCCTTCCTTCCAAAGAATCCAACACACTCCCAAAAGAGTTGTCCCCCAAGTACGACTTCTCCTCTTTCTATATCCCGCAAACCAGCTTCTGACGTGATCAATCATCGATCTCGACATGACCCAAGACATCCTGAACATTTCCAACACAAAATTCCAAAGCTCTAAAGCCACTTGACAATGCAGAAGCAAATGATTAACACTCTCCTCACTATCCTTACACAAATAACACCTGTTGACAAGAACCATATTACGTTTCCGCAAATTGTCCACGGTTAGGATAGCTTCAAGAGTCGCTTCCCACATGAAAAAAGCCACTCGCTTAGGGGCATTGGACTTCCAAACCGCTCTCCATGGGAATGAAGTTCTACCACAGTTGAGAAGCTTGAGGTAATACGAGTTTACTGAAAAAAGAGGGCCCCCTTTTCCTTTCCAAACCACTTGGTCCTCCAACCTATCCATCTTCTGCTCTTGAAGCCTCCCCAAAAACTGCACAATAGACTCAACTTCCCAATCCTGAAAATTCCTTCTGAAAGTGGGGTTCCAGGTATGTTTGCCTTCGACCAAAGAGTAGATAGAACTAACTCTACAACCCTTATCCAAGGATAGCTCGTATAAGATTTGGAACTCTTCCTTCAAACAATTATCCCCACACCACTTATCTTCCCATAATCTTACCGAGTTCCCATTACCAACCTCAAAAGCAATGAGTCTTTCAAAAGAGTTCCACCCTTTCCTTATACCACGCTAGACTCCCACCCCATACGGAGAATTGACCTCATTAGGGAACCAACAATGAGCCCCTTCGCCATACTTGCAAACCACCACTTGTCTCCAAAAAGCTTCCTTATTTGTGAGATACCTCCACAACCATTTTCCCAACAATGCCTCGTTAAATAATTTTAGTCTTCTGACATTCAAACCCCATTCTTGGACCCTAGCACACACCTTTTCCCACTTCACTAAATGAAACTTGTGCCTGTGGGTTTCCGGGAATGGGTGCTCCCGCGCCCCGCGCGCCCTTGGATAGGGGTGCACGTCCGTGCGGATGCGGTGACATCCACTGCTCCCGTTCTAGCCTCCCTTGTTTAGGGGAGGACGAAATCAAAAGTACGGGAGGAGTGCTGTCGGAATAGCGCGTTGGAATACGCCTCGGTTGCCTTTAGTGGATTTTGATCCAATATGGGAGCTTTGGATTTTCTATGTCAAGTTATCCCTTTTTTAGGGGATACCAGGATATAGGAAAACATCACCTTTTCATTCTCATCCTCCCTTGTTTAGGGGAGAACGTGAAAGTGCAAGGAAAGATGTTGCATCGCCCCCACTATGGATTTTATGAAAATAGCCTTATGACCTATTTCGGATCACTATGAGTGCTTTGAGTTTTCTACGTCAAGTTATCCCTTGTTTAGGGGATACCAGGACATAGGAATACATCACCTTTCCATTCCCATTCTCCCTTTTTTAGGGGAGAACGTGAAAGTGCAAAGAAAGATGTTGCGAGGCCCCACTGGATCCAAAATGTTTTTAGAGTCGCCATCTTTATTTTAAGGAATAAATAAAGCAAAACCAAAAAAGAAAACCGTAGATTATGAAAACGGGTTCTGAGGCTAAGTTACGAGTCGGGAAGGTGCTAGGCACCCAACTAACTCGCTTTCGGTCTCAAAACGATTTTTGGCTAAAGTATGCTTTTTGTTATATTTATTTAACAGATAAATAAAGCATTAACTGCCTACAAATACATCCATTACATCTATATTATTTACGGACTTGCAACAGTCTCTTTTACAAACAATCACAAATATACTTGAAAATATTTGGCCATAGTAACGGCTACATTTAGTATTATTTCCTAACTAAATCCGGGCAGCATAACTGCTTATATATTTACATTGGACCGGATTGGAAATAATACTCTTACAAATAAAGACTTTAATGAATAAATAAAGCAAATAATTACAAATACATTTGAAAAGATTTGGCCATAATAACGGCTACATTTAGTACTATTTTCAAATTAAATCCGGGCAGCACAAATGCTTATATGACTACATTGGGCCGGATTGGAAATAATACTATTACAAAAATGAAAAGACTTTAAAATAAACTTACAGACAGCCTAGGGTGTGCTCGCTATGTCCCTCGGGGAGAGATAGTCTTTTTTATTGTTGTTGTGTGTTGTGTGAATTTGGGCAGCGTGACTGCTTGTATTTGTTGATTTTGTTGTCTGAAATCGGGCAGCGTAACGATAGGGTGTGTGTTTGTGTGTATTTTTGTGTGTGCGTATTTATGTATTTGTGTGTGTGTGTGTGCGGGTGGTGTGCCGTGAGAGAGAGAGGGAGTATATTGTGTGTGCGTGAGGGAAAATAGGGAGTGGGGACGGCCTGGAGAGGGAGAATATATATGTGACTGAGGGAATGAGGGAGAGGGCGGCTATGAGAGTGATTGTGAGTGGGGGGCTTCGCTGGAGTGAGGGAGAGTAATTGTGAGTGGGCGAGAGAGTGCGCCGGCTTGGGAGTGTGAGGGAGAGACGGCTGGGAGTTTTATGTTGTGAGAGAGGGTGATTGTGAGGGAGTATATATATATATATATAGCGGGGAAAACTTAGGGGGTAAGGAAGGGGAAGGGAAACCGGCGGCTGACCCCTTTTTTTTTCTTTTTTTTTTTTTATATTTTATTTATCTTTTTCGTACCTTTGTTCCTGAAACATACAAGAGATAATTAGTAGTATATTTTGCAATATTTAATTGACAATATAAAATAGGGGTACGAATTTGGGGTGTCTACAGAGCCCCTCAACGATGGAGTTTACGGGTAACTCGAAGCTTACCAAGTAAACGAATATCGTTGAAAAGATAGACTCCCAAATTCGAGATAAGAAGTGCTAGGGAAGAAGTAAATCAGATATGCAAATATTTTTATGTTGCAATGGTCGGACCTACCGAAATAGGCTGCCTACGTATTCCTTAACAAAGGAAATCAGACCGAGACGTAGTTCACTCAGCTGGGGACTAAATGCTACGGTGCAAGTGTTGCGGTGGTGCAAGTGCGGCAATGCTAAATGAGCAAGTGCGGCAAAGCTTTATCAAATAAGTACGGCAAGGTAAATATGTGCTGTGATGGTCGTGTCTACCGTGATAGGCGCCTACGTATCCTTAGCCAAGGAATCGGACCAAGCGTAGTTCGCCTGCGGCGTGCGGAGTGAATGGTGTTTCCTAGAACTCAGCCTCTCGGAGAACAAGACCTTTCCCTATAAGTCCGGACCCTTTAAAGGAAAGTTTCCCACTGACCAAAATGCATGGAATGTATTGCCTCCTCAGGAACTCATCCTTCAACGGAGAACAAAACCTTTCCCTATCAATCCGGGGCTATGTACCCCTTAAAGGAAAGTTTCCAAACATCATACAAATGCACTGTTAAAAAGGAAAATACCTTCCTTTCCTTTACCTTTGTCGTGTCCATGCAACAAATTGCTGCTGATGTTGCTTTCCGCTTCTTCGCTTTACTGTTCGTTGCGTTCGCTTTGAGGATTTTTCTTTTTATCACTGCTCCAAATTCTTTTGGCCGGAAAATCTTTCCGTTCCGCTATGTTTTCGGCTTTAGTGGAAAATTTCTCTTGATGCTTCGCATTTTCTTTCTTGCTCCTTCTAACCTTGGTCGAAGCTTCCTTTTTTCTTGTTCTTTGCATCTCTCGGTATCAATTTGAGATCATCTTTCTTTTTCTTTGCTATTTTCTTTTCGCTCCATTTTCTAGCTTCAGCCGAATTTAAAATTTCTTCTTCTGCCGCCGCATTTTTCTTGTTGCATGTACCTGGAAATTTTTCTTTCTTGTACATGCATTTTCCCTCTCTCGATTTTTTTTGTTTGTGTTTTTTTTTGTTTGTTTTTGTTTTTTTTTTTTGTTTTTGTTTTTTTGTTTTTTTGTTTTTTGAAAAAAGAACATGTATAAACATTTACAATGCAATCTAATTTTATATGATGTAAAATAAATAAAAAAAACACATGCAGACTCAAAACGCACGCACAAAGCAAAGCTATACCGACCTAACAGGTAATGGCATGATGTATCTCCAAAATGGATTTTAAAGGAATATATCTTCGGGTTCGAACAGGCTTTTTTTTTTTGTGATATGCGGGGAGAAGAAAAGGCGGAATACTTCAATTCCTCCTGTTCTTGGCCATATAATTGTTGCAGGGCTACGCTTGGCATAAGGCTATTCTCCTAGCCCCTACATTTTTCTTCACAATCAGACAGAGCAGCAGTGAATGGGCGGGATCCAAGTCGTCCAGCTGTTTCGGGACAATGGCAACCAGATGATGAATAGGACGAGGTCACTTCTGGTGCTTCTCATTCTGATGAGACTGAGCCTTTTCTGTGCCTTGCAGAAGAAGTATATTGGCCCGGCTGGGTGGACGCCGCAGGTACTGACGGACCACATTGGGGCTTAAGCTGTAAAAGAAGGGATAGTTTCTGGGGGAAACAAAGGGGGTATAGGCAATAATAGATATGTACAGACAATTAATGTATAATCTAAATTTCTTTAGCAATTATTCCCAAGTTGCACCTTAGGACCCGTAATATTATATTTTAGCATTTTATTGGGAGCTTACTGTTGTGGTTTTTCTTTTTCTTTTGTCAGTCGAGCCCCCTTGCATGCTGAAGACTAGAGGTAGGATGCCGAGGTTTCAAGGAGTTCCTTCCCTCTCCTTTATTCTCCTGATATATATATTTTTTTATTTGGCTCTAACTTTTGCCTAGGCTGCCCTTTCGGGTTTTCAACCTAGCGAGCCTTTATTTTTTTTATATTTTTTCTTGCTCTAACTTTTGCCTAGGCCGCCCTTTCGGGTTTTCAGCCTAGCGAGCCCTTATTTCTTCTTTTTATTTGTTTTATTTTTATTATTATTATTTTTGTTTTTTTTCAATGCCCTAACTTTTGCCTAGGCCGCCCTTTCGGGTTTTCAGCCTAGCGGGCTGGAGAGGGAAGCACTTTGCAGATAGGGTGGCTTAGGCATAATACCTTTTGAGCATATTAAGATCGGAGGGCTGAACAAGGTCTTTTCTTTCTTGGCTTGCGGGGAGTACGACATCTCCTGACCGGATCCTTTTGAAAATATACGGCACATCGTGGAAGAGAGGGGTAGCAGCCTTTGATAAGTAGCCCCCAGCATTTTTTAGCCCAGACGGCATGACATGATAGCAGTAGGTCCCCCAAAGGGTGGTGAATGGGGTCTTTTCTTGGTCTCCCTAGCGCCGCTTTGATTTTACTATAGCCCAAAGATGCCGTTGATAAGAAAACTTGTTGGGCTTGGGAATGGTCACTACATTGGGTGACGGTCGCGGTATTTTCTCTTCTTCTTTTTTTCTTGTGTGTGTTTTTTTTCTTTTTTTTTTTTTACTCTTCTTTTTTTTCTTGTGTTTTTTTTTACCCGAATGAAGTTGACGTGCGGCTGTTTCATGTTTTTTTTTTTCAACTTGTAGTGACCATTTTGGCTTGATGCGGTGGAGCTTTTGTCTGATTAGCTGAGCATCCGGACATATGAGGATTCGGTGTTCGGCTATGGCTCGGTCTACCCCCACACATCTTCAGGAATGTAAAGCATGTCCACGAACTCTTTGAGGAGATCCATGAGTGTTTATCCTTTTGGAGCCTTGCCCGGTAGTTGCTCGATTGGGTCGACTTCTTTTGATTTCATTGTCCAAATTTCCCATTGATAATGGATCGCCTTCTTGATTCTGTCGTTGATGAATGATGTTGTCCCTGGTGCTCGACTGACTTTACAAGCTCAAGCAAATAATTCCTTTTTTTTTTGTTCGGGGTCCTATTAAATGACTCATTATTTTAATGATCTAATGCATCTTTTAATATAGGTGCAACTAAGAAATAAGCAAAGACATTTAGATTATTATTAAAAGCAAACCGTATAGGGTTTATTACATTATTGAGGACTGGGTTTGAGATCCTCAATTTTATGGAGCGGATCGGTAGATGACCAATCCGTAAAGCTAGGGAAAGGAATAGGATAATATATCCGGCAGTCCACCGATTCAAGAGGCCAAAAAGCGGCCTGGTCGTAGTATACTAGTTCTCAGAGGCTTATTAGAAATAGACTCAAACTCGTGAGTTTTTTTTTTTTTTTTTAAATAAGTGCCTTCATCCATCATCATACTCGTGAAGTCGCCCCCAAATTTTCATTAGAAACTTCTTGGTTTAGAATTTTGAGCGTCATGGCTTTCAAATTTTTGATGTCAGCCTCCATTTTGGCCGGCGGGAAAGTTGGGTTTTGGTATATGCTGGTAAGATTAGGGAAGGCTGGGTTGTTTCCTCAGCTGTGGTGTCTGGTAAGGGTTTTGGGCAGGATATGGATATTGGGTAGGTTAGGGATATTGGGTTGGATAAGGATTTTGGGCTGGATATGAATTTTGGGTAGGATAGGGATATTGGATTGGGTAAGAACTTTGGGTAGGATATGGATTTCGGGTAGGATATGGATATTGGATTGGGTAAGGACTTTGGGTAGGATAAGGAGGGTATGATGAAAAAAATGTTAAAATTTTGGTAACAATATGTATTTGGTGGGTTGGTGTGTGGCTGGGAAGTTGGATTTGGAGGAACATGGAAGGTTGATGCTTGGGGAATGAAGCGATTGCTCATTTTCTCGCCGCCATACCGCTTGGATCAGATTGTGATTGATTACGCCTCTCGATCCGACCTCAGATCACTGACCAAGATTGTCTCGCTTTTTCAAATTCGGCCGTTTCGAAAAATGGGGTTTTTGATGTATCGTAAGGTCGGGTCAAGGCTTCTCTCGGGCTGGAGTTAAGCTGCCTTTATTAGTATATTTTATTATTATTTAATTGTTCCCTACAAATGACCGGATAAGCACCTGCTTAATTTTGACAGTCTCAGAACTTTTCCTGGAACAGTGGATTCTTTCTTCAGAGTATAGGACCAAAGTATTCCACCTGCCATTCGACTCCCCGAGATCGGACTGATCCCAGGCGAAGGGCCTATACGCTTTCCAAGATCCACCATTCGAAATGATCTAGATCGAGCATTTGAAAATAATAAATCAGCCCCAGTGTATTATGTTTTTGACTTGCGCATATTTTTTTTAATGGGGCTGACTCATGATTTAAAATGCAAAAACCGGTCGGTCTTCAAGTGTCCGAGAATCTATATGCGCCTAATGTTGGCTTACGCAGGGGTAGGTCGGCTATGGTGTAGGGTAGCAGCTCGAATATATTTATATGCATGTGCGGTATCTAAAAAGCAAAAGTTTTTTTTTTTCAAATATAGAAATAGAAAATAAAACAGATATAGCCTATCTTGCTGTTATTTGTGGATTTTCTCAACCTTTTATTTTGAGCACGAGCAATCAAGCATATCATCAAGAAATCAAAAGAAAAGCGGGGAATCTATCTATTTCTAGAAAATGGGTCCTAATCCCCAAAATAAAATAACAGAATGAATGCATATATGTACATATTTTGCGGAATGAAAATAAAGCAGAATAAAATAATAAAGGCCGAAAATGAAAGATTTTTAAAATAAAGCCCCGGCCTCTTTGTTGTGTCGCCTTTAAATAAAAAAGAAAAATGTATATATATAATTTTTTTTTTTATTTTTTGAAAAACGAATATTTTCAAGTATATCCGTAATGCTGTTTGAAATGAAATCGCTGCAAGATGGAGGATCATATCCACAAATATAGACACGATGTTAAAGGAACGCAATATTCAAGTGTTTAAATTAATATAACAAGCATATTTTAGCCAGAAACAAAAAAAAAAGTTTTGGTTAATGAGTCTAGCCCTCCATTTTTATTCATTAAAATAAAAACGATCTCCAGAAGTCGCCACTTGGGTTCCTGAATGGTGCTCCCGCCCGTGCACCCTGATGGGTGCGCGTCCTGCAGGATGCGGTGACATCCATCGCTTCCTCCTCCCTTGTTTAGGGAGGACGAAATCAAGTGCGGGAGGAGTGTTTGAATAGCGTTGAATGCGCCTGGTTGCCTTTAGTGGATTTTTATCCAATATGGGAGCTTTGATTTTCTATGTCAAGTTATCCCTTTTTGGATACCAGATATAGGAAAACATCACCTTCCATTCCCATCCTCTTATTTAGGGAGAACGTGAAAGTGCAAAGAAAGATGTCATAGCCTCCCACTATGGATTTTATGAAAATAGTCTTAAGTGGGTCTAGCTTATCTCGATCACTATCATTCCCTTCTTTAGGGGAGAACGTGAAAGTGCAAGAAAGATGTTGCGAGGCCCCACTTGATCCAAAATGTTTTTAGAGTCGCCATCTTTATTTTAAGGAATAAATAAAGCAAAACCAAAAAAGAAAACCGAGATAATGAAAACGGGTTCGGAGGCTAAGTTACGAGTCGAGGGTGCTAGGCACCCAACTCCTTTCGTCTCAAACGATTTTTGGCTAAAGTATGCTTTTGTTATATTTATTTAACAGATAAATAAAGCATTAACTCGCCACAAATACATCCATTACATCTATATTATTTACGACTTGCAATGCTCTTTTACAAACAATCACAAATATATTTGAAAATATTTGGCCATAATAACGATACATTTAGTATTATTTCTAACTAAATCCGGAAGCATAACTGCTATATATTTACATTGGACCCGATTGGAAATAATACTTTACAAATAAAGACTTTAATGAATAAATAAAGCAAATAATTACAAATACATTTGAAAAGATTTGGCCATAATAACGGCTACATTTAGTACTATTTTCAAATTAAATCCGGGCAGCACAACTGCTTATATGACTACATTGGGCCGGATTGGAAATAATACTATTACAAAATGAAAAGACTTTAAAATAAACTTACAGACAAATTTGGGTGAGCTCGCCTGTCTCCTGAAGAGAGAGTCTTTTTGTTGTTGTTGTTGTTGTTGTGTGTTGTGTGAATTTGGGCAATGTGACCCTTGTATTTGTTGATTTTGTTGTCTCGAATCGGCAAATGTAACTATTGTGTGTGTGTTTGTGTGTGTATTTTTGTGTGTGTGTGTGTGTGTGTGTGCTGGTGGTGTGCCGTGAGAGAGAGAGGGAGTATATTGTGTGTGCGTGAGGGAAAATAGGGAGTGGGGATGGCCTGGAGAGGGAGTATATATATGTGAGTGAGGGAATGAGGGAGAGGGCGGCTAGGAGAGTGATTGTGAGTGGGGGGCTTCGCTGAGTGAGGGAGAGTAATTGTGAGGGGCGAGAGGCCGGCTTGGGAGTGTGAGGGAGACTGGGCCGAGTTTTTTATGTTGTGAGAGAGGGTGATGAGGAGTATATATATATATATAGTGGGAAAACTTAGGGGTAAGGAAGGAAGGAACCCAAGCCCCTTTTTTTTCTTTTTTCTTTGTTTATTCAGCTTTTGCTTTTTTTTTCTTTTTGTTTCTTTTGTTTTTTTATATTTTATTTATCTTTTCGCATCTTTGTTCCTGAAACATACAAGAGATAATTAGTAGTATATTTTGCAATATTTAATTGACATATAAAATAGGGGGTACGAATTTGGGGTGTCTACAAGATGTTAATGTAAGCCCGAACCGCTTGAAAGAATGATAATAAACGAAGGTGCCCCAAATGAGCCTTATCTGCATCAAAAAACTAAGGTATCATCTGCGAAGAGAAGGTGAGATACTACGTCTCCACCCTCTCCTCTCCTCCCCACCGAAACCACTAATAAAACCTTCCAACACATCTCGCTCTATCAACCTACTAAGGGCCTCCATAACTACGATAAACGTAAAGCGGGGACAATGGATCACCTTGTCGCAGACCTCTTGAGTGGAAAAGAATCTCGATGGTTCCCCGTTCACCAAAAGCAGTAGAAGCGAACCGTAGAAATACGTAATCTAATCCATTGAATCCACTTGCTACCAAAACCAATCCTTTCCAATAAATATAGCAAAAGTCCCAGTTCACATTATCATACGCTTTCTATATCCAACTTACACAACAACCCCGAACTCCGCTCTTTAACTCGTCATCCACCACTTCATTGGCAATAAAAGACGATCCAATATCCGTCTATCCTTCACAAAGGCATGCTTTGCGACTCGAAATTATACCACCTATAACCCTCTTCATGCGTTGGGCTAACACTTTAGAAATCAACTTATAGATGCCCCCAACTAGATCGACGTCGAAAATCTTTCAAATCATTGGCACCACTCTTTTCGAATCAAAGCTATGAAAGCGACATTAAGGCTTTTCTCGAATCTCATCCTCGGAGTGAAAAAACTGAAATACCTCCATAATATCCCCTTTAATCACTTCCCAGGCAATCTTGAAAGAACGCCATAGAAAACCCATCGGCCCGGGGCTTTATCTCCCTCCATCTGCGAAGAACAATTGCCACTTCCTCCATCGAAAGGGGCACTCCAAGGCTGCGAATCATCGGCCGATTACGTCAAAAACCACCCCATCAAATTAGGTCTCCAACCCCCACTCTCTTCAAGCGGTGCCTAAAAAAATTCATGATGCCAACCTTAATCTCGCCTCATCCTCTAGCGCACGCCTTCAATACGACGGACTTAATTTTTTTGTTGTTCCACGCATCTTTGCCATTTTGTGAAAGAACTTGGTGTTGTTATCCCCCTCCTTTAACCACTTGAATCCGCGACTTCTAACGCCAACAAATCTTCGCGAATAAGAAGGCTCCTCAACTCCCCTCGATTAAGCCGCATCCTAAAGGACTCTTCATCCTCGATCAATATACCAGACCCATGCTTTCTCATCCATTACAGCACCTCATCCGAAATAGATTTGATTTTAAACTCCACCATGTCGAAGATCTCTCTATTCCAGACTTTTAAATCCTCCTTGAGCAATTTCAGTTTTCTAGCTAATCGGAAACTTGGATCACCTTCCACCCATAAGAGGCCCATCTAGCCTTCACCCAATCCAAACCCAGGGTTCTTTTAGCCACATATTTTCAAACCGAAAAGGAGTTCTCCCTTTTGAAAATACATCACACTCAGTAAAGGCACATGATCCGAAGAGAGCCTCGGGAGAGCGGACTCGAATGTAACTACAAAGCGGACTCCCGGTCCCACACCGAAATTAAGAATCTATCAATTCTCGAAAACCGATGGCTCCCCGCTTTCTAAACCAAGTGAAGTCACCCCCTACCAAAGCAAGATCCACCAATTCCATTTCATTAAAAAAATCATTAAACTTCATCATATCTCTTGAGTAGATACGTGAACTTGATCGTTCGTGAGGGAATCTAACCGCATTAAAATCACCCCCTACACACCATGGCACATTCCATCTAGCCTTTATATTCTGAAGTTCCACCCAAAATCTCTCCTCACAGCATTGCTACAAGGCCCATAAACCCCGTAAAAGCCACTCTCTATTATCATCCAAATGCTTGGAAGACAAGAGAAGCGAGAATTCTCCCAAAGACAAAATCAACTTTCGTTAACGCCGCGTTTGTCCCACATAACAAGGACCCCCGCTCAACGGAATCTAAATGAACCCAATCCACCCCTCTAGCACTCCAAATACTATCGATGATTCGAACATCTATTTTCTCCATTTTGTTTCCTGAAGACAAACAATTGACGGTTTCCATCTCCTGATCAAACCTTTTATCAACATTCTTTTATTTACATCATTGAGTCCCCATACATTCCAAGACACAATTTTGATATGCATACTACACTATTTTCTTCCTCCTTCTATCCCCCCCTTCCTGGCATAGAAACTTATCAGGGTTAAGGCTACTCCACAATTTGCTTTAGTTCCCTTTTACCTTTCTCCCTAGTGTTGTTACGCCTCTTAACTGCGCCACTACACGATGTTCTCCACTTCTTTTCGATGTCCAGAAGAAGCGCCAAAATCTTTAACAACAATAGTAATCCAACAAGAAAGCTGAACAACTTAAACAGGTCCATACAAGCAGGCAAAGCAAACAAACATGGAGAGTTGAATTTCAAGTTTCAGAAATTCCTAACAACAATCACTATTGAAAGTACAAGGACCTGGATGTAATTTTTGTTTCTTTAGGGACTTCGGTGTACTTAGGTTGTTAATCCGTTTTATTACGGCTCTCTTCTTCCCCTTTTCCATGTAGAATTAGGGCTCATAGATTTGTATAAATTCTGGGCAAATTGCCCTTCATCAATGAAAGAGATTACCCTTCTTTACATGGTATCAGAGCGAAGGATCCTCGACTCTTCAATTTCCCTTTTATTTTGAAACCCTAAAACTTCTATCATGACAGAAAAAGGCTCCGACTCCAAACAGAAATCAACCATGGAGATCGGGATCGATTCGAACATGCATCATTTGTATCTCCATAACAACGATCACCCTGGACTTGTCCTCATTGCAACGAAATTAACAGGTAGTGACAACTACAATTCATGGAAACGATCCCTTGAAATTGCCCTCTCTGCCAAAAACAAACTTGGGATTGCAGATGGCAGCTATCCAATCCCTGAAAAGGAAGACACATTGTTCCCTCTCTGGGCCAGGGCAAACGACATGGTGATTTCATGGATATTCAACGTGGTCACTGAAGACATAAGCAACAGTTTGAAGTACATTGTCAATGCAAATTACGTTTGGAAAGAATTAAGAGAAAGATTTGCTAATATAGATGGTCATGAGTCTTTCAACTTGAAAAGGATCTTCATAGGCTTGAACAAGGCAGTCGGTTCGGGAATTTTATTTCCACAAGATGAAAGGATATTGGGATGAGAGTTCAAATTGGATCCCATAACATCATGAACATGTGCCTGTACTTGTGGATCTGTCAAGAATCAAGAATTAAGGGAACAAAGAAGGCAGCTTATGCAATTCTTGATGGGACTTCATGAAAGCTATATGAGTATAAGAGGACAAATTCTAAGGATGAAGCCTTTACCTACAATTGCAGAAGCATACTACATGATCCGGCAAGAAGAGACACGCAGAACAAGGTTATATCCCTGAATCTAGCTTTCTTCTTTGCCAATATCCAAAAGGCCGACCACAAATTAATTTTGACAAATCCACTCCTGAAACTTTTCCCAATAAACACGCTCTACAACAAAACACCTTTCAAGAAAAGAATCTTCACGCTATTGCGAATGTGAGAAGGGCATACCAGGGATGAATGTTATAAACTTAAAGGTTTCCCCATAGGACACCCTGGAAACCCCAACCATCCTGCACACAAAGCCAGGCAGAACAAAGAGCAAATGGGAAAGAATCAAGGAAACTATGGGAACCAATCTCAGGCAACAAACACAAGGATCATGCAGTCCAACTACTTCGGAATAATAATGGGGAAGAGAGATCAAACGGACCAAATCCTAAACAACCTACCTTTGGAGCAATTGCGGTCACAAATAAACCAAATGCTTGAACATGCTCAAAGCCAAAGACAATCTGAAGAACACAATGCCCAAAAAGTGCGGCATGACACACGTGGCGTACTTACATTGTGACCCTCACTCTCAAACCATTTATTCTGCACAAAGCTGGATTATAGACTCAGGTGCCACAGACCATATATGTGTTTCCTTAACCACTATGCATGATGTTCAAATCCTCAATCATCCTATAACACTATACCTACCTAATGGCAGCAATGTTAGAGTTACTTACACTGGTAAAGTTTTTATAAATCCCCAGCTTACCCTTGACAAAGTCTTCTACATACCAAACTTTAAGTATAACCTTCTGTCTATCTCCAAGCTCTCACGCCAAATACGAGTGCCATACTTACATCACTGGGACTAAATGTGCTTTCGGGACCAGCAGATGACCAAGGAAATAGCTATTGGTGAGCTGCATGAAGGCCTCTACATTGAAGGCGAGAACCTCTCCACTGCAACACTCACTTATGTTTTAATACCTCTAGAAATAAAGACATTGTTAGATGGCATAAAAGATTAGGACACGCCTCTCTCAAGCACTCTAAAAACATTGTATATTTTTATTCCCTATGTAATAAGAAAAAACATTGATCTTGCATCCATTACCATGTGTGATATTTGCCCATTAGATAAACAACACAAACTCCTCTGACATCCGATAGCATCAAGACTAAAGGCTGTTTTGAACTCATTCATTGTGATTTGTGGGGACCATACAGAAAAACCACAATGAATGGGTGCAGATACTTCTTAACTATTGTTGATGATTACTCAGAGGAGTATGGACCTTTTGATGTCCACCAAAACTCATGTCTTCACTCTATTAAAAACATTTTAATGCCTATGTTCAGAACCACTTCAAAACTACTATTAAGTTCGGCGGAAGCCGATCATGGTCATGAATTTTATAATTCGAGATTATACCATACATCGATTGATATGGGAGTTGTTCATCGCAGCTCTGCGTTGATACTCCCCAACAGAATGGGGTTGTAGAGAGAAGCATCAACATTTATTGGATATGGCTAGGGGCCATAAGATTTCGCCAAAGCCTACCTATACATTGCCACGCTTCTACCGCCACACATATCATAAACAAGCTTCCCACAAGCAGCCCACCAATTTCAAAACCCCACATGAACTCCTTTTCAAACAAAACCCTCCTATGATCACTTAAAAATCATTGGTTGTTTATGCTTTGCTTCCATACACCCCTCGATAAATTCTCCCTGTGGCCATCGTGCATCCACCTTGGCTATCCCAGTGGCCAAAAAGGGTACATCCTTTATGATCTTGAGACAAAGAAAATCTTCATCGAGACATGTTGTTTTTCATGAATCCATTTTTCCCTTTATCAAACCGAAACCACCAACACCAATGCCGCTACACCGCTTGTTGACATTAACCTTTCACATGATGAATCATCCAAGAAAAGTACACAACAACATGACACCCTTAACACTAATGATACTCCTGACATTGATAACAATGTTGTCCAACCAACCAACCTACAGATTCCCAGGGTCTCCATTAGAACCAAATATCCATCTGTAAGACTAAAAGATTATGTTGTCTCCAAAGATCAACAACATTTGCTACATCAAAGAACCACAAAATTACAACCAAGCCGCACAAAATCCATAGTGGGTTGAAGCCATGAAAGAAATAATCGCTTCTTGAGGCCAATGACACATGGGACATTGTAAGACTGAAAGAAAACCATTGATGCAAGTGGATCTTCAAAGTCAAATACAACACTAATGGTACTATTGAGAGACTCAGCAAGGCTTGTTGCAAAGGGCTATAGCCAAACGTATGAATTGATTACTCAAAACCTTTGCACCAAGAGAATCAAGAACCATTCCACACCAACTAGATGTTAACAATGCATTCCTCCATGGTGATCTAGAAGAAGAAGTATACATGGATCCACCTCTTGGCTGGCATTACAAGATAGTACAAATGTTTGTAAGCTAAAGAAGTCTTTGTATGGCCTTAAACAAGCATCAAGGCAATGGTTCTCTAAACCGATCGAAACTCTTCTTGCTCTTGGTTATACCCAATCCCTAGCCATTACTCTATTCACTCTTGCGTAAAATTCCAAAACCACTACTCGATCGGGTATATGGATGACATCTTAATTGGTGGAATGACATGAACACTATTGAATTCCTAAAGGAGCTCCTACATGAGAAATTCAAAGATCAAAACCTAGATCAATCAAATATTACCTTGGGATTGAGATATTGAGATCAACCGATGGCTTTCATCTTAACCAAAGAAGATATGCTTTGGAATTAATTGAACCACCGGATTGGAGAACTCTAAACCACTCACCATACCATATGATCCTAATGGAAAACTTTTAGCTAATGAAGGAGTTCCCTTGACAATCCCACGTAATATAGAAATGGTTGGAAAACTTATACCTAATCGTTACTGCATTCTTGACTTGACTTTTGCCGCCATCGCTAAGTTAGTTTGTCCAAACCCCACACATATACATATGAAAGCCCTTCAGAGTATTAAGATATGTCAAAGCTTCACCCGAGCAAGGCATATATCTACCTTCATCTAACCAGCTCGCTCGCAAGGATTTTGTGATGCTGGATCGGGCTGGAACCCCAATGACATAAAATCTATCACGTTTCGCATAATGCTAGGAAAGTCTCTCATATCCTCGGCATTCTAAGAAACAATTTGTTGTTTCCGCATCTTCACCTGAGTACGTAGCTTTTAGCAAATGAAGTCGTGAAGTTATATGGCTTTCGCAGCCCGCTAAAAGATCCGCAGTCCAAGTACATCGCGATGTTCCTTTATATCGC
>CM028384.1:996868-1036211 GCA_013146195.2 Codonopsis lanceolata | reverse complement strand
AATATGATAGCTTCGAGGCGGGAGCCCGCAGCGTAAGCATGAGTGTGAGCACGGTGTGTCGAGGCCGCAGGCGAACTAAGTGCTTGTTACGAAACCAAGGCTTTGGCGAGCAAAGGCCTCGCCTTGGGCGAGCTTCGAGAAAGATTACCTAGAGGCGGGGCCTAACTACGAGCAGCGACTAACAGGCAGGCATAGGCCTTTCTCCGATGTGGGGACATCGGATCGGTTGTTAGTATATCAACTAGGTGTAGAGATATACGACTAACGTTTTCGGTCCTTATATAGGAACGAGGTAGTTAGCCGCTATCTTGTGGGCGGGGCCCTACCGCTGGCGGGCATCAAGTCGTGAGCAGGGCATGGCCCCCCCCCAGGGGAGAATGGTTCACTAATACTCGGGTATAGAGGAAGGTTGGCCGGGCGGGGGCCACTATCGCTTTCGCCGAGGCGGCAGATTTTGTCAAGCAATCCGAAAGCAATTTGTATAAACAAATTAACAATTTGGATGGACAAATATGAAAGAACTTGCTGTAGTGCATTAGGCCGTCCAGAATAGTTGTAAAGATATCTGGGCTTTTACGTTTCTTGAGGCGGGCCCCTGCTTCCGGCTAAAGTGTTTACCTTGAGGTCGGGAAGTAATTATGCTCGTTGTAGTTTCCCTTCTGAGGAAGTCTGGGTTGGCACCAAGAGTGTGCCTAAGGCGCTCGGTGCGAGCGGAATCAACTCTAACGAGGAGGGTGTCATGGTTCTCGCGGATTACCAAGGCTTAGCTGACTTGGTTTGAGTACCTGAAAGTTTAGTGCATTATTTGCGAAGCAAACATAGTCCCCTTTTAAATAAAATTGGGGTATGTATTATGCATTTTAATCTTATGATGATAAGATGTTGTATATGCTAGTGATTTATGTAAATGACAATACATAAATGTTGTTATTATCATGATTGAGGAAAATAACATCAATAGCGTGACATGCAATCAAATCATGATCTGTATAGATAATTCACGCGCGAATTTAGGTGTAGCGGTGAATAAAATAGTTTCATTATCATTTGTCATGTGTGGGCAAATAAATAATAAAATATAGAGTTCAATTAACTCAGTTGATATGTCAAATTTGATAAGTGAGTGAGTATGCACTTTCTTTTTTCATGCGCGACCGGGGATTAGTAAAATCGTATGGCGCGTAAAGGCGGTGTCATACATATGGTTGCAGATGCAAAATATATTTAATTGCATGCATTGATGTAGTATAGTGTGACATGCATCAACATGGTGGACAATTTAATGTAAACATGACATAGTTATGAGCATCAATGTATTATAATTACTCTAATTTATGTCGCAAAATAATTGTCACCATTAAATTTCATGCATTATTCACCAATTAATAATAATTTTAATCGGTCACTACAGTTAGCATGTCAAGTTGTCATGTCACATGTATTAATCGCATGACAATTTATTTGATGTTATAGCTATTTCGCATAGCATAGCGTCGAGTTTGTCATTTATTAATTATCGTAATTAATAATTGCAAAGAAAATTAATTACATGCAAATTCATGTAAGATATAGTGTCTCATGTTAATTTGGAGCAATAAATTAATCATGCGAATTATTTATAATCTTTAATTTATGTTTTGTTAACTAATTACTTGTTAACAACATAAAAAACGAGGTCAAATAAGCAAAATCTGCAAATATGGAGGGTAGATATGGAAAGAGTCCACCTGAAATAGTAGGGAACCGGTTCAGGACAGTCATGAACCGGTCTGGATGAAGGTGAACCGGGTCTTGAACCCTTACTGGGAACATGGCCGGTTCAGTTGAACCACCAAACAATCTGTTAGCTATTTACTGACGGAATGTAACGGCAGTTAAATGAACTACAAGGGGGCTGTGTGAAGTTTGGTGAAAACCGAGAGTGGGAGCCAGCTGGAGAATGACGTCAGCTGAAGCGCAAGATAGCAAGGGGATGACGTCACGGATGACGCCAGCAATTCTGCAATGCGCACAGTCACCGTACGTCTGAGACAGAACCGGAGCGTGAGAACGCGTGAGAATGGCGTCCAACCAACCAGCGGCTTCGGGTGGCGCGTTTAGGCGCGTTACTACTCAGATGAGCTCGATTTTTCGGGCTCTGAACTCGCCTTGTTGAGACGCAGGTACTGGGTGTGACGTGATAATGATAATTTCTCGAATGGTGCAGATCTAGCAGGACGGAGATCTGCCGGCGCGTTGCTGTAACCACCGCCTTCAGCGATTTGTAGTGGCGCGTGGAAGAGCGTGGCTTCTCCGATGGGGGAGTTTCTTGCGCCGGAATACTCGTCTGGTCAAGGTGCATCCAACGGTGTCCTCACCTTGCTACTCCGATTTTGTTTTCTTTGATTATCTTGTACGGACAGTGTCTAATGTTTTGTTCAACTTTGTTCCGGCACCCATGAACGGAACTCCGCCGTGGCTGTTGGAGTTCGTCGCTAGAGTCGATTTCCCGGCAACGGAACCAAACTGATGTGGCAAAAATATCAGTCATACCGGGGTGCCGAAAGTCGTTGAAATCCGTGAGTGTTCGTTGACCGAATTGATGATGAATTCGCCGTCTTGGTAATGGAATCGTCGTTTGGGTCGGATATCTGGCTGTATGTAGGTGTCTGCAAAATGAGCACCGTGAGTGGTGGGGATGTCACCAAAACCCTCGCGTGAGAATCGATCTGATATCAACAATATAGGAGGGCCCGCGTAGCCGGTGTGTGGAGTGAAGCGTAAAGAAGAGCGTATGAGTGCCTACTTATGAGATAGTAGGGTTTATTTACTGAGGGGAATTTTAGGGTTTACTTGTCATGCGTATGGGCCGAGGCGTGGTGTTTAGTAGTCACTGTAATGAATAGTGAGTGCGGTGGAAAGCCCCTCGCACCACGCGAGGCCTAAAAGCACACAGGCAAATGAAATTTAGGCACTTCATAAAGGAAAATATATAATATTACAAATATTTATAATATAGCTAATTAAATTTTTCTAATATATGTCGAGTCAAATACGACATTTTTTTAGAACGGGGGAGGGAGTACTAATAAAGCAACTAACTTCAAAGAGTATTATGTTTTTGTATAGTTTTTCATCAAATTTGTTTTGGGAAATTAACAAGAATGGCAGTATTGTGATTATGAAGAACGTTAAGGTGTTTTCAGAGACGAAAAAGTTGTCACTTTCGGTTGCCTTAGGGGGACGCCAGACAGACTGGGACAACCTTGGCTACAAAGTTTAGTGAGCAACCAAAAAGCGAAATTCAATAATTTTGCCAACTTTATACTTAATAACATGACAGGAAGACATGCTCAGTCTCCATTCCTAAAAAAAAAAAAAAAAAAGAAGAGTTAATTTTTTTAATTATATATTGATGTGGCAAAAATCAGTGTTGGGCCTACAATTATATGGATATTTGGACTTGTGTATGGAAGACGATGCAACACCTTAGTAGCAATATCCATGCTTGTGTATATGGAAGACAATGCAACATCTTAGTAGCAATGCAAAATAAAGTATTGTGAAATCACTCCTGTGTGAGAATGTTAGCGAAAATAATTTGACAGAGTTTCTAAGCTCAAGAATGTGTATAATTTGTTTAGGGTTTATGAAGGGATAGTGGTAGAATCTATATAGAATTAGGATAAACGCAGTTTATTAAAGTTAGGAGAGCATCCCTAAATTGTAAACATGTCAGACGGGAAATGCCTAACTTTCCAGAGTGGTTAAGGAAGGTTTTCGTAATGGAGAAGGAAACCTCATGACTGTCGTGGGCTTCAAGAATCGGCTGCCCGATGTTCGACAGACTTGCCTAGGTGGGTGTGGCCCTGCCCTGGCAAGCAATATTTGCTCGCAGAGTAGCCTGTGTCCCCTGGGCATGACTCCCTAGGTCGGAGAGGCAAGACCTCACTCCGGCCAGGTTTAGATGGGAAATGAATGTGGTCCTTGGTCGGACATCTTGTCTGCTGTGCTTGGTGCTCGCGCAGGACTTTTGTTGCTCGTGACTGACACGTGATGACCGTATGTGCCTTCCTCGTGATCGGATTTGGGTTGAGCGCATTATATATTTATATTGTTTCAAAATCCACTTTTTTATCTTTTATGTTTTTAAAATTACTTACATTGATTTGATTCTTACATTAATTAACGAGTCTCACTCTTACACGGATACGTATTTTTGAAAAATATACAATATCGTTAACTATTTTTTTTATAATCTGTGTATCCATTTAAACATGATAATGAATTAATCTCGGTCGGATCGAACATAACTCTTTCAGAAACTAGAGAAGTCTGTAATTACAATGAAAACAAACTATATCCATGAAATTCAGATACTATATTAAATTTCAAAATAAAGTGGACAGAAGGAAAACATAGTAACTTAAATATTGACCAGTAATCATTTTGAGGTGCATTGTTAATTTCCCCACAAAATCTTTGCCTTATCATGTTTCCATTTTTTTACTGTCGATAATGATTAAGCAACTTTCTATACCTTTCTTCTTCTACCTCATGAATAACGTTTAACCTAAACGAAAGATTGACCTAAGAACTAGCATACATAAAGTCAATGGAAGGTACTAAAAAGTAAGTAAAAAGAGTCACAATTTCTGACGGATCCATAACAAATTGGGTCAAATTATAACCAGAAATACGAGATCAAGACGATTATATATATATAAATCCATGACAACTTCGGTTTAGGCAAAAACTTAGGTAAGACGGTTTTATAAATACTTTTTGTAAGACCAATTTTCTTTACCCGACTCATCGTTTAATGGTGGATTGAGTTGCGAGAGAGTAACGCTCCGTCTTATAAATTAAAATCTATATGATCGTGTTACAAGAGACTTACTTATTCGTTTAACACGAGAATGACACCGGTCCTATTTTTTTTCTTGACAATTTAAAATGTCTTTTTGTAGGGTATATGTCCTGCACCGACAGAAATCGGTTTTAGCCTTTAAAAAGCCATAAGCTGGGAAGTTAGGCACTATTGGAACCCAATTCACTTTCCAAGTTGTAAAGATTGCAAAGCCTACTTGCCATTTTAATTTCCAACCAAGAAACCAAGAAAAAGTAATGACCATTTTCTCTCTTACTTCCTTTACAACTCAATCTTATAAACCCTAACACCCCTTTATGATAAAGATAGATAGCCCACATTTTCCAAACTCAGCATTTGTAATTACAATCACAAACTTTAGTATCATTGTAATTGACGATTATAGTTTGTTTCTGAAGCGAGCTGCAGATATACGACAACCAGTTGATGCATTCTTGTAACCAAAAAAAAACACTTCATTGTAACCGTACCCTTACTCCTTTGGAAGAATTTTGACATTCCCGCTCAAGATCAGTTAGAATTGGCTATGGTTCCGATTAGCAATCCCCAACATTTTCCCATTCAAGAGAGAGAATTCGTTAAAAGATAGCAACGATTTTATTTAACTCGAGACCAAAGATGATCAGTCCCGCATATAGGTACAAGTAGTAGTAGATAGGAGCCAATCTAGTTGGCTTTCATTCCCAAGAGTGCTTCATTATTTTGCTGGTTGTAAGTTGAAACCGTAACGTGTAGAACGATTTTATAGGTTTCAACTTCATGTCAAGCGTGAGCTAACTTACACCCTGGTGGACCTAGACAAACTCTTCCCTGTTGTACTTGAGACTCCTAGCATCCTCCTTGGAAATATCGTATGAGTTCATCAGGACTTCATCTTGGATAGCTCGAAGAACTGAGACCCTTCCGGCAAGTTGAACAGATGCTGCATATTCGGAGGTTTTGAACGACACCCATTCCAGTCCTTGTTGGCTTGCCTTCTTGATTGCTGCAAAGTTTGCGGGCACAATTAGAAGCTGACCCTCTCCAACCTCGTCATCAAATACGGATACTCCCTTGCTGACTACTTGAATGCGGCCCCTTCCTCTGGTCACGTAGATGATTGCGTGGGCTAGTTGGTAGTGTGGTGCCATGATAGCATTCTGTACACATTAGACTAAGCATTAGTAAAAAGTGAAGTCAACAAGATGACACATAAGATTCCAAGTCATTTTATTTGTGTACAAAATTTGGTGGCTCCAGCCTTACTTTTTCTCTACTTACTTTGTAGAGGACCCCTCTATCAGCACTAAGTCGAAGGTAATCGAGGATAGGGAGACTGGAGGGATTTGCAGTGCTGATACGGCCACCACGGGGCCTGTACACATCAGCATTTTTCGAATGGCCTATGTTCACCCTAAGCTTCATTGAGCATACGGTTTCCATTAGATCAGCACTGTTTTGGGGCTGTTGTCACTCTTCTTCCTCTTCATCTTCCCATCTTAGGGCTGTCACTCGAAGCCTTTCAGCTTGGACAATTCTGCCTCTTTGATCATCTTCACCTTTTAGTTTCCTTATCAACTCAATTTCAACGTTAAAGGCATTGGCTAACATTTCATCGTCGAAGCCATTGAAGATGTTGCTTGATGAATAATGTTGGCCTTGTTGTCCCTGACCACAGCCCTCTTGTTCTTTCTCGCTTTGGCTTTGTCCTTGTTGCTGGTTTCCAGCGAGGAAGAAAGAAATTCTGGAAACAAATTTTTAAACAACACTTGGTCAGATATACAGAGTACTACTTTTTTTTCTTTCCTTTTTGTAATTCCTTTTCATTTCTCTATATAATTTTCCTTACCCTGAAGTTGTTATCAAGCTGGTTGGCTGAGTTGCTAGTGTCAAGAAGCGATACGCTAACAACTGGAACCTCTCCATCATTATAGAACCAAAGAGCTGCACCAGCTGGCAAGGCAAGGATATCACCGTCCTTGAATGGTCGAATCTTCTGATGACGATCGACAAGCCTCCTCGTACGATCTCCCCTGTTCTGCTGTCCTGTTTCATACATCTCAGGGCAACCCGGAATTACGACACCTTGAATACCCCTTCCTGTGTTGAAATTTTAGAGCAAAAATCAATCTATCGGTGACAATTATTATATATGTTCTAGTTCTCCTTTCTCAGAAACAATTCGAGGGTCGACCAAACTACTTGTACATATCTGATTAATAGTTAATCTGATTCATCTAAATGAAATTAGCATGTAGAATTTCTACAACTTTAATTTAATTTTGATACTCTTTTACCACAATGCCTTGAGATAAATACACTGATGATCAAAGATCTATGAGCCATTTCAAACTGTCTGAGAAATAAAACAAGTTCTGCATGGATTTGAACCAAAATCGTCTAATATATAATCACAAGAGTAGCAATAGAGTACATAATCCTGGGTGCTACTGCTTTGGCCACAAATGAGATGTTCCATCACTTAGTACCAGAACCTGCACATATTCAACCGATGCCAACTGACCTTTGACATACATATTGTATCAATTTTGTCATGTTGGCTCTACTCTAATCACAATTGTCAAGTCTTTGAAGCCATCATAGCTGTAAAAAATCGTGTATTTTTGTGTGCGTAAGTGTGTGTGCGTGTGAGAGAAAGAGAGAGACCTTGAACGATGAAAACAAGCTGAGGGGCATTAATTAGTGTAATGAGGCAATAAAAGGCCTTTAGGCTGAACGGTATTGGACAACTTCCACACCAAAGACACACCAACTCTTCATTTTGTGGGTCCCAAAACTCGCTCACTCCAGCCTCAGACTCGAACCTGTGGCTGGGCTCTTGAGCCGTCAGCCTCTCGATACGACACTCCGTTTTGGCTCGTAGCCTGTGTTGAACACTTTGTCCGAGCCCCTGCGATTGCCATAGGACCTGGTCCCCGAGAAGCGTCTCTGGCCCTAGAGTCCTAGACCAATTAATGCAGCCGTGAACGAGAACTAGAAAGCAAAGACCAAGAGAGAGAAAAGTTCTAGAAGCCATTACTGTGAGAACCCAAAACCCATTACTTGTATTACTTGTTCTATGTCTTATTAACATGCTTGTTTCATGCTTTAACTTGATTATATATCTCTTTTAGTCCATGCCTGACTCGTATTAGCATTATTGCATTCCTTGTCACTTGATTCCCTCCTATGCTTAGCATACCTTCCCGTGATGCCTCGCGTGTTGCCCTAGCCTGATTTGCACTCAACCGATACTTGTTAGGGTTTGATTGTCTCTCATTGACGACCTAGAACACTCGCCTTGATCATAGTAAGCTTGTTGGGAAGTTTAGAAACCTTCTTGCCTTGTTTTGGCCTTAGCGATTTCACCTGTCTCCCGTTTTGCGCGTATTTCGACGTGCGAATTGTTCCTTGAGTTCCCGGACTTGTATTCAAGTCATAACCATGATTAAACAAGCCTATTCCATGCCCAAGTTACCCTAGTTTTATTGGCCTTTGATCCGGGTTTGATTCGTCAACCGATCGTCGCTTGACTCGAGCCTTGTTCTACCTTGTTCCGGGTGACGTTCGGGTGTGTTTCGGACATGTTTTGAGTTGTGTTAGACCCTAGAATGGTTGCCCATGAGCTTGGGACCATTTAGGACTTGTTTAGGTCTAGTTTTGAGGCCCCAGAAGTTCAGGCGGCCGCATGGCTCGAACGAGGCGCGCGCATCAAGTACTGAGAGCAATTGAGAAATGGCAACCTCCCCAGTAGTTGAGGCGGCCGCATGGCCTAGGGTGAGGCGCCCGCCTCACCCTCTGTTCAGCTCTACGGGATTTTTCAGCCTTCAATCTTTTGTGATGTCATTAGCCACTTAAACCCCCTTCTTATTTAGCCCTAATCCAACCTATAAAACCCTAATTAAGTTAGGTTAGTCCTAATCTCAAGCCCTCTCCAATTGACATGTGTAATTCCACCCAATCCATGCAACATATATAAGCCTCCCTTTGTTGACTTTGCTTAATCCTTCCATTATCAGATTTTCCTCTATCTCTCTTGCCATGGTTTATGTGTGAAGAGAAAAGGTGAGATTGGTGTGTGTGATTGCCCTAGAGTGAGCTCCCGACTTCCGTTTGCCGAGCCGAGACCACCGGTGTGAAGCTACCGACGAGGAGATCGTTTCTACCCGATTACTTTGTGCTTCAACTTTCTTTTTCTTGGTGTAGGTAAGCTATTAATTTCCCCTTAGGATTGTATGATTAGACTTGCCATGATTTCCCCTTGTCTATTGATCCCCATGCTTTTCCCATGTCCATGCCATGATCTAGGTTGAATTGGTCTCTTGAGATTTTGGTTAGTATGTCCATCTTGTTGCTTGAGGCCTACACCTAGAATGAATTATGTTCTATGCTTCTTTAGGAGCAATTAATGTTCTTGAACTAATATGTTTTGATGACTCTTGGGAATTTGGAATTCTAGGGTTTCCCATGCCTTGTATTGATGATCTTAATGAATTGAATCCTAGACCTAGAACAAATTGTGTTCCATGTTCCTTATGAATAAATAACGTCTTGGACCCTTGCATTTTGAATACCTTGAAAGTATGATTCTAAGATCCCTTGAATTGAATTATCGACAATTAGTAGCTACGATTAGTTAAACGGATTAATGACCTAGCCGATTATATGCGAGAACTTAGAAGAGGGTTTGTGATGCAATTAGCGTCCTAACTCTATTGGATGAACTATTAGAGACGACTCAACGGAGTCAAGATTAGCGAGCTATTGAACAATACCGGCTCCCAGATTAACCCCTACGACGTTCTAATCGCGTTTCCCCAAGAATAATAATTCTAGACTTTGAACTTGAATTGATTGCCTCGCTTGATCTTGACGTCATATTATGGAATGACTATTGACATGTGAGTTCGCTCTTGTCGAACTCAACCCTACTTGGTTATTGATAAGAATAATTTACTTGTCTTGAGCGAGATCGCTCTTGTCGATCTCGTTCTCTACTTGAGAATTTTGTTAAGTATACATTACTTGGCATATGCATGAGTCCACTGTGGCACCATCTTTGTGCACACACGCCCACCGTGGCCACAAGTGGAGAAGTAGCTCCCATGCCGTAATCATTTAAGAGCATCACGGTGACTATCAGGGCATCTCCTCGGAAGATCGATGTACTACACACATTCGATACCCGCACATTCCGTATAACGCTTGTATGCGGAACTACGTGGCGGCCTGGCTCCCACATATCCTATCCTATGTGATTTACTTATACGCACTTATGTGAAACAATGTGCATCCTGAATATATAACTCTATGCCTGTATGATTGTATCTTGCCATGACATGCATGATTAATAGCTTACGAGTCTTTATGACTTACCCTTTCCCTTTCTCGCTTTAGATCCTAGCAAGGCAGTCCTCGCTTGACTAGTCGTGTTCGTGCTTGTGCCCTTTTGATTCGCCGTTGATTCTTGGAGAGGTGGTTTTGATGGCCTCTTATTCTTGTTTACCTTTTGTAAGGACGACGGGTTAAGCTACCAACTAGGCGTACTCGGGTATTTGTGTATAACTTGTTGTAAATCTTTGACTGCTAGTAGTTATACTTGTGGTACTTGTAACACTTTTTGGTGCCGGCATTGTGTAAGCCGAGCGTTGGTTTACTTGTTATTATCCCTCCATGTTTTAGTCTTCCGCTGAGCATGCTTTTAGCTCTTTAAGAATTCTTGTCCTTGAACTGTTAGATTGGGTTCCGGCTTGTAGTGTCGCCGAAGACTTGGTTATATTTGTTTAACTGCTTTATCGTTTAAAAGTTTTAAAATTTCCTACTGCTTGGTGCCGAGGCGTCTTGCGACTCAATGTTGCGTCACGTCGTTTTTGTGAATTAAGTACTTGCTTGTTTATTTGCCTACTTGTTTCCCTCCTTATTTGGGCGGTCCGACCCTCGGTCCCATCTCGGGCCCGGGCCGGGTCGCTACAATTACTAGCAAGAACTCTTAGAGAAACACTGTGTACTGTGTAGTGTAGTACTGGTATGAATTGGCTAAGAGGAGAGTAGAGGAAGGAGGGTTAGGGTTTGACACGTTAATTAGTGAGTTTGTACGAGTCATTTGTGTTTTTGTATTTGCATGGATTTTGTAGTTTTGTGTTAAGAGTCCATGAATGGTAAGCATTACTTTGTTAACACATAATTGATTCAGTTAGTTTATTTGATGTTTGAAAGTTGGCTTGTAATGAATCGGATTTGAATAGTCAAATTTATATCCGATTTATTTAAAAATTATTAGACTTGGATTAGATGATTATATTTTGATATTTCAAAGCCCGATTTATATCTTAAATTTTCGGATTCAGACCAGATTTTATTTGCCCTTTAATAAAATACTCAATAAAATTAATATTGATATATTTTTGCTGAATCAAAGGTCGAATAAAATTTAAAAATTCTTATTTTCAACTTATACAAACATGAATAACAATGTTTGTAAGATTTTAGAGTGCACAGAAAAATTTATATTGGTAAAAACCTGTGTAAGACAGTCTTACTGATATTTTTTGTAAGGCAGATCCTCTTTACTCGATTCACCGTGTATTGGTGAGTTGAGCTGTGAGAGAGTGGGGCTCTGTCTTATGACTTAAGATCCGTAAGACGGTTTTACATGAGACATACTCATTTATATTTAGTAGAATTAGTAATGATTAATCACTAAAAACTCAATATTAGTAACTTTTATACGTATAATATTAATATATTTTTATATCGGATCGGGTTGCAAACGGATCAGAACACCTTAATCTAAATTCGATTTGTTAACTTTCGATTATCGGATTCAAATCAAAATCAGGTAATCAAATTTAAAAACTAAATCCATATTTATAAATACATCGGATTCGGATCAAAATTCGCTCATTGTCCGGCTTATTTGAAAGTTTACAAGTGTTTTTATTATGTCTGTATTTGCATTTTGCAATCTTGTGGTTTAGTAACCGTTTTTTTTCACTTTCACCCCCTTAGCCTTTGGCCAATTATCACTTTTCCCTTGTAGTTCGAATTCTTCCTTCACTTGGTCCATTTTACCACTAATATACTGAAGGGATTTTTTTAAGTAAATATGATATCGTTGACATGATATTACGGCCAATTACATTACAAAAAGTCAATATTATTATTAACAATCTTATTCTCCATTAGCAATGTTGCTAATTTGTTGCATTGTTATTGATTGATAATATGAATACTGATGATACAAAAATCAGTTTTTGGCCGTCCAATTTTGTGTATAGGATATCTGAGCTTAATTGAATGGATTGGTTCTCTCTACAACCTGTTTAAAAACACAAACAACACCTTAGTTGGAATATAAGATTGGGCCTCGCGAAACCACTCCAATGTGAAAGTAAGTATTATTTGAGTCAATAAGAAAATTGACAAAGGTTCGAGACTGTAAAGAGTGTCTACCTTGTTTAGCATTTATGGGGGGTATTTATAAGTCCCCAATGACATAAAATTCATCTAGAATTCACTTTTGTAATTACCTAATAGATTTATAAGGAAATCTTAAATTGTAAACATGATAAACAGTTAGTCGTACAATTATCAAAACAGATATGATAAATATTCTGTTCGGATAATGAAACCTTTAACTTGTCATAAAAAAACAAGACTCTAAAATTCCCTTAATCGTAACCGAATTTAAATGGAGCACATCAAATACCAAATCAATAGCATCAAGGTTGCACTCAATATTTTGTTTGACTTCTGGTATTATGCCTAGCTCGTATCTTACCATTATGATGACGGGACTTTTTGGATTCTGCCTCCTATTGAGCTCGACTCAATTTATTTAAGGCTCGTTTGTTGTGGCTGATGACTTATAATTTATGATAAACTTGGTGGTGAATGACTTTGTATTAATCATGATATCTTGTTTGTTCAATTTGAAAAAACTTATGAGTTGTTATAATTATTTATTAAAAAAAACTTGAAAATTAGTATTCATATTTTTATGTATATTTCATAAAAGGATTAAATTGAGATAATCAAATATTTATTAATGAATAGTTGTCTTCATGTTTAAAAAAAAAAACCAAAAAAGCTTAAAATTTTGGCTTTTTGACTTTGACTTTTCAATCCATAAAGGATGTTGTACTTTACTTATTGACTTTTGGTTTATAAGCTGAAACAAACACTCTAAATATGGCTTTTCAAAAGCCAAAAGCCAAAAATCACTCTAAATAAATTATAACAAACGAGCACTTATTGGATCATTGTGTCTAATCATTCCAATTTGATTTTAATCGAATGTCGTGTTTGTATCGCGTAATTACCAATGTTGTATAGGAAATACTCCTTCGGATAAAAAGTCAATTATTTTATTTTAAAACGTTTAACTTAAAAAATCTATTTTAAAAAATTAATTATTAAAGTATAAAAATATTATTTTTATTATTAATAAACTACTAAAAATATCATTTTGTTAAAAAGTTTGAAAGACTGAATCTCTTTACCTAAAAGAGAGGGAACAACAAATTACAAATCTTAATCTCAGGTGTATGATTAATTAAATTCACCATCAATTGCTCTAGGATAAAGATATTTTTTAGGGTCATCAATTGAATATAATGTAAAAACAATGCTGAAAAAGTATATCTTTCCTTTTTTACCTATTTTAATTTAATTTAAAAAAATATATATATACTTTATAATCTTTTATTTAAGAAATTACTTATCAAAAAAAATCCTTTCACCTTCGTTTTCTTTGCTACTTAAAAGATGGTGAATCTCACTTGCACTTTGCACACAGGCTTCAAAGAAAATACTCCGTCCGTACCAGGCAAAAAATCTTCGTTTCAAAGTCAAACTTTTAAAAAAAAATAACACTTTTAATTACCTATTAATAATAAAATGATATTTTTATACCATAATTTTTTAAAATAAACTATTTAAATGAAACATCTGAAAATAGAATAGTGGACTTTTTGTTAAATAGAGTATACAATATACCATTATTCATAAGAAAGTCTTAATATGTGTGCCGAGTCGATGACTTTTATAGGAACGGAGGGAGTACAGCCTTCATATGCGAAGTGTTAAGTCTTTTTTACCACAATCTCTGCGTTTTAGCTATTAGCTCTTTTTCTTGCATTCCCGTCTTCCCTTATATATCGAGGAAATTCTAAAAATCCACAAAAAAAGGAAGAATTCCAATACAAACAGTTCCCTTACTAGCAACATTCGGCATGCACAATCCAGAATATCTTGTAGCTAATGGATAACAGGTTTAAGAGGATGAGCTCTCAATTCCGACAGTTGCAAGCTTGCCTCCAACTCTTCATCCACCTCTCCGACAATGCTTCTGCGTAAGGAAAGGAGTGGCAGCAACGAAAGTCAAATATACAGTTGCAATTCAACAATGTAATGGCAAATACAAACCGAAAAAATGAGTTAAAGAGAGACTTGTGAGAAAATGGGCCTACATGTTATCACCCCTTATGATGTACAGACCAAGCACAAGCTGCTGGACACCTTCCTGCACAACAGAAAAGCATGAAAAAATCAATGTACTACTTAACAATGACCAACTATTGTACTACATAGAAAGGTGAAAGCTCTTTGCAAGCACATGAATATGTAAAACAAGTTTTCCTCTTCAATTCAGATGGGAAAAAGACGAGAAACAGAAAAATTCACGACAGAAGGTCAATCAAATACTTATAGGTATTGCCGTATTGGGGGCAGTTGATAATGGGGTAATGTTTAATGGCTTTCAATGGTTTTCAGTTCCATGGCAACCTCCAAATCTTGAGCGGGTTAAAATTAATGTTATACGCGCTGTTCAGAATAAAAAGGTAGTGTGTATACAGATGTTGTTAGGGATCCTATGGGGAGATGGATTAAAGGTTTCGGTATGCATTTGGGTCATGCATCATCGGTCAAGGCAGCTGAGCTATGGGCAATTTGGAAGGAAGTGTTTGTTACAAGGGAGGACACCAGGACGGACATCAGAAAGTTATCATTGGGTCCAACTTGGGGGAAGCATTACAGGCATTACAGGAAAGGAGCACATCAGACCATGACTATAATATCATAGCAAAAATATTAGCCTATGTTGCAAGGTGGTGGAACTGCAGATTAGTTCATGTGTTGCAAGAAGCCAATGGGTGTCAGATGCTTTGGCCAGGGACTGTATTAGGAGAGAAGGGGAGTCTGGCCATATTCTGGATTCTCCTTGGTGTGTTCAGGAATGGTTAGACAGTGATTTGCTCAGTCATGGTAGAATGAGGCTTACATCTAGTAAGTCGTTCGTTTAGGGCTTTGGCCCTCCTTTGAACATAAAAATAAATAAAAAATATTGATAATGATAGGTATTACAGAAAAGAAAGGAAAAGGATTTTTTTTTTAGGTAAGTATGACCCCTTGTTGGTATGGGGATTGAAACCAAGGACCTCAAGGTCTTTGCTTGAGTGTCCTTACCATCTCTCCCACCCCTTGGGGTCAAAAAAAAAAAAAAAAAAGGAAAAGAAAACATTATATTTTGCCTCTTGCATTGCTGCCTCTCTTCCTAACAAGAAGAATTCCTTCAAAAAAATTATTGCCTTCCCCTCAAAAAATCCAGGACCAGATGTATCAGTGAAGACACATGGAAGTCTATTTAGATGAATGTAAACTCGGCCACATTAGAAAATACTAGACTGCATTAGCCTCCCTATTCTAAAATAAGTGTCTTAATCAAGAAATTGATTGTGCAAAAATGAGTCCATTTTCTAAAGAGGTTATTACACTCACCCCTTTGCCAATTATCATTGACCCAGAGTGCGCTTGTAATGGCTATAATATAAACACCAAGGGAAAAACATACATATGCCACTAAAATGACTATAGTGTCACTGTCAACTTTCCTAATTTCCGTGAAAAGCTGAAAATGAGTAGTAAGTAGAAGCAAGTAAATAAGAGTATTGACATGTCAAGGCCCATTACGCATAACCACAAGGCCCATTATTCATCATGCAATCATCTATCTATCAGTTGCACCAGATTCTCCCCTTTAGCACCTTTTTTTTAAATAAGTGTGACCCCTTGTTGGTATGAGAATTGTAACCAAGGACCTCAAGCTAGTGCAAGGCACCCCTTAGCACCATGTCATGAATAAGAAAGAAAATACAACCACAAGGCCCAAGGGGTACGAGAAATGACAAGGGCACTTAGGCAAAGACTGAGGTCCTTGGACTAAGGGGCCATATTATCTATCCAAAAAAAAAAGGGGGGGAAAAAAATACTCCCTCCATTCCGATGAATGAGTCCACATTTCAGAGTTCAATAATTAAGGGATATATTGGTATCCTTGGAGTTGGATATATTTATAAAATATTCTGAGCATCCCCAAGGTGGTTATATTACATGTGGAGCTAAAGTTGAAAGTTTTGAAAGTGGACTATTTAAACGGAACATCCCAAAATAAAATAATGGTCTCTTTAATCAAATCAGAGGAAGTATTTCTGAAACTTGAATGAAAACATTACTGGGTATCTATATTAAAAAACATCAAATTGACAAGTTTATGGCCCCCAAAGGAAAAATAAGAGAGAACAGACGGACAATTGAAATGGAGAAATGAACCGTTTTTCTAGAGCACCCAAGGCATTTATCCTCAAAATTTCAGACTAAGCACAGTCGAACAATCTTTCAGTAGTAAAAAAACAATTAACCAGGATCCATACTGGCAATCTTCAGAATGACAAAAATTCGAGACTGTGGGTGACTAATTAGCATTCTCAATAATCTTAGAGATCAAAAACCAGAAGACACCTAAATTGCAGATTTTAAATTAAGGAGTGGGGTATTGTTGGAAAACAGAGTTGGACCCAAGAAATAAAAACGGTCACATAATACCGAAGACACCAGTAAATCTCTAGAGTAAGCAAGCAATATAAAGAAAAGAAAATCTATTAGTATTATGAAGGAAGATGAACAACTTTCATTCTACTAAAGGAAATTATAAACCATACCATGATAATTGACATGTGACAACTGACAAGGAGAAGCATATCTAAATTCTTTCCACATAAAAAGTGCTCAAACCTTGGTAGAATAAACACGTTCATGAGATTCATCAAGAATTATATTTGTAGCCTGATCAAAACCTTTTAAAACACCCTGGGAAAAATAGAAATTAATAATAATTAGAAAAACAGTGAAATTTTTGTCTTTAAAAAAAAGTAAATGATCCAAAGTTCAAACTGAAGACTTTACCACTATATTACGACCATCATTTGTAATAACCGAAATAATTTCTGTTCAAAAACAAAAGGCATTAAACATTTGTCAGACAAAAATTAGAATTGCAAAAAGGATCAAGACGAGACTTAATAATACATACGATCCACAAGGGATTCAAGCCCTGGCCCTCCCGACATTCTGAACAGCAGTAGACAGGTGACACTCGACAAATCTGCAAAGTCTTAAATAAGAAAAAGATCATAGGCAAAAATTTACCTACAAAATAGAACATTCAGCTCGAGACAGTGAGCCACCATTGCAAATGGAAAATGCAAAATTGATGAAACTTGAAAGACTACTAGATAAACATGCTGTAACTATTTACAAAGATATTACTACGTCATTCTATTGGAAGGTGGTCACAAAAAGATAATAAGGCCCAAAGAGCTGATTATCAATAATACAATGACACAAGAAAAGAAAATTTCAATCCTTATACCTTGTACTTCAGTAATGGCCCAATTCCTAGATGATGTTACTTGTTATTCTTTACCACTCGTACACGTATATCTATGGCATGGCTTCTTAGAAGCGATTGAATATAATGACGCTAACAAAACCTTGATTTCCGATAGAAAAACCTCTAAATGATAAGCAGTTTCTTCTAGTTACCTTAAGGTCACAAACCATAGGTATTTTTTATGCTGACAGCAACAATAAATTTCTTCCATGTTATTTCCACTTTCCATGAGTAGGGGTGTAAATCCGAACCACCGAATCCATGAACCAAATCGAATCAAATCGAGCGGTTTGGTTCGGTTTTTCCGTCAGAGTTGTTCGGTTTGGAAAAATAAAAAACCAAGTGGTTCAGTTTGAGCTTTCTTATGTCAAACCAAATCAAATCGAACCACCCTTCTAAATATTTTTTTATATTATATAATCCCTAATTATTGATTTACTTTTTTTATATTTTTAATTCTTCCTTTGTGTTTGACAGTTACAGACCACATAGTCCTGGCCCATTTTCCAATGTCCTTCATATTGATATTTGATACAACTCATGAGCTCAAATTGCTCAATAGCCAATACACGAAAAGAACCTTAAATCTAATTACCGTTCAAAGTTGAAAAAACACTAAACATTCTAGCCTATTTGTTTTGTTTATTGGTGTTGCTCTTTATTCATTGAAGTTGATTAATTTTCTAAAGGTTCTAGTATCTTTGATAAATTAATGGGGTGTTACTATTGGTTTCAGCCAACTTTCAAGTTGATTAGTTAAAAAAAAATTGAAACCATAAAATCGAATCGAATCAAGTGGTTCGGCTCGGTTTGAGAAATTTTGAAATCGTTAAGGGTGGTTCAGTTTTAGCCCAAATCGAATTGAATCACTTACACCCCTATCCATGAGTATATAGCTTGAACATTTGTCAAAGGCAGAAAACGTCACATGTTTGTAGATTGAAGAAGAGCAAGAGTACAAAGGTATTCATGTCGTGCATAAGTATGACATAAACAATTATACTGATAAACAGGAAAGATGAAGAGCTAGTAAAGACATTTTTGGTGCTTCACACTGAACTGGCGGAGTACTAGAATGTACTCAAATCCATACTTTCAGCCTCACCCCTCCCCCCAGATACACACACCACTCACTGCAGCTTACATACTTTATCAGCAGGAAACTTATAGATGCGAGGACCGCGAGGTCCTTCACACTAGTTCCCAACATCTTCTAATGATAATGCTCCAACATTAGGTCACAACATGCCTCTAGTCTAAATATAAATACAATTGGCTTTAACACATTCCAATAATGAAACTGATTTTGATAGGTCTCATAAAAAATATTGATTCTGACAGCTCAGTAGCTCACATTTTCAACTAAAAGCAGAATTCTCTTATGTTTTGTAGTTAGATATCACCAAGGAAAAAAAATAAGTATTTCCTAACGCGAAAAGGAATCGCTGCAAAATTCATAACCTTTAGCTGCACGATGCTCCAGTCTCATCAACCTTCAAGTAGTCAAATAACCCCCCATATAGCAGACTTTTAATAAGAATTTTCATTCCTTTTGTGAGACCATTAAAGAAAAATATGAACGAGTGTCGGGTGATATGACCTTGCTTTGGACCGAATTGAATGGCAGAGAAGGACTTATGTAGCCAACCCCAAGTGAATGGGGACTAAGGCTGAGTTAAGTTGAGGCCTTTTGTAGTTTTCCTAAGCAGCGGAAGGCTTATTATCCTTCATCCTTGGCTCGGATCTTTGGCTAGGATCCTTGGATTAAGAGCTTTTGAAAACTCTTAAGTTGAAACAATCCGAATTTTCAAATCCAAATAGAGACCATGTATTGGAGTTGATCCAGTCTCCTCTGAGTAGCAAAACACGTGTCAATCATCTACCAACAACCCAAAAGGGTGCAACCCAGCTTCAGTCTTTCAAGGCCTCCACAAAGACATCCATAACTGCTCAACTCGTAAATTTTAGCAGATAAAGCCAATTTTGTAGAGGGAAAGGTTGCACCAAGTTACTACATTCAGACACGGAGGGCAACTAAAAGAAAAAATAATTCACTGATTTTATTTTGGTAGAAAGAATGATTCACTGAATCACTGATCACAATCAATTAAGAAGTCACTAAGTATGTGCCTTTTAATTCGAAAAACTAGAAAAAAACAAAGGACCCAAACTCGCATAAAGAAAGTATTACCCATGAACGAGTTCCATTTATGTTGTCAAACGATAATCATCATAAAATACACAAAAACTGCCAAAATTTTGAATTCATGTCAAGATTTGATTCAATAAAACTTCACAAAAACTACAATGAACTTAATCAGGGAAGAATCATCACCTCAGATTAGAGTCTGGAGTTCAGCGAACTCGTCTTCCTTCAGCACTGCAGGCCGTAAATGGGAGAGAGAGAGAGAGGGAGTGACTCAGTAGCTCAGTGGGTGGGGTGGGTAGTAGGAACGTCTTCGTCGTCGTCGTCGCCGTCGCCGGTGACTTTGGCTGGAACTGAGACCAGAGACTGAGAATTACTCTGTCTAGGGTTCGAAGTGGTTCGCCACTTCGTATGAGAAGGGAAAGCTGAGGCCGATTCTAAACACTCGTTATTTTTCAGCATAAAGTGGGTCACTTTTCAGCATAAAGTGTGTCACTTTACAACATAAAATGTGTCGCTTTACGTTTTTAATAAGAATTATCATTTTTTTCCTTTAAAAGATGTTACTCCCTCCATTTTCGAATTATTATCCTTTTTGACCCGGCACACTATTTAAGAAAAAATAATTGATGGTATTATAAATATTGGTGAAATGTGGGATTTCCTTTAATGCCCTTGAATATGTGGCCATAATTAAAGTATGTAGAAAAAGTAAGGATAAAGTGGTAAAAGGATTTTCTTAAAAGGGAAAGTTTTGATAGAAGATAATTATTTTTGATAATTTGAAGCCTTAAATACTTTTTATTAAATATGTTACTTTTGGTCTTAAACATGTCACTTTTGCTTTGAAAAGTACCACTTTATATTATAAATGAAAATCGTCATTTTTTGGTGTGAAACGGTGAAAGTGTCACTTTATAGCATTGAAAGTGTCAATTTGTCTTTATCAAAAAAAAAAAGTGTCAATTTGTCTTTATAAATTAAAATCATTAATGTTAGTTTTAAAGTCACTTTTTAGTATTAAATGCATTACTTTTTAGTTTAAAAATGTCACTTTTTAGTATTAAGAATGTTACTTTGCATTTTAATGAAAATTATAACATTTTTTTCCCTTGATAGTGTCACTTTTAGCCTTAAAATGTCACTTTTAGCCTTAAAATGCGTCATTTTTAGCCTTAAAATGTGTCACTTTTAGCCTTAAAATGTGTCACTTTTAGCCTTAAAATGTGTCACTTTTAGCCTTAAAATGTGTCACTTTAAACCATAAAATGTATCACTTTTAACCTTAAAATGTGTCACTTTTGCCTTTTAAATGTGTCATGTTTGGCTTTAAATGTGTCTGTCACGTTTGGTTTTAAATGTGTCACTTAGCATTTCGTCAAAGTCCGTTAGAGTCCGTCAAGCATTCTAAGGTAAATGAAGCTAACGGAGCTGATAGAGGATGAAATTGTAAGGTTTGGAAGGAAAAAAATTTCGGTAGCAAACTTTAAAAATGCAGGGACACCGGAGTAGAATGAGAAACATCTCATTAATGTGTTGTCACCCCCAGCAAGCTGACACGTGGCGAGGCCCTCCTTGTGCGACCCGCGAGCTTTATAGCTGGATCCGGTCGATCCATGGGTTTCAGCCCTATTTGTCCTTTTTTTTGCATATTTTCCCTCACATTTTGATCCATTTTATTACTAGGTAACCCGCGGTCTTTATTGATGGATTACCCGCTCTATCAACCTTCTTTCAGTGCGGTTGGAAGACTTTTGATGTGTTTAGGTTACTTGGGAAGGATCGGTTGGAGTTCAAGGTGGTGGAGAGATACAAAGGTCGTCCTCATGTGATAGTTCTTTCGTGCTTTGAGTTTGATATGCTCTGTGGGTGGTTAAGCAGATTTTCTTCTCCCAATGTCATTTGGTGGAAGAAGTGGCAAGATAAGAGAAGAGAATTTATAGTAGCAAAGGAGTCAAATGCTGCTGGGCGTTTCATCACAGTTTTGGTGAGAGGTCTTGGTAGGTCGGGTATGATTTGTATTCCAGAACATGTAGAAGATGCAGGTTGGGATTGGGTGGCAGATAAGCTTCGTCGTTTTGCTATGATTCAACCACTTTACGAAACAGGTCAGATCTAAGACATACAAGGAGGCAGCAGGAATTACACCGTCGCCGGATTTAATTTCGTGTCGTAGAGTCTTGAAGGGTGTAGATGAGGTAGATGTTCAGGTGGTTAAAAGCTCTTGCAAGGGTTCTTTGGCTTTTTTGGATAGATGTCTGGTAGGTAGAGTTGGTAAGTTGGATCATCTGCCTATTGAGGTAGCTGAGTTACAACATTGGGTTGATGCTAGATGGAAGACAGCAGGTGGTGTTAGAGTAGTGGCTATGTACGACGATCAGATCCTTTTTGAATTCTCATCAAACGAGGAAGCTCTTGTAGGTTTATGAAGCAGAAAACCTGGGTTGTTGATAAAAAGACTCTGTTCTTGGATTTCTGGAATCCGTTGACTGGTTGTTACCAAGAAGATCAAAAACCTAAGGAGGTGTGGGTTAGGTTCTTAGGTTTGCCGTCACAGCTTTGGGGAAGTCAAGTTTTTCGGTTTATTGGAGATGCTTGTGGAGGTTTCCTCTGCGTCGATGAAATCACGGCGGAAAGGAAGGATTTGCGTTGGGCTAGAATTCTTGTTCGTTTCACCTCTAATATACCGGGCTCTTTGATCGTTGGAGTTGGGGGTAAGAACTTTGTGGTACCGTTGTGGCCAGAGATTTCTACTTTTTGTTTACCTTGGGGCAAAATTAACACAGGCAGAAGTGGAGAGAGATTTGTGAAGTCAAAGTTTGAAGGAAGGAAGGGAGGTGGCTTTCACGCGCAGTCAAAGCAGGCGAGAGGTAGGGAGGGCCCTACAGGGGAGATTTCGGCTGTACGTAATAGTGGTCGTTCTGTCAAAGGCACGTGGTTTCAATCGAATTTAAAATTCAAACGCAAAGAGGGTGACGACGCCGTTTTTTGGAGAGCAAAACCAAAGCAACATCAGCCCAATAGTAGTGGGGTTACGGGCCATCTAGTGGGCCTCTAGAAGATGAAGATTTTGTTGAAGCATTAGTCCAACTTTTGATGTTTAATACCGAGTCTTTGGGCCAGGAGGTTGGTGGTGATAGTGGGCCGGCCATAGAAGAGGTTTCGGTGGGGGTAAATAGAGGGCCCTATTCTTATGAGTTTGTGGAGGGGTCCGAAGTTCAAGTTGACTATGTATGGAGTAAAGATCGAAGCCTAGTAGAAAGGAGGAGTTCGACTGAGAACAAGTTGTCCGACGTATCTCAAGAGACGCCGAGGTTCTTTTCCCGCCCGTGCAACTCGAGGGGGAAGGTCGACACTGGTTGTGACGTCGAATCATCGCCAACCTCCGCTTCGAAGGAGTCGACGGAGATGTCGGTAGAAAGGAGTGGAGCAGAGGGGTTCAAAAGGGTCGCGCCTAGGCTTGGGGGACATAATGAGGGGGATTCGACTGTAGGGCAATCGTATGGGAAGGGAATTGACCTTGATTTGTGTTCGCAGGGCTCAGGTTGGGAGTCAATCTCGGAGGAGCCTTTAAAGTGCACTCCTATTTCGGTTATTCTTCCCGAAGGTCTTGGTGCAGAGAAGGAATGCTCCAAGTGCATGAATTACAAGGATCTGTCACTTTGGGCGAGGAGAAGGGCTAAGGAAGGGCCTTGGCAGATATATGGGTGTTTCTTGTGGAGGGTTCGAAGATAAAATTATGGACCTCCTTATGGATATCCAAAAACAGTGGAGATCTTCCAAAGGTAACTGCTCTAAGCGCCAAACCGAAAGTCAGGGGTAAGCGGGATTTGAAGCAGTTGTGGTGTGGTCCAAATTATATAAGTCAAGGAGGGTTGCCGGGAATGGTAGAAGGAAACGATCTTATTAATTAATTGTTTCTCATGGATCTTCGAATTATTTCATGGAATGTGTGGGGTATCTATATTATAAAAAAGATGATGGGCTAACTGGCGGCCCTTAATCGAATTGTGTCAAACACAACTGACGGTCCAGATTGATTCGTAAATATGTGAGTTACATATAAACCCTTCAGTTATGAAGTTTTGTTTGAATTACCCCACTCTACAACCAATAAATATGTAATGACCCCTCAGTTATGGTTTTTTTTTAATTATCCTCTTCGCAACCAATTACGGTTACATGAATGCTTTCCTCTCCACATTTTTTTTATGTAGTGTACATTGATCCAGCCCCTACAAAATCTCAAGCATATACTAATTTATTCGCCTCATGCTCGATTCATACATTGGTCACGTCATTACTGACACTGTGCCATAAGCATGGGCACGAAATCTAGATTAATAGTATGAGGAAGCGACAGAGCATTAAGGCAATTCTCATGACCTCATTTAGTCCGCCTTCAAGAAACGAAAATGGCCTCTATTGATAGAAGAGTGGTGAATAGAGTAGGGGGTGGAAGATGGTTCAATTGAACTTTTGTTGGGGCTAATGGAGCTGCTGGTGGTATTTTGATTATGTGGGATAGGAGGGTAGTCTCTAAGCTTGATGTGGTAAAGGGTACATATTCAGTTTCGTGCTTACTGCAATCGATGGAGACGGATCATAGATGGATTTTTTCGGGGATTTATGGGCCTTGGCCCGATAATCTGAGGCAGTTGTTGTGGGATGAATTAAGGTTTGTTAGAGACATATGGGATGCTCCTTGGTGTATTAGAGGAGATTTTAATGTGGTTAGGCATCCTCACGAGCGATAGGGTTCAAGTGGGGTCACGCGAGCAATGACTTATTTTAATGAGTTCATTAACGATTTGGCTTTAGTGGGTTTACAGTTATCGGGAGGTAATTTCACCTGGTTCAGACATGGAGATAGGTAGCAATTTTCCAAAATTGATAGGATTCTCCTTTCCGCCAATTGGGACGATGGTTGTAGGGGTTCTTCCCAGTTTTGTCTCCCTAGAGTCGTGTCAGATCATTCGCCTCTACTGTTGGAGAGTGGTGGTTTGAAGAAAGGAAAAGCTCCGTTCAGATTTGAGAACATGTGGCTGCGTGAGCCGGATTTTTTGGATTGGGTGCGTTCTAAGTGGTGTTCTTAAATGATTAACGGGAATTCTGACTATATTCTTGCTCAAAAGTTAAAATTGCTCAAGGAAGACCTTAAAACTTGGAATAAAGAGGTGTTCGGGAGGATAGATATTAAGATTAAGCAAGTGAGTGAAGAGGTGAGAATTTTGGATGAGAAGGTAGGTTCGGGGGGTGGATTAACTGAATTGGAAGAGGTGGAGGCATACTGTTTTGAGAAGTGAGGCAGAGTTTGCTGATTAAGGAAGAGATTTCTTGGAGGCAGGAATCTAGAGTGCAATGGCTTAAAGAAGGGGATAGAAACACCAAATTTTTTCACAAGATGGCGAGCATGCATAAGAGAATGAATCAGATCAGAAATATTTCGATTGATGGTATTCTGTTGGAGGATCAGCAGGACATTAAATAGCAGATTTTTATGCAAGTCTTTATGCAGATGAGGGGATTTGGAGGCCGAAATTGGATGGACTTATATTTAATGTTCTGGGAGATGCTGACAGAAGTTTGTTGGAGGCTCCTTTCTCTGAAGAGGAGGTGGTGGCTGCGTTGCGAAGCATGAGCGGGGATAAAGCTCTGGTCCAAACGGGTTCACAATGGCTTTTTTCCAACAGTGTTGGGAGGTGGAGAAAGTTGACGTTATGGAGGTTTTTAAATATTTTCATGAGAATAAATGTTTAGAGAAAAGTTTTAATGCTACATTCATTACCTTAATTCCGAAGAAAGTGGGAGCGACTAATGTGGGAGACTACAGACCGATTAGTCTGGTTAACAGTTTCTATAAATTGTTAGCCAAGGTTCTTTCTTTGAGATTAAGGCAGATTTTGGGGAAGTTGATTTCAGATTCTCAACACGCGTTTGTAGGGGAGTAAGCAGTTATTGACGCTTCCTTTATAGCTAATGAAGTCGTAGATGCTAGATTGAGGAGTGGTGTTCCGGGCCTTTTGTGCAAACTTAATATAGAGAAAACGTATAACAATGTGAATTGGGATTTTCTGCCCGTATTTATTAGAAAGGATGGAGTTCAGCGAAAAATGGATTGAGTGGATTCGGTTTAGTATTTCTACAATCCATTTTTCATTTCTGATAATGGGGAACCTGCGGGTTTTTTTCGAATTCCAGGGCCTGCGCCAGGGAGATCCTCTTTCTCCTTTGCTTTTTATTTTGGTAATGAAGGTGCTGAGTAGACTTTTAGATAAAGCAGTGGCGGAGGGCTTCATAAGTGGATTTAAGTGTGGGTCGCTCAGGGGAACGAAAGTATTGGTTTCTCATCTTTTTGCGGATGATACGCTTATCTTTTGTGACGCTGAGATTGAATAGTTGGGGTATCTCCACTTGATCCTTTCTTTCTTTCAGATGGTGTCGGGTTTCAGATGGGGAAAGGGGGCTTAGGAGTTAAAAATCTCAAATTGTTTAATGAAGCCCTGCTTGGGAAGTGGTGGTGGAGAGTAAACATGGCATACGGAATCACTTATTGTGGAAAGGTATTAGTAAAGGCTGGAGTGCTTTTGGTAGGAATATTTCGTCCTAGATTGGGACGGGGGCGACGGTGAAATTTTGGAAAGACTTATGGTGTGGAGACGAGGTATTATCCAGATAATTTCCAGAGCTCTTCTCCTTGTCTAGGGAAGAGAATAGTTTGATCAGCTCGATGCTCTCTTTAGAGGGAGGTCGAGTATCTTGGAACCTGACGTTTAGAAGAAATTTTCAGGATTGGGAGATGGATTCGGTGTCAAGATTTTTAGAGCTTCTTTATGCTCAAAAAGTTGGTTGCGAGACTGATAGGGTGGTTTGGAGAGAGTCGAAGGACAGCAAATTCGCAGTGAAAGATATTATTCCAACTTGTTGGATAAATAAGGGTTACCTTTTCCTTGGAAGTCGGTATAGAAGACGGTAGCTCCAAGTCGCGTAGCCTTTTTTGCTTGGGAAGTGGCAAACGAGGTTATTCTAACCGGGGATAACATGAGTAAAAGAGGAATGATGTATGTTAACAGATGCTTCTTGTGCAAGGAGAGCGAGGAGAGTGTAAATCACTTGGTTTTGCATTGCCCCGTGGTTGGGGAATTGTGGAACCTTTTGTTCCGCTTGTTGAAAGTGGAGTGAGTGCTCCCGAAGGCCTCCAAAGATTTGTTGTGGAGCTGGAGGTATTTTTGGCAAAGGAAGGAAAGAAATATTTTGTGGAAAGTTGCTCCGTTGGGGGTGTGGTGGATAATCTGGAAGGAAAGAAACCGGAGAGCTTTTGATAATAAGGAAGGATCTATTTCAAATATGAAGAGTGCTCTGATTCATCTCCTGTTTGTGTGGTGTGTAGGCATTCACGTACTGCCCTGTCTTCCTTTTTTGTAGATTTTGTGCAGAACTTTCCTTTACCTTAGTTAGTCTTTTGTCCTTTTATACTTCTATGTAAATAGGACGTGTCACCTGTTTTGATGCTATGATATATATTCATTTACCTTTATCAAAAAAAGAGCATTATTCTCCCGGTAGGGACAGTGGCTGATGTTGAACTTTTGGCATTGGTTTTTGGGTGCACATACGCGAAGCTCCCTTCGTCCTACCTAGGTTTGCCGATTGGAGCTCCTTATAAGGATAAGGCTATGTGGAATCCGGTGGTAGAGAGTTGATCGGGGCTTGGCAAGGTGGAAGAAACAGTTGTTGTCTAAAGCTGGAAGGTTAACCTTGGTGAAGAACTCTCTATCAGGTATTCCCACTTACTTTTCATCGGTGTTTGTGATGCCCGGCTCGGTTCGTAAGAGGATAGAAAAGTTGGAGAGGGATTTCCTTTGGGAAGGGTAAGGGGAAGAGCATAAATATCATCTGGTTAAGTGGGCGTCAGTGTCAACCAGTATTATGGAAGGAGGCTGAGGGTTGAAAATTTATAGCTTGTTTAATGCAACTCTTCTTGGGAAGTGGTTGTGGCGATATTTGGTGGAGCCTAATACTTTGTGGCGGAGAGTTGTGGCTCGTAAATATGGGGAGAGGGAGCATGCATGGTTTCCGAATAGAATGAATAGTTCTTTTGGTTCAGGAGCTTGGAAAGGGATTTGTAAAGGGAGGGGGATGTTTGATAGAAATATTTCGTTTGATCTAGGCAATGGTTCGAAAATTAGATTTTGGAAAGATGTTTGGCGTGGGGAGGTGGAGCTTTGGAGGCTTTTCGCATATTTATTTAACTTGGTTGTAGATAAAGATATTATGGTAAGCTCAGTGCTTCAGGTGAATAATGGTAACGTGGTTTGGTATCATGTGTTTCGAAGGAATTTTCAAGACTCGGAGTTGGAATCAAATATATTATTTTTAGCTCGTTTATATTCCCTCCAAGTAGATAACAACAGAGATGATAGGGTTGTGTGGGGTTTTTGAAAAATAAAGTCTTTTCTATCAAGTCTTATTATTCGGTGATCGTGGGGAATAGGGTTCCTCCTTCCCATGGAAGGCTATTTGGAAGTCTCTTGCCCTTGCCCGTGTGAAGTTTTTTGCGTGGGAGGCATGTCTTGAGGCCATTCTTACCGGAGATAATCTTAGGCGGAAGAAGATCTATATCAATTGGTGCTATATGTGTAGAGACAGTAGCGAGAGCACAAATCATCTTCTTCTTCACTGTAAAGTTGCGACGAATCTTTGGAACTTGGTGTTCAATATTCACTGGGTGATGCCTAGATCCGTGAAGAAGCTTCTCTTGTGTTGGCCCTTATCTAATCGCAGGAGGAGAAATTCCGTTTGGGAGGCAGTCCCTCTTGGTTTATGGTGGACTGTTTGGTGCGAGAGAAATAATAGGGCTTTTGATTGTGTAGAAAGGACGATGGACCAACTAAAGGATCAAGCGCGCTATCTCTTTCACCGGTGTTATGAAATTTGGTTTGGTGAGGCAGATTTCTTAAATCATTCTTTTGTGGACTTTGTTAATAGTATCAGTCTTGTGTAGTGCGGTTTTGTATATGCCCTGTGTACATGGTTGCGCCTCCTTTTTGGCGTTGTTATTAATATATATCCTTACTTATAAAAAAAAAGACCGTCTTATACAAATTTTTGCCTATATATATATATACATACTTAAATGAATGAATGATATAAATTTACTAATTTAATTTGTCTTTGTTTTAGTTTATTTAAACTTGGTGTTTTCAATTGCTACTTTGATGTATATTTTCGTGTTTTATGATTTCTTTTGAAAGTAAAAAATATACGCCAAATTTGTACAAAACACAGAGTTTCCCCTAAAAAAATAGGACAATTATTTAGGAAGAGAATAAGGTATTTCGGGTAACCCTACCTTTTCAAAATATTCATATTGGCCACCATACTCATAAATTATTCAGTTAGGCCACCAAACTATAATATCGTCAACAAATTGCTTCATTTTTTTCGTTAATTTTTGCTGGTAAATGGGTATGAAATACTCATATTACTAATTGCCCCTTCAATTAACTAATTTGTGTGAACAACTATGGTAAAAAAAAAAAAGATCTTTTGCACCACCCCACTTTTCCATAATATTCGTATGTCACCCAACTTTTTTAAATATTTGTATTTAACACCACCCATTTTATTTAAAAAATAGAGCTAAACACATGATTCATATTTGATAATTTACCAAAAATATTAATAAAATAAGTGTGGGTTTTAGTTTATAATATAAACTTACTGAATTTCCTATGGTTTCTCATATCGTAAAAAACTTTTAAGAAAATATTGAATTTACTACGGTTACCGTAGCGTGAGAAACTATTAAATTAAAATCACACTTGTTTTATCAATATTTGTGGTAAAATTATCGAAAACAAATCATGCATTTAACTTTCCTTCCATCTTTTTTTAGAAAATGAGTGTTGCTTGATACAAATATTTTGAAAAAGTAGGGTGATTTATACAAATGTTTTGAAGTAGGGTGACTGAATCATTCATTTTGGCACTAATGTTAATCGGTCCAACCCTGTCGGTTTCGGTCCCTACTCGGTCGCGGTTTAAATGAACCACTAAAAATGTGAACCTAGCCTTGCCTCTTTCGGTTTCGGTTTTAAATGGTCACGGATTACACCTAAACAAAATTTAAAAATTATATATATATAAATATAAAATTAAAAAATAAGAAGTTAAGAACAGAGCAAGAGAAGCATACATTGGAAAATAAGAAGTCAACAAAATTCAATCATTTCCCTCTGATTTAAGCAACCAAATTAGAAATCAAAATCTAACACTCGCCGAGGACTCACAAGAAATTACTTAAACCAACAAAAAGAAATTATTTTTCCCAGCAATTGTAGAGTCAAGCTAAAGCACATCAATCATAAGAAAATTATTTTTCTCAGCAGCCCTGCTCACAATCACAGTGCTCAGCAACATTAATACATTATGACACACAATTTGAATACCACATTCTTTCTAGGCAAGGGTGAAGGGTCCAACTTATAAGAAAATAAGGCAGCAACTTAGTATAATTCATACCCAATAAGAGCTCAGCTGACTCAATAGTTAAGTTTGAGCAAACAATTTCAAGCACTCGCGCACGCATCCGAATTTACTAATTACTAAGGGATTCCAAAATCGAGCCTAGGATCTGGAGAAGGAGAACTCACAAGAAATTACATAATTAGCGCTTAATTACTTACAGTTTGAAAGGGGCGAGGACGAGGAGCCGAGGATCGAATGGCGATTGGCGAACTCACTGGTCGACGGCGACAGGGACGAGTGACGACGGAAGCGATGAAGTCTGACGACGGCGAAGGCGACCGCCGGAGTGCCGACTGGTCTGGGCGACTGGGCCGTCTTGCTCTACTCTCTCGCTCTCGCCTCTCTGCTCTCTGTGACTGTGACTGAGGAATTAGGTTACGGGCTTACGGCTTGGTCAAATGAGACACAATACAATCCGTTTGTTTGTTTTCGGGGAATTTACAAAACTGGCGAGTCAAATATTACTCGTCATTTGTAGCCTCATTTAAAAAATTATTTTTTTATGATTTGATTTATTGATAAATCTCTTAATATTCAAAATCATTAGTTTATCAAGTGATCGACAGATCGACCAAATAATTTACACTAATTTATATAAAATAATGTAAACCACTTGATCGTGATTTATCAATAAACCAATATAAATCACTTTGTCAATAACTGGTTTATAAGGTCGACCAAGCATTTTATGATCAAAGGTCATATATCTTCATCAACCGAATTAAATGGTCATATTTGATTAATGTCACTTGTTTTTAACCGGTGGACCAAACCGGAGCAGGTTGAAGCTGTCAAAACCCACGAACCTATAGTTCCATCCCGTTTAGCCCGAAAACTAAAACGGTTTGGAATTTTCGAAACCTAATCATGAAACAGTCCTATTTAATAGATTCAGACCTGCGGTTCTCGACCATATTAACATCTCCTTTAATATAGTTGTTCACATCAATTAGTTTATCGTAGGGATAAAATTTATAGTTCATACCCACTTAAACACAAAAATTAACGGAAACTAAATAATGGGACTATAGGTTGACAAAATCATAGTTCGTTGCCTTAACCAAATAATTTACATGTACGATAATCTATATAAATATTTTAGAAAAGTAGGCTGAGCCGAACGATCTTTTTCCCAAAAGGCATAACGAAGTACATGTACTAGTGTGAATTTCTATACACTATTCATTTATAAAAAATTGTCAAGTTTAACTTGGCATAAATGTTTTTTAAATTAAATTTATTATAAATACGATGATAAACTGTCCCGAAAGGAAATATGATTGACTATCACTCTTTTTTTCTAAATTATTGTCATATTTGACTTTTTTGAATCAAACTGGCTGTTTTTCAAATGACGTACATATTTTTAATTTTTCAAAATCATAAAATACACAATTTATAATTCTGTAAAAAGTACTTTCATACGAATTATGTCTATTAAGATATTGAAAAAATATATATATGTAAAATTTGTTATTCGAAAAACAATCAATTTGACTCAATAAAAAATTGAACATGACAATAAGATAGTAACTAATGGAGTATTTTTCAAAGATACTCATATGTGAGTATGATCATCATTTAAAGTGAGAATCAAATAAACGGTAAAACATATCTTTCAAATAAGGAAACACGAGGCAAAACGTACCTTTGGGATACTAAATCTTGCAATATGACCACCGAAAAGTTTAAAAATATTATTATAGTCACTGTATATTTGTTACGTTACGCTGCAAGCGAGCCTACTTTTTACAGACGTTAAGCTCTTAAGTCTAAGTCAAATCCTTTTATTGCCCCTCTAAATTGACAATTAAAAATACAAATAAAATGATTGATTAACTTGAATGTTCTTTCTGTTGTATTTGCAAAATTGTCATTTCAAACTTCTACTGTGCATTAATATAGTACCCCTCTGTTCTGGATAAATATTTATATTTTCTATTTTGAGATGTCTTAACTAATGTTCCTAATGAGTTTTTGATAATAAGTTATATCATTTTCCCAATATACCCTTAAACATTCATTTAATACCAACATGGCATATCCTAAAACGACACTTATTTAGAATAGTGAGACTCAACTAATGCTAATCCTAACCACTTTTAGCCAAAAACCAAGAAAAAATTAAAGAGAAATTGGTATTTGATATAAACTTAATGGCTAAACTAACGTCCTTAAAAAAATTGTTCGCTTGTAGCGTAACTAATGTACAATGCCCAAAATACCAATTTAAAACTTTCAGTGGTCATATTGTCAGTTTTTGAAATATTGGGTGGCCCACCAAAGCTGCATTGTGCCAAAAGCTACTAAGGTGGGACAATTTGTTTTTAAGGACCTAAAATGGAAAAAGAATTGTTTTTTTTTCTTAGGAATGGACGGAGTATTGTATTTAGATATTAATCACGTTAATGTATATGTAAAAGTAAAATATATAGAAATCATTTTCCTCAACTAAAGTTAAAACAAAAAACACTAAATATTTATACTCATTTGAAGACCGAGGAAATAATATTTTTTTTATCACTCAAATATTCCTACTCCCTATGTTCTTAAATAATCGCATGTTTGACTCGACAAATAGATTAAAAAAATAAATGACTATATTAAAAAGATTGATATAATATGTAATATTCTTTAATGCCCTTATTGACATGGTCATAGTTAAAGTAGAACCGGTAAAGTGATAAAAATGTTGCTGAACCATGCTTGATTTACTTAATCTTATTAGAATTAGTGTAGATAAATCGTACTTAAGTTAAAAATATATTTTATAGCTAAACTTATCAGCTAGTTGTAAACCTTTATGTTATTAACTTTCATCAGCTAACCGACATTTCTATGTTGACTAATAACCAAAGCTTGTTGTGTAAGCCTTATTTTGAAAAGTGTCAACTTGTTTATTTCCTTTTAAAAACAAACATGCCTTTTGTTTTTCTCATTACTAACACTTTTTTTTAAGCTTTAGTTTTTCTTATTTTTACAAGTTAACTATTGCATTTAATGCTCTTCATGCAACATAGTGTCTAACATGTTTTATCAAGTTGTATTATTGATGATCATAGCTCTCAATTTCAAATTATGGCCTTATGATCAAGTCGGCCTATTTAAAGCCCTTGAAGTAAACATGAAGAATAATTAACTAATGCATTCAATATTTTCTCAAGCAATTACTCTCAACTTGAAGTGTCTCGGCCTACTTAACATTTACTAGGAATCTTTCGATACTTATTCCTTAGATCACAGCCAAGCAAGGAGACAAGCGTGAGCGAGAGTGCAAAGCCGAAGTGCTAGAGGTTGAAATTCTTTTGGGGTAGCATTCTTGGTTTATAATGGTTGTAGCTGCGCTACTTATTCCGCTGTGTAGGAAGAGTAGTCTTCCTTTGTTTTGTAAACATTGGGAACTAGTAACGTTTGTAACCTTTGGTTAGTCTTTGGGAGACTTATGTATATAATCTTGTGTTTTCCAAAATATTCTTTCTTTAGTTTTAATGACAGGGTTTAGCTGTGAAAACAACCGGTTGATACATTCTAAGTTGAGTCCTACGTAGGGGCTGATTTGGGGCGTGACAATTTTGGTATCACAGCATGGTTAGGGAGTTAGAAGTTATGATCTTGCTTATGAGTGTGTCTCTTAATTGTTTGTCTTGGTTTAATTGTGGGTTGGTTATGTGTAGGTGGTGAGATGGCGAGACCTAGGGGTCGTCCTCCTCGTGTTCCTCGTGGTGTACATATAGTAGCATCGGGTGTGATGGGTAAACCTAGTGTTGAGGAGAGTCATCACAGTAATTCTCATAATCAACGTGTAGGTGGTGCTGCTCGGAATCCATCTAACGAACGTATGGAACATATTTATGAGGCTATCGAAAGACAAGGGGCTGATATTGAAAGGTTGGTTGCAGCTATGGCTCAACAACATGGTAACCAAAATGCGGATAATCATCAGAATGTGGGTGAACAAAATAATCAGAACAATGTTGAGAATAGAGATCGACCACCAGCAAATGCAGGTATGATATTGGGTACAACAGCATTAGAAAGGTTTCTCAAGTTGACTCCGAGGGTTTATAATGGGGAACCTGATGCTGCGAAGGTTGAGGCATGGTTAGAGCATATGGAGAAATTATTTCAACCTCTTGGATGCTCAAGGGAAGTGAAGGTGATCTTTGATACTTTTAAACTTGATGGAGTTGCAAATCATTGGTGGACTTTGGTGAAGAGTAAATGGGATCGAGATGGTACACAACAAACTTAGGAGAACTTTTTACCCGAATGCAGGAAAAACTTCATACCAACAGTTGTGCAACAAGTGAGAGAGATTGAGTTTCTAAATCTGGAGCAAGGAACAATGAGGGTTAACCAATATGAAGCAAGGTTCACTCAATTGGTTCGATATAATTCTCATCTAGTTTCTATGGAGGAGAAAAAGACTAGGAAGTTTGTAAGGGGTTTGAAACCAGAGCTGCGAGATAAATTGGTTCCATTTGACTTTGTGGATTATAACTTGGCAGTGAATAGGGCATTGTTTGTGGAGAGTGATACCGAAGAACAAAGATTGAAGCGATCGTCAATTCCTATTCCTCAATCAACACCAGTAAGTGTGAAACAACAAAGTAATTATAACAACAACATGGGGAATTTTAATGCACCAAGTGGTAAAGGGCAAGGGAATTACAACAATAACAGGAGTGGAGGATTTAATAACAGGGGAAGTGGGGGTCAAAGGCAACAACAAGGGCAATATCAGGGACAGAGGCAAGGGCAACAACTGGCAACAAGCTTTAAGAACAACACGTAGTACAAGCACAAATGACAAACCGCAGGAGGTTGTACTTTTTGTGGCTCGCCTTCACATGTTGTGGAGAACCTGGCGCAGCAAGTGCATCGGTTGTGGTCGGGCTTGGGCATTACCGCAAGGATTGTCCAAAGTGGAAAAGGTAGTCATCACAGAGTCAGACTCAGTCTACCTCAAGGGTTAAAAGAGGGGGAGATGGGAAGCCTAAAGTCCAGGGGCGAGTGTTTGCCTTAGACCAACGTGAGGCTCTTGAGTATACTTCGATTGTGGGAGGTATACTTTATGTTTTTGAGTCTAGAGCTCGAGTTTTATTAGACCCAGGCTCATCTCATTCATATGTGGCATCACACTTTGTTGATAAATTACATATACAACCTTGTGTGTTACCTTATGTGCTAGAAGTATCAACCTCGATGGGGGAATGCATGGTTGCAAGTGTGGTGTATAAAACTTGTGATGTGTTTGTGAATAAGTGCAAATTACCTGCTGATTTGATTGTGTTTCCAATTTGGGATTTTGATGTCATCCTTGGGATGGACTGGCTATGTGAACATCATGCTCATGTAGACTGTTATCATAAACTGGTCATGTTTACAATTCCGAATCATCCTACATTACAATTTTGGGGGGAAAAAGGGGGGAGTAGAGTGCATGTTATATGTGCTTTGCAGGCGAAAAAATTGATCTCCAATGGATGTACTGGGTACTTGGCTCATGTTTATGATGGTAGTAAAGCTACAATTAAGCTAGAGGAGGATGTTCGTATTTTGTGTGAATATCCTGATGTCTTTCCTGATGATTTTGCTTTGCCGCCTGAGTGGGAGGTAGAGTTCAGTATTGAATTATTGCCAGGCACAACTCCAATCTCAAAGGCTCCTTATAGAATGGCTCCAACAGAGTTGAAAGAATTGACGGTACAGTTGCAGGAATTGCTTGATAGGGGTTTCATTAAACCTAGTGTTTCACTGTGGGGTGCACCGATATTATTTGTCAAAAAGAAGGATGGGACACTGCGGTTATGTATTGATTATCGACAGCTTAACCAAGTGACTGTGAAGAATAAGTACCCATTGCCACACATCGATGATCTTTTGATCGCCATGGGTGCGTGGTTTACTCGAAGTTTGATTTACTTAAGTGGTTATCATCGCTGAGGATTCGAATCGAAGATATTCCAAAGACTGCTTTTAGAACGAGGTATGGGCACTATGAATTTATTGTTATGCCTTTCGGGTTGACTAATGCACCGGCTTTCTTTATGGACTTGATGAATCGTGTTTTCCAACCCTATCTTGATAATTTTGTGGTGGTATTCATTGATGATATTCTCGTTTATTCTAAGTCTTTAGAGGAGCATGAATATCATTTACGTTTGGTACTTGAACTTCTTCTGAGAAACAGCTTATATGCCAAATTTAGCAAGTGCGCTGGCTTGAAGAAGTCACTTTTCTGGGCCATGTTATATCTAGAAATGGTATTGCAGTTGATCCTTCAAAGATTGAGGCAATGATTGAGTGGAAACAACCTAACACAGTTACTGAGGTACGCAGTTTTCTAGGTTTGGCTGGTTATTACAGGAGGTTTATTGAAGGATTTTCGAAGATTGCATCACCATTAACCAATCTTACTCGAAAGAAGACTTCTTTTGTGTGGGATGACAAATGTGAGAAGAGTTTCCAAGAACTTAAGCGTAGATTGACTACAGCTCCTATTCTTGCATTGCCTGACGGGAATGACCATTTTACCGTGAATAGTGATGCTTCTAAAGATGGTTTGGGATGTGTACTGATGCAGAGTGGTAAGGTGACTGCTTATGCTTCAAGAAAGTTATCTCCAGCAGAGCTAAATTACCCTACCCATGACTTAGAACTGGCCGCTATTACCCTACCCATGACTTAGAACTGGCCGCTATTATCTTTGCATTGCATAAGTGGAAACATTACCTATATGGGGCTAAATTTGAAGTGTATACAGACCATCAAAGCCTGAAGTATCTTTTCACTCAAAAGGAATTAAACATGCGTCAACGAAGATGGATGGAAAGACTGAAAGATCATGACTGTACTATTATCTATCAACCAGGGAAAGCTAATGTAGTAGCATATGCCTTAAGTAGGAAATTATATGTATCTTGTCTATTGGTTCGTGAATGGAAGATGTTGACGGATGTCTGCCAATGGAATCCTTGTGAATCTCAACATGGAGTTATTTTCGCTAATCTTCTGGTAGAACCAACAATCTTATCTTTGATTCGAGATAAGCAAGAGCACGATCTTGAGTTACAAAAGATTGTGAAGAAACTTAAGGAAGGTGAAGAGGCGGAATTTCATGTTCATACTGATGGATTATTGAAATACAAGGGATGTATGTGTGTTCCTAGTAATGATGAGATTAAACGACAAGTGTTGGATGAAGCCCATAAATCAAAGTATACTATACATCCGGGGAGTACCAAAATGTATAAAGACTTGAAACGTGATTTTTGGTAGAGTAACATGAAACGTGAGATTGCTACCTATGTCGCTAAGTGTTTAACTTGTAAACAGGTGAAAGTTGAACATCAACGATCGTCAAGGTTACTTCAACCTCTTGAGATACCAGAATGGAAGTGGGAGAATATTGCTATGGATTTTGTGACAGGACTTCCAAGAACCAATCGTGGTTGTGATGCATCATGGGTGATTGTGGATAGATTTACCAAATCAGCTCATTTTCTGCCAGTTAAGATGACTTTTACTTTGAATCAATTTGCTACTTTATATATCCATGAAATTGTGCGACTTCATGGAGTACCTGTGAGTATTGTATCTGATCGGGATCCTAGATTTACTTCAAAATTTTGGCAAGCATTACAGGAAGCTTTAGGGACGAATTAAGTTTCAGTACTGCATTTCATCCTCAAACAGATGGCCAATCGGAAAGAACTATACAAATTCTTGAAGATATGTTACGAGTTTGTTCTATAGACTTCAAGGGAAGTTGAGATACTTATCTTCCTTTGGCTGAGTTTGCTTACAACAATGCCTATCGTACCCAAGATAGGAATGGCACCGTATGAGGCACTGTATGGTAGAAAGTGTCATTCTCCTATTTGTTGGGATGAAGTTGGGGAAGCTAAAATATGGGGTCCTGAGATAGTGCAAGAATCAGCTAATCAGGTAAAGGTAATTGGAGATAGACTTCTTACGGCTCAGAGTCGCATGAAGAGTTATGCTGATAACCGTAGAAGGGATCTTGAGTTCGGCGGAGATCATGTCTTTTCTTTTTCAAGATTTCACCTTCGCAGGCGTGAAGAGATTTGGGAAAAAGGGTGTTAACTCCAAGATACATTGGTCCTTTCGAAATTCTCGATAGAGTGGGGCAATTGGCTTATCGCATAGCATTGCCACCATCACTGAGCGTGTGCATGATGTCTTCCATGTTTCTATGGGCGTAAGAATATATTCCGCATCCTTCTCATGTGTTAGAGACGTAACCTCGCTAATCTTCGCTTGATTTATCATATGAAGAGCAACCAGCCTCGTATTCTCGACTATAAAGAGCAAGTCTTGCGAACTAAAGTGATTCCTATGGTTAAAGTGTTGTGGAGGAGTCACACAATAGAAGAAGCAACATGCGAAAGTGAGGCAGAAATGAAGAACAAGTACCCTCAACTATTTGATGATAACTGGTAAGAATTTATGGACTAAATTCTTTTAAGGGGGAGAGGGTGTAACACCCAAGTATTTTGAAATGCATTCTAACCTTAATAGCATGATAATAAATTGTTAATGTGTGTTAATTGATTGAATAACATGTATATGTTTTGAATTCCAAGTTAAATAGGGTCAGTTGATACCCTAATATGGAAGTTTGTTGTGAATTTTCCAATGTTAGAATAAAACTTCAAAACATCTAAGGTGCGAATATTTCCCACCCAGTGCGATATATTCGAATTGTAATTGTCTTAACATTTTACTTTCATGGGTGCGAAATATTTCCCACCCTAGGTGCGATTGTTACTGCTTTCAAATCAGGTCAGCAGTGCAAAATATTTTGCGGGTGTGAAATATGTCCAACCCTGGGTGCGAAACTTGCTGAAATTTGTTGTATAGTTGAGATCAATTTGACTAATCATGATTAGTTAGGGTTAAGTATAATTAATTAGATTAATCACGATTAAGGGGTCTTAAGTATGATTAATTGTGTTAATCAAGATTACTTAGCTTAATCTTGGATTAATGTCAACCAAAGAGGTTGTGACACCTCATGCTTTGTGTGGGGACCCTTCCACCTTTATCTTCACTGAATAAAGCC
>CM028384.1:896057-996768 GCA_013146195.2 Codonopsis lanceolata | reverse complement strand
ATCGGAAACTCCTGTCCTCGGTGGCTCCAACTTAGTCTTTGAGAGGAGTTCTCTATAAGGTAAGAATATCCCATTTGAGAAAGAAAAAAATCAAGCTTATTCAAATAAAAGCTTAAGAACCCTAAAATAGTGTCATGTTTGTTTCATTCATGTTGTATGGAAATTTTGTGTTTATGTATTTGTGTAGAATGCTGTATTGGCACCTCACTGGAACTTGAACGCACACAGCATAATCTATATCACAAGAGGAAATAGCCGACTCCAAATTGTCGGAAACAACGGAAAGGCCGTGTTCGACGATGAGGTTCGAGAGGGTCAACTTCGTGGTCGTGCCACAAAACTTTGCGGTGGTGAAGAAGGCCGGAAACCAAGGATGCGAGTGGATCGCGTTGAAGACCAACGACAACGCAATGACCGCCGGCTTCGCAGGAAAGTTCTCGGTGATCGATGCGTTCTTGGGAGGACGTGTTGGCGAATTCATACGACATTTCAAGGGAGCAAGCTAGGAGCTTGAAGAACAACAGGCAGGAGGCAATTCTGTTCAGTCCTGGTTCTAGGTCTAGGGATGTTTAAATATTTTGGTACGAGTTTGAATGAATAAATATGGGATGGGGGACTTAACTATATATATATAAGGTTGTCTCTTAGGAAGTTATTTTTAACGGGATATGGGGTTTGTTGAATCTGAGTTAAATATGGCCTATCAATGTATTATATTTCATTTTGATAAATAAAAGCTCTTGTTTTATAATATAAGAGTTTGCAGTCCAGTTCTTGTCGATCTTGTCAAGCATTCTATATATCTAGTCTTGGAATTTCTTAGCAAAAGAAGAACTTCATACAAGCTTAATTCTATAATGCTTTGACTAGGTCTTCTGTAAAATTGTATTTGGGAATTATGAGACCCTATACAATCACTATATAAAGAACTCTAGTTATGGTTCCCAATATACAAAATAACACCTAGTTTTCTGTTATCCCCATCTAGAAGAAAACGTAGGTCCCAAAGGTTTAAGGATATTTAGTTGAGGAAGACCACAAAACCAATCCCCGCTTTGTGGATAACAAACAAGCACTACAGTTAAAGCTATGGATACAAGTATGTTGTTCCATTAATTATTGATGATCAAAATATGATGTTATCCTAGAATTTTTAATTTTGCATTGTTCTTAGATGTTTATGGATTTTATATTTATGTATATTATTGAATAAAATTACAATATGATAGACTCTGGAATGGATGCATATGTATCTTGTGCTGGCTTTGGTGCATCGCTGAATTTCGGTGCCTCTGCAATGATTGTAGGTAAGGGAGAAAGTGGCTCATGCTGGTTTGTGCTTCTTGTGGTGCTGGTGTTGGTGCCACAAAATGTGGCTTGTGTGGATGTTTCTTATGTTTATGCTTATGAGCATGCTTGTGTTTATGATGTTTCTTGGATAAAGAAGAATCATCCCATTCATTCTCTTCTAAAGATGTGGTAGATTCTTGATCCTCCCCTTCAAGCTTATCATATGTCGGCTCTGGTGCATCTCTGAATTCGGGTGGGGGTGATTGTGGTGCCTCCACGATGATGGTAGGTGATGGAGCATGTGGCTCATGCTCTACCTCGGGTGCTTCGACTATTTGTGGTGCTGGTGTAGGTGCCACAAAATGTGGCTTGTGTGGATGTTTTCTTATGCCTGTACTTATGAACAAGCATGTGCTTATGAACAAGCTTGTGCTTATGATGTGGTAGATTTTTGAACCTCCCCTTCAAGTTCATCGCCAGCATTCACTACAAACTCTAATTGTTTTGCATCTGCACTTGTAGAAATATTATCATCTAGTTCTAAGTAGCCACAAAAGGATTATCGAGAAACATTACCCTAGCAAGGGAGGGCGTGGTGAGAACCACCATCCCTATGAAGAAAAGTACCAAATATTTGCCAGACATTTTGATTTAGATGTGTTGCGAAGTTTTGAATGGGCAAAATAAGTGTAGTTGGTAGCCTTATATATAGTTGTGTGACTTGTGTTCAAACATGGTATTTATCCTTGAATCTTTCATTCATGGAAACTATAGATTTGTTGACTATCATAATCTTTTCCCAAGATAAGACCAAATTAATCAATAGATCTCCTGCATATATTTAAAACGTATTTAAAACATTATAGAGAAAAACATTAAAACACAATTTATAAATTCTGACTATTTATGGCAACTCAATAATGGTTTATATATTGAGATCAATCCCTAAAACAACAATTCAACTCAGTCTTTTCTTCAATCAATAAGGAATAATGAGTGAAATATATTGATTAATATGTCATCCCAACATGAGTTGATATGCACGATTAGATTATTTAATTGACTATCCTAAAAGAAAGATATCAATACTTGAGATCTGATTTTGGTCAACCATTTAAGATATATGTAATAAAATCATTGCTCAACCCATTTTTGATATCTTATTTGTATAGAGTCATTTTTGGCATTGCTCAACCCATTTTTGTGATTCTATTATAAACATGATGTTTTCACATTATCAAACTCTTTAAAGACCAATAATTTAAATGCTTTTCCCTCCCCTTCCCCCTTAATTGTATCTATACCTTGGTATGACTTCCTCTGCATGGCACAAGATCCCCTCAATCATGAGTAAATTAAATCAAAATTATTAAAAATTTATATTTCTATGTCATCTTTCAAAGTTGGATCAAGCTACAAGATGTCGAGGACAATCCTTTTGCTAGAGATTAATTTATTGACATTGTGTAATTATTTATATTTTTTAAATTAATATATTATTAGTTTTTCATTTCTTGGTTGTTACTAATTAATTATTATTATTTAGACTTTTTATAGAAAGACTATTCTTGGAAGAAATTATTTATTAGGGTTTTTGTATCTTTAGGGTTTATACTGTTAGAGTTTTATAAATTAACTTTGTTTTAATTGTTTATATAGTTAGGATATATTATTTAATTGTTTTATTTGGCTTACTATTTAACTTGATTTATAATAAATTTTTATGCCTTTTATTGGAAGATTATCTTTGGTAGCCTAGATATTACGATTATTCAAAGTTATATCTGCTATCTTTAGAGCTTTTCATAAATTCTACTTTGTTAGTCTTTCGAGTTGTATCGAGCTTAAACATATTTTAGTAGTGAAATATGTTTTGTTATGAGGCACGATCAATAAATTGATTTACTTATTTACAAGTTTAATTCTATAATGTTTTGACTAGGTCTTCTGTAAGAGTGTCTTATAGATTTTAATTTGTAAAGAGTAGGTGTAACACCCGATGTTTTAGTAAGTTTAATTATATCATGATTATCTGCTTTGGTGAATGTTATAATCGTCTGAGCTATATTTTATTGACTTTCCATAATTTTATTATACCAAATAATATAAATATTATTATTATAATAAATTTAACTAAGTTACGTTGAGTCGTTGACTATTTTACAGTATTAAAATGTTATGTTGACCGAAATAATAGAATTGTAATAACCGAATTGTTTACATTTGAGAACTAATTTTATATTAATTGGTGTATGTTGACTAATCAATGTATTCTTTTACTTTAAAATATTACATTTACTAAGTAAAAATAACATTAAGATGATATTATATATTATATTATTATTATACTACTCCTTAGTTAGTCTATTTTCCGGAGCCTTAGGCTATGTACAACATAAGATCAACTTTGATCCTCTTTTAATACTCAAGTTATTAAAAATAAATATAAAAATCTATTTGATATTCATAAGCAACCCAAACAAAAAAAACTCATACAACAGCTTGACACAAACTCTAATAACTCGTGTCAAGCATTCTATATATCTAGTGTTGGAATTTCTTAGCAAAAGTAGAACTTCAGACAAGCTTAATTCTATAATGCTTTTGACTATCTCTTCTGTAAGACTCTCTTCTAAATCTTAATTCGTAAAATTGTAAGATAGAGCCTCACTCTCTCACAGCTTACCGCTCTAACACACGATGACTCGGGTAAAGAGGATCCGTCTTACAAAAAATATCTGTAAGACCGTCTTACTCAAAATTTTACCTAATGTTTTGCTATAATTTATCCAACAATACACAATCTGTTTTCAATAAAAGTTCATTATTTGTTTTTAGGGTTTTTAGAAAAAGTAATTACTTTTTAACTTATTTAAATGTTATTTTTATCGTTTTACTCTTGATTTTGCTTATTATTATAAGTGATCATGTCTCATATAAGTATCGTGAAAATATATAGTATAATCATTTAATATTTATAAATATAATAGAGTCAAAATTCTTAGATCGATAAAATTAAATCGAAACTTGGACACAAGTTGATAGACAAAAAATAAAAATAATTAGAAGAAATTTATAATTAAAATTGTACCCAAAGAGGATCCCAGAATGGTGTATCAATACCACCACTATAGTGTTCTAAACAATTTCCAAGATATTTTCTGTAAGAGTAAATCCTTAAATCTTCACTACTTATCTTAATCGTGTTTGATATGCTAAAGAAGGGAAGGTGACCGCTACAACCATGGAATCCAATATGGCGTAGGTGCTTCTGCACGTGTAGGTGTTGATGTTGGTGATGATGGCCCATATGTTGCCACAGGTGCTTCTCTAGATTCTGGTGGCGAATGATTGTGATGCTTCGATAGATTATATATGGATTGGGTGTATATGTATCGTGTGCTGGCTCTAGTGGATTTTTGAATTCTAGTGCCTCCATAATGATTGTAGGTGATGGAGCAAGTGTCTCATGCTCTGGTTTGGGTGCTTCGAATCTTTGTAGTGATGGTGTGGGTGACAAAAATGTGGCTTGTTTGAATAATTTCTTATGTGTGCCTATGATCATGCTTGTGCTTATGATGTTAATTTCTAAGGATGTGGTAGATTCTCGATCCTCCCTTTCAAGCGTGTTTTGGTGGGGGTGATTGTGGTGCCTTCGCGATTATATGTTCATTGATAATCTTTCTATGCTTGACATATATACTTGATTCTCATAATATTATACTACACACTTATTTAATTTAAGAAGTACAAATTGTGTTAGATGCTATCCATGTATCCTTAGATCTAATATACTTTCAAGTCTGTATTGAATGCATAAAGGGAAAACAAACAAAAATCAGAAAATTAGGTTTCGAAAAGAACTATGGATGTATTGGAAGTTATGTATATTATTGAATAAAATTACAATATGATAGACTATGGAATGGATGCATATGTATCTTGTGCGATGGCTTTGGTGCATCGCTGAATTTCGGTGCCTCCGCAATGATTGTAGGTGAGGTAGAAAGTGGCTCATGTACTGCTTAAGGTTCTTCTGCTTCTTGTGTGGTCTTTGGTGTAGGTGCCACAAAATGTGGCTTGTGTGGATGTTTCTTATGTTTATGCCTATGGGCATGCTTGTGCTTATGATGTTTCTTGGATAAAGAAGAATCATCCCATTCATTCTCTTCTAAAGATGTGGTAGATTCTTGATCCTCCCCTTCAAGCTTATCATATGCCGGCTTTGGTGCATCTCTGAATTCGGGTTGGGGTGATTGTGGTGCCTCCGCGATGATGGTAGGTGATGGAGCATATGGCTCATGCTCTGGCTCGGGTGCTTCGACTGTTTGTGGTGCTGGTGTAGGTGCCACAAAATGTGGCTTGTGTGGATGTTTCTTATGCTTGTGCTTATGATCATGCCTATGCTTATGAACATGCTTGTGCTTATGATGGTTCTTGAATGAAGAAGAATCATAATCTTCTTTCTTGGTAGATTCTTGACCCTCCCCTTCAAGTTCATCGTCAGCGTCGTCAGCATTCACTACAAACTCTATTTGTTTTGCATCTGCACTTGTAGAAATATTATCATCTAATTCTAAGTAGCTATCAATATTAGCCACAAAAGGATTATCGAGAAACATTACCCTAGCAAGGGAGGGCGTGGTGAGAACCACCATCCCAATGAAGAAAAGTACCAAATATTTTCCAGACATTTTGATTTAGATGTGTTGCGAAGTTCTGAATGTGCAAAATAGGAGTAGTTGGTAGCCTTATATATAGTTGTGTGACTTGTGTTCAAACATGGTATTTATCCTTGAATCTTTCATTCATGGAAACTATAGATTTGTTGACTATCATAATCATTGCCCAAGATATGGCCATATTAATCAATAGATAACTTAAATATATTTAAAACATTATAGAAAAACATTAAAACACAATTTATAAATTCTGACTATTTATGGCAACTTGATAATGGTTTATATATTGAGATCAATCCCTAAAACATCAATTCAACTCGGTCTTTTCTTCAATCAATTTGGAATAATGTGTATGAAATATATTGATTAATATGCCATCCCAACATGAGTTGATATGTATGATTAGATTATTTAATTGACTATCCCCAAAGAAAGATATCAATCCTTGAGATCTGATTTTGGTAAACCATTTAAGATATACGTAATAAAATCATTGCTCAACCCAATTTTGATATCTTATTGATATAGAGTCATTTTTATCATTGCTCAACCCATTTTTGCCATTCTATTATAAACATGATGTTTTCACATTATCAAAGTCTTTAAGGACCAATAATTTAAATGCTTTTCCTTCCCTTCCCCCTTAATTGTATCTATCCCTTGGTATGACTTCCTCTGCATGACACAAGATCCCCTCGATCATGAGTAAATTAAATCAAAATCATTAAAAATTTATATTTCTAATTCATCTTTCAAAGATGGATCAAGGTACAAGATGTCGAGGACAATCCTTTTGCTAGAGATTAATTTATGGACATTGTTTAATTATTTATATTGTTTAAATTAATTTATTATTAGTTTTTCATTTCTTGGTTGTTACTAATTAATTATTATTATTTAGACTTTTTATAGAAAGACTATTCTTGGAAGAAATTATTTATTAGGGTTTTTGTATCTTTAGGGTTTATATTGTTAGATTTTTATAAATTAACTTTGTTTTAATTGTTTATATAGTTAGAATATATTATTTAATTGTTTTATTTGTCTTAGTATTTAACTTAATTGATTTATAATTAATTGTTATGCCTTTTATAGGAAGATTGTCTTAGGTAGCCTAGATGTTACGATTATTCAAAGTCATATCTGCTATCTTTAGAGCTTTTCATAAATTCTACTTTGTTAATCTTTCGAGTTGTATCAAGCTTAAACATATTTTACTAGTGGAATATTTTTTGTCATGAGGCATGATCAATAAATTGATTTACTTATTTACAAGCTTAATTCTATAATGTTTTGACTAGGTCTTCTATAAGAGTGTCTTATAGATTTTAATTTGTAAAGAGTAGGTGTAACACTTGAGGTTTTAATAAGTTTAATTATATCATGATTATCTGCTTTGGTGAATGTTATAATCGACTGAGCTATATTTTATTGACTTTCCTTAATTTTATTATACCAAATAATATAAATATTAGTATTATAAATTTAACTAAGTTACATTGAGTCTTTGACTATTTTATAGTATTAAAATGTTATGTTGACCGAAATAATATAATTGTAATAACCGAATTGTTTACAATTGAGAACTAATTTTATATTAATTGGTGTATGTTGACTAGTCAATGTATTCTTTTACTTTAAAATATTACCTTTACTAAGTAACAATAACATTAAGATGACATTATATATTATATTATTATTATACTACTCCTTAGTTAGTCTATTTTCCGGAGCCTTAGGCTATGTACAACAAAGGATCATCTTTGATCCTCTTTTAATACTCAAGTTATTAAAAATAAATATAAAAATCTATTTGATATTCATAAGCTACCCAAACAAAAAAAACTCGTACAACAGTTTGACACAAACTCTAATAACTCGTGTCAAGCATTCTATATATCTAGTGTTGGAATTTCTTAGCAAAAGAAGAACTTCAGATAAGCTTAATTCTATAATGCTTTGACTATCTCTTCTGTAAGACCGTCTTATAAATTTTAATTCGTAAAATTGTAAGACGGAGTCTTACTCTTTCACAGCTTACCGCTCTAACAAACGGTGACTCAGGTAAAGAGGATCCGTAGTCTTATAAAAAATATCTACAAGACCGTCTTACCTAAAATTTTACTTAATGTTTTGCTATAATTTATCCAACTGCTTGGAAATTCCAGCGAAAATAAATACGCAATCTGTTTTCAATAAAAGTTCATTATTTGTTTTTAGGGTTTTTCAGAAAAAGTAATTACTTTTTAATTTATTTAAATGTTATTTTTATCATTTTACTCTTGATTTTGCTTATTATTATAAGTGATCATGTCTCATATAAGTATCGTGAAAATATATAGTATAATCATTTAATATTTATAAATATAATAGGGTCAAAATTCTTAGATCCATAAAATTAAATCAAAACTTGGACACAAGTTGATAGACAAAAAATAAAAATAATTAGAAGAAATTTATAATTAAAATTGTACCCAAAGAGGATCCTAGAATGGTGTATCAATACCACCACTATTGTGTTCTAAACAATTTCCAAGATTTTTTCTGTAAGAGTAAATCCTTAAATCTTCACTACTTATCTTAATCATGTTTGATATGTTAAAGAAGGGAAGGTGACCGCTACAACCAGGGAATCCACTATTGCGTTGGTGCTTCTGCATGTGTAGGTGTTGATGTTGGTGATGATGGCCCATATGTTGCCACAGGTGCTTCTCCAGATTCTGGTGGAGATGATTGTGATGCTTCGATAGACTATATATGGATTGGGTGTATATGTATCGTGTGCTGGCTCTAGTGGATTGTTGAATTCTAGTTCCTCCACAATGATTGTAGGTGATGGAACAAGTGGCTCATGCTCTGGTTTGGGTGCTTCGAATCTTTGTAGTGATGGTGTGGGTGGTAAAAATGTGGCTTGTTTGAATAATTTCTTATGTGTTCTTATGATCATGCTTGTGCTTATGATGTTAATTTCTAAGGATGTGGTAGATTCTCGATCCTCCCCTTCAAGCGTGTTGTGGTGGGGGTGATTGTGGTGCCTTCGCGATTATATGTTCATTGATAATCTTTCTATGCTTGACATATATACTTGATTCTCATAATATTATACTACAAACTTATTTAATTTAAGAAGTACAAATTGTGTTAGATGTTATTCATGTATCCTTAGATCTAATATACTTTCAAGTCTGTATTGAATGCATAAAGGGAAAACAAACAAAAATCAGAAAATTAGGTTTCGAAAAGAACTATGGATGTATTGGAAGTTATGTATATTATTGAATAAAATTACAATATGATAGACTATGGAATGGATGCATATGTATCTTGTGCTGGCTTTGGTGCATCGCTGAATTTCGGTGCCTCCGCAATGATTGTAGATGAGGGAGAAAGTGGCTCATGTACTGGTTCAGGTGCTTCGGCTTCTTGTGGTGCTGGTGTAGGTGCCACAAAATGTGGCTTGTGTGGATGTTTCTTATGTTTATGCTTATGGGCATGCTTGTGCTTATGATGTTTATTGGATAAAGAAGAATCATCCCATTCATTCTCTTCTAAAGATGTGGTAGATTCTTGATCCTCCCTTTCAAGCTTATCATATGCCAGTTCTGGTGCATCTCTGAATTCGGGTGGGGGTGATTGTGGTGCCTTCGCGATGATGGTAGGTGATGGAGCATATGGCTCATGCTCTGGCTCGGGTGCTTCGACTGTTTGTGGTGCTGGTGTAGGTGCCACAAAATGTGGTTTGTGTGGATGTTTCTTATGCTTGTGCTTATGATCATGCTTGTGCTTATGAACATGCTTATGCTTATGAACATGCTTATGCTTATGATGTTTCTTGGAAAAAGAAGAATCATAATCTTATTTCTTAGTAGATTCTTGACACTCCCCTTCAAGTTCATCGTCAGCGTCGTCAACAGTCACTACAAACTCTATTTGTTTTGCATCTGCACTTGTAGAAATATTATCATCTAATTTTAAGTAGCTATCAATATTAGCCACAAAAGGATTATCGAGAAACATTACCCTAGCAAGGGAGGGCGTGGTGAGAACCACCATCCCAATGAAGAAAAGTACCAAATATTTGCCAGACATTTTGATTTAGATGTGTTGTGAAGTTCTGAATGGTCAAAATAAGTATAGTTGGTAGCCTTATATATAGTTGTGTGACTTGTGTTCAAACATGGTATTTATCCTTGAATCTTTCATTCATGGAAACTATAGATTTGTTGACTATCATAATCTTTGCCCAAGATATGACCAAATTAATCAATAGATCTCCTGCATATATTTAAAACATTATAGAAAAACATTAAAATACAATTTATAAATTCTGACTATTTATGGCAACTCGATAATGGTTTATATATTGAGATCAATCCCTAAAACATCAATTCAACTTGGTCTTTTCTTCAATTAATTAGGAATAATGTGTATGAAATATATTGATTAATATATCATCCCAACATGAGTTTTCTATATCAAGTTATCCCCTTTTTAGGAGATACCAAGATATAAGAATACATCACCCTTTCATTCTCACTCTCCCTTTTCTAGGGGAAAATGGGAAATAATAAGAAAGGATGTTGCGAGGCCCCACTGTGATCCAAAATGTTTTAATAGAGTTGTCATCTTTATTTTAAGGAACAAATAAAGAAAAACCAAAAATAAAACCAGAGATTGCAAAAACGGGTTCGGAGGCTAAGTTACGAGTTGGAAAAGTGCTAGGCACGAACTCGCCCTTTCTGTCTCAAAAGCAGTTTTTGGCTAAAGTATGCTTTTTGTTATATTTATTTAGCAAATAAATTAATCATTAAAAGACAGAAAATAAAAACAAATACATCCATGTCTATATTATTTACGGACTTGCAGCCACTTCATTCCAATAATTTACAAATATACTAAAAAATATTTGGTCATAATAATGGCTCTTTTTAGTGCTATTTTCTAAATAAATCCGGGCAGCACAACGGCTTATATTTTTTACATTGGGCCGGATGCAAAATAGCTTTTTAATAATTTAACGCTCTTAAAGGCTCACCTTTTAGAGCGTGGTGTGCTCGCTCTGTCCTTCTCGAGAGAGGGAGTTTTTTTTTTTTTTGCTTCTTCGGCAGTGATTGCTTAGAAAGTTACTTCTGGGCACTGTGAAACGGGCGTATCAAATGCTTGCTTTTTTGCTGCTGCTTGCTTGCTGCTGGCGGAATCGGGCAGAACAAAGGCTTGTTTTTGGCGGATTTGGCCTTTTTATTTGGGCAGAGCAACTGCTCTTTCCAAGGTTTTTGGACCGGGGAAATAGGGCGGATACCTAACTGGGGGGCTAAGGATCACTTTGACCGGTTGGATTTGTGTTTGGAGGAGATTTGGCAGAACTTCGAGGCTTTATAGGAGGGGGAACTCACTATTCACTCACGATCGCTTTCTCTTGATGCAGAGTTTTCTCGGGCTAAAAGGCCTTTACGAATTGTGTCCTAAAAGCGAAGCCGGGCACTGCTATTTATAGTTGGATTTGTGCTTCATCGGCTTGTACTGTGCACAGAAAGAATTGTACAAAAGGCAAAATGCTACACTACACTGGCGCCACCAACAGGCAAAATGGGCGCGACACCAAGGCTGTTTGGGCGCGGTGCCAAGGATGGTGGGCGCGGCGCCAACTGTGCATTTTCTTCCAATTTTCGACATTTTATCCCCCTACAGTTCACTATTCATGCATCCTGCTTTTTTCCTTTTGCATTTTCAACCCTGTAACTTGACATTTGTTAGCTTTTAACAGGTCTTGATATCGCATGTCAATGTTACATACCAGGGGTACGAAATTGTGGTGTCTACAGAGCCCCTCAACGATGGAGTCTACGGGTAACCCGCAGCTTACTGAGTAGACGAACGTCGTTGATAAGAAATAGACTCCCAAATTTCGTGCGATTATAATGGGGAGAAATGCAACAGGTAGCAGTTATAATGCAACAGTTTATAGTGCCAACCAAACCTCACATATCCTAGGCATATTTAGTCGGTTATAGCAGGTTATCATAGTTTTTAAGCAGATATGCAAATTAAGTGCTCTAATGGTCGGACCTACCGAAGTAGGCTGCCTACGTATCCTTTAATAAAAGGAATCAGACCAAACGTAGTTTGACTAAGCCGAAACAAGCATGCTGCGATGGTCGTGCCTACCGAAATAGGCTGCCTACGTATCCTTATCAAAGGAATCAGACCAAACGTAATTCCCCGATGCAAACAAACAGTGCTGCGATGGATGGTGCGTTTCGCCCAGCATAGGCAAAGCTGGCGGGACCCACGCGCTTTCCCCAGCATAAGGAAAGAAATGCTGCTTTTAAAGAAAGCTTTCCCCAGTATAGGGAAAGTGATGCTGCTTTTAAAACAAGCTTTCCCCAACATAGGGATAGCGATGCTGCTTTTAAAAAAAAAACGCGCTTTCCCCAGTAAAGGGAAAGATATACTATCTTCTAAAACGAGTTTTCCCCAGCATAGGGCGGGCGATGCTATCTTTTTTTTTTCTTTTTAAAACAGGCTTTCCCCAGTATAGGGAAAGAGATGCAACCTTTTAAAACGGGCTTTCCCCAGCATAGGGAAAGCGATGAAACTTTTTAAAACACGCTTTCCCCATCATAGGGAAAGCGATGGAACCCTTTTTTTTAAATGCGTTTCCCCAGAAAAAGGAAAACGATGCAACCTTTTTAAAAAGCGTTTCCCCCAGAATAGGGAAAACAATGCAATTTTTTATAAATACGTTCCACCAGAATAGGGAAAAGCGATGCGATCTTTTAAAATGCATTTCCCCCAGAATGGGGAAAAGCGATGCAAATTTTTTTTAAAGGCGTTCCCCCATAATAGGGGAAAGCAATGCGATTTTTTAAAAATGCATTTCCCCCAGAATAGGGAAAAGCGATGCAATTTTTTTTTAAAGGCGTTTCCCCAGAATAGGGGAAAAGCGATGCGATTTTTTTTAAAATGCGTTTCCCCCAGCATAGGGAAAGCGATGTAATTTTTTTTTAAATGTGCTTATTATATTTTTTTTTAAATGGCTTTTCCCAGTAAAGGAAAAGCGTTGCTGCTTTTCAAAATGTGCTTAACCTAGAATAGGAAAAGCGATGAATTTCCCCCATAATAGTGAAAGAAGTATTTTTTTTTAAAAAAAGGGCTTTTCCCAGCAAAGGAAAAGTGATGCTGCTTTTCAAAATGCGCTTAACCTAGAATAGAAAAAGCGATGAATTTCCCCCATAATAGGGAAAGCAGTATTTTTTTTAAACGAACTTTTCCCAGCATAAGGAAAGCGATATTGCTTTTGAAAATAAGTTTTTCCCAGCATAGGGAAAGCGATGCTGCTTTTGAAAACAAGCTTTCCCCAGCATAGGGAAAACAATGCTGCTTTTGAAAAATGAGCTTTCCCCAACATATGGAGAAACGATGTTATTTTTTTTAATGCGCTTAACCCAAAATAGGAAAAGCGATGCAATTTTTTTAAAAAAAATGAGTTTCCCCCAGAATAGGGAAAACGATACAATTTTAAAACGGGCTTTTCCCAGCAAAGGAAAAACGATGCTATATTTTTTTTCGAAATGCGCTTAACTCAGAATAGGAAAAGCGATGCGATTTTTAAAAATGAGTTTCCCCCAGAATAGGGAAAACGATGGAATTTTAAAACGGGCTTTTCCCAACAAAGGAAAAACGATGCTATTTTTTTTTCAAAATACGCTTAACCCAGAATAGGAAAAGTGATGCGATATTTTTAAATGAGTTTTCCCCAGAATAGGGAAAACGATGCAATTTTTAAACGGGCTTTTCCCAGCAAAGGAAAAATGATGTTATTTTTTTTTCAAAATGCACTTAACCCAGAATAGGAAAAGCGATGCGATTTTTTTAAAATTAGTTTCCCCCAGAATAGGGAAAACGATGCAATTTTAAAACAGGTTTTTCCCAGCAAAGGAAAAACTATGGTATTTTTTTTTTCAAAATGCGCTTAACCCAGAATAGGAAAAGCGATGCGATTTTTTAAAATGAGTTTCCCCCAGAATAGGGAAAACGATGCAATTTTAAAACGATCTTTTTCCAGCAAAGGAAAAACGATGCTAAACAAATGTGGGACCAAATTAAGCGCACTTATGGGAATACTTCTGCTACAAAGTTAAGGACTTTGACTTCCAAGTTTGAAAGCTATAAGATTGATCAGAAACGAAACATTCTTGAACAACTACGTGAGATGTCCGGAATGATTCGAGATCTTAAAGCTGCTGGTTCTATTTTATCTGATGAACAGCAAGTTCAAGCGGTGATTCGTTCACTGCCTGACTCTTGGGGTGGTTTGAGGCCTATCTTGACTCATACAGACTCCATTCAGACTTTTGCAGATGTATCTCAACATGTTGAGCTTGAGGTTGAGTGCCATGAATCGAATCGCGCGATAAGTGCTGCGACTCGTGATCTTGCTCTTGTTTCCCTTGAGGGTTCGCGCAAGCCACACGGGCAACGCAAGAAACAAGCTAAAGGCAAGAAGACTCATAATTTGGCCCCCAAAAGTGACAAGATTGCTAAACGCCGTAGAGGCAAAAGGAATATTGCTAAGCAGAAGTGCTACAACTGTGGTGCCTTGGGTCATTTTGCTCGGACTTGTCCTGAGCCTAAGAAGGTATCACTTAATCCTATCTCTATGCAAAGTTGTGTTTGCTCTCATGTTTTATTAGCTGACTCTCTCCCTGTGTGGATTGTAGACTCAGGCTCAACCAAACATGTGACGAGGGATCGAGAAGGATTTGTAGATTATCAAAAGTTCTATTACAAGGTACAAGAAGAATTTTCATGGGAAAGCAGGTTAGATGTTGAAGTCAAAGGAGTCAAAGGAGTCGGCTCATACCAACTTCAATTGTGGAGTGGACGCACATTGACTCTTCATGAAGTTCTTTATGCACCTAGAATTCGACATAATCTACTATCAGTAGTACAACTGCTAGGACATGGATATTCTTTTAATTTTAGTAATGATCATTTGGATATGTGTTTTGGTGATGAGGTTTTGGGACATGGTTCTTTGTCAGATAATTTCTTTAAATTAAATTTGTTGGATTCCCATAATTCTTCTATTAATTCTTCTTCTTGCTTGGTTTATGATGATTCTAATTCTGAGTTATGGCATGCTAGACTTGGACATATAGGAAAAGATAGGATGACTAGATTGGCTAGAGAAGGCCTGTTGGGGTCTCTCAGCATAGTCAACCTACCCTTGTGTGAATCTTGTTTGGCAGGAAAAGCTTGCCGAAAGCCTTTTGGTAAGGCAAAAAGGGCCACACATCCATTAGAGTTAGTCCATTCAGACATTTGCGGACCAATGAATGTTAAGGCACGTCATGGAGCTTCCTATTTTCTCACTTTTATCGATGACTACACACGCTATGGTTATGTTTACCTTATTTCTCACCGCGATGAAGCTCTCAAGTGTTTTGAGCGCTTTCTCGCAGAGGTTGAGAATCAAAAGGATAAAAGCTTAAAAACTTTTAGAACTGACCGGGTCCGTGAGTATTTATCTAATCAATTTAAAGAATTGTGTGAGAAAAAGAGAATACGCCGACAGTTGACAATTCCTAGAACTCTGCAACAAAACGGTGTTGCAGAACGAAGGAATCGAACATTGTTGGAAATGGTTAGGTCGATGATGGCACAGGCCAACCTCCCAATTTCGTTTTGGGGGGATGCGCTAATGACTACCGCCTACATACTTAACTGAGTGCCTTCTAAGTCAGTTCCCACAACCCCTTATGAACTTTGGAAAGGTGAGAAGCCCAAATTGGGGCATCTTCATCCTTAAGGTTGTGCAGGTTATGTCCATAGTACTTCCAATAAGTTTGGAAAACTAGGCCCTAGAGGAAACAAGTGTGTTTTCATAAGGTATTCAGATACCTCAAATGGTTATGTTATGTACGGTGGAAAACCTAACGAAGGAATGACTGAATCAGAGTCGTGCAATGTTGATTTCATTGAGAATGATTTCCCACAGATAGGTGAAGTTAGGAAAGACTTTGAACTTTTTGAGATGGAAGAAGAACACATGACATCTTTTGGCGAAGGTGGGGAATTGCCTCAACCTAATCCTATGGTACAACATGAGGTTGAACCTATGGAAGTCACCAATAAGAGTCAAGGTGATCTTCATCCGAGTGGGAGTACAGATTCTAGTGGGAGTCCGACACTAGAGCAAAGAAGTAAACGTGGAAATATACCTCGTCGTCGATTCACAATCGAAGAGGAATCTTTCCTAACTACTTCTTTCAATTCTAGTGAGCCTACATCGTTCAAAGAAGCCCTTTCTTTACCTACAAACAGTGAATGGATGACTGCAATGGAAGATGAAATTTCCTCTATGAAAAAGAATCAGGTTCGGGAGTTAGTTGATCTTCCGCAAGGTCGCAAGACTATTGGAAACAAATGGGTTTTCAAAGTCAAGCGAAAGGCAAATGGATCAATTGACAAATATAAGGCACGTCTTGTGGAGAAAGGCTTTACCCAAAGAGAGGGTTTAGACTATGAGGAGACATTCTCCCCTGTGGTGAGATTTTCCTCTGTTCGCCTAATCCTAGCGATAGTAGCACACATGGATCTAGAACTTTATCAGATGGATGTTAAAACTGCATTTCTCAATGGAGAACTAGATGAAGAGATCTATATGACTCAACCAGAGGGTTTTGAAGTCAAGGGACAAGAGCGCAAAGTGTGTCGACTCAAGCGTTCCATCTATGGTCTCAAACAATCATCTAGGCAGTGGTATATTCGCTTTCACAAAGCGATAACCTCAATTGGCTTTGTGATGATTGAGGAAGACCACTGTGTGTATTTTAAACGATCCAAGAAAAAGATCTTGATTCTGTCATTATATGTTGATGACATCCTACTAGCTGGGAATGATATGGAGATGATAAATGCCACTAAAGAGTGGCTGTCTGCGCTTTTCGATATGATAGACTTGGGTGAAGCAAGCTATGTGCTTGGAGTAAAAGTCATTAGGGATCGTTCGAAAAGATTTCTCGGTTTGTCTCAAGAGAACTACATTAAGAAAGTTATCGAACAATTTGGCATGACTAACTCAAAACCCGTTGTCACTCCAATGGAAAAAGGATGTGTCCTTAGTACAAACCAATGCCCTAAGAATGAAGAAGAAAAGAAGAGAATGTCTACGACTGCATATGCAAATGCGGTAGGAAGCTTGATGTATGCTATGGTGTGTACTCGGCCTGACCTTTGCTTTGCAGTTGGGATGTTGAGTCGATTCCAAAGTAATCCTGTACCTCAACACTGGATGGCAGTGAAGAGGGTTCTACGTTACTTGGTGGGAACCACAAATTTAACCATATGTTATCAAGGTGGGGATTTGAGCTTGAAAGGTTTCACTGACGCGGATTGGGCTGGAGATGTAAATGGTTATAAATCTACTTCGGGCTACGCTTTCCTACTTGGTGGTGGAGCTATCTCTTGGAGTAGCAAGCGATAGACTAGCACCGCCCTATCTACGATGGAGTCAGAGTACATGGCTTGCTCAGCTGCGGTTTAAGAAGCTGTATGGTTGAGGAGTTTTCTTCAACATCTTGATGTTACGGCGCATGTGGATCGTCCTGTAGTCATTGCTTGTGATAGCATGGCTGCTTTAGGTTACACTAAAGATCCCAAGTACCATGGGAAGACAAAACACATTAACATCAAATATCATTTCACTAGAGACATGGTTGCAGAAAAGAAAGTTGTTCTAGAATATATTCCTACTAGAAGCATGTTAGTGACTACTGACTAAGCCTCTAGCTAGAGAGATCTTTCAGGATCACATGTTGGGTCTAGGGCTTCGTAGGATTTGACTTTTATTCTAAGAACACTTATGTTGACATTTGATTATTATTCATTATTGTTTGAATAAATTGCAGTTTCATTTTATTCCTTTTATATGTTAATTGGATATTTTGATATGAAATTGTGTGGCATATATATTTTTGATCAAAAGATGTCGTGGATATTGAATTGGCCCTCTCACACAGGTAATTCACCTTGTCGCCAGGTGGGCGAGCAAGTTGAGATAGTAAAAGTCTTTGGTACCTACAAAGGGGGGTACGCAAATGACATTACATTTATCGCCTTGGCATACGGCCAAGATGAGACCTTTTATAAGGTCGACTTTATATCCTAAGGAAAAGTCCGAATGTGAGATCTTAAAAGAGAGTCACTAGAAGAGTGACTGCTTTTAAGTACTCAAGTTAGACGCCAAGAAGGGCGGCTAGAGTAAGGTTCCGTCATAGCATACACTTCATACTGTATGTGACTATAATGCGACTTAAGAAAGTGATTGAATGATCCATGCTTCATCACTGTGTGAGTTCTAGTGATCAAATCCAGATCACAATTATACCCTATGTGACTTAGAACTATATCATGAACTTGGACGTTGATGATGCTACTTTGGCATGCCGACCAACGGGCTATGCACATACAGTCCTACGAAGCATTGCTGGGAAAGCAGTTAACCAAGAGTGATTAATATGAGTGTCTAAGGAAGATAGTATGATATGCATCTCTATTTTTGTGATTCAATGCCATAGCGATCATATTGAACATACGGTTCAAAAGGTTGATCTTGATACACAAACATATTGAGATTTAAGCACCGCTCTTGAGGGATTGAGGATGCTTAAATTGATGTATATATACCCTGGGTATAGACGAAGTTTTGTTTTCTAACGAGGACGCTCTATGCCGGTCGATGGTGATTTGGTATAGCGCTCCACCCTTTATCTTTCTCGTCATGTCGCACGCTTCACTTCCAGTATGAAGAGACAGTGTTTAACGGGTTTTGATGATACGATGTGGTTAGAGAGGTGAGTCCATGTGTACGAGTGGGAGATGTTGGTAATTGGGCTTGCGGCCCGATTATATAATCCCGCCCACATGGAAATAATATTTATATTATTTATTGGTTAATTAGTATCCTAATCCAAGTGGGTTTAAGATTGACTTAACCTACAAGAAATAGGTTTCTTGTAATAATATAAATAGGGCAACTAAGGGGATAAAACTCTTATGCATCACACGCCTAGAAAGTGGCGCCCTCTTCCCCTCTCTCCCAAAAATCTATCTCACCAAAATACTCTCTCTAGCCTAACCATCAAGAGGCTTGGATTTGCGGTGTGAACCAGTATTGATATCCGTGCTCCGTAATATCAATCCGACGAGAGACTTGCAGGTCTATGGATCTTGGCATACGAAGATCGTAGCTCAAGCGAAATTCTTCCGCTGTGCACAAGGTTCTAGTTCGCATAAAGGTAATCTGTAATTACTGTTTTGATAGCGAACTTGTTTGATATATGATACTCCCTCCGTCCCTAATTTATTGTCCTGGTTGACCCGGCGCACCGTTTAAGAAAATCTATTTGACTGGATTATTAATATTGGTTTAATGTGTAGTTTCCTTTAAAGCCCATGTGTATGTGGCTCATAATTAAAGTATGGTGAAAAAGTAAGGGTAAAGTGGTAAAAATTATGTTCTAAAAAGGTAAGTTTCAAAGTAGACAATTATTTTTGGGACGGACGAAAAAGGAAAGGAGGACGATAATTTAGGGACGGATGGAGTATGATATATCCTTCACATCATAACATAGTTGGATTCAATATATTCTTATTTGAGTTTTTTTAAAACTTTTTTTTTCAAAAATTAAGAAAATTGACTTTTAAAACATTTTAGTATTGCAAGTACATATGGAGACATATCACATAGAGTAACTTTATAGAATAACAGATAACTTATTTAGCCACATTTAAAAAAAAAATGCTCCATTTGGGACATTGACGATCTGAAAGAATTATCTGTAATAAAATTTTCATTTGCTCATCTCTTGTGATTCAAAATAGATTGTTCTTTAGTCTAGTAAATTGGTGTCGCCGGCAAATCACGTCTTTTTTGGAACTTGACAATACTGAAAAAAAGCTATCAAATTTCTAACAAGCTCTCCCCAAAGTAAGTTGAAACAAAAAGTCAATACCTCTTCTTTTTCTTTCATGGTGGAGAGACTGGTTACGACATCGAAGGGTTTTGGCAGAGATACACCACCCTGCATCTCTCATGGTCATTATTTGTTTTGTGGACAGATTAATAATCATTTCCAGATATCTAAGAAACGACACAGAAGAATCGCCGAACAACTTCCTAAGCAAATCCACGACGATTGGTTCTTTACCCCCGCTAACTAATAATTTTTGGCTTCATCATTTGCTTTAGAAGTAAAGGTGTATTGAAGGGTTTTAGCTCAAGAGAGAAGATGAAAGATCCATTAGTTGTCTTGGTGAAATAAGGCAAAACGGAAAATCTTGAAGGACGCAAAGAACACCAAGAGAAAATATGTGTGTGTGCGTCTGTAGTGAGAGATTGCATTGGAATATTAAGTGTTTTGCCCCTAAACCAACCGTAAAAGTGGGTATTCATGCATATAGGGTTACATAAACCAACTAGGTAAGAGTTTGTTGAGAGAAAAGTCTCAAAAATGGACAAAAATCTAGGCACCCAAAGTCGATTGGCTATATGCGGATTTAATCCTAAATTTTAACAAAAGTCCTTTTGTTTGGATCCATTGAATTAAAACGAAAGTTGGACACAAGTTGACAGACAAGGATAAAAGTGAGCAGAATAAATTTATAAAAATAATTGTAGGCAAAGTGGATCGAGAACGGTGTGCCTAAACCACCACTATTGAGTTCTAACCATTTTTTATGTTAAGAAACACTAGCTTTAAAATAATATTATATCAAAAACATGTGATATAAACAAATGCTTCCAAGATTGCTTCTATGGGATTAAACCATAAATCTTCTCTACTTGTTATCTTAATCATGTTTGATATGCTATTAAAAGGAAGGTGACTACTACATCCATGGAATCCTCTATGGCTTCGCTGCTTCTGCAGGTTCGGGTGCTTCGATTGATTGTGGTGCTGGTGTAGGTGCCACAAAATGTGGCTTGCGTGGATGTTTCTTATGCTTATGTTTATGATCATGCTTGTGCTTATGATGTTTCTTAGATAAAGAAGAATCATCCCATTCTTTCTCGTATAAGGATGTGGTAGATTCTTGATCCTCCTCTTCAAGCTTATCTTGTGTTGGCTCTGGTGCATTGCTGAATTCTGGTGGGGGTGATTGTGGTGCCTTTGCGATGATTGCAGGTGATGGAGCAAGTGGCTCATGCTCTGGTTCGGGTGCCTCGGCTGCTTGTGGTGTTGGTGTTGGTGCCACAAAGTGTGGCTTATGTGAATGTTTCTTATGCTTGTGCTTATGATCATGCTTGTGCTTATGACCATGCTTGTGCTTATGATGTTTCTTGGACAAAGAAGAATTATCATCCCATTCTTTCTTTTCCAAGGATGTGGTGGATTGTTCACCCTCCCCTTCAAGCTCATTGTCAGCTTCATCATTCATTATGAACTCTAGCATTTGTTTTGCATCAGTTGTAGGTGTATTCTCATCTAATTCTAAGTAGCTATCAGTATTAGCCACAAAAGAATTATCGAGAAACATTACTCTAGCAAGGGAAGGTGTAATAAGAACCACCATCCCAATGAACAAAAGTAGCAAATATTTGCCAGACATTTTTTTTTTAGCGTTGCCAACTTTTGACGGTGAAAAATAAGAGTAGTTGGTAGCCTTATATATAGGAGTGTGACTTGTGTTCAAACATGACATTTGTCTTTGAATCTTTCATTCATGGAAACTAATTAATTTTTTTTTTACTATCTTAGGCAACCCAATGATGGTTTACATATTAAGGTCAATGGCAAGTTCCAAAGTTGATACGTAGAATCTTTTTTTTTTTATTCAACTTCCTCAACGACATATACCAATAATTAAGATTCGATTTAGGCATAAATGGTCAACCATATATAAATATATTCAAAATCATAAAATCATAAACTCTATCCCGATTGAAAATGTACACTTTTAACATTTATGGCCAATTTGATCAATTTGCACATGGAAGTATAACGTGATTTTATTTAGGTAAAAAAAAAATACTAAATATATAAGAAAATAATACTAAATATATAACCTTTGATATAGTAAAAGTAGTATTTCCAAATGTTTCAAAATGTGTGGCATTCTATTTAATTGAAGATTTAAGAAAGTTAATTTTAGGTCATTTTGTTAACAATTAGTCATGTTAGTGCATAATGGGACATGATAAATAACAAATACAAATTTAGTAATTTCATAAAAGAAAGGATTTTTTTGTTTTTTGGACCACATTTTTTCTTTAAAAAATGGGGACTCAAATTGGAAGTACAGTTTTATAATTTGAAAAATTAATTACATCCTCTTCAAACATTGGTCAAAAAAAAAAATGTATATCTTAAAAGAAATTCAAAAAGGGGCACTCAAATGGGCACAAAGGGAGCATTTATAGTTCACATGTATTCACTTCACCTCATGCCTTATTTTAGGTCTGACAGTTGGGTTGGTTGGACTGGGTCGAGTCGGGTCGGGTTGGAGTGAGTAATGGGTCCAAACAAGCCAACCTTATTTCCATGTACAACAGAGTTTTGGATTCATTATTTTTGAGTGTTTTTTTATTCTTTTTAAAAAATTGACTTTTAAAACATTTTAGTATTGCAAGTGTATATAGAGACATATCACATAAAGTAAGTTGAATTTATAGTTATAACTTTATAGAATAAAGGATAACTTATTTAGCGACATTTAAAAAACGAGTTAACTTCACCATTAATCCATGTACTTTTCAAAAGTCAACTAGCGGTTCATGTATAAAGCAAATACGCGCCACTGACCAAAGTAGATGAATTTTGCCCATCGGTAGTCCCTCGGTTGGATGCCTTTAAGGCTATTCCGTTAATTGATCATGTGCTCATCACATGATCATTTTTAAGGGCAAACATGTCTTTTCCACTTTCTCCTCCTTCAGCCATCTTCAACCTTACGCCCCCTCCCCCTGATCTTCATCTCCCATATCTGGCAAGTCTCCACAGCCCAGCCGAGCTCTTTCTCCCAACTTTAACCCAAATTTGACTGGGAAAGTAGATCAGAGCAAGGACTGCCCCTAGCTCTCTCGCCCCCAACGACCTCCCTCCTGCTCCATCCCCACCATCTTCTCCAGTCCAAATCTGTCATCAGCCACCGCCCTTGCTTTCGTACGTAGTAGCTCCCCGTTCTGATATCTCTCCTTGCTTCAGTCTGAATACCATCTCTGTCACCCACCTCAGTTATGGCCACCTCCATCTTTGAACAAGCCGTTTAAACTCTAGCCCAACCATCTCTGGCCAGAGATCTCTTTCTCGTCGCCACCTCATCAACTTGCTCCAGCATAGACTTTTTTTCCATCCAAACCCCAGACGGCTCCTTTTCAACTTTCACCTTCGTCTCACACATCAGTTCCAGCCACTTCATTTCCGGTCGCCATCTCTCACGTTGCCACAACAAATTCAAGACTGGACTTGAGAGTAATTCCCATTTGTTCTCAACTTCACGTGGGTGTGGTGATGTAGGAGCTCATCGGGCACGTAAACTGAGGAAGGGAGTCGGCATATTGTTGTTGTCGTGGTGGGTTGTTTATTGTGGTGGTAGTTTGTGGATGTGGTGGATTGGAATCTGTGGATTTGAATTGATGACTGCATTGAAGGCATTTTTCTAGTCTCAACAAGTCTGGGGGAAGGGGGCGTGAGGTTAAAGAAGGCTAAAGGAGGAGAAGGTGGAAATACAGGTTTGCCCTTAAAAATGCTCATATACTAAGCACATGATCAATTAATGGAGTAGCCTTTAACAACATCCAACGGAAGGACTACCGATACTCAAAATTCTCCTACTTTGGTCATTGTCGTGCATTTACTTTGTACAGGGAAAGCTAGTGGACTTTTGGAAAGTACAGGGACCAATGGTGAAGCTAACCATGACCTATTTTAGTTTTTTCGTTTTGAACCATGTGTTGTTTTTTTTTTTTTTCATGTAAAACCTCAACCCAACTTTTTTTCCCAATTAAAATCTTCCGTTAAAATTTGAATGCAATACAAACCTCATACAATTGTTAAAATTTCAAAATGAACCCTGACAGTTTGCAGACTATATATATATTAATTCATCCAACAATTCATAATTTTCATTGGAATCAGAGCATTTTCTTACTTATATACAATATCTTGATCATGTTTCTCATACATATCTCGATTTAATGACTTGGTTTTGAAATTTATTTTCATGTAATGATTAAAAAAATTAAGAGGGGGAAAAGTAAAAGAGTTGTGCTAAATGGCTCAATTTAATCTTGATCAAAACATTTAAAGTTCCATATATCATTTGAAAAAGACATATTTTGGCTCAAATTGATTATTAGTAATTGTTAGTAACTTTTCATCTTCTCCTCATGACTTTTTGCATTAATAGAAAAGGGTAATTTATGCCAAATATTTATTTATTATTTTAAACTTTACAATATTGTTCAATTGAGCCGGATCAAATTAATCAGTTAAGATTTATTGTTTAAAATAATTTTGGCCTCGTCGATGACTCGCTAACATTAATGAGAATAAAAATGAAAAATACTAAAAAAATGAAGGCCACATGAATAGCTTCAGCTCTTTATAATGGAATCCAGCCATGTGTAATGGATACAGATTGATGATCCATCCCACATGCACTTAGTTTGAACATAGGTGTGGCCCACATCTTAACATTTTTGCACTTGTCCAAGGATTGCCATCATTTGGCAATACAATTAAATTTTGGAAATTTTCCTGCTCAGATTTCTCTTAAAGTTGTGCACACCGCACACATCGATGTGTATAAATATAAAATATTATACTCCCTCCGTTTCGGGTAAAGAGTCTCCATTTGAAAGTTAAATTTTTTAAGAAGATGACATTTTTAGTAGCTTATTAGTTATAAAATGACACTTTTATGTCTTAATTATTTTAAAAGTGGACTCTTTAAGTGAAACATCCTAAAATAGAATAGTGGGCTCGTTGCCCGAAACGGAGGAAGTAGATATATATATATATATATATATATATATATATATATATATATATATATATATATATATATATATATATATATATATATATATATATAATTTTAGAAAGTGGTCTCTTAACGTGAAACATTTCAAATAGTATAATAGATTCTTTGTCTGGAACTGAGGGAGTAATTGTTTTGAACACATGAATTAAGAAAAATTAATTGAATCTATTATAAATATTGATATAATATGTAATTTTCTTTAAAACCAAGTGCATGTGATTTTATCATTAAATTAACCCAAAAATATAAAGATAAAATGGTAAAAACAATCAGGGTTCATTTTGAAATTGTAACAATTGTATGATGTTTGTATTGCATTCAAATTTGTGAAAAATCTGGTTAAAGATTGGGTTGTTTTTATAAATTTAAAAATAGGACAAGGTTTATAACAAAATTGTTTTTGTCGGGAAGAATGATGTGGACATGAGCTCTCCCGCCCAATCCACGTAGGCTGCCACTGGGATGTCCAGTCACCTTCCCGTTACAAAAAACTAACTAGTTTTTTAAGAAAGATTTTAATTGGAAAAAAGTTGGGTTGAGGTTTTACAAGCAAAACAAAACAACACATGGTTTAAAACGAAAAACCTAAAATAGATCAGAGTTTTTTATGCAATCAACCTTTTTTATTTAATCGGTGAAAGGAATTTTTGGGGCAAAAGACGAAAATTGAGCATCAAAATTGTGCATCGCTAATTCAAAATTGGGCATCAAAATTTTATTCATGGATAATCCACTTAGTGCATTGGAATTGGTACGTAGAAGCATGTGCCCATCAGTCTAGAGCTGTCAAGGTGGGTTGGCGAGGTAAGGCAGGGCAACCCGCTATAACCCGCCATTTGGCGGGGCGGGCCAACTCATGAAATGTGACGAGTTGGAAATTGTCAACCCATCATGGGTTGTGAGTTAGGCGGGCCAACCCACCAACTTTTCTGTCAATTAATCAAAATAATAATATTAATCATAAAGAACACAAAAAATATCACAATTCATTAAAAAAATATTTTATACTATTATATGTTAATAGTGTATTCTAATAACTTTCTCTAATATTAATAGTATAAAATGAGGAAAAAAATAGAAGCAAGAAAATATTTTATCATTACTCTTTTTATTTGTTCTTATAATCATATTTCTGTAAATATTGCAGTTAATATACTTTATTCTGGCACCTTTAGTTGCTATAAGTACCATTTTTTTAAACGAATTCAAAATAATTTACTAATATTTCAAATATAAAAAATAATCTCACATTTTGAGGGAAAATTATTTAAACTAATTGCTCCAAACTTGTGACTTGTTTATTTGCAACTAGTATATGGCGAGTCAACCCGACCCGACCCGTCTCAACCCTTTTGATCCACCTCCTAATGGGTTTATATTTTCCCAACCCAACCCACTTTTTTAGGTGGCGGGACGAGCCAGCCCAACGGGCCCAACTCATTTTGACAGCTCTACCCATCACTCCAATAGTGGCACCAACGATGAAATAAAGAGTAAGTAATTAGAAGTTTCTTTTGAGGAGAACCCAGTCTAGAAGTCATATTTGCTATTCGGCTTGTTGAGAGTTATGTTCTCATAATAAATCCTCTTGGTCAGTCTTTTTCTCGAAAGAATGAGAAGAGGAAGACGAAGATTGTGCATTATTGGTATGAAAATAGACTTATGCGGTTGGAAAAAAAAGTACCTAGGGGGTTAAATATTTGAGAAAATGGATCGGCCTGCAATTTGTCCTATGATTAAAATATAAAAAGGGTGATTTTGCCATATTAACAACGCCACACATTGAATGTTAAAATTCCAAGAACTCTTTTTTCTAACTAATCTCTAACTATCTTAGTTTAAATTAGATCTTCGTGCCCATGCCTATGGCACGATATTTCGTCAATTGAAACGACAGTGCCTAAATAGAAGGTGTGATTTAAAAAGATGTTACAGTTGAGGGGCGCTATTCGAACTCGACCCATAGTTGAAAGAGGTTATTTGTAAGGAGTTATATGTAACTGACACATGACCGTTTGATCGTGTGGCTGAAATCAATCCCCACCATTACACAGCCTCAGTCAATCAACTGAGATTGATGTTTTATAAGGGGTGATTGTTCAAAAAATTAATAATCGTAAGGTGTAACTTTGTAATGTGGAGAAAAAACATAGGGAGAAGAAAAATGGATGATTGCTCATAATATTAATTGTAGGGGGTGACTTTGTAATAAGGAGAGATAAGTAGGGAGTTAGAAGTGGATAACTACTCTCACACATGTGAATGTGAGGGTGAATCTCAACCGTTTAATCTTTTAAGATAATTTAATCTCAGCCTCTAAATAGCTTTAGTCAATTGCATATGTGTGAGTATAAGATCTATTGTATATTAGATTGACTAAATAATAGGGAAAATGCCATAAAGTCCTAGTAAAAAAATTTGTGCCCAATGTTTTGAGCGATGCCCAATGTTTTTCTTTGCGATACCCAAATTTAGGCAGTGACTTTTGCATTGCGATGCCCAAAAATTTGAGCGATGCCCTAATTTGGGCAGTGGCTTTGTGCGCATGTCTTTTATTCATTAAGGGTATATTCGATATTTTATCCCAAAAAGTGTATTTTAGCAGTTGAATAAAAAGAATGTGAACTGGAGAGGTTATAATATCATCCCATGTGATCTGCCCGGTTATAACCCTTTAAATATTTAATTAAATTATAAATAGTGATAAGACCAACCCGGGTAAACCTGGCTTTTTAGTTTCGGGCATAACCCATGGGCCTGTTGGGGCGAGCCAGAAAAATCCAAAATAAGGTTTACACAACAAGCTTTGGTTATTAGTCAACATAGAAATGTCGATTAGCTGATGAAAGTTAATAACATAAAGGTTTACAACTAGCTGATAAGTTTAGATAGAAAATATATTTTTAACTTAAGTACAATTTATCTACACTAATTCTAATGAGATTAAGTAAATCAAACATGGTTCGGCAACACTTTTATTACTTTAAAAAAAATTATTTCCTCGGTCTCTAAATGAGTATAAATATTTAGTGTTTTTTGTTTTAACTTTAGTTGAGGAAAATGATTTCTATATATTTTACTTTTACATATACATTAACGCGATTAATATCTAAATATAATACTCCGTCCATTCCTAAGAAAAAAAAAACAATTCTTTTTCCATTGTAGGTCATTAAAAACAAATTTTCCCACCTTAGTAGCTTTTGGTACAATGCAGCTTTGGTGGGCCACCCAACATTTCAAAAACTGACAATATGGCCACTGAAAGTTTTAAATTGGTATTTTAGTCAATGTACATTAGTTACGCTACAAACGAGCAAATTTTTTAAGGACGTTAGTTTAGCCATTAAGTTTATATCAAATACCAATTTCTCTTTAATTTTTTCTTGGTTTTTGGTTAAAATTGGTTAGGATTAGCATTAGTTGAGTCTCACTATTCTAAATAAGTGTCTTTTTAGGATATGCAATGTTGGTATTAAATGAATGTTTAAGGGTATATTGGGAAAATGATATAACATTATTATCAAAAAGTCATTAAGAACATTAGTTGAGACATCTCAAAATAGAAAATATGGACATTTATCGAGAATAAAGGGGGTACTATATTAATGCACAGTAGAAGTTTGAAATGACAATTTCGCAAATACAACAAAAGAACATTCAAGTTAATCAATCATTTTATTTGTATTTTTAATTGATAATTTAGAGGGGCAATAAAAGGATTTGACTTAGACTTAAGAGTTTAACGTCTGTAAAAAATGGGCTTGCTTGCAGCGTAACATAACAAATATATAGTGACCATAAAAACATTTTTAAACTTTTCGGTGGTCATATTGCAAGGTTTAATATCCCAAAGGTACATTTTGCCTCGTGTTTCTTTATTTGAAAGATACGTTTTACCGTTGATTTGATTCTCACTTTAAATGATGATCATACTCGCATATGAGTATCTTTGAAAAATACCCCATTAGTTACTATCTTATTGTCATGTTCAATTTTTTATTGAGTCAAATTGACTGTTTTTCGAATAACAAATTTTACATATATTTTTATTTTTTTTTCAATATCATAATACATATAATTCGTATTAAAGTACTTTTTACAACATTATAAATCGTGTATTTTATGATTTTAAAAAAATAAAAATAAGTACGCTATTTGAAAAACAGTCAATTTGATTCAAAAAAGTCAAATATAATAATAATTTAGAAAAAGAGAGTGATAGTCAATCATATTTCCTTTAGGGATAGTTTATCATCGTATTTATAATAAATTTATTCTTTTAAAAAACTTATATGCCAAGTTAAACTTGACAATTTTTTTTAAAATGAAGAGTGTATAGAAATTCACACTAGTACATGTACTTCGTTATGCCTTTTGGGAAAAAGGTCGTTCCGCTCAACCTACTTTTCTAAAATATTTATATAGGTTATCGTACATGTAAATTATTGGTCAAGGCAACGAACTATGATTTTGTCAACTTACAGCCGCATTATTTAGTTTCCGTTAATTTTTGTTTTTAAGTGGGTATGAACTATAAATTTTATCCCTACGATAAACTAATTGATGTAAACAACTATAGCAAAGGAAATATTAATATGGTTGAGAACCGCAGATCTGAACCTATTAAACCGGGCTGTTTGATGATTAGGTTTCGAAAATTCCAAACCATTTTAGTTTCCGAGCTAAACGGGATGGAACTATAGGTTCGTGGGTTTTGACAGGTTCAACCTGCTCCGGTTTGGTCCACCGGTTAAAAACAAGTGGCATTAATCAAATATGTCCATTTGACATGATTGATGAAAATATATGGCCTTTGACTATAAAACATTTAGTCAACCTTATAAACCAATTGTCGACAAACTAATTTACACCGATTTATCGATAAACCACGACCAAGTTCAAATATTTGGGTTTGCCTCTTTTCAAGGGACGTGTGAAAGCTGTATATTTTGAAGATCTTGAGAAACGAATTTTTTCTCGTATAGGTTGGTGGAAGGCTAAACTCCTATCTTTTGGTGCTAAGATTGTGCTTCTTAAATCAGTCATTTGTTGTATGCCGATTTATGCTCTGGCAGCATTAAGGCTTCCCAAACAATTTATCCGGCGTTTGGAGCATCACATGGCTGCTTTTCTGTGGAGCTCTTCAGGGGAAAGTCGTGCTCACTGGATCTCCTGGGAGCATGTTTGTCGGCTTATAATTGAAGGGGGGTTAGGCATTCGCTTGCTGGATTAGGTAATGGGTTCGTTACATGCCAAATTAGCTTGGAGTGCTATCCAAGGCAAGAGTCTTTGGGCTCGTTTTGTTCAATGCAAGTATGGTACTGCTGAAGGGTTTGGTCTTCCTAGATACTCTTCTCATGTGTGGAAAGCAGTTATGGTTCACATGCCTAGGCTTATGGATCATAGCCAATGGCTTGTAGGCCGAGGTGATATTTCCTTTTGGAATACAAATTGGTGTGGTACTGTTTTGATTGGGCCGAGACCAATTGATTCTCTTCTTCAAGTAAAGGATGCTATCTCGATTATTCATGAGTTGTTGCCTCTTATTCCATCGAGTTTGCATGAAGTTGTTTGTAGTATGAAGCTGGATTTCGAAGTTGAGGATAAACAGATCTTTACGATCTCCAAAGATGGAAGGTTCTCGACAACAGTGTATTGGAAATCATTTTGTCATCAATTTACTAAGTTTCCGTGGGTAGTTAAGGTCTGGCAACCGTGGATTCCTATGCGTATGAGTGGTTTCATGTGGAAGCTAATGTATCGTGCTATCCCGGTGGATCTAGCGCTTCATAGATATAAGATCCCGATTGTCTCAAAATGCAGGTGCTGCTTTTGGTCTGACTAGGAATCTTTGGAACACCTTCTGCTTAATTTTGAGATTGTTAGATGCATTTGGCGTCGGTTTGCTAAACATTTTAATTTAATAGATCAATACTCGTCCATATCTCATTTAATTGATACTTGGATTTCTAAGGCTTCGGTTCGCAGTCAGATTGGAGCTTGTAAAATCGGCATCTGTATTCTAACGTGTTGGGAGATTTGGAAGGCTCGTTGTGCGTCGACCTTTAACAATGTTGCTATGTCGGTAGATGTCATTTCGAATCGTATTATGGCTGGTTTACAGGAGATGATGAGTTTGTTTTTCCCAAAGCTTAATATTAACAACTTTAGCAAGCTTGCTGTGCAAGGTTTGCATAATGATGTTAAACATGTGTGGGTTAAGCGTGGTCAGTGGCTGCGTTGGGAGGCTCCTCCGACCGATTTTTTTAAACTTAACACTGATGGTTCAGCTATGAATAGTAAATGTTCTAGTGGAGGGGTTATCCGGAGACATGATGGTTTTATGGTGGCTACTTTTTCCTGTAATTATGGGTCTGGTACTAATATGCTTGCAGAATTCTTGGCCCTTCAAGATGGTATCCGGTTATGTAGAGAGTTGGACCTTCATCAAGTTTTAGTTGAGTCGGATTCGAGGGTGGCAGTCGATGGTATAGCTTGTATGCATCAAGCTCCGTGGCAATATGCCTATGCGATTCGGGAATGTCGATCTTTACTTGGTGATTTTGATTTATCTCATATTTTCCGTGAACAAAACAAAGTGGCTAATAGACTGGCGTTTTGTGGTTCAATTCATTTGGGGTTTCAAAAGTATCATTCTAAATTGGACCTTCCTTCTCTAGCTCGTCAGGCTATGCTTTTGGATGATATTGGTTTATTTTCTTTTAGGAAATAGTTTTTGTAGGCTTTTGCTGTTTTTTCCTGAGGTTAGGCTCCTTTGTCCCCCCAAGTTTGGGTAAGGCTGGTTGTCCCCCTCTTTTTTGTATTTTTATTTTTATTAATAAATTCTGCACAGGTGCCGCCCTGCTTCCCAAAAAAAAAGTGATCCCAGACACCACTCGTCCTATATAGATGGGAATGGAGAATACGGACGAGGGCTTGGGTCCCGCTATTCAGGGCATGTGGCACAAAGATTCTAAGAGGCTGGAGGCAGCCTATCCATTTGCTGACTACATGCTTCTGTCCCCTGGGTATTTGGCATGGATCATGGTAGTTGCTGAGGAGCCGTCTCGCACTATCAAGCGTGAACTGAGGCACTTGCTGGGTTGCCATATTACTAATGGGGTAGATGCTCGCCTGATGGAGATAGGCGAGGACATTGATAGCTCGGGGTTAGTTGTTCCTCAGGCTCTGGAGGCAGAATTCAGGCGGGTACACGGCCTTGATACTCGAACGGCCCTTGGATCGAGTACTGCGGGTCCCAGTGATGCACCCCGCAGATTGAGCAATGTTAGTCGGCAGCATAACCCATGGGAGCCAGAAGTAGTTGTTCCTCCTCCCCAGGCTGGTTGGGGCACGGCTCTGAGAGTTGGCCGTAATGAGCCTCCACGGCTGAGCATAGTGAGCAGGCAGGACAATCCATGGGAACAAGAGATAGTTGTTCCTCCTCCCCACTTGTATGGGGTCTTGGTTTCGAGATGATGGGCTGGTCAGAGCAATACACTACCAGGAGAAAGGGATCTTGACGATGAAGAGGAGACACCTCGGTGGCTCACATGCTGGCGATTCTAGGGTTTCTTCTGCACCTCGCAGAAGGAGTATATGGGCTCGGCTCGGTGGACGCCGTAGACATTGATGGACCGCTCTGGGGCTAAAGCTGCAAGAAAAGGAATTGTTTTTGGGGCAACAAAGGGGGTACAGGCAGTGTATAGCTATGTACAATGCAATCAATGTATAATATAGATGTCTTTAGTAAATATTCCTAAGTTGCACCTTAGAACTTGTAAAATTATGTTTTAGTGTCTTAATGTGAGCTTTTTGTAGTGGCTCTCCTTTTTCTGTCAGTTGAGCTTTCTGTATGCTGAAGGCCGGAGGTAGTATGCCGAGGACTTAAGTAGTGCCTTCCCCATCCTTCTATCTCCTTACATTTATTATTTATTTTATTTTATTTTATTTTATTATTATTATTTCTATGCTCTAACTTTTGCCTAGGCCGCCCTTTCGGGTTTTCGACCTAGCGAGCCCTTATTTCTCCTTTTTTTTTGTTTGTTTTTTTTTATATATGCCCTAACTTTTGCCTAGGCCGCCCTTTCGGTTTTCACCTAGCGGTGGAGAGGAAGCCGGATAGAATAGCTCAGGTATAGTACCTTTTGAGTTTGTCGAGGTTGAAGGGCTGGACAAGATCTTTCCCATCCTGGTTTGTAAGAAGCACGACACCTCCTAACCGAATCTCCTTAACGATGTATGGTCCCATCCAGGGAGACTTCCATTTTCCCCTAGTATCAACGTAACTAGGGGGCTTTTCTCGAAGTACGAGGTCTCCAACTTGAATATCGCGGCCTTTGACTTTTTTATTGAAAGCTCGGGCGATGCGCCTTTGATATGCCGGGTGTGCTCCAAGGCTAACATGCGTCGTTCATCAATTAGGGCCAATTCTTCGTATCGCCCTTTGACCCAGTCAACTTCTGCTATATCAGATTCCATCATCACTCTTAATGATGGAATTTCCACTTCTATCGGCATTACCGCCTCCATGCCATATGCCAGAGAGTAAGGGGTAGCCCCAATGGGTTTGCGGACTGAAGTACAATAGCCCCAGAGGGTTAGCGGCAATTTTTCTGGCCAGTCTCTTCCTATGTCAGCCATTTTTCTGATGATGTTTTCAAGTGTTTTATTGGCTGCTTCAACGGCACCATTAGCTTGCGGTCGGTAGGGGGAGGATTTGTGTCTTTGGATCTTGAACTCGTCGAGTAGACGGTTCACGTCTCCTTCAAAATGTGAGCCGTTGTCAGAGATTATCTCGAAAGGTACCCCATAGCGGTATATAATATTGGCCCGAATGAACTCGGACACCTTTCGGGCATTCACGACTTTGTAGGAAGAGGCTTCCACCAACTTTGTAAAGTAATCGACGGCTACCAGGACGTATTCATGGCCATTGGATCCCTTCGGGTGAATTTGGCCTATGACGTCGATTCCCCACGTTGAGAAGGGCCAGGGGGCTGTGGAGTTGTATAAGACATGTGGGGGCACATGTTGCAGATTGGCAAAGCGTTGACATTTGTCGCAATGTCGCACCCACCGAATACAGTCGGTTTCGAGCGTACTCCAATAGTATCCCTGTCGGATGATTTTCTTGGATAACATATGGCCATTCATGTGGGGCCCGTAGGTACGACCGTGTAGTTGATCCATGATTTGCTCAGCTTTGGCCTGATTGACACATAATAAGTTGAGGCCTTAATAGTGCCTCTTATACAGGCTGCCACCGCTGAGCACAAATTGGGAGGCCCACCTTCGCAGGGAGACTCTCCCTCTTTTATCTAGGCCAGGAGGATAGAGACCTTTCTGGAGCAGATTTAAGATGTCAGCGTACCGGGCTCGTGATGCCGGGTGCATTGAATTTTGAAACAAGTATCTTGGGAGTGACTTTCTTCCCGACTACAAATGGCTGAACATTAGTTTCTGCGGGAATTTGGACTAGGGATGCTAGAGTGGCCAGGGCATCAGTGAATTAATTCCTATCTCGTGGCAGATAATGGAACGAGATAGAACCAAATCGAGCGGCAAGTGCTGTTAATTTGGCATGATAGAGCTTCAGCCGAGGATCCTGGGTCTTCCATCTTCCTTCGACTTGATTTATGATTAGGGCAAAGTCTCCATAGACTTCGAGATCTTTAGCTCCCCTTTGGAGAGCTTCTTCTAGGCCAGCAATACAGGCTTCATATTCCGCCGTATTATTTGAACATTCGAACTCCAACCTTATAGCCAGCGGAGTATGAGAGTCACCCGGATCGATTAGCAAAATTCTTATGTCAAAGCCTCTTTTGTTCATGGCTCCGTCAAAGAACATCTGCCAACAGGTGTCATGGTCAGTGATTTCCAGGACACCTTCATCTGGGAAACCAGGCTCAGTCGCATCTTTGGCCTTCAAAGGTAGATCGGCTAAGTGGTCTGCAATGACGCTTCCTTTGATAGACTTGAGTGTGACATAAGTTATGTCAAACTCATTGAGAAGAAAGGACCACTTGGCTAGTCGGCTGGACAGTGATGGTTTACCAAAGATGTACTTGATGGGGTCCATTCTGGATATGAGCTTGATGGACCTTCCTTGGAGATAGGTTTTGAGCCTTTGAGTGGCCCAGACTAGGTCGGTGCAGCTTTTCTCCAGCGCTGAATAGTTTAGCTCGCTTCCCTGTAGCTTCCTACTTATGAAGTATATGGCATTTTCGATGTAGGAATCTTTTTTCTCTTGGGCGAGCATAGCCCCTACTGACGTGTCTGTGACGGTTAAGTATATGAGGAGAGGTTTATGTATATGAGGTGGAGCTAGCACAGGGGGATTGGTAAGGTAGGCTTTTATTTTCTCGAAGGCTAGCTGGCACTTCTCGTCCCAGTCTTGGTCTGTATTCTTTTTAGGAGTTTAAAGAGGGCTCACATGTGGTTGTCACGATGAAACGGCCGATGATATCGCAACCGACCTAGGAAGCCTTTGACTTCTGTTGGAGTTTTCGGCAGTGGCATTTCTAGGATGGCTTTGATATTTGCTAGCTCGATCTCGATGCCTTGCTCGGTTACTAAGAATCCCAGGACTTTGCCTTTGGTAACCCCAAATGTGCATTTGGTGGGGTTGAGCTTCATATGGTGCTTCCTTAATCTTTCGAAGAACTTTCGAAGATCTTTGATATGGGCACCGTTGGCGTCGCTGGAATGCACGATCATGTCATCAACATAGACCTCCATTTCTTTGTGGATCATGTCGTGGAAGAGGGTGGTGGCGGCCCTCTAGTAAGTGGCTCCGGCATTTTTCAGCCCAAATGGCATGACAGTGTAACAATGAGTACCCCATAGAGTAGTGAATGAGGTCTTTTCCTGGTCCTCTGCTACCATTTTGATTTGATTATAGCCCAGCATGCCGTCGACGAAAGATCGGATTTTGTGAGCTGCGACGGCGTCTACCACAATATCAATATTGGGCAGAGGAAAGTCATCTTTGGGCGACACTTTGTTGAGGTCGTGGAAGTCTACACAGATTCGGACTTTCCCGTTGGGCTTGGGAACAATCACTATATTGGACAGCCAAATCGGGTATTCAACTACCCGAATGAAATTGACGTGCAACTGCTTCATGATTTCTTCTTTAACTTGTAGTAACCATTCTGGCTTGATGTGGCAGAGCTTTTGCTTGACTGGGCGAGCATCCGGATATATGGGAATCCGGTGTTCGACTATGGCTGGATCTATGTCGGGCATATCTTCGTAGGACCAAGCAAATATGTCTACGAACTCTTTGAGGAGATCAATGAGTGCCTGCTGATTCTGACTTCTTTGATTTCATTGTCCAGCCCCAGATTGATAGTAGATAGGTCTTCAGCTGCTGCTGATGAATGGCTCTGTTCCTGGTGCTCAACTGACTTTACAAGCTCAAGTAGATAATTTTTATCTTTTGGGTTCATGTAATTAAATGACTCATTATCATAATAATTATTATTTAATGTGTCTTTTAATGTAGGTGCAACTAAGGAATAAGCAAAGACATTTAAATTATCATTAAAAGCATACTGTACAGGGTTTATTACATTGTTGAGGACCTGGGGTTTGAGATCCTCAACTATAGGTAGCGGATCGGTAGATGACCAATCCGTAAAGCTAGGGGAAGGAATAGGGATAGTATATCCAAAGCGGTCCACCAGGTCTGCGGGCGTCAGAAGTGGGCCGGTCGTGGTATACCAATTCTGCAGAGGCTTGTCAGTAATAAGTTCAAACTCAGCAGGGAGCTTTTTATAATCAGTGCTTCTGTCTATCATACCCAGGAAACTGTCCCCTAGACCGTCACTTATTAGAGACTCCTTTATTGATCAATATATTTTACAGCACCCTTATTCATGGCTAATTAGACTAACGTGCTCCTCTTAGGCCTCCTTGGCTTGATTTGTTTCAAAGATTTTTGTGCCTGCCACTGTGATTTCCTTGTTGTCGATGAGGTCCTGAATTGCATCTCTGAGCATATAGCACTGGTCGGTAAGATGACCGCTGCATCGATGATACTCACAATACTAGGCATGGTTCCAAGTAATGGGTAACAGTTTGGGTGGTCAGTAATTATCCATGGGCTTCAATATCCCATGGGCCCACAGTGTTTGGAGTATTTCAGATCTTGGGGCGGGCATGTCATCGTAATGCCTTGAAATTGCTTCTTTTCGACTTCTTGGCTTCGGTACATGGCCAGATCGGGTTTTGGTCAGGCAACTGAATGGGGTTTTCTCTTTTGGATATAATTGCAATGAAATTGGCTTGACTGGACCTTGGCCCAATAGGGATTCTTTTTCTAGCATGCAAATGATTCTTTTTAAATTTCCTGGGATCATTTGAAAATAGGTATCTGAGGGATCAAAAGGGGGATAATTCTTTTGGTCGTGATAGCATGCATTCAGGTGGGGAGGATCGGGGCAGATTTCTGGAGGATATGGATCAGAATTATGGGCACTAGAAATCATATTACCTTGGGCAAAGAGGTCATCACCGGGCTGGTGGCTGGCACTTGATGGCTTTCTGGAGGCTTGGAAAAGGATATTTTCTTCGGTATCAAAGGAATTTATTTCAGGAGAGTGGGAAGCATTAGGGACATATTTTGGGGTTTTGGATTTTTGCGAGGAAGTGGCAAGAGTTTCTGAAAAACTGGCCAGAAGGTCAATTACCACCTGACCCACTATTCTTTTCGCGTGGGCGTCCAGTTCCTTTCTTAACCAAGCCTCAAGCCCAGGAGGAGGTGCATACATAGGAGTTTCTCTTTCTGGTTCCCAACTGTTCAAGTTGTCGCTAGCCCCTATCATAGCTTGTTTATTCTTTGCTACCATATTGCTCGGATCTGCACCCTCTGAACTGATTCTGCCCTTGTCTGCTCTAAAACTGATACCTTCTTATCTGATTTCTGCACTACTTTCCCGTATCAATCGGCCAGTACTATCTCTGCCTTTCCAAATTCGGGTCAGGTTTCTGAGGAAAATGGGTTTGGAGGTATTAGAAGGCTGGCTGGAGGCTTTCTGGGCTTGGAGTATAGTGTGCCTTTTATTATTATTTATTTTTATTCCCTACAATTGACCGGATAAGCACCTACTTTATTTTGACAGTCTTAGGACTTTTCCTGGAACAGTGGATTCTTTCTCCAGAGTATAGGACCAACATATTCCACCTGCCTTTCGACTCCCCAAGATCGGACTGATCCTAGGCGAAGGACATATACTCTTTCCAGGATCCACCATTCGAAATGATCTAGGTTGAGCATCAGAGAATAATAAATCAGTCCCTGTTTATTATTATTCTATCTTTTTTTTTTGTGCGCACTTTATTTTTTTCTAACTTGCGCATTTATATATATATATAGAGAGAGAGAGACTTTTTTTTATATTTTTTTTGACAGGAGGTGACTCACAATTCAGAGATTCAAAAACCGGTCGGTCTATAAAGTGTCCTGAGAATCTATATGTATTCTAGCGTTGGCTTATGCAGGGGGTAGGCTGGTCATGGTGTAGGGTAACAGTTCGGAATATACCTATATGCGTGCACGTGTGTGCGGTATCTAGAAAGCAGTAAAATCTTTATTTATTTACAGATATATAAACAGAAAAAATAAAACAGATATGGCCAGTCTTGCTGTTATGTGTGGATTTTCTCGGCTTTTTAGTTTGAGCGCAATCAAGCAAGCACACCACATTAAGAAATAGAAAGAAAAATGGGAAATCTACCTATCCCTATTAATTACAAATTTTGGTCCTATGTCCCCAAAATAAAATGACATAATGAATGCAAGTATGTACAAATGTACAGAATAAAAGGAAAAATGAACAGAAAGAAATAATAATACGGAGCCGAAAATAAAGTAATAATTAAAATAAAGCACCGACTCTTTTATTGTGCTGCCCGAAATTTTATTGTAACACACACACACACACATATATATATATATTATTTGGATTTTTTTCGAATTTTTTTTATTGCTTTTTTTTTAAAAAAAAGAATATTTTTAAATACACCTGCAACAGTTATCGGAACGAAACTGCTGCAAGATGGAGGATCATATCCACAAATATAGACACGGATGTATAGGAACGCAATATTCAAATGCATAAATTAATATAACAAGCATACTTTAGCCAGAAACAAAGTAAAACAAAAAAAAGTTTTTGTTTTATGAGTCTAGCCCTCCATTTTATTTAAAATAAAACAACTCCCCAGCAGAGTCGCCACTGTGGGTTCCCGGGACTGCGCCCGCGCCCTTGGATAGGGGTGCGCTTACGTGCGGATGCGGGACACCACTGCTCTCGTTCCACCCTCCCTTTTTTAGGGGAAGACGAAATCAAAAGTGCGAGAGGAGTGCTGTCTATGATAGCGCGTTGGAATGCGCTTCAGTTGCCTTTAGTGGATTTTTGATCCAATATGGGAACTTGTGGTTTCCCGTATCAAGTTATCCTTTTTTTAGGGGATACCAGGATATGGGAATGCATTACCCTTTCATTCTCATTTTCCTTTTTTTAAGGAGAAAACGGAAAAGTGCAAAAAAGGATATTGCGACGCCCCCACTATGGATTTTATTAAAAATCGCCTTATGGCCCGTTCTTGATTACTATGAAGACTTTGGGTTTCCCGCATCAAGTTATCCTTGTTTAGGGGATACCAGGATATGAGAATACATCACCCTTCCATTCTCATTCTCCCTTTTTTAGGGAAAAACGGAAAAAGTGCAAAGAAGGAGTGTTGCGAGGCCCCACTGGATCCAAAAAGTTTTAGAGTCGTCATCTTTATTTTAAGGTAAAAATAAAGCAAAACTAGAAAAGCAAGAGAAACCAGAGATAGAAAACGGGTTCGGAGGCTAAGTTACGAGTTGGGAAGGTGCTAGGCACCCAACTCACCCTTTCGGTCTCAAAATAGTTTTTGGCTAAAGTATGCTTATTGTTATATTTATTTAGCAAATAAAAAAAGCATTAAAAGACAGGAAAATAAAACAAATACATCCGTGGTTATATTATTTACGGACTTGCAGCCATTTCCTTACAATAATTACAAATGTATTTAAAAATATTTGGCCATTATAACGGCTCTTTTACATAATATTTCCTATTCTAATCCGGGCAGCACAACGGCTTATATTGACTACATTGAGTCAGATTTAAATAATAACTTTAAATAATAAATAAATAAACAAGTAAATAAATAAAACGCCCTTAAAGGCTATTACCTTTTAGAGCGGTAGTGTGCTCGCTCTGTCTTTCAAGGAGAGGGAGTCTTTTTTTTGTGTTGTTTGTGTGGTTGTTGTTTTGATTTGGGCAGAGTAACTGCTTACTCTTGATGACTTTGGCTCGTTCACTCGGGCAAAGTGACGTCTTATTTTGGAAGGTTTTGGCCTTTTTGGTTGGGCGGAATATCGGCTTGATTTTTGTGTATTTCAGCTCATTACTCGGGCAAAGTAACTGCTTACTTTGATAATTTTGGGCCGGGGAAATAAGGTGGATACCTAACTACTAGGCTATGGATCACTTATAACCGGTGGATTTAAGTTTTGGCAGAGTTTGAACGGGGTTTGGAAGCTTTGGTGGGCTACACACACCTATCTCGCACCTCTCACTAAAACTTCGGCGTCGAAGGAACGCAGAAAGTTTCACAGCATTTCTTTGCGATGATTTTCTGTTTCTGAAAGGGGAGCCCAACACTCGTATTTATAGGTGGGGCGAGGGAGTCATCGGGAATTATAAGAATTCTTCAGCCGGCTTCATCTGATTGCACAACGGGCTTCGCGAGTTGCACAATGCGTTAAGTCTAAGTGCTACAGTGACACCCTTGGCGCCGACTCCTCCTTTGTATGGCGCGGCGCCCTCCATGCTTTGCCACTATTTGACTTCCATTTTTGGCACTTTCACCCCTCGCAATTCACTGTTTTGCGCATCATGCTTTGCCTTTCGCATTTTCGACTCCTGCAACTTGACATTTGTTAAGTTTAAACAGTTCTTGATATCACATGTCAGAGTCACATATCAGGGGTACGAAATTGGGGTGTCTACAGGGGGCAGTGAGTTATAAATAGAAGTTACTTTATCACAGCTGGCCTGAATTCTGGAAAGAGTCTTGCGTGCCTGGTAAAAAAAAAAAAGAGAAAAAAAACCAAAGAAAGAGGGAAAGGAAAATCAGCATCATCTCAGAAAAAAAAAAAAAAAAAGGTAAACTCTTAGCTCATTATGCATGCTATGTTCCATATAATTGCATTAATTATGTCATGCCCATCCTTACTATGCAGGAAAAAAATACAGCATGTATCCGAAATATATCGCATGAGCATGCATCATTTAAAAATAATTTATGACATGAGGATGCATCGCATAATCAAAATATATCAGTTATATGAAATATGCATCGCAGAATCAAATAGTGTCAATTGCATGAGTATGCATCGCAAAAGTAAATAGCATGAATTTCATATTTTTGTTATACTATAATTGCCAAATTGCATCATTCTAGCATAAATCATTCATGCATAAGCATCAAAATCAAGAACAGATATACTCCAAAGGTGCCAAAAGAGCAAGAAATCCAAAAGATTCGAGAAATTCAACCAAATGGGTTGAAGGAAAAAAAAGACTTACAGCCGGATTTTGAAAATTTGCAACGTGGGTGTGCCGATCTCGGAGTATATTACTCCAATCATCCCTTGAATGCCAATATCGGATGACATTTCAGCTTAAAGGAGGAAGCTCCATACGTTCCTCGCCGGATTCCGGGTGCATCGGTGCCTTTCCCTTCCGAAATCTTGAAGAGAAACCCATTTGGCAAGCAAAACAATTAATTTAGCGGAAGAAAATCGAGAAAATGCGAAGAAATGAGAGAGAAATGGTTGTCGGCAGCAATGGCAGAAGGAAAGAAAACGGAAGAAGAAGAAGAAGTGAGCTACTGCTCACTCTCTGCCCGTAAATGAAGATAAAGGGGTGGAAAGTTTCACTTTCCCCCTCCAAAGTTCAGTTCAGCAATTAAAACCTCAAGTTTGCTTAAATCGTGAAATGGCCCTGGAGTCCTAACGGAAAGTTAACAAAGTTAGCTATTGTTAACAAAAGTGACGGCCATTCATCAAAAATCAAAAGAAAACTCATATCTCCAGCAGATTAGCCGCAAGAAAGGCTGGAAAAAAAAATTATGCCATTTAGATCCCCAACAAAGATGCCTGCAGAGCAAAAGCAAAAGGAAAAGAAGAAAAAAAGAGTTGAAGGAAAATAAAAAAAAGAGAAGAAAAAAAAAGATAGCAAAAGCAAAAGAAAAGAAAAAAAGAAGAAGAAAGAAAAAAGGGTAAAGTATTTGCATTTTACTTTACATGTCTCATGCATTTTACATGTGGTTGTTGGATCATCTTCCTCAAGGGGTGCATACCCCAGGACGTGGAAATGATTCGTTGCATCTATCCCATTTGAGTTTGTTGTTGGATCATCTTCACCAAGGGGTGCAAACCCCGGGACGTGGAAATGGTTCGTTGCATCTATCCCACCTGAGTTTGTTGTTGGATCATCTTTCTCAAGGGGTACATACCTCGGAACGTGGAAATGATTGGTTGCATCTATCCCACATGAGTTTGTTGTTGAATTATCTCCTCGAGGGGTGCACACCTCGGGACGTGGAATAATCGGTTGCATCTATCCCACCTGAGTTTGTTGTTGGATTATCACCTCGAGGGGTGTATACCTCGGGACGTGGAATAATCGGTTGCATCTATCCCACCTAAGTTTGTGTTGGATTCCTTCCTCAAGGGGTGCATACCTGGGGACGTGTAAAGAATCCAGGACCCATCCATCCCACCCATTGCTGGTTGTTGTTTGTTTGCTGAGGCCGAACTACGTTTGGTCAGATTCCTGAAAAGGATATGTAGGCAGCCTACTTAGTAGACACGACCATCAGAGCATTTCATTTGCATATCTGCTCCAAAAACCACGATAACCAATTATAACCAACTAAAAATGTTTAGAGTATGTGAGATTTGAGCTAATGCATCCTAAACTGTTGCATCTATAAACTGCTGCATATTGCATTTCTCCCCATTATAATTTTCATGAAATTTAGGAGTCTATTTCTTATCAATGATGTTCGTTTACTTGGTAAGTTTCGGTTTACCCGTAAACTCCATCATTGAGGGGCTCTATAGACACCCCAATTTTGTACCCATGGTATGTAACAAGACATAAAATATGAAGACTTGTTAAAAAGGCTAATGAATGTCAAGTTATAGAGTTGAAAATGCAAAAGGAAAAAGCGGGATGCATAAACAGTGAATTGCAGGGGCCCAAAGTGCCAAAAATCAAGACAAAAATGGCCCTAGGCGCTGCCCATGGCCACCTCTGGCGCCGCGCCCAGCATCACTATGGGCAGCGCCCAATAGTGCCCCAAGTACTGTAGCAGTTTACTTTTGGTGCAATTCTTTCAGCATGCGGTACAAGCCGATAAAACTCAAAAGGAAAAACTTAAGGATGAAAGAAGCCTCATTCTCAGCCTATAAATAAGAGGCTCCGGCCTTCAGAATTCACACAGTGCACACACAGTGAAAGAGTGAAGTTACGTAGTGAGTTCACTGCGCAATTGAGAGAACGCCAAGGGAATTTCTTCCTCTAGCCCCGAAGCTCTGCCAAATCTCCCCCAAACACTAAAACTCTCCGGCCAAAGTGAAACCTAGTTGTCCTATTAGGATTCTGCCCTATTCCACCGGTCCAAAAATCCCAAAAAAAAAAACAGTTGCCCTGACCGAATCCAGACGTAAAATCAGCAAAAAGCAAGCAATTGCTCTGTCCGATTTCCGACGCCAGCAAGCAAACAACACCAGCAAAGCAAGCAGTTGTGCCGCCCGAATACCGAGGCGAAAAGTAATTAATTGGAGCAGTCACTCTGCCCGAATCCCCGCAACAGCAAAGTAGCAGCAAAAAGACTCCCTCTTCATGAAGGACAGAGCGAGCGCACCCTAGGACCTACCAGAAGGTAGTTGGTACAGGATAAAACCCTCACGCTTCAAAAGGTAGGTTTATTAAAGTTTTTATTTATAAAAATTGCTATTTAAACTAGTCAAATGTAAGAAAAATAAGCATTTATGCTGCCCGAAATTCTATAGAAAAGAGCACTAAAAAGAGCCATTATTATGACCAAATTTTTATAAATGTATTTATAACTCCAGGAAGGAGGTTGTTGTAAGTTTGTAATAATTTACTAATATATATATATATATATATATATATGCAAATATATATTTAATGCTTTATTTCAACTGTTAAATAAATATAAAAAAGCATATTTAAGCCAAAAACTATTTTGAGACCGAAAGGACGAGTTGGGTGTCTAACCCCTTCCCACCTCGTAACTTAGCCTTCGAACCCTTTACAAATCTGGTTATTTTTGCTTTTTCTTTGTTTTCCTTAAAATAATGATGACAACTCTATTGATCACATTTTGAGTCCACAATTGAGGCCAAACGTATTCCACGCGCTTTTAAAGGTTTTAAAATCACCCGCTCTTTCATGCAACAGGGAAGAGGTCGAAAATCGGAGCACTCACACATAGTCTTCCTTCTTCGCCCAAGATGTGGTCAATTTCATTAATCTTCTCCATTATTTAAAATATTGTGGAAAAAAGATTCAAGCACAAGTTATAAATTTTGACTATTTTAGGCATCCCAGTGATGGTTTACATATTAATTAAGGTCAATGGCAAGTTCCAAAGTTGATACATAGAATCATATTTTTTTTTATTCAACTTCCTCAGTGACATATACCAATAATTAAGATTCGATTTAGGCATAAATAGTCAACCATATATAAATATATTCAAAATCATAAAATCATAAACTATATCCCGATTGAAAAGGCACACTTTTAACATTTATGGCCAATTTGATCAATTTGCACATGGAAGTATAACGTGATTTTATTTAGGTAAAAAATAAATACTAAATATATAAGAAAATAATACTAAATATATAACCTTTGGATATAGTAGTATTTCCAACTGTTTCAAAACTTTTAGGTCATTTTGTTCACAGTTAGTCTTGTAAGTGCATAATGGGACATGATAAATAACAAATACCAATTTAGTAATTTCATACAAGAAAGGATTATTATTATTTTCAGACCACATTTTTTCTTTAAAAAAGGGGGACTCAAATTGGCAGTATATAGTTCACGGTTTTATAATTTAAAAAATTAATTACATCCTCTTCAAACATTGGTCAAAAAATTAAATTAATGTATATCTTAAAAAAGAAATTCAAAAAAAGGGGTACTCAAATAGGCACGAAAGGAGCATTTATAGTTCACGCGTATACACTTCATCTAACAAAAAAAAAAATCACTTCACCTCATACTTTATTTTATGTCTGACAGTTGGGTTGGTTGGGTTGGAATAATGGATCCAAATTGACATGTGTACCTTATTTCCATCCATAACATAGTTGGATTCAATATCTTCTAATTTGAGTTTTTTTTAACTTTTTTTCAAAAATTAAGAAAATTGATTTTTAAAACCTTTTAGTATTGCAAGTGCATATAGAGACATCACATAGGGTAAGTTAAATTTATAGTTATAATTTTATAGAATAGAGGATAACTTATTTAGCCACATTTAAAAAAATGCTCCATTTGGGACATTGATGATCTGAAAGAATTATCTGTAGACTCCGTTTGTTTCATGAAAAATGATTTCTGAAAAATGAAAAGGTTTTATTTTCAGGTGTTTAGTAAATCTTTTGAAAATCTGCTGGAAAACATTTTCGGATGTTTGGCAAATACACGAAAAATGTTACGGAAAACAATATATGAATAAATACAAAAAGTATATTCTACTATAAATACACTTATTGAATATAAAATAGTGTTGAAATTTAAGTAATTTTCTTTTAATAGCCCTCAACTTATCATTAATGGTGTCAAATCAATAAAGTCCATCTTTTTTCAAGCTCACAAATAATTTTTTTTTGATAATTGATATGAAAATTTGTTTTAAAAAATAAAATAACTAATATTTGGGACGTCTTTAAATAATAATATAATATAGTGGACACTAATTTTAAGACATAGTGAATATTTCTTAAAATTATAATTTATTAATAATGTGCACAAACTCCATTAATATTTCTAAACAATTTATTTGTTGAGTGAAATATTGTACGTGTATATAAATATGCGTAATTTTGGAAGGGTGCAGAGGGATGCTCGAACATTCGAGAAAATGACTTACGGAAAATAAATCTGTAAGTCATTTTCGGAAAAGAAAGCTTCATTTTCCGTTGACTCAAAAAAGCTTTTACGTTAACTACCTTTTCCTAAGGTTACCAAACACCAGAAAATGATAAAAACATTTTACGGAAGTCATTTCCGTGAAACAAACGGAGCCTTATTGAACCAAAATTTTCATTTGCTCATCTCTTGTGATTCAAAATAGATTGTTCTTTAGTCTAGTAAATTGGTGTCGCCAGCAAATCACGTCTTTTTTGGAACTTGCAATACTGAAAAATACCAAGAGAAAATGTGTGTGTGTGTGTGTGTTTGTAGTGAGAGATTGCATTGGAATATTAAGTGCTCGTTTGTTGCAGCTTATTTGGAGTGACTTTTGGGTTTTGACTTTTGAAAAGTCATATTTAAAGTGTTTGTTTCAGCTTATAAGCCAAAAGCCAATAAATAAGGTACAACACCCTTTATGCATTGAAAAGTCAAAAGCCAAAAGGCTAAAATTTTAAGTTTTTTTGTTTTTTTTTTAACATGAAGACAACTATTCATTAATAAATATTTAATTGTCTTCATTTCATCATTTTATGAAATATACATAAAAATATGAATACTAATTTTTAAGTTTTTTTTTTTAACAAATAATTATAACGATTCATGTTTGTCAAGGTGTAACAAAGATCTATCATAATCAACCAAAAGTCATTCATAACTTAAGTATCGTAATAAGCCATTGCAAAGCGAGCCTAAGTGTTTGGCCCCTAAACCAACCGTAAAAGTGGGTATTCATGCATATAGGGTTACATAAACCAACTAGGAAAGAGTTTGTTGAGATAAACGTCTCAAAAAGGGACAAAAATAAACCCCTAGGCACCCAAAGTCGATTGGCTATATGCGGATTTAATCCTAAATTTTAACAAAAGTCCTTCCGTTTGGCTTCTCGTTAATCTCGTTAGTCCTAGATCCATTGAATTAAAACGAAAGTTGGACACAAGTTGACAGACAAGGATAAAAGTGAGCAGAATAAATTTATAAAAATAATTGAACGGTGTGCCTAAACCACCACTATTGAGTTCTAACCATTTTTTATGTTAAGAAACACTAGCTTTAAAATAATATTATATCAAAAACATGTCGTATAAAGAAATGCTTCCAAGATTGCTTCTATATGATTAAACCTTACATCTTCTCTACTTGTTATCTTAATCATGTTTGATATGCTATTAAAAGGAAGGTGACTACTACATCCATGGAATCCTCTATGGCTTCGGTGCTTCTGCAGGTTCGGGTGCTTTGATTTATTGTGGTGCTGGTGTAGGTGCCACAAAATGTGGCTTGTGTGGATGTTTCTTATGCTTATGTTTATGATCATGCTTGTGCTTATGATGTTTCTTAGATAAAGAAGAATCATCCCATTCTTTCTCGTATAAGGATGTGGTAGATTCTTGATCCTCCTCTTCAAGCTTATCTTGTGTTGGCTCTGGTGCATTGCTGAATTCTGGTGGGGGTGATTGTGGTGCCTTTGCGATGATTGCAGGTGATGGAGCAAGTGGCTCATGCTCTGGTTCGGGTGCCTCGACTGCTTGTGGTGATGGTGTAGGTGCCACAAAGTGTGGCTTATGTGAATGTTTCTTATGCTTGTGCTTATGACCATGCTTGTGCTTATGATGTTTCTTGGACAAAGAAGTATTATCATCCCATTCTTTCTTTTCCAAGGATGTGGTGGATTGTTCACCCTCCCCTTCAAGCTCATTGTCAGCTTCATCATTCATTATGAACTCTAGCATTTGTTTTGCATCAGTTGTAGGTGTATTCTCATCTAATTCTAAGTAGCTATCAGTATTAGCCACAAAAGAATTATCGAGAAACATTACTCTAGCAAGGGAAGGTGTAATAAGAACCACCATCCCAATGAACAGAAGTAGCAAATATTTGCCAGACATTTTTTTTTTTTTTTAGCGTTGCCAACTTTTGACGGTGAAAAATAGGAGTAGTTGGTAGCCTTATATATAGAAGTGTGACTTGTGTTCAAACATGACATTTTTCTTTGAATCTTTCATTCATGGAAACTAATTAATTTTTTTTTTACTATCTTAGGCAACCCAATAATGGTTTACATATTAAGGTCAATGGCAAGTTCCAAAGTTGATACGTAGAATCTTTTTTTTTTATTCAACTTCCTCAACGACATATACCAATAATTAAGATTCGATTTAGGCATAAATGGTCAACCATATATAAATATATTCAAAATCATAAAATCATAAACTCTATCCCGATTGAAAATGTACTCTTTTAACATTTATGGCCAATTTGATCAATTTGCACATGGAAGTATAACGTGAATTTATTAAGGTAAAAAAAAATACTAAATATATAAGAAAATAATACTAAATACAAATTTAGTAATTTCATAAAAGAAAGGATTTTTTTTTGTTTTTTGGACCACATTTTTTCTTTAAAAAACGAGGACTCAAATTGGTAGCACAGTTTTATAATTTCAAAAATTAATTACATCCTCTTCAAACATTGGTCAAAAAAATTAAATGTATATCTTAAAAAGAAATTCAAAAAAGGGGCACTCAAATGGGCACGAAGGGAGCATTTATAGTTCACATGTATTCACTTCACCTCATGCCTTATTTTAGGTTTGACAGTTGGGTTGGTTAGATTGGGTCGGGTCGGGTCGGAGTAAGTAATGGGTCCAAACAAGCTAAGCCAACCTTATTTCCATGTACAACAGAGTTTTGGATTCATTATTTTCGAGTGTTTTTTAACTCTTTTAAAAAAATTTACTTTTAAAACATTTCAGTATTGCAAGTGTATATAGAGACATATCACATAAAGTTGAATTTATAGTTATAACTTTATAAAATAAAGGATAACTTATTTAGCGACATTTAAAAAATGGATTAACTTCACCATTAGTCCCTGTATTTTTCAAAAGTCAACTAGCGGTTCCTGTACAAAGTAAATACACGCCACTAACCAAAGTAGGCGAATTTTGCCCATCGGTAGTCCCTCGGTTGGATGCCTTTAAAGACTACTCCGTTAATTGATCATATGCTCAGCACATGATCATTTTTTAAGGGCAAACATTTCTGTGGGTCCCAATGGGCACAATAATAAGCTAGAAGGAGGGGGGTTGAATAGTTTATTATACACTTAAAACTTTTTAGTAAATTCTTTGAAGGGTACTTGCAATCTATTGAAAAGAGTGAAGTAGCGGAAGACCTTCAAGGTAGTTGTTCCAGGTCTGCCGATAAGGACTATCGGTAGACCTTTTACAAGTTACTTAAGTTCTGCTGTAAACGGATAAAGATAATCATAGTACTAAACAGTTCAAATAGCAGACAAACAGTAAAGAAATAACACAAGTATTTTGGGATGGTTCACACTATAAAGAGTGCTACGTCCACCACCAAGGCAGTCAACCTTGGATTTAAATAGTGCACTATATTTTCTACTAGATTTATTACAAAGAATATTCCTAATGGATCGTGTACAAAATATTGACTTGTGTTTGGGGTCTAGGGAATTAAATATCTGTAAATACATGATATTTAATTCGTGCAGAAGTATAGTTAATGAATGTAAACAACAAGAAGTATATAAATAAATGTTGATGCACGGCTTCTTGTTGTTGACGAGGACAACTAGATCTGTTGAGGATCTCTTGAATGCACTGAGTAGAAAGACTTGGAGTTATAGAGTTTCAGAGCAATTCTTCAAGTGTTCGATTATGTCTGTACAGTTGTTTCTTCTCCAGTCTTCAATGGCAGTATTTATAGCAGGTGCAATCAAAAGGATCCGTTGGAGAAGACGAAGGTTTCAACAGCTCTTTTATGTATGCATTAAATGCATGGGGCTGTTAGTCAAGAAATTCGTCTTCACAGATATCTAGAGCCGGGAATGATTTCTGAGATCTTCGAAAAGTGGGCAATCTAGATGTCAGATCTGAGAGTTGTTGCAGAAAGTAGGTGACAATCTGCTTTTCCTGCTTTCACTGTTCAGGGCGAAAAGTCTTCCTGCTTTTCGGAAAGCTACTTTCGGCGGGCTTGATATGTCAGGGAATGTCTCAGTTTAAATTCAAAACTGTGATGAGATAAATTTAAACTGATCCTTTTAATCATTGAATGATAGGACACATCATGATAGGCCAGGTGGACACAAGGTCTGCCGTTGTAAGTGTTGAGCAGGTCTTCCGGTGAAGCTGTGAAGAGGTCTTCCGCTGAACTTGTAAAGTCCTATAAAAACTATACTTGGCAAAGTTCTATACACAGTTGTCATGCTAATTGATACGCAGCCCGATTAGCCACTGAAGTATAAAACTAATGTAATGAACTGAACATATATAAATCTAACATAAGAATCAACAATTTCTTTTCCACCTTCTCCTCCTTCAGCCTTCTTCAACCTTACGCCCCCTCCCCCCGATCTTCATCTCCCAGATCTGGCAAGTCTCCACAGCCTAGCCGAGCTCTTTCTCCCAGCTTCAACCCAAATCAGACTGGGAAAGTAGATCAGAGCAAGGACTGCCCCTAGCTCTCTTGCCCCCAGCGACCTCCCTCCCGCTCCATCCCTATTCCCCACCATCTGCTCCAGTCCAAATCTATCATCAGCTACTGCCCTTGCTTTCGCACGTAGCAGCTCTCCGTTTTGATTTCTCTCATTGCTTCAGTCTGAATACCATCTCTATCACCCACCTCAGTTATGGCCACCTCCATCTCTGAACAGAGCCGTTCAAACTCCATCCCAGCCATCTACGTCCAGAGATCTCTTCCTCATCACCACCTCATCAACTTGCTCCAGCATCGACTTCGTTTCCATCCAAACCCCAGACGGCTCCTTTTCAACTTTCACCTTCGTCTCACACATCAGTTCCGGCCACTTCATTTCAGGTCGCCATCTCTCACGTTGCCACAACAAATTCGAGACTGGACATGAGAGTAATTCCCATGTGTTCTCAACTTTACGTGGGTGTGGTGATATAGGAGCTCATCGGGCACGTAAACTGAGGAAGGGAGTCGGCATATTGTTGTTGTCGTGGTAGGTTGTTTATTGTGGTGGTAGTTTGTGGATGTGGTGGATTGGAATCTGTGGATTTGAATTGATGACTGCATTGAAGGCATTTTTCTAGTCTCAACAAGTTTGGGGGAGGGGGGCGTGAGGTTAAAGAAGGCTGAAGAAGGAGAAGGTGGAAATATAGGTTTGCCCTTAAAAATGATCATGTACTGAGCACATGATCAATTAACGGAGTAGCCTTTAATGACATCCAACGGAAGGACTATCGATACGCAAAATTCTCCTACTTTGGTCGGTGGTGTGTATTTACTTTGCACAGGGAAAGCTAGTGGACTTTTGGAAAGTACAGGGACCAATGGTGAAGCTAATCATGACCTATCTTAGTTTTTTCGTTTTGAACCATGTGGTTTTTTTTTTTTTTTTTGGCATGTAAAACCTCAACCCAACTTTTTTTTTTCCAATTAAAATCTTCCGTTAAAATTTGAATGCCATGCAAACTTCATACAATTGTTAAAATTTCAAAATGAACCCTGACAGTTTGCAGACTATATATATTAATACATCCAACCAATTCACAATTTTCATTGGAATCAGGGCTTTTCTTACTTACATACAATATCTTGATCATGTTTCTCAAACATATCTCGATTTAATGACTTGGTTTTGAAATTTATATTCATGTAATGATTAAAAAAATTAAGAGGGGGAAAAGTAAAAGAGTTGTGCTAAATGACTCAATTTAATCTTGATCAAAACATTTAAAGTTCCATATATCATTTGACAAAGACATATTTTGGCTCAAATTGATTATTAGCAATTGTTAGTAACTTTTCATATTCTCCTCATGTTTTTTTGCATTAATAGAAAAGGGTAATTTATGTCAAATATTTATTTATTATTTTAAATTTTACATACTGTTCAATTGAGCCGGATCAAATTAATCAGTTAAGATTTATTGTTTAAAATAATTTTGGCCTTGTCGATGACTCGCTAACATTAATGAGAATAAAAATGAAAAAAACTAAAAAAATGAAGGCCACATGAATAGCTTCAGCTCTTTATAATTGAATCTAGCCATGTGTAATGGATACAGATTGATGATCCATCCCACATGCACTTAGTTTAAACATAGGTGTAGCCCACATCTTAACATTTTTGCACTTGTCCAAGGATTGCCATCATTTGAAAATACAATTAAATTTTGGAAATTTTGAAATTTTTCCTGCTCAGATTTCTCTTAAAGTTGTGCACACCGCACACATCGATGTGTATAAATATAAAATAATATACTCCCTCCGTTTCGGGTAAAGTGTCTCCGTTTGAAAGTTAATTTTTTTAAGAAGATGACATTTTTAGTAGCTTATTAGTTATAAAATGGCACTTTTATGCCTTAATTTTTGAAAGTAGACTCTTTAAGTGAAACATCCTAAAATAGAATAGTGGGTTCGTTGCCCAGAACGGAGGAAGTATATATATATATATATATATATATATATATATATATATATATATATATATATATATATATATATATATATAAAATTTAGAAAGTGGTCTCTTAACGTGAAACATTTCAAATAGTATAATAGATTCTTTGTCTGGAATTGAGGGAGTAATTGTTTTGAATACACGAATTAAGAAAAATTAATTGAATCTATTATAAATATTGATATAATATGTAATTTTCTTTAAAACCAAGTGTATGTGTTTTATCATTAAATTAACCCAAAAATATAAAGATGAAATGGTAAAAACAGTCAGGGTTCATTTTGAAATTGTAACAATTGTATGAGGTTTGTATTGCATTCAAATTTGTGAAAAATCTGGTTAAAGATTGAGTTGTTTTTATAAATTTAAAAATAGGACAAGGTTTATAACAAAATTGTTTTTGGCGGGAAGAATGATGTGGACATGAGCTCTGTTGGTCCCAAAATATGCTCAATCTAGGCTAGAAGGGGGGGTTGAATAGCCTGGTTAGAGCTTTCAAACAGGCCGGGCTGGCCCGGGCCGGGCCAGTCCAAAATAATATCGGGCCTCATAGAACTCAAGCCCCGCCCATGTGCATTTCGGGCCTATGGGCCAAAAAAATAACTATTTTTTTATTAAAAAAACTCACAAATTAGTTAATAAAATTTTATATAACACATCAAAAGTTCAAACACACACATACTTACTAGTCTAACTTACACAATCACAAAGCAAAAGTGCAACCAAAGCAAATATAAACAAAGGTAGTAACTTCAACAATTGAACGAAACATAAACTAGAAAAACAATAATGTTACAGACAAAATAAAAAATACATGTGCTACTTGAAGGATATTTTTTTCAAAAAACTTATAACCAAATTGAAGTTCATCATATTGTCCCCAATTTTTTTAATATGTGTTTTCAAATGATAGACAAAGTTTTTCGGGTTCTAGTTTGCAAAACCATACTAACTAGCAAATGTTCATTTTTTTATTCGCCCGACACAATCTAGCATTTTAATTTTATATTTTTTATCAAGATTATATCGTTGAGGCTTTTTATTAGCTAATATCATATAAAGATACTCAATTAAATAGATCAGTTTCGATAAAATTACTAACCACAACCATACTAAACTATATTAGAACTTGAAAGATCAACTTCATTTCTTCTTTGTAAGTGTCACTTCCATCAATTTAGAATATGAGTTTCAACCAAAAAAAGAACAATGATTTGGAAATAGATCATATTGTGTCATAAATTTATTTAACCAAAAGAAAAAAAAGTGGTCTAAATGAATGTCTGATAGTTTTTTTCTTTTTAGATTTATGTTTTAGTTTTTAATTTTGTAATTAAGTTTAAGTGTTTAGCTTTATGGTCGGGCCGGGCCAGGCTTTTCGGGCTTTTTGAGCTCGAACCATACACGGGCCGGGCCAAATGGGCCCGACTTTTTCGGGCCTACTAAATTGAGGCCCAGACCCTTGAAAAGTCGGGTGGGCTGGACCGGGCCTATGGGCCGGGTTCGATTTTGACAGCTCTAAGCATAGTTGTGTTTTTTAAAATTCTTTTTAAAACACTTCGCAAAGAGTTCTTCTTTCCTTTTGAAAAGACAATTGCAAAAGAAGAGTTAATGCAGCAGAAAATAAAGAGTGCAGAACTGATTAAAGGCTGCTGTTGATAATAAGCAGACCCAACAGCAGACTTAAGTAGCAATGATAGAAGCGGTTAAGATAAGCTGAAGTAATTCAGGAAATACACAGAATTTAGAAGTGGTTCGTACTGTGAATAGTACTACGTCCACTACCAAAGTGGTTAGCTTTTGATTTTAAAAGGTGCACTTGTTTATTCACTAGGTGAGAAGATATAATCACTAATGGATCGTGTACAAAAATAATTTTCAACCAAGTGTTTAATGATGAGAGAAACAATCAATGAATAATTGTTCTCTCAAGTACTAAAGTATTGGACAGTTTAAAACACACTAGAAGAAGGTGAAACAAAGTAAAGACTTGCAGATCTGCAGCTTCAGGAAGTTTGGTAAAATGTTAGTTCTTGTCCTTTTGATCTCTTGAATGCTTGAGTTATGAAGATGAAGCTTGAGTATTGAATGTCCATGAGATTGTTGTTGTTCAAATCTTCAAAACTTGAATATATAACAGGGGAGATCTTTTAGACCATTGGACTGATAGTGGGGAGATTGTGTCCCACGATATAATGCATTGAATGCATTTCGGCGCTTTGTAGGACGAGTGCAGCAACAGTTATCAGAGATGCAGTGATTGTAGAGGCAGACATTCCTAAACAGAGTAAGGTTTCAGCTCACAGGCGTTACAGCTTTGAATGTCTTCTTAGCCAAAAGAGGTAATGTCTTCAATCTTCATGATTCAGGTGACTGTCTGAATAGATTGTCTGTGCAGATAGTCTGAAGCCATATAATGACATGGTTGACTTCTTTTGAGGGAAATCTGATGAAGATAAATTGAATATTATTTGACTAGACAGTAAAATATCTAGATTCAATAATATGTGACCTAATTCCACGTGTTTGCCTGAACTTAGATTTTGAGCTTGAGCAGACTTCCAAGTCTGCTGTTTGAACTGTGGTTTCAAGGCTGCTGTTGAACCGTGCTGGTCCGCGCCTGAGAGAAACTAACATAAAACTAGTTCTAATACAACCTTGACTCTAAGACAGTTGCCACACTAACCGGTACGCAAACCTATTAGCCATTGTGCAATAGAATCAGAAGATGACTCAACCAAATCTAGAACCTGTGAGGGTCAACAAGCTCTCCCGTCCAGTCCATGTAGGCTGCCACTAGGATGTCCAGTCACCTTCCCGTTACAAAAAAAACTAACTAGTTTTTTACGACAGATTTTAATTGAAAAAAAAAAGTTGGGTTGAGGTTTTACAAGCAAAACAAAACAACACATGGTTTAATTAAATTATAAATAGTGATAAGACCAACTCGGATAAACCCAACTTTTCAGTTTCGGGCATAACCCACGGGCCTGTTGGGGCGAGCTAGAAAAATCCAAAATTTTGGGTTGAAGCCCAAACCCATGTAAAATCAATCGAGCTCAATTTTGACAGCTCTGCATGATGGTTGTTTTAAGAGAACTTGTTGGTTGCCCGGGGAAGTCATGAAATGCTTATTCAAAGCAATGTTATATCTTTTCAAACAATTTGATCATTTATATCAAAGGTAAGACTGAAAAACAATTTATATGATCAATCAAGTAAATAACTGATGTAAAGATTGGCTTACACTTCAGTAGATTGAAACTTCTTAAGTGTTAAGGTAATTAGTCAACATACAAAGCTGATAAGTAAAGGAAACAAAATATAAAGTGGTTTACAGTAAAAGATGTTACGTTCACTACCAAGTTGATCAGACTTTTATTTTTGAAGTGCACTAATTTTATTAATAATCATACACGGTTACTAATGGATGAGTGTACAATAAATACCGGTATTTGGTAGAGTTATGACTGAGAATCAATCACACTCGTTCGGTACAATCACAAATCCCTCAAAAACTAAGTAGTTGAGAGGGCTTTACTGCATAATGATTGAGAAAATAAATACTAGTAAAAGAAATAAGTATTGAAAGATTCCTAGTAAATGTTAAGTAGGTTGAGACACTTCAAGTTGAGAGTAATTGCTTGAGAAAATATTGAATGCATTAGTTATTCTTCATGTTTGCTTCAAGGGCTTTAAATAGGCCGACTTGATCATAAGGCCATAATTTGAAATTGAGAGCTATGATCATCAATAATACAACTTGATAAAACATGTTAGACACTCTGTTGCATGAAGAGTATTAAATGCAATAGTTAACTTGTTAAAATAAGAAAAACTAAAGCTTAAAAAAGAAAGTGCTAGTAATGAGAAAAACAAAAGGCATGTTTGTTTTTAAAAGGAAATAAACAAGTTGACACTTTTCAAAATAAGGCTTACACAACAAGCTTTGGTTATTAGTCAACATAGAAATGTCGGTTAGCTGATGAAAGTTAATAACAGAAAGGTTTACAACTAGCTGATAAGTTTAGATATAAAATATATTTTTAACTTAAGTATGATTTATCTACACTAATTCTAATGAGATTAAGTAAATCAAGCATGGTTCAGCAACACTTTTATCACTTTACCAGTTCTAGTTTAACTATGACCATGTTAATAAGGGCGTTAAAGAATACTACATATTATATCAATCTTTTTAATATAGTCAATTAGTTTTTTTTTTAATCTATTTGTCGAGTAAAACATGAGATTATTTAAGAACATAAGGAGTAGGAATATTGGAGTGATAAAAAAAAATATTATTTCCTCGGTCTCTAAATGAGTATAAATATTTAGTGTTTTTTGTTTTAACTTTAGTTGAGGAAAATGATTTCTATATATTTTACGTACTTTTACAAATACATTAACACGATTAATATCTAAATATAATACTCCGTCCATTCCTAAGGAAACAAAACAATTCTTTTTCCATTGTAGGTCCTTAAAAACAAATTGTCCCACCTTAGTAGCTTTTGGCACAATGCAGCTTTGGTGAGCCACCCAATATTTCAAAAACTAACAATATGGCCACTGAAAGTTTTAAATTGGTATTTTGGTCATTGTACATTAGTTACGCTACAAGCGAGCAATTTTTTTAAGGACGTTAGTTTAGCCATTAAGTTTATATCAAATACCAATTTCTCTTTAATTTTTTCTTGGGTTTTTGACTAAAAGTGGTTAGGATTAACATTAGTTGAGTCTCACTATTCTAAACTAGTTTTTGTTAACCCGTGCGTTAAACACACGATCATTCTTCTTTTTCAACTAAATCGTACATAAACAAAATAAATAGGATAAAAAATCTCAAAGGATAAAATAAGAAGAATCGTTTTATTAACAAATACATATCAGTATATCAATTGTCACGCCCCAAATCAGCCCCTACGTAGGACTCAACTTAGAACGTGATCAACCGGTTGTTTTCACAGTTAAACCCTGTCATTAAAACTAAAGAAAAAATATTTTGGAAAACACAAGATTATATACATAAGTCTCCCAGAGACTAACCAAAGGTTACAAAAGTTATTAGTTCCCAATGTTTACAAAACAAAGGAAGACTACTCCTACATAGCGGAATAAGTAGCGCAGCTACAACCATTATAAACCAAGAATGCTACCCCAAAAGAATTTCAACCTCTAGCACTTCGGCTTTGCACTCTTGCTCACGCTTGTCTCCCTACTTGGCTGTGATCTAAGGAAAACAAATAATAAAGGGTGAGTCGAAACTCAGTAGGGTTCAGCTATACTTATGCATGTTATGCATGAATGCATCATAAAGAAATGCCATGATGCTAAACAGTTCATATCACAACTAAGCAAGTATTTCAATCACAAGTTGTTCATTTAGGGCCTGAGCCAAGACAAGTAGTATACAGAGGTCAAGAATCATCTCCAACCTACCGCTTCCATCCAACACCACTCTCATTCTTGATCATGAAGCATCTCAAACATGTTGTTATTTTCCTGATATGTCAACACGACTAGGTCCCTACAACCCTAGCAACCCGCTGGACTACTCACAACACAATCAGTGAAGTGTCATCCTCCATTATGGCCGTAATGGAGGGGTTGGGCAAGAATAGAACTTTGCTGCTAACTCTCCCTGTATCTCCGCCCCGGGATTATCAAAGGAACGTTCTAAACCCCCATAACATGTTGTTCAAACCACTTGTTGTTCACACTCTTGTTGTTGTTACAATCAAACATCACTTGGTGTTATATCCACATGTTTTTCATACTCAAATTCATGGAATTGTCAAGTTCTTCATAATACCATTTAGTGCCAAGCAAGAGTGGCAATGAGTTATAAAGTAAACCCATTGATATTCCACTAATACAATGCGATCTAGCTCATGTTGTTCATATCATTACAAGGTCCAAATCATAGTCTTCATATATTTGCACAACATATTAATACAAGCCCCAAACTTCATGAATTACAAGTTTTTACCAAGTCTACAAGGAGTTTAACACCCAATTCATATCTTACAACACATAGCTACCCAAGTAATCATATTCAAAGGATTCAAATCATAAACATAAGAGTTTCATCATGGAATTCATCAAGATATTCATCAATATTGCTCAATTACATGGAATTAATGAACAAACATAAGCAACTAAATCCCCCTACCTCTTGTAGATCTTAAACACCAATGGTTTCAGAATATTTTTGGTTCAAAACACTCCCCTTGATGAGCTCTACAACTTTAATGAAGATGGTATTGGCAAAGAATGAGTTTTAGGCCTTCAATTCCAAGAAATTCACTCAAAAACCCTATGTTTTTGCTCACTCCCTCTTTGTGTACGAAAATGGTGATGTTAGGAGGTGGAAGAGGTTTTCCTTGGCTTTATTCAGCTGAAGATAAAGGTGGGAAGGGTCCCCACACAAAGCATGAGGTGTCACAACCTCTTTGGTTGACATTAATCCAAGATTAAGCTAAGTAATCTTGATTAACACTAATTAATCATACTTAAGACCCCTTAATCGTGATTAATCTAATTAATTATACTTAACCCTAACTAATCATGATTAGTCAAATTGATCTTAACTATTCAACGAATTCCAGTAGGTTTCGCACCTGGTTGGAAATATTTCACACCCGCAAAATATTTTGCACTTTTCTGCGAACCGAAGCAACTATATTGGCAAATTTGAAAATTAACAATCACACCTAGAAACGCAGTAACAATCGGTGGGAAATATTTCGCACCCGGGGTGGGAAATATGAGTTGTTTTGGAGTTTTATTCTAACATTGGCAAATTCACAACAAACCATATTAGGGTATCAACATCCCCCTATTCAACTTGGAATTCAAAGCATATACATGTAATTCAATCAATTAACACACATTAACAATTTATTATCATGCTATTAAGGTTAGGATGCATTTCAAAACACTTGGGTGTTACACCCTCTCCCCCTTAAAAGAATTTAGTCCCTAAATTCTTACCAGTTATCATCAAATAGTTGAGGGTACTTGTTCTTCATTTCTGCCTCACTTTCCCATGTTGCTTCTTCTATCGTGTGACTCCTCCACAACACTTTAACCATAGGAATCACTTTAGTTCGCAAGACTTGCTCTTTATAGTCCAGAATCTGAACTGGTTGCTCTTCATATGATAAATCAAGCTGAAGATTAGCAGGTTCTGTCTCTAACACATGAGAAGGATCTGGAATATACTTACGCAACATAGAAACATGGAAGACATCATGCACACCCTCAAGTGATGGTGGCAATGCTATGCGATAAGCCAATTGCCCCACTCTATCGAGAATTTCGAAAGGACCAACGTATCTTGGAGTTAACTTACCCTTTTTCCCAAATCTCTTCACGCCTCTGAAAGGTGAAATCTTCAGAAAGACATGATCTCCTACTTCGAACTCAAAATCCCTTCTACGGTTATCAGCATAACTCTTCATGCGACTCTGAGTCGTAAGAAGTCTATCTCGAATTACCTTGACCTGATCAGCTGATTCTTGCACTATCTCAGGACCCCATATTTTAGCTTCCCCAACTTCATCCCAGCAAATAGGAGAATGACACTTTCTACCATATAGTGCCTCATACGGTGCCATTCCTATACTGGACTGATAGCTGTTGTTGTAAGCAAACTCAGCCAAAGGAAGATAAGTATCCCAACTTCCCTTGAAGTCTATAGAACAAGCTCGTAACATATCTTCAAGAATCTGTATAGTTCTTTCCGATTGGCCATCTGTTTGAGGATGAAATGCAGTACTGAAACTTAACTTCGTCCCCAAAGCTTCCTGTAACACTTGCCATAATTTTGAAGTAAATCTAGGATCCCGATCAGATACAATACTCACAGGTACTCCATGAAGTCGCACAATCTCATGGATATATAAAGTAGCAAATTGATTCAAAGTAAAAGTCATCTTAACTGGTAGAAAATGAGCTGATTTGGTAAATCTATCCACAATCACCCATGATGCATCACTACCACGACTCGTTCTTGGAAGTCCTGCCACAAAATCCATAGCAATATTCTCCCACTTCCATTCTGGTATCTCAAGAGGTTGAAGTAACCCTGCCGGTCGTTGATGTTCAGCTTTCACCTGTTGACAAGTTAAACACTTAGCGACATAGGTAGCAATCTCACGTTTCATGTTACTCCACCAAAAATCTCGTTTCAAGTCTTTATACATTTTGGTACTCCCCGGATGTATAGTATACTTTGATTTATGGGCTTCATCCAACACTTGTCGTTTAATCTCCTCATTACTAGGAACACACACACGTCCCTTGTATTTCAATAATCCATCAGTATGAACATGGAATTCTGCCTCTTCACCTTCCTTAAGTTTCTTCACAATCTTTTGCAACTCAAGATCGTGCCCTTGCTTATCTCGAATCAGTGATAAGATTGATGGTTCCACCCGAAGATTAGCAAAAATAACTCCATGTTGAGATTCACAAGGATTCCATTGGCAGGCATCTGTCAACATCTTCCATTCACGAACCAATAGATAAGATACATATAATTTCCTACTCAAGGCATCTGCTACTACATTAGCTTTCCCTGGTTGATAAATAATAGTACAATTATGATCTTTCAGTCTTTCCATCCATCTTCGTTGATGCATGTTTAATTCCTTTTGAGAGAAAAGATACTTAAGGCTTTGATGATCTGTATACACTTCAAATTTAGCCCCATATAGGTAATGTTTCCACTTATGCAATGCAAAGATAATAGCGGCCAGTTCTAAGTCATGAGTAGGGTAATTTAGCTCTGCTGGAGATAACTTCCTCGAAGCATAAGAAATCACCTTACCACTCTGCATCAGTACACATCCCAAACCATCTTTAGAAGCATCACTATTCACGGTAAAATGTTCATTCCCGTCAGGCAATGCAAGAATAGGAGATGTAGTCAATCTACGCTTGAGTTCTTGGAAACTCTTCTCACATTTGTCATCCCACACAAAAGAAGTCTTCTTTCGAGTAAGATTGGTTAATGGTGATGCAATCTTCGAAAGTCCTTCAATAAACCTCCTGTAATAACCAGACAAACCCAAAAACTGCGTACCTCAGTAACAGTGTTAGGTTGTTTCCACTCAATCATTGCCTCAATCTTTGAAGGATCAATAGCAATACCATTTCTAGATATAACATGCCCCAGAAAAAATGACTTCTTCAAGCCAGAAAGCACACTTGCTAAATTTGGCATATAACTGTTTCTCCCGAAGAAGTTCAAGTACCAAACGTAAATGATATTCATGCTCCTCTAAAGACTTAGAATAAACGAGAATATCATCAATGAATACCACCACAAAATTATCAAGATAGGGTTGGAAAACACGATTCATCAAGTCCATAAAGAAAGCCGGTGCATTAGTCAACCCGAAAGGCATAACAATAAATTCATAGTGGTCATACCTTGTTCTAAAAGCAGCCTTTGAAATATCTTCAGTTCGAATCCTCAACTGATGATAACCATTTCATAAATCAAACTTCGAGTAAACCACTGCACCCCGCAACTGATCAAAGAGATCATCGATGTGCGGCAATGGGTACTTATTCTTCACAGTCACTTGATTAAGCTGTCGATAATCAATACATAACCTCAGTGTCCCATCCTTCTTTTTAACAAATAATATCGGTGCACCCCACGGTGAAACACTAGGTTTAATGAAACCCCTATCAAGTAGTTCCTGCATTTATACCTTCAATTCTTTCAACTCTGTTGGAGCCATTCTATAAGGAGCCTTTGAAATTGGAGCTATACATGGCAATAATTCAATACTGAACTCTACCTCCCGCTCAGGCGGCAAAGCAAAATCATCAGGAAAGACATCAGGATATTCACACACAATACGAGCATCCTCTAGCTTAATTGTAGCTTTACTACCATCATAAACATGAGCCAAGTACCCAGTACATCCATTGGAGATCAATTTGTTTGCCTGCAAAGCAGATATAACATGCACTCTACTCCCCTTTCCCCCAAAATTGCAATGTAGGATGATTCAGAATTGTAAACGTGACCAGTTTATGATAACAGTCTACATGAGCATGATGTTCACATAACCAGTCCATCCCAAGGATGACATCAAAATCCCGAATTGGCAACACAATCAAATCAGCAGGTAATTTGCACTTATTTACAAACACATCACATGTTTTATACACCACACTTGCAACCATGCATTCCCGATTGGGGTTGATACTTCTAGCACGTAAGGTAACACACAAGGTTGTATATGCAATTTATCAACAAAGTGTGATGCCATATATGAATGAGATGAGCCTGGGTCTATTAAAACTCGAGCTCTAGACTCAAAAACATAAAGTATACCTCCCACAACCGATGTAGACTCAAGAGCCTCACATTGGTCTAAGGCAAACACTCGCCCCTGGACCTTAGTCTTCCCATCTCCCCATCTCTTAACCCCTGAGGTAGATTGAGTCTAAATCTTTGATGACTCTCCTCAACGCAAGGTTCGCTCATCACACCCGATGCAACTATATGTACACCACGAGAACATGAGGAGGACGACCCCTAGGTCTCGCCATCTCACCACCTACACACAACCAACCAACAATTAAACCAAGGCAAACACTTAAGAGACCCATTCCTAAGCAAAATCATAACTTCTAACACCATGCTCTGATACCAAAACTGTCACGCCCCAAATCAGCCCCTATGTTGGACTCAACTTAGAACGTGATCAACCGGTTGTTTTTACAGTTAAACCATATCATTAAAACTAAAGAAAGAATGTTTTGGATAACACAAGATTATATACATAAGTCTCTCAGAGACTAACAAAAGGTTACAAAAGTTACTAGTTCCCAATGTTTACAAAACAAAGGAGGACTACTAGTCTTCGTACACAACGGAATAAGTAGCGCAGCTACAACCATTATAAACCAAGAATGCTACCCCAAAAGAATTTCAACCTCTAGCACTCCGACTTTGCACTCTTGCTCACGCTTGTCTCCCTGCCTGGCTGTGATCTAAGGAAAACAAATAATAAAGGGTGAGTCGAAACTCAGTAGGGTTCAACTATACTTATGCATGTTATGCATGAATGCATCATAAAGAAATGCCATGATGCTAAACAGTTCATATCACAACTAAGCAAGTATTTCGATCACATGTTGTTCATTTAGGGCCTGAGCCAAGACAAGTAGTATATAGAGGTCAAGAATCATCTCTGGCCTGCCGCTTCCATCCAACACCACTCTCATTCTTGATCATGAAGCATTTCAAACATGTTGTTATTTTCCCGGGATATGTCAACACGGACTAGGTCCCTACAACCCTAGCAACCCGCGTGGACTACTCACAACACAATCAGTGAAGTGTCATCCTCCATTATGGCCGTAATGGAGGGGTTGGGCAAGAATAGAACTTCGCTACTAACTCTCCCTACATCTCCGCCCCGGGATAATCAGAGGAACGTTCTAAACCCCCATAACATGTTGTTCAAACCACCTATTGTTCACACTCTTGTTGTTGTTCCAATCAAATATCACTTGGTGTTATGTCCACATGTTTTTCATACACAAAGTCATGGAATTGACAAGTTCTTCATAGTACCACTTAGTGCCAAGCAAGAGTGGCAATGAGTTATAAAGTAAACCCATTGATACTCCACTAATACAATGCAACCTAGCTCATGTTGTTCATACCATTACAAGGTTCAAATCATAGTCTTCATATAATTGCACAACATAATAATACAAGCCCCAAACTTCATTAATTACAAGCCTTTACCAAGTCTACAAGGAGTTTAACACAAAATTCACAACTTACTACATATAATTAATCAACTAATCATCTCCAAATGATTCAAGTCTTATACATAAGAGTTTCATCATGAAATTCATCAAGATATTTATCAATATAGCTTAATAACATGGAATTAATGAACAAACATAAGCAAGTAAATCCCCTACTTCTTGTAGATCTTAAATACCAATGGTTCCAGAATATTTTTGGTTCAAAACACTTCCCTTGATGAGCTCTACAACTTTAATAAAGATGGTATTGGCAAAGGATGAGTTTTAGGTCTTCAATTCCAAGAAATTCACTCAAAAAACCTATGTTTTTGCTCACTCCCTCTTTGAGTACGAAAATGGTGAAGTTAGGAGGTGGAAGAGGGTTTTCTTGGCTTTATTCAGCTGTAGATAAAGGTGGGAAGGGTCCCCCCATAAAGCATGAAGTGTCACAACCTCTTTGGTTGACATTAATCCAAGATTAAGCTAAGTAATCTTAATTAACACTAATTGATCATACTTAAGACCCCTTGTAATACCCCGATTCCCGGTTAGCTTGAATTGCGTGCAATGCTCGCACTTCTTCCCTTGTTGATTGCTTATTTGATTTTTGAGAGAGTATAGATGTGTATGAGAGATCAAATTAAGACCAAAATACTTTTAAGAGACGCCATTTAGTTGTTGACTTGCTAAAGTCACAAGTCGTAACCCGACAATAGTCGAAATGCGACGCGATTAAGAGTTTACTCGGGTTTTGTGTTCCTGACCTCGATTTGGTCCTAGATCTTTACATGATGATTGATTAACATGTTTCGATGTGTTAGACTTCTAGTTGGATGTATTCCTTAAGTCTCGTGAAGTTTTGACGCTTCGAGGATAGCAATTCTCCTTATCGCATAGTTTGAGATTGAGCCATGTGAACGTATCGTCTTTCGGGAGTTCTTTTCTCCTATCTATTGTTCATAATCTGAGAGGCATTCAGGCCTATTCTATAGCCCTTTGAATTTTTTATAATCATGGGTTGTTTCCCGTCGGTTTGTGGTTTCATTCGACATTTCGTTAGCAAGTTGTTACGCCTTGCGTCGATTTCGCTCCGAGTTGTTTCGGGTGTTGTTTATGGGAGTTTATACCTAGTTTGGAAGTGATTTGAGACTTGTGTGGTTTAGCCAAGGGTTTGAAGACTTTAAGGGTTGAATTATAGGTCGTTTCGAAGCTTTTAGGCTTGCGGTTGCATGCGGGAACGACCGGACACGAACGAGGTTTCACAAAACTCACCATAGGCTGAAATGGGCTTGATGCGGTCGCATGGTATGGAGGCCATGTGAGCACATGGACTTCGAACCAGATTAGTCCCTATTTTGTTTTTGGTTGTGTAATTCCTATCCTACCCATTCTAAGCCTCCTCTAACCCTCCCTAACACCCATACTTAGTCCTAAACATGTCCTAACACTCTTGAGGAGTTAATTAAGGTTTGATTAAGGATTTATTACCCCTAAAAATCACTAATTGTACCCATTAATTCCCCTTTGTGCCCTCACTTGTTTAGGAAGTATATATACACTAATCCCTTTGTAAAATTCAGAAATTGATGAATGCAAGATTTTCATGAATTGTCCCGGGAATTTTCTTTTATTTTGTGCTATTTTTGATTTAATTATACTTTGGAAATATTATTATTTGTGTTTTTATGCTTAATGTAGGTTTCCATGCATAATTGTGCTTTTATATGGTGTTTAGCATGAAGTTTGAGACAATTCCGGGCTTAAAAGTTGTTTTGGGAATTGTTTGGACAAAGTCCGTTAAGTCCGTCAAGAGTTCCAAGGCATTCAGAGGCTAACGGAGGCTGATGGAGTTAACTGAGGACCATTTTGCAAACATGGAAGGAACTTGGCTGGCGGCGCTAAATTCAGAAGCATCAGGGGTACCGGAGCAATTAATGGAAATACAGGGGAGGCGGCACAAAGCAGGAAAGCCCTTGCGCGTTGTCGACATCCTGTGGTGCCACGTGTCAAGTGCAGCCAGCTCCTGCCCACTAGTGCCGACCCGCGGTCCTCCATGGATCCTTCTCAACTCGCGTCTGACCCGCGACCATTCTGCCCCATCAGCCCACTTTCCCTCACATCCTCCTACCCGTTTCACCTGGAGCGACCCGCGAAGCCCTCCCTGGTTCAGCCCTGCTCCAACCATGCCCAGCCAGCCTTTTCTTCCCATTTCTGCCCCTCAAACCCTCCTGTACTTCCAATTATGCCCCTGACTTACCTCCAGCTTTTGTGCCTCCTTCATTTTTAATCCCGACTAGCTTCATTTGCAGACAAGAAGTCCCCATTTGGGGCTATTAGCCCTAAATGGGGCACCACCTCCATTTCCACCAAATTTTCTTCCATTCCTCCATTTAATTGTCCGACAATAAAGGTTTGGAGCATCATTTCAAGAGCCAAAGGCGCATTTACAATTGATTTCAACCCCGGAAATGAACTTTTCTCGGTTTAATTCTTCCTATCTCTATTTTTGATAGTTGTATAATTTCTTGGGTTGATTAATATTGTAATTGAAGAATTGGTTTGTGCTTAATTATTATGGAATGCAATTATTTTTCTATGTCTAATGTAGTGTTTTAATTTAATCTATCTCTTTATTTAGTACACATTCATGTTGGTTATTATTTTGTGCACTTAATGCCTTTAATTAATTGATCACTAATTAAATGATTTTAGAAATATTTAGGATCCGCGAGAGCTACCTTTATATTTCGGACCAATCAATTTAATAGTTGGTGTTATGTGACACACACAGATAGCCAAAATGAGACTAGGTTTGACATGCGATCGAACCACCTTAGCCATTCGCGAGGTCGGGGAGGTTAGGGTTGACTATAAGATGCGAGAGACCGTAGTTAACCAATTTTATTTGTCTCGGCTACCAACATGACTTGTAGAAAAATATAGAGAGTTTCTTTTTGCGAAGTATTACCCATGTGTTTTGTTATTATTGTGTGATCTTCATGCTTTTAATGGCGTAGCGAACCATTAGATGATCATTAGAATTATAGGATAAGATGCGAGAGCCCGTCCTATTAATTTCGAAAATCACATTAATTGTTTACGTTACGTGAGATCGAGAGGAGATCGTGCGTAAATAGTCATTGGGTGTTTGCTTTGACACGCGGCTATTTTATCCTATGTTATAAGAAGCGAGAGCCCGTAGCTAGGAGTTGTAGCTAGATTTGCTATACGTCGCGAGAGCCCGTACCGAATATTATAGTGCACCCAACTACCAAAACTTGAGTTAAAGGAAAGCAGAAAGAGGATTAAATTAAACACCGGCTAGACTAGAAATAATGCATTCCTATATTTCTATCTTGATTTGTTGTTGCCAAACCACCTTCGCAGTAGTGTAGATTTTAATTGCTTTCTAGGTTGTTTAAATTTTTAGATTTTAATTCATTTAATTTTCGCTCAAATATAATTAGTTAGCCTAATTTTGGTACTTAGTTGGAGTGAGAATTACGCGCATTCCCTGTGGGATCGATAACTCGTACTTATGTACACTTTATTACTTGATACGGCCGGGTAATCTTGCCCGAGATGCGTTTTTGCGCACATCAGAAATCCCTCATTTCTTTCATCCTCATCATACGTATAGTGAGAGAGAGTGTGTAAAACCATGGAAGCTTGGAGCCCTAGCCTTCTTCTTCCTCAAATCCAAGGAGATCCAACCGTTGGATGACCACCAAACTTCGGATTCTTGACGTATTCGACGAGGGGAACTTCACCGATCGGATTTCCATTCCTTCGAGTTTTTATTCAAGTCAAGTAAGCTACTAGACTCCTTCTTCTCTTGATTTTGTACTCATTGACCCTAAGGAAAACAAAGAGGATTGCTATTTGAGGTCAATGAGTACACAAGCATGTTGTGTGTGGTTTTATTTTGATTTTTGGACGTTTGTTGGGTGAACTTGTTAGAAGCATAAATAGGTTGCTTCCTATGTTTAATGAAGTATGTTGTTAAGCTTCATTTGTGATTTTGGACTTGGGTATGATGAGTATTTAATCCCCTAGAAACCTAGGGTTTGATATGTTGAGCATGTAGTAAATGGCTTCTTGATTATATGAATGTTTTTGGAGGATTTTATTGGATATTATGAATTGTTAGAATCATACATGGATATATGTTTGGAAGTTTGGAAGTATACTTGTTGAACCTCTAATTTTAGTTGTGAGCATGAAAGATGAATTTTCACAATGGATTACATGTTTGAATGTTTCGTTTGACTTTTAAGAATAAGAGTTGACTATCATGCATATGAGAGTATGATGCTATCTAATTCATGAATTTTGGTAATGAGCATGTTTAATGAATTATTATTATGGATTACATGAATAAAATGTAAGGTTTGACTTTATTGGGTTGAGTTGACTATTATGAATATAAGAGTATGTTGGTCAACTATAATTCATGAATTGAAGGTTATGAGCATGCTAGATTAATTTATATCTTGGTGATGAGCATGCTAGATGAAATTACATCTTGTTTAGATTAATGGTTATTTTGGATGAAAGCATGCTTGATTAAATGCTATATTGAGATGCATGCTTGAAATGTAATGGTTGACTTTAAATGTTAAGTGTTGACCTATGAACCATGTTTTGGGGTTGTTGTTGGGAAGGTATGGATTGTTGGGTTGCACAATGTTGCTAACCTTAAAAACTTAGCCATGAATAATAGCTAATGAATAATAGGAGGGCTATGATGCAAATAGCTTCTATGCCTTCAAATTTGAAAAGAGTAGAAATGACTCAACGGAGTCGATTATTGAACTAATATGAATATAGTGAATCACATATCAAGATCATACGGAATTTGGGATAGTTTTGATGGAGGTCAAGCCTCCGAGCGTTTTCAAGTGTATGAAGAACACTTGGGTATTAGAGACTTGATATTATCGCTCTAAGATGTTTATATGTTAGTTAGCATAGAAGTGCATAACTATGTGATTTACAAGTAAATATCTACTTGAATGGATTAGTACGGTGTGTTGTACTTTTCCCTTTATTTGAGCATGCGAGTATATATTACATGTGCTTGAGTTTGAGTCCAGCTGGCGGTTTTTGGTTTGAGTCTTTGGCGGGACGATGCATTGTCTTCACGAATTGTGGGATTCGTGATCGCAATGGATCGCCGCGCTGGGTTTGCACACACCTCTCCATCGATGGCCACGGTGGGGAAGTAGCTGATCTTAGTTAGAGTAATACACATGACTTTGATAGCTATGGAACCCGAACGGGGATTGTTTCGGGGACGTCGATGCCACGAAAGGGTTATCGAGGACACGTTTGTTTCCACATGAGTTACACGCTGGAAACGGAAAGGAAAATCATCTTCTCTCTCTTATGCGATTTATTTTACGAGCACGTATATGAATTGTTGTGCTACGTGGTTATGATATGATTTACATGAGATGATGATTACTTGATGAAATGTTATAGTAAAAATATAACAGGCTAATGAAATGATGATTTTTATGATTTATATTGTACTAAAAATATAACATGCTATTTATGATTAGAATGGAAACAATAGTCTCTCATTCATGAATTCTTATATGAGTTGTGATAAATGAAGAATTATGAAACTCATGGTGTAATTGGTTTATGTGGGTTGGTAATAAGTTGAAATGTGGAAATAACATGCTACATGTTATTGGAGTTTAGATGCATATTCTATATGATATGGATGACTTTATGATGAATTAAGTAGAACTATGTTCTATGTGTTTATGTATGAGATTGGGTTGATGATGAGAATTATATCATGAAATGTTATATCATAAGTATGACATGAGATGTATATGTTTTATTTTGAGCATTATGCCATGCCATGATATTGCATCTTTAGTAGCTTACTAAGTCATTATGACTTACTCGTTTGCTTTGTTTTCCTTAGATTCGAGCCGAGATAGTAATTCGAAGGAAACCGCCGAGCCTACGATAGAAGAGTAATTTTTGTGAAGGTTGCTACTTTAATTTATTTTTGTAGCCTTAGTTTTTTGTTAAGGACGTGGGAAAAGTGAAGTTATTTAAACTTCATGATGGGTAGCAAACTTATTTGTGAGTGTAATATTTATACTTATGTTGGTTAACACTTGTTCTTTTGGTAGCCGACTTGTGTTAGTCGTGCTTGGTGGATGTGATGATTATATCCTAGTTATGTTGTAATGATGTTAATATATCATGTTTGTTCTTCGACATGTTTTTAGCGGTTGAGTATGCTAGACTAGAGTCTTAGACTTAGTGTAATGTTGGGTTCTGGCTGTAACGTCGCCGATGACTTGGTTTATTTGTTGCTATATATTTTTATTGCATGACAGGGAGTTTGCTCTACGTGCCCAATGTTGCGGCACGTGCGTCGAATTTTTGGACCGAGAGATTAATGATCTCTTTGGTTGTATTTAGTTTGAGCTTGTTAGCTCGGGCGCCACTGTGATATTATGTTTCGCTTCCGCATGTGTTTTAAGTTGTTGGCGTATTGCCGTTATGGCCTTACCCATTGCTTGCTATTTGTGTGTTCTGACGGCACGACCTTGGTGTCTCGTATTGGGATCCAGGTCGGGTCGTCACACCCCTTAATCGTGATTAATCTAATTAATTATACTTAACCCTAATTAATCATGATTAGTCAAATTGATCTCAACTATTCAACGAATTCCAACAGGTTTCGCACCCAGGGTTGGAAATATTTCGCACCTGCGAAACTGAAGCAGCTATATTGGCAGATTTGAAACAGTAACAATCGCACCTAGGTTGGGAAATATTTCGCACCTACGATAGTAAAATGTTAAGACAATTACAATTCCAGAATATATCGCACCCAGGGTGGGAAATATTTCGCACCCAGAGCTGTTTTGGAGTTTTATTCTAACATTGGCAAATTCACAACAAACCATATTAAGGTATCAACATCCACCTATTCAACTTGGAATTCAAAGCATATACATGTAATTCAATCAATTAACACACATTAACAATTTATTATCATGCTATTAAGGTTATGATGCATTTCAAAACACTTGGGTGTTACAGCTATGTTCGACTAGCGCTTGCCGAACATCGTTGATTTATCCGGTCAACCATGACCAAACACTTTAGCTTCCTTAAATGGTGGCTGAACAAAAGAATCTTAAACCCTTTAAGCTCCAACAATGTTCCTTCCTCATTTTTGGACAAAGGGGCCCTTGAATGTTGGAAAGGAAGGGGAGGTACATAGTATATTTTGGGGAGAAAATTGCATACGGAGAGAGGACTTAGGGAAAAGGCCTCTACATTAATTTAGTGTGTGGGGGGGGGTGGAAGGAATAGAAAATGGCATGGAAACAATTAAACTGAGTATGAATGAAAGGAGTTTAGATCTTCACACTTTTGTTGTACAAGAGACCTGAACTCATATGAAATGGTCAATAGGGATTACAAGGGGTGTGCATTGAATAGTAGATTGAGTTTGAAATAAAAAAGGGTGTGTACATGAAGATTACCCTTCTCCTATTGAGGATTACCTTTTTTTTTACTAGTTATACATACATGGCCCAACGTTTTAGCCCATTAATATAGCTTTTAGACATTACATTATTTTATGGAAAAATTACGGGTCAGTCCCCTTTTCAAAGATTCCAACCATTTTAGTCCTCTGTATTTTTTTAATCGTAAAAAGGTTATTTCAAAATATTAAAAAAAAATCCAACAACCCCCTCGTAACAACCATTACGTTTGTTTCTTTTAAGAGATATTGGTTTGTGGTGCTCCTTTCAAGTTCGGATCGCCATAATCATTGACCTTTTGACCATAGACAAGCTTCTTGAGTTTGGTACTATGAATACTAATACATATGTCTTATGCCAAAAATTCTTGAAATTTTTCACCAGTGTTAGCAATTGGGCTCGTGACCCGATTATTTACTTCCACTCACATGGATGTAATTATATTATTAAAGGTTAATTAGCTTCCTAATCCGTAAGGGTTCGGGATTGACTTAACTTAACCTACAAGAAATAGGGTTTCTTGTACAATAATATAGGGCAACTAAAGAGATAAAACACTAAGTTGTATTACACGCTTTCTTCCGTTGGTCGTTCCTTACTCTCTCTCTCTCTCTCTCTCTCTCTCCTATATTCTATCTCATTAAATACTCTCTCTAGCCTAACCATCGAGAGGCTTGGATTTGCGGTGTGAACCAGATGTTGATATTCGTGCTACGTGATATCAATCCGATGAGAGAGACTTGTAGGATTGTTGATCGTGACATACAGCCTCGCACGAGATAAGTCTTGTTTGGTTCAAGTTCGCCCGATAACTCAACTGATTGTTTGATACCTGATTTGTATCGTTTTATCTGAGCCTATATGCTATGTTGCTGTTGGGTAATTGCTTTTTGTTGAATTGGGGTTTTTCAAAAGCATTTGTTTTGGGGTTTGTTCAAAAGTTTTTACCCGATTATTGAACCAAATGGGTTTTGATTTATATTCATGTTAGAAATGATTTTATTTTTGAGAAAATTTTATATGTCTGAGTTCCCTATGATGAGGCGAACATATACTAAATTTTAGTTGAAATCCGTTGGGTAACTGGACGCTCAAGCAATCAACTATTGACCAATCAACTATTGACTGGTCAACATTCGATGGTCAATGCTGACGTGGCTTCCATGTCATCTGCCACGTCATATGTTTTGATTAATTCAGCCTGGAAGTATTTATTATTGTTTTTTCAGTATATAAAAACATGTTTTTTGATTTATTAAAAATTGAAAAATAATTTCCAGGGGACATTGTTGTGGACTGTTCTGTAATTTTTAATTTTTTTTGTGAATTTTAAACTATTTTTATGTCATTTTTCGCATGATTAATTATCGTTTTGGCTCTAAAATTGCGATTGAGACTATACGAGACCCAATATTTTTTTATTTTCAGTAGTGAAAATAATTTTGTATGTGTTATGTGTTTTGATGAATTTGTTCTATCTTATTTTTTTGTTCAAATTATCAATTTATGAATATTTTTATGTTGTGCATACTTTGGTTATGATTACGAGCCTCGCGGATTTTCCTCCTTACATGTATGATGTGATTATATTTAGTAATTGATTTTTTGGAACATTAGTGAATCTTTATATATATGTTTATGTCTTGTTTCTTGCATCAAATTGTAGTTAAATGACTTCTAAAAATGCAATCGCTGACCTTAACAAGAGTGAGAAATTGGATGGCACCAACTATAGTGTTTGGTAGAGAAAATCACGTATTTGCTAAATGAGCAAGAGGTTCTTGACAACCTACATACTGTGATGGAAGAACTAGAGATGGGTAATTTGACCATCACCCAGCATCGTCAAAAAATGTAGGAATTCCTTAAGTGGAGAAAGAAAGATCGATGTGCACGCTTTACTATGTTGAGTAGCATGCATAATGATCTAATTGGCGAGTTTGAGGGTTGCCTAATTGCAAAACATATGTGGAACGAAATCAAGCTTATTTATGGGAATACTTCTGCTACAAAGTTGAGGACTTTGACTTAAAAGTTTGAAAGCTATAAGATTGACCAGAAACGTGTCATTCCTAAACAACTACGCGAGATGTCTGGAATGATTCGTGAGCTTAAGGCTGATGGTTGTATCTTATCTGATGAACAACAAGTTCAAGTAGTGATTCGTTCTCTGCCTGACTCTTGGAGTAGTTTGAGGCGTATTCAGACTCATACGAACTCCATTCAGACTTTTGCAGATGTATCTCATCACATTGAGCTTGAGGCTGAGTGTCATGAAGCAAATCACGCAATAAATGTTACGACTCGTGACCTTGCTCTTGTTTCCCTTGAGGGTCCGCTCAAACCACATGGGCAACACAAGAAACAAGCTAAAGGCAAGAAGACTCAAAATTTGGGCTCAAGAGGTGACAAGATTGCTAAACACCGTAGAGGAAAAAAGAATATTGTTAAGCATAAGTGTTACAACTGTGGTACCTTGGGTCATTTTGCTCGGACTTGTCCTAAGCCCAAGAAGATATCTCTTAATCCTCTCTCCTTGCAAAGTTGTGTTTGCTCTCATGTTTTATTAGCTAACTCTCTCCCTCTGTGGATTGTAGAATCAGACTCAATCAAACATATGACGAGGGATTGGGGAGGATTCATAGATTATCGAAAAGTTCTTACGGTTACAAGAAGAATTTTCATGGGAAAAAGTTCGTAAGTAGAAGTCAAAGGAGTTGGATCATACTAACTTCATTTGTGGAATGGACGCATATTGACTCTTCATGAAGTTCTTTATGCACCTGGAATTCGACATAATCTATTATTAGTAGTACAATTGCTAGGACATGTATATTCTTTTAATTTTAGTGATGATCACTTGGATATTTGTTTTGGTGATGATATTTTGGGACATGATTTTTTGTCAGATAATTTCTTTAAATTAAATTTGTTGGATTCTCATAATTCTTCTGTTAATTCTTCTTCTTGTATAGTTTATGATTATTCTAATTCCGAGTTATGGCATGTTAGACTTGGACATATAGGAAAATATAGGATGACTAGATTGTCTAGAGAAGGCCTATTGGGGTCTATCACCAAAGTCAACCTACCCTTGTGTGAATCTTGTTTGGCAGGAAAACTTGCCGAAAGCCTTTTGGTAAGGCAAAAAGGGCCACACATCCATTAAAGTTAGCCCATTCGATATTTGCGGACCAATGAATGTTAAGGCACGTCATGGAGCTTCCTACTTTCTCACTTTTATCGATGACTACACACGCATGGTTATGTTTACCTTATTTCTTACCGTAATGAAGCTCTTAAATGTTTTGAGCATTTTCTCGTAGAGGTTGAGAATCAGAAGGATAAAAGCTTAAAAATTTTAGAATTGACCGGAGCCGTGAATATTTATCTGATCAATTTAAAGAATTGTGTGAGAAAAAAGGATACGCCGACATTTGACAATTCCTAGAACTCTGCAACAAAATGGTGTTGCAGAACGAAGGAATCGAACATTGTTGGAAATGGTTAGGTCAATGATGGCACATGCCAACCTCCCAATTTTGTTTTGGGGTGGATGCGCTAATGACTGTCGCCTACATACTTAATCGAGTGCCTTCTAAGTCAATTCCCACAACCCCCTATGAACTATGGAAAGGTGAGAAGTCTAAATTGGGGCATCTTTATCCTTGGGTTTGTGCAGGTTATGTCTATAGTACTTCCAATAAGTTTGGAAAACTAGGCCCTAGAGGAAACAAGTGTGTTTTCATAAGGTATTCGGATACCTCAAAAGGTTATGTTATGTACAAAAAACCTGACGTAGGAATGACTGAATCAGAGTCACGCAATGTTGATTTCATTGAGAATGATTTCCCTCAGATAGGTGAAGTTAGGAAAGACCTTGAACTTTTTGAGATGGAAGAAGAACATATGACATCTTTTGGCGAAGGTGGGGAATTGCCTCAACCTAATCATACGGTACAACATGAGGTTGAGCCTAAGGAAGTAGCCAATGAGAGTCATGGTGATCTTTATCCGAGTGGGAGTGCGGATCCTAGTGGTAGTTCGATACTAAAGTGAAGAAGTAAACGTGGAAATATACCTCGTTGTCGATTCGCGATCGAAGAGGAATCTTTCTTAACTACTTCTTACAATTCTAGAAAGCCCACATTGTTCAAAGAAGCTATTTCTTTACCTACAAACAATGAATGAATGACTGCAATGGAAGATGAAATTTCCTCTATGAAAAAGAATTAGGTTTGGGAGTTAGTTGATCTTCCGCAAGGTCGCAAGACTATTGGAAACAAACAGGTTTTCAAAGTCAAATGAAAGACAGATGGATCAATTGAAAATATAAGACACGTCTTGTGGCGAAAGGCTTTACCCAAAGAGAGGGTTTAGACTATGAGGAGACATTCTCCCCATTGGTAAGATTTTCCTTTGTTCGCCTAATTCTAGCAATAGTAGCGCACATGGATCTAGAACTTTATTAGATGGATGTTAAAATAGTTTTTCTCAATGGAGAACTAGATGAAGAGATCTATATGGCTCAAACATTCTATCTATGGTCTCAAATAGTCATTTAGACAGTGGTATATTCACTTTCATCAAGCGATAACCTCAATTGGCTTTGTGATGATTGAGGAAAACCACTGTGTGTATACTAAACGATCCAAGAAAAAGATCTTGATTATGCCCTTATATGTTAATGATATCTTACTAGCTTGGAATGATTTGGAGATAATAAATGCCACTAAAGAGTGGTTGTCTGCACTTTTCGATATGACAGACTTAGGTGAAGCAAGCTATGTGATTGGAGAAAAATCATTAGGGATCGTTCGAAGAGATTTCTCGATTTGTCTCAAGACACTTAAATAAAGAAAGTCATCGAACGATTTGACATGACTAACTCAAAACCCGTTGTCACTCCAATGAAAAATGATGTGTCCTTAATACAAACCAATGCCCTAAGAATGAAAAAGATAAGAAGAAAATGTCTACGACTCCATATGCGAATGCGGTAGGGAGCTTGATGTATGCTATGGTGTGTACTCGGCCTGACCTATGCTTCACAGTTGGGATGTTGAGTCGATTCCAAAGTAATCCTAGACCTGTACACTAGATGGCAGTGAAAAGGATTCTGCGTTACTTGGTGGGAACCACAAATTTAACCATATGTTATCAAGGTGGGGATTTGAGCTTGAAAAGTTTCACTGGCGCAGATTGGACCGGAGATGTAGATGGATGTAAATCTACTTCTGTAACGCTCCAAACTCGGGTCCGACCATTTGAACCCACAATTTGGCCACGTCACCAACAATCAATACTTAAAACCATAATAAATCCAAACACTAATAATTAATCAACATTAATATCCCTCAATTGTAATTAAAATACAACCACCAAATATCTGAAACGAAATCTAAAATAAAACTGATCAAAGTTAATTAAACTTCCAAAGTACAAATTAACTAAAAATGTCTAAAACTTCTGTGACCATCTTCATTCATCTACTTGAAACAATTCATCTAGCCAAACTAAATGTCACCTGGAAGAGAAAGAATAAGAAAGGGTGAGCGAACAATGCTCAGTAAGTTCATATACAACCCCTCCGGTTACTAAGGAGGAGTTGACCGAAATAAAGCAAGGAATCAGAATCGAAAGTTCAAATATCCATAATGCAAAAGTCAAATAGTCAAATTTCAAATATTCAAATTTTCAAATATATTTTCAGGATTCCAAGTGAAGGATAAAGATACAACAAACGACTCGAGTAATCCAATTGTCACCAACCGTCTCATACCAGCTGGCGACAACGAACGACTCACAGATAAATATTTAGGATCCTAAACGAAAGATAATAATGCAAAGGACGACTCAAGTAGTCCCATTGTCACCAACCATCCCATACCAGCTGGAGACAACGGACGACTCACAGATACCAAGATCACATAAGCGATCAAAGACCTGTTCGAACAATGTTCCAAAAAAATTCTGAAGACCCATAAGGGTAAAGGTTTCTATGGGTATATCCGGATAACTAACCATTTTTCTAGTGGTTAAAGGGTTTCGAAAGGTCACACTAACCCGTGACTAGGTAAATTGAAAGGTCACATTAACCTGTGACTAGGAAAATCAAAAGGTCACATTTACCCGTGACTAGGTAAATCAAAAGGTCGCATTAACCCGTGACTAGGTTGTTTGACTTAGTGATCAAGGTAGGAACTTTTAAATAATCAAATACATTTTACGAAACCAGTATGAATGAAAAACACATTTATGTATCAAATAGATATCTCACATAAAACATGATAGGTATGTGAGATTTAACGAAGGAGCATAATCATGAGTAATGAAATGAACGAAATCGACGGAGTTCAAAATCAAATACCGACATAAAATCGGCATACGTTTTCAAGGAAAGGCATTTATCAAAGAAATAAATGAATCCTAACAGTATGGAACGAAGAATTCAAAAGACCTAAATGAGGTATAATCTCTTACCTGTCTGGTGAGTGTACAAAAGTTACTTTAACGGCTGGTCACGTAACGAACCTACAACGTCTGTTTGTTCGAATTCAAAAATATAAATTAATTACAAAGTATATTACATGTACAAAAAAAAATTTACCACTCTATAATTCCTCTTTTATTAAAAAAAATCAAAATAGGAGTATATCTTATATCTTATTCTCATGTCCTATATATTAGCCATTAATTATATAAATATCATTTCCCTCAAAACTAAAAAAATTAACTCCACCCGTCACCCTCATCATCGATCAAACCCTCTAATTTAATGTCTTATTACAAGTTATGTCAAATCCAAGTACTACCTATTAGTTATCTAATATATGAAGGAAGTGAATTAAGGTGTTTTTCTCTCTTTAGAATTCTCTCTCTCTAGATTTCTCTCTGAGTGTTAGGGCTTTTAGGGTTTCTTCTTCGGTTTGGCGCATACCGTCAGAATCTGATTCTATGGAGGAGCCGCCTCCTATCCAGGTTCAGCCGTCAAGCTCTATTCCACTGCCTATCCCTCTTCCCCGTACGTATGCATCAATGGCAGGGCAACCAACTCCTATAGTAGGAGCTAACCCTAACCACCTTCCAGTCCTACATGACATCCCACTAGTTCCAAGACCAGCGATCTCGATACTGGATGAACCGGGTGTGCTGTTTACGCCATTGGAACTGGAAATGGCTGAGAAGGAAATGGCCAACACCATCATTCTCAAATTTTCGATGGGCAGACCATCCATAGTTGTTATACAGGAGCATATCACCGTTTCATGGAAACTGGCAGGACCCTTTGTGGTCGGTTTATTAGATCCCATGCACGTAATGTTTCATTTATCCTCAGCGAAAGACATGGTTAGGGCTTTATCTAAGGAGTCCCATATGATCAATACATGTATGTATCGATCGTTCCGGTGGTCGGCAGATTTTGCTTTTAAAAAGGATAGTACAAAGGTCGCTGTATGGATCAGGCTGCATTATTTGCCTCTTCATCTTTTTACGCCGTCGTACTTGCAGCGTATTGGTAACTCTTTGGGACACTTTCTTAGGGAAGATGAGAAGACTTTGGCGCTGTCGTGGCCAATGTATGCTTGCATATGTGTGGAAGTGGATGTGTCTAAGACGTTGCCATCACGCCTTTGGATTGGCACGTCCAAAGAGGAAGGTTTTTGGCAGGCTCTTGAGTTTAAGGGAAATATCACGTTTTGTGAAGGTTGTGGCTTGCTAGGTCATCAAAAAATACATTGTCGGAAAGGGAGACGTCTTTATGATCTGGATGGTAATAAAGATATTAACAATAAAGGAGAGAAGTCGCATCAAGAGGAATTAAATGGGAAGAAACCTGAGACTCATTCCAAAGGAGCGGCGGCTGAGGTTAATTTTATTCCTAGTAGTTCCGGACAACGTTGGGTTCCTACCATTTTAAAGAGGGGAGAAAATTTTGGATCTATATCTAGAACAAAGGATGATAATGGGAAGGCCATGGAGCAAGAGATCATTGATGGAAATATTAGTGGGGATAAAGATAACAGTGGCAAGGTTAATTCGGTTCCCACAGATTCCATGGCCAGGAAGATAGTCACTAACAATCCTAGAAGGGTTAATGTAGAAACTTCTAATCAGGGTGTCCACATAGTAGAGGAAAGTAATGGAGTGCATAACAATCCAACAGGTGGGGATTCGGTTCAAAGGGACGGTCAGGAGGAGGGATTTACCAGCTGTAATCCCTTCGACATTTTATCTAATATTAACGAGGAAGGTGAGATAGAGATACAACATCGAACTGATTCGGTGAAGGTGGATGGGAAGTCTCAGACAGTGATTGATATAGATTTAGGTTGGGCATAAATTTATCGAAAACGACCTTATAATATGGGCAAGACGCACTCAACGGGTGGCGATTTCGGGGAGGAGGGAGTAGAATTGAGTTGGACTCTATCGTGGGATACAGGAGGTGGCTTACCTATTAAACCTGAGTTTGTGGAATATTGCAAACGGCGTATTAAGAAGGTTACTCAGGATAAATTTATTAAGCAGAATGCTCGGAAAACTAGGGCGAAGTCCAAAGCGTGTGCATCAACTCAATAGTTTTTTATGTCGATAATTATTTGGAATGCCCGGGGGGTTGGAAATAGAGACACTATGGATTATTTAAAGGTGCTGAAAGCTCAACATAAGCCTTTTATGTTTGTTATTCTAGAGCCGAAACTTGGTGGAGATAGGATTCTCAAGGTTGCCAAACAGTTAAGATTTGTTCATTGCCATCAGAATAACCCAGTTAATTCGCATATTTGGCTTTTTTGGGAGGATTATGTGTCAGTTTCGTTTATTGAGGCTACGTCCCAACATATTACGGTTAGAATTGGGCAAGGAGATAAAAGTTTGTTGGCTTCCTTCGTGTATGCCCAATGTACCCGGATTGGTCGTCAAGAATTATGGAGGAACCTATCTAATACAGCTTCCAGGTTTCAGGAACCCTGGTTGGTGGGTGGGGATTTTAATACCATCATGCATACGGCTGAAAAATTGGGTGGAAGAGGCTGGGACTATCATAGTATGAATGACTTTGTCGATTTTAGCCATGCGGCTGGTTTGGAGGATGGGGGTTACGAGGGTAGTATTTTTACTTGGAGTAATGATCATCAAAATGGTTCTAGGATTTGGCAAAGGCTGGATCGAGTTTTGATCAATAGGGATTATAAGGTGACTTTTCCTACTATTCGGGTCTCCCATTTGGCTCGGTCTATATCTGATCATGCCCCTTTGTTGGTGGAGTTTCCTGATATCAAAAGGGGTAGAGGGGCTTTTAGGTTCCAACGTATGTGGCTGGACCACGCTGCTTTCTTAAGCTTTGTAGCAGCTCAATGGCAGCGTAATGTTACAGGTAATCCTATGGAGGTTTTGCACAGAAAGTTACATTGTCTCCGGAAGGAATTAAAGCAATGGAATTGGAGCGTTTTTGGTAATGTTCAGCGTATGATCTCAGCCCATCAAGATAATATTTTGCGGCTGGAAATGGAGTTACAACAGCAAGGTTTAGACGAGACAGTGCATGAGTTACAAACTACTAGGGTGCAATTGGCTCAATGTATCAGGTGGGAGAATGAGATGCTGCAACAAAAGGCTCGTCAAAGCTGGTTGAAGGACGGGGAACGAAACACAGCCTTCTTTCATGTGTGTATTCGAGATCGTAAAAAACATAATGTTGTCCGTTAAAAAAATTATGATGGGTCGTGGTGCGAAGATGATACAGTCATTGGTTTGAAAGCGGTGGAGGTTTTCACTTCTATTTTTACTCAATCTAATCATGAGCTTAATGATGAGTTATTTTTTCGACGGGGTGATGGTATTTCTTTAGAGGATAATGATATGTTAAGTTCAATTCCTACGGAGACTGAAATTGTGGAGGCTATTTATTCTCTAAATTCTGATAGTACGACTGGTAATGATGGGTTTACAGGATGGTTTTTCAGAGGCTGTTGGGACATTATTAGAGATGATGTTATGGCTGCTGTTCAGGACTTCTTTAGGGGGGCAGATATTCACCGTGGTTTGTCTACTACTACGCTGGTTTTGTTGCCTAAAATAAAGGACCCAGTTGGTTTTGGAGATTATAGGCCAATTAGTCTATGTAACTTCTCAAGTAAAATTCTTTCGAAGGTTATGGCTGGCAGAATGGGGAGGTTGCTTCCGGGTTTGATTTCTTCAGAGCAGGTGGGTTTTGTTCATGGGAGAAGTATTCAGGAAAATGTGGTTTTAGCACATGAGTTGGTTCATAAGATTAATCATAGAATCCGAGGTGGTAATATTGTGTTCAAATTCGATATGTCCAAGGCTTATGATCGGGTGGAATGGGATTTCCTTCTGCGGGCTCTTCAATCCTTTGGTTTTGATAATAGGTGTTGTTCTATCATTTTTCGTTTGATTAGTAATATATGGTATTCGGTGCGGTTGAATGGAGTGAGTCATGGTTATTTCAAATCAACTCGGGGGGTTAGACAAGGTGATCTGTTGTCCCCGCTTCTGTTCGTTCTATTGCAGGAGATTTTATCTCGTAATATTCAAAGAGCCATTCAGCTGGGTTGTATTCAGTCGTATGCTCATGGTCGCGGGGGAGTGGTTGTTTCCCATCTTTTATATGCAGACGATATGTTGGTGTTTTGTAATGCGGGGAAATCCTCTATTCAGGGGCTTGGTTTAGTTCTCCGGAAATATGAACAGGCGTCGGGTCAGTTGATTAATTGGACAAAGAGTGGCTTTTATGTTTCTAGTCACTGTTCTAACAGGAAGCAGCGTCAAATTGAAAGGTGGGCAGGCTGTGTGGGTCGGCAGTTTCCGTTGCATTATTTGGGTATCCCTCTTTTTCACGGTCGATCCAAAACTAGATATTTTGAACATTTGGTGGAGCGTATTCTGAATAAAATCCAAGGCTGGAAATCTTGGTTATTGTCTTTTGGTGGCCGTTTGACGTTGTTAAAGGCTGTGTTGTGTAGCATTCCAATCTATACATTGGCGGCCATTAAAGTTCCTAAATCAATTATTCGCCGCATTGAAAATGATATGGCCTCGTTCCTTTGGAGTTTGCATGGGGATAGAAGGACTCCTTGGGTGGCTTGGGATACTATTTGTCGGCCTATGGATGAAGCCGGCCTGGGTCTTCGATCTCTCCAGCATGTCATGGATGGCCTTCATGCCAAGCTTGCTTGGTCGACGTTGCAGGGAGATAGTTTATGGGCTGGTTTTGTTCAGTCTAAATATATGGGTACTCGGCTGGGTTCTTCGTTATGGAATGCCTCTAAGGGCTGGAAAGCGATCTCTACTCAGTAGGAGATTCTCAGACAAAACTCTCAATGGATTGTAGGAGCGGGTGATATATCTTTCTGGCAGGAGAATTGGTGTGGAACTATTTTAACTGGGCCGTTGCCTCCGGATGCGAAGCTTACTGTTAAGGAAGCTTTCCAAGACATTGACTCTTTCCTGTCTCTGATTGATAACAGCCTGCATTCTGAAATCAAGTGGGTTTCTATACGTCCTCATATTAAAGATAAATTAATCTTCACTGGTTCATGTTTGGGTAAGTTTGATATTGCAGCCTTCTATAAGTTGGTTCGTAGTCCTGGGCATCAAGTACGGTGGGCTTCGAAAATATGGAAGCCTTGGATTCCTATTAAAGTTAGTGGTTTCATTTGGAGGCTGTTCCACGGTGCAATTCCGGTGGATGATCAGTTGCAAAGGAAATGGGTGGCTATAGTTTCTAAGTGTGTTTGCTGTTCAACTTCTCATTATAGGGAGTCGATTTCGCACCTGTTTTTAACTTCGGAGGCTGCTCAGTCTGTGTGGGAGAGGTTTGCAATGGTCTTTCATACCCCGATTTTGCGAGGCTCTCTTTCTCAGTTATTTGATTTGTTGGTTTGCCGTTGTTCTTCCTAATCCCAGATTGGTGCGAATTTGGTGGGGGTTTTTGTTTTTGGTTGTTGGGAAATTTGGAAGAGTAGATGTCAAGCAGTTTTTGAAGGCATTCCTATGGTGGTTGAGAATATTTTTAGCCGCATTCGACAAGATATTATGGATATGGGTAGTATATACAGCCCGTTAGTTTTTGTGGGGCGTCATGGGAGGATTAGTTTATTAGCTCTTCATATCCCTATTATCAGTGTTTCGGAGCGCCGGGGGATGTGGATGAGTTGGGAAAAACCTCGTGGGGGTTTCAAATTGAATACAGATGGTTCGTCTTCAAATGGGGAGAGCACAGGTGGAGGTATTATTCGTGATGGGGATGGGAGTTTAGTCGCGGCCTTTTCAGTCTTTTTTGGTAATGGTACGAATATGTTTGCTGAGATTGCAGCCCTCGCTTATGGTCTTCGGATGTGCAGAGAGCTTGATTTGGTTAATGTAGAGGTGGAGACAGATTCTAAAGCGGCTGCGTTGGGTATTAATGGAACACATCAACTTCCGTGGAGGTATATGTATGAGTTGGAGAGTTGCAGAGAGCTGGGTAATGGTTACTGTATTTATCATGTTCATAGGGAAAGGAACTCTGTAGCAGATAGTTTGGCTTCGGTGGCGTATAGTCATAGGTCCAGTGTTTCTTACAGTGTGGCTGAGCAGTTGCCTCGTCAGGTCCTCTGTGCCTATCGCCAGGATCTTTTGGGTATTCCTAAGTTTCGGAAAGGTAGATAGTTTTGGGTTTTATTTTGAGTCCTCAGTTTGGTAGTATCGTTTTGTTTTTATGTATTGGGTTAGAGGTTAGGCTCCTTGTCTGCCCGCTTATGGGCTAGACTGGCTGTCCTCCTCTTTGTTTTTCTCGTTTTTATTTTAATAAAGTTGTGCAGGGTGCCGTCCCTGTTTCCTTAAAAAAAAAAAAGTGAATTAAATAGAATGGAAGAGAATCAAACCTCAAAAGCTTAAACTCTCTGCTGTCCGACCGTAACACCTCCAAAATTCTGATGCTGCTCTCTTGTTCTCCCTCTCACTCTGCAGCCGCTATTTTTTTTTACTTTTTCTTCTCACCTTCTTTTCTATTATAGTGCGGTAAGGGTTTTCTTCCCACTCATTACCCTATTTATATAAAACCCTAGGTTTCTTAGCCTAATGGAGTCCTAAAGTTAACTGTACCAAAATTTTATTAAAGTTAGATTCATAAAGAAAAGTTTTGTATTTAATTTAAATCAAAAGTGGGCCAAACCCAACTTGATTTAATAGGTTACTAAATAGATTCAATATAATTAATTAACCCAAAATAGTTATAATATTAATTAAATAGGTCTAAGACAATAATAATATTAATTAATAATAATAATTATTATTATTTTTAACTAAAATTATCGGGGTATTACACTCTCGCCCCCTTAAAAGAAGTTTAGTCCCTAAACAATAATAATATTAATTAATTATTATTATTATTATTATTATTATTAACTAAAATTATCGGGGTATTACACTCTCACCCCCTTAAAAGAAGTTTAGTCTCTAAACTTATGCACATACTCAAACAAAGTCCAGATACTTTTTTCGTATCCCTTTCTTGACTTCCCAAATGGACTCCTTTCGTTGTAATTAATCCGATAAACCCGATTAAAGTCTCACTCAAGACAAATTATCTAGTCTCATATATACATCAATTGAAGTCCAAAACCAAATATTAAAGGACTTACACATTTTTCTTTCCCAATGACTCCTAAAGCATAGTGAACAATTGACAAAGGTCTAATTGTCAAGAAAGTGATGTAATATATTTTTATGGTTTCGTATCAACTTTTATGAGTTTAAATTTTTAAGGGTATTACACTCTCCCCACCATCAAGGACTTGGTCCTCCAAACTTACCAACTTACAATCGTAAAATATGTTCATCATGCTTCCGCTGCGCACTCTAAGTATAACCAATAACTTTTTAATAGCATGAATGTTGCTTCATATATGAGACCAAATTATGAGAACACAAAGCTCTCCTAACAATCTTTCACTTCCCAACTCTTTAATACCTTGAGTTGAGTCTATTCAAATTCCAAGGTGTGACACGAAATTTACATTTATCGTCAACCCCAAACCATCAAGACATCCACAAACAAAAAATTTGAAACCTTAAATTTCCCCTAAATCATCACATAAGTTCTCCTCTAACGCTTTTGATGAGCACCTTATTATTTTATCAAAAGAAACTCCTCATCCATGCCCAAAACTTCTTAGATGTTGTTTATCCTTAGATCTCGTTCATGTTCCTCTTCAAATTTAGAATAAATCAGGTTACTTCCAATAGATACAATGACAACGAAGAATAAACTTTTTTAGATCCTATGGATTTAATCCTCAATATAACTAAGGCATCTATTAGTCCAAACGTCATATGTAAAACTCCTAATGTCCATACTTTATCCTACAAGTAGATGGCCAAACCATACATCAAAATTATCAACGCCTAAATGAACTCAAAAGACAAGATCTAAATACTTAGGTAACGGAAATGGATCCATTGGTCGTCGTGTTATAATTAATCGACGTCCAAGGTCTCATGTGACAATTTGATAGGTCGTGCAAGTACGGTAATAGGATCGAGTGTGAAACACTAGGATCTATTAAACGTCGTGAAGATAAGGATGCACTATACCTGTTTTCATATCATTCGTCTTGAGCGGCCATTGCGTAAATTCTTCCATGCGCATTTGGTTTAGGTTTATTGATGTTGCTCGTTCCTCGCGCAAAGTTCTCTTTCAGTGGTTCCGGGCAATCCTTGATCCTATGCCCTATGTTTTCGCAATTAAAGCAGGCTCCCGTAGTCCATTAACAAGTATCAGTCCTATGTTTTCCACCACACTTATTACACTCAAGGTCATTATTCTAATACTGCCTCCGATTCTGATTCTGCTGCTGACCTTGATTATGATTCTGCCACTGATTTGATCCCTTGGACCGATTGTCCTATGTGGTTTGCTTCTTATTTCCATTGTAACTTCCTCCTTGATAGCCCGACTGATCTCGAGAACTACTTCCAAGACTCTCAAAACCTCTCTTTTTCTCCTCATTCTTCTTCTGGTAATTTGCTGACACTCGTTCAAGTATTCTGGCACGGTCTACAACTTCAGCATAAGTCTTCAACTGTAAGGCTATCAATCGATGACTAATCTTTCCATCGAGGCCTCTTTCAAACATCCTGGCCTTCTGTTTGTCATTTTCAATGAGACCTGGAGCATACTTTGATAGCTCCGTGAACTTGACAGCATACTTATCTACCGTCATCTTTCCTTGCTCTAGATTGAGAAATTCAACTAGCTTACTGTCCTGCACGCTCTCAGGAGAATATTTCTTATTGAAAACTTCGAGAAAAGTCTCCCATGTGTACTCTCCCACCCCATTTGCTTCAACAATCCTCATCTCAGACTTCCACCACTCATCAGCCTCTCCTTCGAACTTAAACGTGGCGAGGTTGACTTTTTGTTCACTCGTGGTCATAGTTCTAAAGATCTTCTTCATACTCTCAACCCATTCTTCTGGCTTAATGGTGTTTGGTGTGCCTGAGAAGGGCTTAGGGCTTCTCTTTTGGAAGATGTCAAGTGGGTCCTTTGCTACTGGTCGAGGTTGAGGAACTGCAAGCTGAGGTTGCAATACAACAGGCTGAGGTTGCGGTGCTTCGGGCTGAAGTTGGGGTGCTTCGGGTTGAGGTTGCGGTGTAGCAGGCTGAGGCTGTGTGTAAGACCCCGAACCTTCGTGTATTTGACTCTCTCGTGTTGCATGCTTTGTTGTTAATGCGTCGAGTGTTTATCTTAACATGATAGCACCTAAATAAGTCTCATTGGAGTCTTAGTACCTTGCATATAAGATTTACAATGTTTATCTTAGTTGTTGTATGCTTGGTTGAGAGTTTAGAAGCTTTGTTGCTTCGTTTGAGTCTTAGGGTTTCTCGTGTTTGCCTTCGTTGCTTGTATTGTTTGTGTTTCGTCTTGCGAGATGTTCATTTGATTTCTAGACCATGTGTACTAGTATTTCTCATGCTTGCACAATCATTATTCATGGACTTGTTGCATTTGGAAATAAGATGACCAACTTATTACTTCTCAGATTCAGTCCGGTTTTTGGGCGAACTTCGGGAAAATTCTGGTACCAATCTACTAAAGAGAATTTTCTAAAACTTTAGTATGTTTTACCTACATATGTTAGGATACTCTCTGTAAAATATGGTATTTTTCCAAGGTGTATAAGTACCTCATTTAGGTCTTGACTTACGGCTGTGCCAGAATTCTGTTTTCAGGAAATCAGCTTCTGTACTTGAACTTGTAGTAGCCATATTTTGATTAATATAAGTCCAAATTGAGTAATTTAAAAGGCTAAACTATATTTTAAAGAGTCTAGTGTCATAAAAATCAATAATCACCTCATTTGGAGGTGTGAGCTATTTATGGTCTATTTTACAATATTGACTGTCTATTTTCCAGATTCTGGTTTGTGACATTTTTTGAGTGTTTTGGCTATTGACCCTTGCACCCTTGCCCTTGGCCGACCAAAGTGAGTCAAAGCCCTCTTTGTTGACTCTCCTACAACCCTTCTTGGCCCTTAGATCGTTTCTTATCAATGGCTTGCATGCCATAGCCAATGAGAAGCCATTTAACCCCCTTCACTTGGATTGGGGTATTGTTGGAAGGTATAAAAGGAACTTGCAGCCTATTCAGCCATTTTTGATCAACAAAGCTTCAGAGATTCAGAGGCTCCTTCACCATTTTCGTCCATGGAGGTCACTCCAACTTGAGAGACCATTTCCCGGAGATCCGGTGGTCCGATCGACGAACCGAGACCGCCAAATCGAAGCCCTCGATCTTCTCTACAACAATCCTTGCTCTAATCAACCTTTCCTCCATTAATCTTAGGACTAAGGTACGTTGAGAAATCCCTGAAATTTTCATGTTCAATAAAATGACATGACCCCTTCATTATAGTTGCTCTATTGATGATTATGAACATCTTTTGTGAAGACAAATCCTCCAATTCAATCTTTGAAACATGTGTAGGATTTTATGAATTCTCTATGAAGTTGTGATTTTGACATTTTGTAAAGCATGAATGTTGTTTATAATGAGCTTAGGAACAACTCTTGTGAAAGATTATGTTTCAATTCAAGGTTTAACAAAATCTCCGATTCTAGGGTTTGAAACTCGGGATTGTGTTTAAGGCTAGTTTAAGATCATGAACGGCCTAGTTATCGAGTTCTAAATGAAAGGAGAACTTAGGAAAGGGCAATGTGATGCATAGAGTATCAATGCTCAACTTGGTTGAATTTTAGTAAAACTCACCGGAGTTGAAATTAGGGAGTTATTGAACAATACCGACTCCACATTCAATCCCTACGACGTTTGTAGTGCGTTAGACTAATATATTAGCCTACGTGACTTTGGGATGGATTGAAGGGCATGTTTGATATGAGTGATTATAAGACTCAATCGAGTTCTTATGTGGTTTATGTGATTGTGTGAAGCAAATGCACAATTGAGAGCATGTTGTAGAATGATGTATCTACTTGACGGTTGAATTCGCTCTTGTCGAATTCCTACTTGATTCTTTAATGAGTAAAAACACCTACTTGTTGAATAATGAATTTGAGGACTATTCTATGAGAAGATTTGGATTGGGGCTTTCTTAGTACTCTATACATGGAGTCTACTTGTATAAGTCGCTAGGATGACCATGTTGTTATCTAAGACTCACCGGTATGGTTTGACCTTACGGGTTATTACCGCTCTAGTGTTGCTTAAGTCTTTGACTACCATCGACTTTTGTGTTATTGAATGAGTTACTACTCTAGGAAGAGTTTAGTAAATGGCTTCATGATCCGAGACTAACGGAGTAGTCTTGGATAGTACTTAATGGACCTGATGGTTAAGTTGTGACTCTGTTGAATTTCATAGGTGAATATGGAATACTGTGTATATTTTATATTATGACTAAATGCATGATTTCCTACCTTGTCAAGAATTGATTCTTCTATGTGTTTCTATGATATGACTTATGAGCATATTGAATGTATTTGCCTTCGTGTCTGATCTGTTCTACAGTTAATGAATTGTGGTGAACTTGGATTCTACTATTAAGTGGAATTATGAATCAAAATTGAACTAAGCTTGATTTCACAATAATCAACTTGGGCTTCCCTTATATAATTGACTTGGGACTTGAACTAAGATTCCTAAATGGAATGAGAACCTTGCTATGCCTCAAACAAGAACATAGAAAAGAGTCTTGGGACACATATAGTGTTCAAACTCTATTTGGTTGGAATTGTAGTAAAGACTCAACGGAGTCGAGTTAAGGAACAATTGAACCTTACGAGGATCGTGGTGAGATCCTATGACAATTATATTCCAGTTGACTAGATTACTAGCTTTTGGGACTTGAATTGAATAGAGTGAACAAACTTGGCACTTATGATTTAGAGACTCAAATGAGTTCCTATTGTGGTTTTGTGATTTATGTAACAATGTGCATAATCGTATGAGTTTAGTAGGTCATTATATCTACTTGAGAATTAGCAAGTAAACATCTACTTGTGCATTGCATATAAGTCCAGCTGGCATTACTTGAGTTTTCATGATGATGGTGGGACGATGCATTGCCTTCACAAATTATGGGATTCGTGATTGTAATGTATCGCCGTACCCGATTCGGGTTTCACACACACCTCCACCGCTAGCTACAAGGGAAGTAGCCCTTTGTCGTAACCAATTGAGCACATTGGCTAGGGCTATTTTCCTGAGTAGAGAGCTCGCAGAGAAGAGAGCTCGGTACTTTGATACCTGAACACGGGTATCACTGGCACGATATGATTAACAGTTGTGATTGCAGGAGCAATACGACGACAGTGATTTGGTACCTTCTCTATCCTTTATGTGGCTTACTATGAGCACTTATGTGATAACAAAGTGTTAGTTGAACATGAGATCTTATTGACCATGTTTGTATGGGCTGATGTTATATGAGAGATTTGATGTGTATATATATAGATATGCACACTTATACATGATGATTGTATGAATAGCTTGATTAGTATATATATGAGATATATAGATATGCACACTTATACACTTATACACTTATACACTTATACATACTTATATATGAGATATTTATGAGAGATTTGATATGTATATATATAGAGAGATATGCATACTGATATAGGTGTATATATATAAATATGCACCCTTACACGTGATGATTATATGAATAACTTGATTAGTATATATGATGATATATATATACTTCCATATGATGTTTTGTGGGAACTACCTTCTAATTCATTTGATTTGTGTTTGAACAAGGAATTATACCCTGATTCATTTGGACGGTTTAGTAAGTGAGAAGAAATGAATATCTTGTGGAGTGTCTAAATGATACGACGCCTCTTCACGGGTTTTTCTGTCATTTGTAAAATGGCATGATGAATATTTTTATGTTACATAATTATATGTTACATATCTCTTGTAGTAGCGTATTGGGTCATTATGACTCATTCCGTACTTTGTTTTCTAGTTGCAGCCAATTGGTAGCCGCGTTGAGACCGAGTAGATCGTGATTGTTGCAGTGCGCAGCTGATCGATAGATCAAGATTAGATCGTGTGGTTCGTGTTTGTAGCAGCTAACTCTCCCGAGTAGCAGCTTGTGGAGTCCTGTTCCCTTTTAGCATTGTCAATGATATCATGTACTTTGCTATTCTTGTGAGATCGATATTTTGTAAAGTTATTTAGACTTTACAGTCAGGTATATACTTGGGTATTTGTGTTAGTTCTTTCTTGGGCCGACGTGTTGTGTCGTGCCTTGTTCGTGGTTTCGTATTTATTTCAGCTTGTCTCCTGCACTTATAGCTTTGGGGCATTTCTTTATCCTACTTATTATAGTTGTTGGTTGACCCCGTATGCTTTAGCCGTTGGGTAATTTATATATCGTTGGTTCTTTGTTGAAACGCCCGGCTGAGTGCCGATGGTTTGTTCAGCGTCTGCAATGTTGCGGCACGCGAGTTTTGTTTCCTCCTTTGAGAGATAATATCTCTCTTGGTTTCATTATCGTCAGTTTCGAGCTTCATAGCTTGGGACTTCTTTTCTTATATTGTTTCCGCTGATTCGATTTTTGAAATACCGTATTTTAGTGCGGCGTTATGTTCATGTTTAAGAGCGAGTTTGCTCGACTGTTTGACTAGCACTACTGTTTATCAAGTGCTTGTCCTCTTATTAAGTTAGTTCCAGCGGCATGACCTTGGGATTTCGTGTTGGAATCCGGGTCGGGTCGTTACACTGTGGTTGAACAATTTGACCAATCCTGTCTACAGCTTGGGTCAAATTCTGCAGAAGGTTCATCATAAGTACAGGGTCTACTAAGGCGGGATTTGCTGCGTTAGCCTGAGGCACTTCAGGGGCAGGGTTTTTGTTATTCACGTTAAGTTGGCTTCCGGATTGTTCCCCCACACTCTCGGTAACGGAGTCCTCTACTGCTCTTCCTCCCTTGTTTCCTCGGCCACGACCACGGTCTCGGTTAGCGGTACGTCCACCTCTATGTGCCATTTGATACTGATACAAAAACGAGCAAGTGTCAAATAATGCCTAAAATTTTATCACACTAAAATGGCGCTCGCTAATCGGCGTGACGTAAATGGAAACAATCTACATAATTGTTAAGTAACATCAATTTCTTCCAAAGCTTATCTTATAATCGCGTGCACCCGAAATACACCAACACGGGATATAGTTCGTTATGAATGTCAAACGAATAAAAATTTTCCTCAAAATATATTCAATATCAAACTTTATTCTAATGTCTCAAAAAAATGGATACGCCTCGTGTATTCCAAGTCTAATAAACAAAAATACTCCCTCCGTCCCTAATTTATTGTCCTGGTTGACTCGGTGCACAGATTAAGAAAAAACAATTGACTTGATTATTTATATTGGTTTAATGTCTAGTTTCCTTTAAAATCCATGTGTATGTGGTCCATAATTAAAGTAAGGTGAAAAAGTAAGGGTAAAGTGGTAAAAGTGATGTTCTAAAAAGGTAAGTTTCAAAGTGGACAATTATTTTGGGACGGACGAAAAAGGAAAGGAAGACGATAATTTAGGGACGGAGGGAGTAGAACAAATTCATACGAGTAACCAATAATGTATCAGTCCCAATCAAAATGAAGGAAATTATAACTTAAAGCTATAATCGTAAGCTTAAAACTACAATCGTATGGTGTCGGCGCCAAGAGCCTGAATAGTGCTTCCCGACTTAACGCATTGCACAAGTTCTCAAGCACGCGGTACAAGCTGATGAAGCACAAAGAAGAAATTTTAAAGACAGAGGTGTCCCTCCTTCAGCCTATAAATAGAGGTGCCTGGCTTCGCTTTCAGGGACGAGAATTCTTCTCACAAAAACTCTGTGCGTTTATTTTACGCAGATAGAAGAGCGGTCGTGAGATAGTGAGGGGCCCTCCTATAAAGCCTCGAAGCTCTACCAAATCTCCTCCAAACTCAAAACCAACCGGTCAAAGTGAGCCTTAGCCCCCCAGCTAGGTTTCCACCCTATTCCCCCGGTCCAAAAATCTCAAAAAGAGCAGTTGCTCTGCCTGAGTAAAAAGGTCAAATCTGCTAGAAGCAAGTAGTTGCTCTGACCGAATTCCGCCAGCAGCAAGCAAACAAAAACAAAAACGCAAGCAGTTGCTCCGCCCGTTTGACGGTGCCCAGAAGCAACTTTCGGAAGCAGTCACACTGCCCGAACCACAACAGCAGCAAAAAAAAAAAAAAGGCTCCCTCTCCCGGAAGGACAGATCGAGCACACCACGCTCTAAAAGGTGAGCCTTTAAGGGCGTTATCTATATAAAAAAACTATTTTTCATCCGGCCCAATGTAAAAAATATAAGTCGTTGTGCTGCCCGGATTTATTTAGAAAATAACATTAAAAAGAGTCATTATTATGACCAAATATTTTTAAATGTATTTGTAATTATTGGAAGGAGACGGCTGCAAGTCCGTAAATAATGTAGACATGGATGTATTTGTTTCTTTTTAATGCTTTATTTATTTGCTAGATAAATATAACCAAAAGCATACTTTAGCCAAAAACTGTTTTTGAGACCGAAAGGGCGAGTTGGGTGCCTAGCACCTTCCCAACTCGTAACTTAGCCTCCGAACCCGTTTTTTGCAATCTCTGGTTTTATTTTGGTTTTTTCTTTGTTTTCTCCTTAAAATAAATATGGCGACTCTGTCAAAACATTTTGGATCATAGTGGGGCCCGCAACATCCTTTCTTTGACTTTCCCACTATCCCCTAAAAAAGAGAGAATGAGAATGAAAGGGTGATGCATTTTTTGTGCTTTGTCTTCCCCTAAACAAGGGAGGATGAGATAGGGAGAGCCAATGCACTCATAGCGATCCAAAATAGGCCTTAAGGCAATTTTCATAAAGCCCATAATGGGGTCCGCAACATCCTTTCTTGCACTTTTCATTTTCCCCTAGACAAGGGAAGATGTGAATGAAAGGGTGATGCCTTCCTGCATCCTGTTATCCCCTAAAAAAAGGATAACCTGATACAGAAAACCCAAAGCTCTCATAATGAACCAAAAATCACTCAAGTGACTAAGGTGTATTCAACGCGCTTCTTGACAGCACCCTTTCCATATTTTTTTAATTTCGTCTTCCCCTAGACAAGGGAGGGTGGAATGGAAAGCATGGTGTCCGTTCCAAACGTCGCGCCCCCCTAGAAAAGGGAGCGCGGGGCGTGGGAGTACCCGGGGCACCCACAATGGCAACTGCGCTGGGGAGATCGTTTTTATTTTAAATAAAAATGGAGGGCTAGACTCAGTAACAAAACCTTTTTTTATTTTGTTTCTGGCTAAAGTATGCTTGTTATATTTCTTTAAGCATTTGAATATTGCGTTCTTATACATCCGTGTATATATTTGTGGATATGATCCTCCATCTTGCAGCAGTTTCGTTACAGTCATCATTACAGGTATATTTAAAATATATATTTTTCAAAAAAAAATCAATCAAAAAAAATATATATAATAAATTTTTGGACAGCATAACGAAAGGGCCGAGGCTTTATTTTTTTTATCGTTTTATATCTACCTTATATTATTATTCCGTTTGCTTTATTTTTATTACGCAAAATATGTATATGTTTTATTTCATTATGTCATTTTATTTTGGAGATTAGGACAAATTTGTAATTAATAGGAATATATAGATTTCTCATTTTTCTTTCTATTTCTTGATGTGATTGGCTGCTTGCTTGCGCTCAAACTAAAAAGCCGAGAAAATCTACAAATAACGGCAAGACAGACCATATCTGTTTTATATCTGAAAAAAAAAATTTACTGCTTTTTAGATACCACACGCACGCGCACGCTTGTAGATATATTCCGAATTGTTACCCTACACCATGGCCAGCTTATCCCCTGCATAAGCCAACGTTAAATTGCATATAGATTCTCATGACACTTCATAGACCGACCAGTTTTTGCATTTCTGAATCATTGGTCAGCCCCTGTGAAAAAAAAAACCAAAAAAAAAAAAAATCAAGCAAAATCGAAAAAAAATTTGATAGAAAAAAATGTGCAAATGATATGAATAAATACACAGGGGCTGATTGGTTATTTTCTGATGCTCGACTTAGACCATTTTGAATGGTGGATCCCGGAAAGAGTATAGGCCTTTCGCCTGGGATCAGTCCGATCTTGGGGAGTCGAAAGGCAGGTGGAATACAAAGGTCCTATACTCTGGAGAAAGAATCCTCTATTCCAGAAATAATCCTGAGACTGTCAAAACAAAACATGTGCTTGTCCGGTCAATTGTAGGAAAATGAATAATAATAAAAAATGCTAATAAAGGCACACTGTACTCCTAGCCCAGAAAGCCTTCAGCCAACCCCTTCTGATACCTTCGAACCTATTTTTCTCATAAACCTGGCCCGAATTTAGAAAGGAAGAGATAGTACTGGCCGGTTGATAGGGGATACGGGCACAGAAATCAGATCAGAAAGTATCAGTGTCAGATCAGAAAAGGGCAGAATCAGTGCAGAGGATACAAATTCGGGCGCAATGGCCGCCAAAAATAAACAGGAAATGACTGGGACCAGCAATGATTGGAACAATTGGGAACCAGAAAAGGAGACTCCTGAGTATGCACCTCCTCCTGGACTTGAAATCTGGCTAAAGAAGGAATTGGATGCCCATGCTAGAGAAAATAACAAACCAGGTGACCGGTGAGCTTTTAGCAAGTTTTACAGAAACTCTTGCCACTCTCTGTCAAAGAATCAAAATCCCAAAGGTCGCTCTTGATATTTCTTGCCTTCCTGAAATAAATTGCCCTGATACCACAGAAAATATCATTTTTCAAACCTCCAGAAAACAACTAAATACTAGCTTTCAACTAGATATCAACCCCATTTTCCAAGGTAGTATGGTTCCAAATGTCCATAACTTTAATCCACCTCCTCCAGAAAGCAACCCCGAACAACTCCACCTAAATACCTGCTACCATAACCAGAAAAATTACCTTCCCCTCGATTCTTCAAATACCTATTCTCAGCAAATGACCCAGGGGACTCCAAGAGGAATCATTTGTGCACCAGAAAAAAGAACCCTCCTTAAATCGGAGCCCAGGCAACCAATTCCCAGTGCAATATTACCCTAGAGAAAAAATCCCAACCCAGCTATTTGACCAAGTCACAGTCTGGTAGTCTACCCAGGCCAAAAGGAAGGAAAGAATTAATTCCAAGGCACTATGATGATTTGCCTGCCCTAAGGTCCGAAATATTCCAAACATTATGGGCCCATGAGATACCTAAACCCATTGTTAATTATCAACTTCCCAATCCACTACCTATTACATGGAATCATGCCCAGTACTGTGAATACCATCGTTGCAGTGGTCACCTCACCGATAAGTGCTACTCACTCAGGAACGCTATTCAGGATCTTATCGACAACGAGGTGATTACAGTGGCAGGTACAAGAATCTTTGAAACTAATCAAGCAAAGGAGATTTGAAGGGCAAGTAAACACATTTAGCCAGAATAAAGGTGCTATATATATATCCTCTTCAATAACAGGAGTTTCTAATAAAGTCTGGAGGACAATTTCTTGGGAATAATAGATGGAGGCAATAATTAAGAAAAACTCCCTGCTAAGTTTGAGTCTATTATTGATAAGCTTCTACAGAATTGGTATACTACGACCGGCCCGCTCTTGAAAACCGCAGATCTGGTGGACCGCTTCGGATATATTATTCCTCATCCTTCCCCTAGCTTTACGGATTGGTCATTGATCGATGTATTTTATACGTCGATTTTATATACTTCTATGACTTAAATTGTGCTATTTCACGAGGCTTTTGGTTACTAATATATGTTTTCGGTGAGTTTTATAAGTTTCAGGAATAGTTGTGAAAATACGCGAAACTCCAGGGTTTTAAGTGCAAAATACAAGAAGGGCCGAAAAAGGAAAATTGAAGAAACAATGAAAGCTGCACAATCTGGACACCTTGCGGACGCAAGGTGCCTCAGACCTTGCGACCGCAAGGTAGGCAGTACGGGTCCTCGAGCCAGCAACCAAGAAATCAAAAGCCACCTACACTGGAGACCTTGCGGACGCAAGGTACCCAGCACCTTGCGACCGCAAGGTGGTCAGAATGCGTCAAAGTCGGATTTTCACACGTCATTCGAATCCGATTACAACTCCCGAGTATATATAGAAGCCGAGGCCGAGCCAAAGCATAGAGAGGACGGCCGGAAGCTCTCTTTTCATAGATTTTAGGTAGTTTTAGATTGTATAACATAGTTAGATCCTGTAATTCCAAGTATTGAAGATCAAATCATGTATCCGATCATCTCCATGTGCTGTTCATTGTCTATGATGAACTAAATCATCCATAATCTAGGAGGTGGGAGGTAACTTGTATCGAATTTATGTTTTGATTCTTATATATATGTCTATTCAATGCTTGTTGATTGTGTTGTTTATCAACCCCTATATTATTTTGCTTTGAACAAATGAATGTAATCGCAAATAATAAAGGCTTAGAGGTGCGGATAACTGCATGACCAAGTGCATATGTCGTTAATCGGCTCACCAACACAATAAATTGGACCTATCGATGCACGAGAGTGATAAGTTAGGACCAGGTTCTTACATGATCTAGGTGACAGATAGATCATAAATCTAGGTGACAGCTAGATTGACAGTTCCTGTGCTTAGGATATAGAATGGATGAATTTTGGGATGGAGGCCGAACCAATTGTTCAACAGACTATATCTATTTTTAGTGAACGAACCCAAGACATTGAATGACATTATTATGAATTGAACATAAAGGAGATATAAGTGAAACCCGTAATCCTAGATTCCACCCACCATAAGATCTTCATATCGTTATTACTTGTCTAATTAGTTAAACATCTATAACTAGTAGTTTAGAGTAGAATTAAACATAAAAACTCCCCTTAGGTTAATAATTTGCTATCAATAATTGTACTGTTCGTGATCACTTGTCTCTGTGGGTTCGACCCTTGCTTCCAATACTATTCTATAATAGTCTTGTCCACTTGCAAGGAAAAAGATTAATAAAACATCGATCAAGTTTTTGGCGCGTTCTTGGGACAAAGTTCACGTAGTTAGTTTGTTGGTAGCGTAGTTTTTAATTTAATTTAGTTTTTAGTTTAATTTTAGGTTTTCATAAAAAAAATAAAAATACAAAAAGATTTTATTTTATTTTATTTTAATAGTTAGTTGTTTTTAAATTGCTTTAAATTATTTTTATGCACGGTCGTAGATCTTTAAATCCTAAATTGGTAGACTTAGATCAAGATATAAATATTGTTAGAAGAAATCAAGAAGTTTTTTGAAAATCTAGCTTTCAGTTGATAATCAAGACCAATTGAATCAAGAGGATCCTCTGGTTGATCCTACAATGGAAGAAAATAACAATAATCGTAATCACGAAAACCTAGTTGACCCGGTCAATAGGAATCAAAGAAAGAAGAGCGCAAGAAGAAATATGGAAGTAGTGGTAAATCAAAGAACTATTAATGACTTTAGTAGACCTTCATTAAATGTTGTGACATCATGTTTAGTCTTGCCGGATCTTTGTTAGGAATTTTGAGTTAAAAGGACATTATTTTAATGCCATACCATCTTTTCATGGGATGCCCCATGAAGATCTGTCGGTTTCTTAAGAGAATATGAATACATGATGAGTACTTTTCCTTTAGGAGGGTTGGTGAAGATCAAATCAAAATGAAATATTTTCCCAGTGCATTAAAAGAATTGGCAAAGAGATGGTTTATGAACCTAACACCAAATAGTGTTTATACTTGGGCACAATTATATGATTTGTTTATGAGTAAATTTTACAAACATGCATCTCTTACAGATATAGAAAACAAATCATGTCATTCCAAAATGAACCGGGTGAAACATTCCATGAGTCATGGGATAGATTTAAAAATACGCTTATTATGTGTCCTCATCATAATCTGGCTCAACATGTGTTAGTGCTTCAATTTTATCATGGTCTTTCGCCAGGCTTACAAACTATGGTTGATAGTGCAGCTGGTGGTTCTATTAATAGAATGACACCGAAGCACTAGAAGAATTATTTGAGATGCTAAGTATTAATTCCCAACAGAAAAAGTGCTAGAGGTAAAAATAGGAGCCTATATCAATTGCAAGATAATTCAAATACACAAGCTCAATTTGAAAATTGGCAAATTCAAGAAGCATGTGCCTTATGTGGATTATATTCTCATGCTACTAATTTTTGTCCGTCAAGTGCTATGTATTACGAGCAGGCTAATGCTATGAATATGTACCCTCAGGCCAGGAATGATCCTATTCAAATACATATAATCTGGTTGGAGGAATCATCCTAACTTTTCTTGGGAGGAAATAAGCCTTTGCAACCTCAACAATTCAACCTCAACCACCACCACCCCAGTTGCCAAATCAAAATCAGGTTGAGAATTGAAGAAGTTCCCAAGCAAGAAGTAGCTAGTAAAGGTCAAGCGGCTTTGATGAAGTACATGCTTGAAGAAATTGAAAATCTAAGAAACACATTGAAAGTTCGGAGCAGATAAAAGAGAAGAAGGGAAGTTCCCTAGTCAAGCGGCAAGCCAAGTCAATCACCGTCTTGCAGCGGTAAGGTGATAGGTGAAGAGGTAAGTGATCGATCCTTCTTCTAATATGCCTTTACAATAGAAAATTACGAAAAAAGTAATAGAAAAAGAAATTGAAAAAGATAGTGATAGTAATAAAGAGATTAATGATTTAAGTAATCAAAGAGTAGAAAAAGAAGAAGTAGAAGTAGATGTTCCAAATAAGGAACAAGAAAAAGAAAAAGAAATTCAAAATAAAGATAATACAATTGAAGTTGAAAAGAGTTGGATCAGAAGAAGAGGAACCTTATGTGGCTCCACCACCCTATGTTCCTCCAATTCCGTTTCCAAGAAGACTTATGAAAAACCGAATGGACAAACAATTTTCGGAAATTTATAATATGTTATCAAAGTAAATGTTAATTTACTTTGCTTAATGTTATTAAAAATATTCCGGCTTATGCAAAGTTTTTCAAAGATCTTCACTCTAAGAAACACAAGTTTGAAAACAATGAAAAGATTGTTGTT
>CM028384.1:857930-895957 GCA_013146195.2 Codonopsis lanceolata | reverse complement strand
AAAACCCTAATAAATAATTTCTTCCAAGAATAGTCTTTCTATAAAAAGTCTAAATAATAATAATTAATTAGTAACAACCAAGAAATGAAAAACTAATAATATATTAATTTAAAAATATAAATAATTACACAATGTCAATAAATTAATCTCTAGCAAAAAGGATTGTCCTCGACATCTTGTAGCTTGATCCAACTTTGAAAGATGACATAGAAATATAAATTTTTAATAATTTTGATTTAATTTACTCATGATGAGAAGGTGGACCTGTGCCGAGGAGGAAGTCATACCAAGGTATAGATACATTTAAGGGGAAGGGGAAAGCATTTAAATTATTGGTCTTTAAAGAGTTTGATAATGTGAAAACATCATGTTTATAATAGAATCACAAAATGGGTTGAGCAATGCCAAAAAATGACTCTATACAAATAAGATATCAAAAATGGGTTGAGCAATGATTTTATTACATATATCTTAAATGGTTGACCAAAATCAGATCTCAAGTATTGATATCTTTCTTTTAGGATAGTCAATTAAATAATCTAATCGTGCATATCAACTCATGTTGGGATGACATATTAATCAATATATTTCACTCATCATTCCTTATTGATTGAAGAAAAGACCGAGTTGAATTGTTGTTTTAGGGATTGATCTCAATATATAAACCATTATTGAGTTGCCATAAATAGTCAGAATTTATAAATTGTGTTTTAATGTTTTTCTCTATAATGTTTTAAATACGTTTTAAATATATGCAGGAGATCTATTGATTAATTTGGTCTTATCTTGGGAAAAGATTATGATAGTCAACAAATCTATAGTTTCCATTAATGAAAGATTCAAGGATAAATACCATGTTTGAACACAAGTCACACAACTATAAATAAGGCTACCAACTACACTTATTTTGCCCATTCAAAACTTCGCAACACATCTAAATCAAAATGTCTGGCAAATATTTGGTACTTTTCTTCATAGGGATGGTGGTTCTCACCACGCCCTCCCTTGCTAGGGTAATGTTTCTCGATAATCCTTTGTGGCTAATATTGATAGCTACTTAGAACTAGATGATAATATTTCTACAAGTGCGATGCAAAACAAATAGAGTTAATTTGTAGTGAATGCCGACGATGAACTTGAAGGGAGGTTCAAAAATCTACCACATCATAAGCACAAGCTTGTTCATAAGCACATGCTTGTTCATAAGTGCAAAAAAACATCCACAAAGCCACATTTTGTGGCACCTACACCAGACCACAAATAGCGAAGCACCCGAGGTGAGCATGAGCCATATGCTCCATCACCTACCATCATCGCGGAGGCACCACAATCACCCCCACCCGAGTTCAGAGATGCACCAGAGCCGACATATGATAAGTTTGAAGGGGAGGATCAAGAATCTACCACATCTTTAGAAGAGAATGAATGGGATGATTCTTCTTTATCCAAGAAACACCATAAACACAAGCATGCTCATAAGCATAAACATAAGAAACATCCACACAAGCCACATTTTGTGGCACCAACACCAAGACCACAAGAAGCCAAGCACCGAACCAAGGTGCATGAGCCACTTTCTCCCTTACCTACAATCATTGCAGAGGCACCGAAATTCAGCGATGCACCAAAGCCAAAGACAAGATACATATGCATCCATTCCGGAGTCTATCATATTGTAATTTTATTCAATAATATACATAAATATAAAATCCATAAACATCTAAGAACAATGCAAAATTAAAAATTCTAGGATAACATCATATTTTGATCATCAATAATTAATGGAACAACATACTTGTATCCATAGCTTTAACTGTAGTGCTTGTTTGTTATCCCCAAAGCGGGATTGGTTTTGTGGTCTTCCTCAACTAAATATCCTTAAACCTTTGGGACCTACGCTTTCTTCTAGATGGGGATAACGTAAAACTAGGTGTTATTTTGTATATTGGGAACCATAACTAGAGTTCTTTATATAGTGATTGTATAGGGTCTCATAATTCCCAAATACAATTTTACAGAAGACCTAGTCAAAGCATTATAGAATTAAGCTTGTATGAAGTTCTTCTTTTGCTAAGAAATTCCAAGACTAGATATATAGAATGCTTGACAAGATCGACAAGAACTGGATCGCAAACTCTTATATTATAAAACAAGAGCTTTTATTTATCAAAATGAAATATAATACATTGATAGGCCATATTTAACTCAGATTCAACAAACCCCATATCCCGTTAAAAACAACTTCCTAAGAGACAACCTTATATATATATAGTTAAGTCCCCCATCCCATATTTATTCATTCAAACTCGTACCAAAATATTTAAACATCCCTAGACCTAGAACCGGATCGAATGCATTGCCTCCCTCTGTTGTTCTTCAAGCTCCTAGCTTGCTCCCTTGAAATGTCGTATGAATTCGCCAACACGCCCTCCCAAGAACGATCGGATCACCGAGAACTTTCCGGCGAGCCGTGTGCGGTCATTGCGTTGTCGTTGGTCTTCAACGCGATCCACTCGCATCCTTGGTTTCCGGCCTTCTTCACCACCGCAAAGTTTTGTGGCACGACCACGAGTTGACCCTCTCGAACCTCATCGTCGAACACGGCCTTTCCGTTGTTTCCGACAATTTGGAGTCGGCTATTTCCTCTTGTGATATAGATTATGCCGTGTGTGCTCAAGTTCCAAATGAGGTGCCAATACAAAGATTCTACACAAATACATAAACACAAAATTTCCATACAACATGAATGAAACAAACATGACACTATTTTAGGTTCTTAAGCTTCTATTTGAATAAGCTTGATTTTTTTCTTTTCATAAATGGGATATTCTTACCTTATAGAGAACTCCTCTCTCTCAGACTAAGTTGGAGCCAACCGAGGACGTGGAGTTCGATCAGCAGGGTGCCGATCCCACCACGTGGGTTGTACACGCCAAGATGAACCGGTTTGCCAATGTTCTCTAAACTTCATTGAGCAAATAGTTTCCTCCAAGCCATTGTCTCTCTCTCTCTCCCTTCTTTCCTCTCTTCCCTCCCTTCTTTCCTCTCTTCCCATTGTGGGCTTACTACCTCAAAATTTTCGGCTCTGACGATTCTACCCCTTTGATCGCCTTGACCCTTTACCTTCCCGATTGTCTCGCTTCCACCTTGAAAATTTCGATAAGATTTGCTCGTCGAAGCCGTTGAAGACGTTGCCGGATTCTTGTGCTTCTCCTCTCTTTTGGCCTCGGCCCTCTTGTTCTCCGCGCCTTTCTTGCCCTTGTTGTTGTCCTTGTTGTGGGTTCCCGCAAGGAAGAATTTCTGAAATGGAAAGAAAGACTGAATTAGCCCCATGCATGTGTAATATATCCCCAAGCCACATCTAATCTAATCGACTTGTACAATCAAGCGCTAGCAATGGGTCGAGCCGAGATGACCCGTATCAAGTTCAACGGGCCATATTTGGGCCGGGCTTATTTTATCGCCCCACTCCAAAAGCTCATCGAGCCAAGTCTCAAGATTTGGTCCGGACATCGAGAAACTAATGGCCACTCAGCACCATCATGTATCCGTTTTAGGTAGACTTGTGGTTGGTTAGTTAAACGAAATACTTAGTGGACGAGCTGTGCATGGGCAGGTATTAATCTGAAAATTCTAAGGAAGGTTGAATAATTATATTGACATGCGTTTGTACTTACCCTGAAGTTCTCATCAAGCTGGTTAGCATAGTTGCTAGTATCTTGAAGAGCTATGCTAATGATCGGGGTCTCACCGTCGTTGTAAGCCCAGTGAGCCACACCGGCGGGCAAGGCAAGGACATCACCTTCTTTAAACCTGTAAACCTTCTGGTGGCGATCAGACCTTTCCCTTCTCTCTCCGTCCTGCTCCTCTGACCTAGGAGAGGATGATTCATAGGTCTCGGCACAACCCGGTAGCACGGTTCCCTGAATACCACTTCCTGCACCCATTAAAATTCACATGTACAATATTAGCATTTAGCAACAGCTAAATAAAATTAAAAAAAACTCGGCAAGATTAAAAAGTTAAAACAGTGACACGGGGAATCATGCTTTGGACAATAAAATTTAAAATAAATGGTTTAGTTGACTATAAAAGTTGAAACAGTAAGACGAGGAAACATGCCTTGGACGATATAGATGAGTTGAGGTGCATTGGTGTAGTAAGGCAACAAGAGTCCTCTACGTTGGATAGTGTTTCTAGAAACGTCGACACCGGCGCAGACGAACTCATCACTGTTGGAGTCCCAGAACTCGGTCACTCCAGCTTCCGACTCGAGCTTCTGGTTAGGTTCTCTTGCCGTAATCCTCTCGAACTGGCAATCGGTCTTGCCCCTCAAGCGTGACTGCTGCTGCTGCCGTGACTGTCCACCGAATTGCCATAGTCGCTGCTGCTGCTGCTCTATCTGAGCAAAGCAGCCATGGAAGAGAACAAGAGTGCAAAGACTAATAGAGAGAAAGGAAACGTAGCCCATTGTAGTGTATATGATCACTGGTTTACTGTGTGTTGTTTGTGAGTGAGAAGTGGCGAATAGAGGGCGTTTGAATTTATAGGGAAGAGAAGTGGGGTTTGTAATTGACACGTAAGAATGAGTTAGTGGACATAATTTGTTTGTATCTGCATGGATTTAAGAGTTTTGCATGAGGGAGAAAGTCTAGTGTGATTACACGTAGGATTGCTCAATAGGCTTATGTGGCGATGAGTGACTCTAAATTGGACAAGTTGTTTGGGTTTGTGTTCGTATTTGCATGTTGGTGTTGAGGTGTTGAGTTGTTGAGTTATGGCAAATATTGTTAAGGTGGAATGTACGTGGCCTTTAATAGCTTGTTTATACATTAGTTTCCCAAAAGTGCAAATTACAAGGTCTGTTGGGCCTCCATTACATCTGCTAGCCCATTATAGCCCACTAGACTTCAAGTGGTTTCATGGCCCATTAGCAATCCCATTCCCAGCCTTTAACCATTGTGGACTTGTGCCTGACTCGAGACGTAACTTACGGGTATGTGTCGAGATCGGGCCATGACCTAAGCGAGATAAGCTTGTTCAAGAGCTGGAAGTCCCGACTTGAGTGTTTAAGAGCATATTAACCAATAATTTTTGTTGGATATCAAAAGCTTAAGCTCAACTAGTGAAATAGTCAAAAGATTTTAAGCATATTAGAGACCAAACTACTTGTCAGTTTATGATAGAACTCAATCTCGTATCACGACTTACGGTCACATTGGTTAAAAATTGGGTGGATCATCAAATAAACCCAATTTATACTTCTTTCAAGCTCGTTAGCCGAAATTGAGCAAAGGAATAGCTAGGCTTGGTGAAGCTCATTTCCAAAGTCCAAAGGCATGAATAGGCTCTTACGGGCCCCATTATTTCAGTTGGGCTTCAAGGTACAACTAAAAAATATGTTTACTTTGTCAGCTTCAAGGTACAACTAAAAAATACGTTTACTTCAATTCGTCAGCTTCAAGGTTTTCTATTAGTTATAAGGCACACCATCTATTGAATATGTTCCAAACATTTTCGCTCAACTTAAGGTCGCATTGGTGGAAAAGATTGGGTGGATAGGTAAACCAGCTCCATTTGCTCGTTTTTCTTAGCTTGTTTAGCATGATTTTTTGCATTTGATTTATAATAAGTCATATTATGATGTTTGTTTCAACTTACTGGATGAAAATCAATTAATACGATACAAGACCCTCGATGCATCAAAAAAGCAAAAGCCAAAAAGCCTCACTTTTGGTTGTTGCTTTTTTGGCTTCTTAAAAACACACTAGGCACTGTAGACTAATGATTTTTTAGTATCCAAACTACCTACAATAATTCAATGTATTAATTTCAACTTAGGGTTTCATCGAAAACTAGTTTTGGGCTTTCGGACATGAGGATACCTCGAGAAACAAGTTTTTTTTTAATTTATATAATTACATGTTACTTTAACATACATTGAGAGAATTTTAGTCATATTAGCTAATATCAACAACTTCTTGCTTTCTCAACAAACGGGGGTATTTTTATTTATAACATTTTCAAACATATAAAATACAAAACTAACATAACTCTTAAAAAATGTTTTTTCATAGCCTCTTTTGTGATGAATTGTCTATAATACTCTTTTGACTCTCAAAACTAATATAGTGAGATTTAGGTCGATTAACTCGACCTTTGGGTCTATTAACTCGACCTTTGGGTCGATCAAAGGTCTATTAATGGTCGATCAATGGCCTATCGAATGTCAAATTAATAGACCTTGATCGAAGATTTTGATCGACCTTATTGTCTGAAGGGTATTTTTGTCTGTTTAAATTATTCCGAAATTTTAAGTTTGAAAAGGCTATGAAAGAACATTGTATAGGTCAGAGGCCCATACTTGATAATTTCTTCCAACAACCAACAACAAACGAACACAGTTAGCTTATGAGTTATGACAGTCATATATAAGTTATTTCTAAACAGCTAAAATAAACAAGTTAAATTTTATAAGCTTTCAGTCAATCTGTCATCAACCATCAGCCATAAACCATCAATCAAATATTATTTGCCACTCGTGACTAGGTATGACAATTACAACTCATTACTCATTAACCCACTCAACCCAACATGTTAACAATTTTGGGTCGAAACTTGTAACACGTTTCAACTAAAAAAATATTAACGGGTCGGGCTAAAGTGGGTCAGCCTCGTTAACCATTTAGTCCCGTAACTTTTTATGCTATAAATTCTTGTTTGGGGGGGGGAGAGGAACAGTCGGGTTAAGACGGGTCAACCCGCTTTAACTCGGCACCCGTTACAACCCGACACATTTGATATTTGGCTTCTAACAGGTTTCAACCTGTTACCCATTCCAACCTAACTCAAACTCATCAAATTTTCAGGCCAACTCGTGACAACGTGACATGCATGGCGTAAGTATCTTTAGGGGTAAAATTTTGACCGGTCCTTTTTTCAAAGTTTGTAACCCCAAAAGTCCACCGTTCTTTTTTTTTAATCACAAAAGTCCATTTTTTCGAAATATTGTTCCGAAAATGTCATCGTCTCCTTCAACAGCTCCGGCAAACACAATGGATTCAAAAATCACCATTGTTGCGCAACGAAATGAAGATCGACCTGCCCGGTCAAGTCGTGGGGGTCGATGGGGCAGCGCCCTTTCGTGGGGTTTCTGGGGCAACGCCCCGAAAGGTAAACAATTTTTTTGATTTATGAAATACAAAACTGTAATGGATCTATGTTGGGTTGTGATTTTTCGGTAGAGACGAAGGCAGAGGAGAATGAGAAGGAGGAAGATGACTTACGACGGAGGAGATGAAAGAAGAAGATGGATAACATGATTTGGTACTTTATGATTTAGTATCGCGGTGCTAAAATATTGCATTAATGTATCGCGCTGCAAACATTGATGTATCGCGGTTCAAACATTAATGTATCGTGGTTCAAACATTGATGTATCGCAATGCAAAAATAGACCAGTCAATTAAACTGATGAATCGCAATTCAAACATTGATGTATCGCGGTGCAAAAATAGACTAGTCAATTAAACTAATGAATTGCGGTTCAAATATTGATGTATCGTGATGCAAAAATAGACTAGGCAATTAAACTGATGAATCACGGTGCAAAATTAATTTAATAAAATTGATGCATTGTGGTTCAATAGTTAATGCATCACGTTTTATTTCGTAGCGCACCTCATGCTCATTAAGGATATCGTAGTCTTTTTGTCCTCAAAATTATCATTTTATGGCTTAAAAAAAACATAAGACTGTAACGATTGAAACTTTTGAAAAGTAGACCGACTCGCAATTTTTCTTATGGGTAAATTTCAAGTGGGTACAATTTTAGAAACATGTTTTCATCTAGGACCATCAATTTTTTGGACATTTCATATAACTACAAATTGGTTGCCAAATGACAAAAATGCCATTAATGAAGACAAAAGTCATCCAGCCTAAAAAAAAAACAAATATTCTGATGTCAAGCCTTGACATCAGGATGGCTATCACAGTTTTTTGCAGGACCAAAAACATTCAAATATGCTGCTGTCAGACCTTGGCATCAGGATGGTTTTCAAAGCTTTTTGCACGACCAAAAACATTCAAATATTCTGATGTCAAGCCTTGGCATCAGGATGGTTTTCAAAGCTTTTTGCATAACGAAAAACATTTAAATATGTTGATGTCAGGCCTTGGCATCAGGATGGTTTTCAAAGCTTTTTTCAGGACCAAAAACATTCAAATATGCTGCTGTCAGGCCTTGGCATCAGGATGGTTATCACAGCTTTTTGTAGGACCAAAAATATTCAAATATGTTGCTGCCAGGCCTTGGCATCATGATGGTTTTCAAAGCTTTTTGCAGGACCAAAAACATTCAAATATTCTGATGCCAGACCTTGGCATTAGGATGGATTTCAAAGCTTTTTGCAGGACCAAAAACATTCAAATATGTTGCTGCCAGGCCTTGGTATCAGGATGGTTATCACAACTTTTTGCAGGACCAAAAACATTCAAATATGCTGCTACCAGACCTTGGCATCAGGATGGTTTTCAAAGCTTTTTGCAGGACCAAAAACATTCAAATATATTTCTGTCAGGCCTTGGCATCAGGATGGTTTTCAAAGCTTTTTGCAGGACTAAAAACATTCAAATATGCTGCTGCCAGGCCTTGGCATCAGGATGGTTATCACAACTTTTTGCAAGACCAAAAACATTCAAATATGCTGCTGCCAGGCGTTGGCATCAGGATGGTTTTCAAAGCTTTTTGTAGGACCATATTTCTGGGGGAAATTCATCGCTTTTCCTATTCTAGGTTAAGCGCATTTTGAAAAGCAGCAACGCTTTTCCTTTGCTGGGAAAAGCCATTTTTTTTAAAAAAAATAATAAGCACATTTTTAAAAAAATTACATCGCTTTCCCTATGCTGGGGGAAACGCATTTTAAAATAAATCGCATCGCTTTTCCCCTATTCTGGGGAAACGCCTTTAAAAAAAATTGCATCTCTTTTCCCTATTCTGGGGGAAATGCATTTTTAAAAAAAAATTGCATTGCCTTCCCCTATTATGGGGGAACGCCTTTAAAAAAAAATTGCATCGCTTTTCCCCATTCTGGGGGAAATGAATTTTAAAAGATCGCATCGCTTTTCCCTATTACTCGTGGAGCGATGTTATAAAAAATTGCATTGTTTTCCCTATTCTGGGGGAAACGCTTTTTAAAAAGGTTGCATCGTTTTCCTTTTTCTGGGGAAACGCATTTAAAAAAAAAGGGTTCCATCGCTTTCCCTATGATGGGGAAAGCGTGTTTTAAAAGTTTCATCGCTTTCCTATCTTTGGGAAAACCCGTTTTAAAAGGTTGAATCTCTTTCCCTATCTTTGGGAAAGCTTTGTTTAAAAGAAAAAAAAGATAGCATCGCCTTCCCTATGCTGGGGAAAACTCGTTTTAAAAGATAGTATCTCTTTCCCTTTCTTGGGAAAGCGTTTTAAAAAAAAGATCGCTTTCCTATCTTTGGGGAAAGCTTGTTTTAAAGCGACATCGCTTTCCTATCTTGGGAAAGCTTTCTTCAAGACATTTCTTTCCTTATCTTTGGGGAAAGCGTGGGTCCCGCTTTGCCTATCTTTGGCGAAAGCACCATCCATCGCAAAGACGTTTGTTTGCATCGGGGAATTACGTTTGGTGCGATTCCTTTGATAAGGATCGTGCGACCTATTTCGGTAAGCACGACCATCGCGGCATGCTTGTTTCGGCTTAGTCAAACTACGTTTGATGCGATTCCTTTTATTAAAGGATACGTAGGCGACCTACTTCGGTGGGTCCGACCATTAGAGCACTTAATTTGCATATCTGCTTAAAAACTATGATAACTGCTATAACCGACTAAATATGCCTAGGATATGTGAGGTTTGGTTGGCACTATAAAGCTGTTGCATTATAAGCGCTACATTGCATTTCTCCCCATTATAATCCCACGAAATTTGGGAGTCTATTTCTTATCAACGGCGTTCGTCTACTCGATAAAGCCGCGGGTTACCCGTAGACTCCATCGTTGAGGGGCTCTAGACACCACAATTTCGTACCCACGGTATGTAACATTGACATGCGATATCAAGACACGTTAAAAGCTAACAAATGTCAAGTTCTGGGGTTGAAAATGCAAAAGGAAAAAGGAAAAAGGATGCATGAATAGTGAAGCTGTAGGGGATAAAATGTCGAAAATTGGAAGAAAATGCAGTTGGCGCGCGCCACCATCCTTGGCGCCGCGCCCATTTTGCCTATTGGTGGCGCCATTGTAGTGTAGCATTTTGCCTTTTGTACAATTCTTTCTGTGCACATTACAAGCCGATGAAGCACAAATCCAACTATAAATAAGCGATGGCCGCTTTTAGGACACAATTCGTAAAGGCCTTTCGGCCAGAAAACTCGCATCAAGAGAAAGCGTCGTGAGTGAATAGTGAGTTCCCCCTCCTATAAAGCCTCGAAGTTACGCCAAATCTCCTCCAAACACAAATCCAACCGGTCAAAGTGATCCTTAGCCCCCAGTTAGGTATCCGCCCTATTTCCCGGTCCAAAAACCTTGGAAAGAAGCGGTTGCTCGCCCAGTAAAAACCAAATCCGCCAGAAACAAGCACTTGTTCTGCCCGATTCCGCCAGCAGCAAGCAGCAGCAAAAAAACAAGCAATTGATACGCCCGTTTCACAGTGCCCAGAAGTAACTTTCGGAAGCAATCACTCTGCCCGAACCGCAGCAGCAGCAAAGCAAAAAAAAAGACTCCCTCTCTCGAGAAGGACAGAGCGAGCACACCACGCTCTAAAAGGTAAGCCTTTAAGAGCGTTAAATTATTAAAAAACTATTTTCCATCCGGCCCAATGTAAAAAATATAAGCCGTTGTGCTGCCCGGATTTATTTAGAAAATAGCACTAAAAAGAGCCATTATTATGACCAAATATTTTTAAGTATATTTGTAAATTATTGGAATGAAGTGGCTGCAAGTCCGTAAATAATGTAGACATGGATGTATTTGTTTTTATTTTCTGTCTTTTAATGCTTAATTTATTTGCTAAATAAATATAACAAAAAGCATAATTTAGCCAAAAACTGCTTTTGAGACAGAAAGGGCGAGTTCGTGCCTAGCACCTTCCCAACTCGTAACTTAGCCTCCGAACCCGTTTTTGCAATCTCTGGTTTTATTTTTGGTTTTTTTTATTTGTTCCTTAAAATAAAGATGGCGACTCTATTAAATCATTTTGGATCACAGTGGGGCCTCGCAACATCCTTTCTTATTATTTCCCGTTTTCCCCTAGAAAAGGGAGAGTGGGAATGAAAGGGTGATGTATTCCTATATCTTGGTATCTCCTAAAAAGGGGATAACTTGATATAGAAAACTCATGTTGGGAAGATATATTAATCAATATATTTCATACACATTATTCCTAATTAATTGAAGAAAAGACCGAGTTGAATTGATGTTTTAGGGATTGATCTCAATATATAAACCATTATCGAGTTGTCATAAATAGTCAGAATTTATAAATTGTGTTTTAATGTTTTTCTATAATGTTTTAAATATATGCAGGAGATCTATTGATTAATTTGGTCATATCTTGGGCAAAGATTATGATAGTCAACAAATCTATAGTTTCCATGAATGAAAGATTCAAGGATAAATACCATGTTTGAACACAAGTCACACAACTATATATAAGGCTACCAACTACACTTATTTTGCCCATTCAGAACTTCGCAACACATCTAAATCAAAATGTCTGGCAAATATTTGGTACTTTTCTTCATTGGGATGGTGGTTCTCACCACGCCCTCCCTTGCTAGGGTAATGTTTCTCGATAATCCTTTTGTGGCTAATATTGATAGCTACTTAGAATTAGATGATAATATTTCTACAAGTGCAGATGCAAAACAAATAGAGTTTGTAGTGACTGTTGACGACGCTGACGATGAACTTGAAGGGGAGGGTCAAGAATCTACTAAGCATGTTCATAAGCACAGGCATGATCATAAGCACAAGCATAAGAAACATCCACACAAACCAAATTTTGTGGCACCTACACCAGCACCACAAACAGTCGAAGCACCCGAGCCAGAGCATGAGCCATATGCTCCATCACCTACCATCATCGCGAAGGCACCACAATCACCCCCACCCGAATTCAGAGATGCACCAGAACCGGCATATGATAAGCTTGAAGGGGAGGATCAAGAATCTACCACATCTTTAGAAGAGAATGAATGGGATGATTCTTCTTTATCCAAGAAACATCATAAGCACAAGCATGATCATAAGCACAAGCATGCCCATAAGCATAAACATAAGAAACATCCACACAAGCCACATTTTGTGGCACCTACACCAGCACCACAAGAAGCCGAAGCACCTGAACCAGTACATGAGCCACTTTCTCCTCATCTACAATCATTGCGGAGGCACCGAAATTCAGCGATGCACCAAAGCCGACAAGATACATATGCATCCATTCCGAGTCTATCATATTGTAATTTTATTCAATAATATACATAACTTCCAATACATCCATAGTTCTTTTCGAAACCTAATTTTCTGATTTTTGTTTGTTTTCCCTTTATGCATTCAATACAGACTTGAAAGTATATTAGATCTAAGGATACATGAATACCATCTAACACAATTTGTACTTCTTAAATTAAATAAGTTTGTAGTATAATATTATGAGAATCAAGTATATATGTCAAGCATAGAAAGATTATCAATGAACATATAATCGCGAAGGCACCACAATCACCCCCACCACAACACGCTTGAAGGGGAGGATCGAGAATCTACCACATCCTTAGAAATTAACATCATAAGCACAAGCATGATCATAAGAACACATAAGAAATTATTCAAACAAGCCACATTTTTACCACCCACACCATCACTACAAAGATTCGAAGCACCCAAACCAGAGCATGAGCCACTTGTTCCATCACCTACAATCATTGTGGAGGAACTAGAATTCAACAATCCACTAGAGCCAGCACACGATACATATACACCCAATCCATATATAGTCTATCGAAGCATCACAATCATCTCCACCAGAATCTGGAGAAGCACCTGTGGCAACATATGGGCCATCATCACCAACATCAACACCTACACATGCAGAAGCACCAACGCAATAGTGGATTCCCTGGTTGTAGCGGTCACCTTCCCTTCTTTAACATATCAAACATGATTAAGATAAGTAGTGAAGATTTAAGGATTTACTCTTACAGAAAAAATCTTGGAAATTGTTTAGAACACAATAGTGGTGGTATTGATACACCATTCTAGGATCCTCTTTGGGTACAATTTTAATTATAAATTTCTTCTAATTATTTTTATTTTTTGTCTATCAACTTGTGTCCAAGTTTTGATTTAATTTTATGGATCTAAGAATTTTGACCCTATTATATTTATAAATATTAAATGATTATACTATATATTTTCACGATACTTATATGAGACATGATCACTTATAATAATAAGCAAAATCAAGAGTAAAATGATAAAAATAACATTTAAATAAATTAAAAAGTAATTACTTTTTCTGAAAAACCCTAAAAACAAATAATGAACTTTTATTGAAAACAGATTGCGTATTTATTTTCGCTGGAATTTCCAAGCAGTTGGATAAATTATAGCAAAACATTAAGTAAAATTTTAGGTAAGACGGTCTTGTAGATATTTTTTATAAGACTACGGATCCTCTTTACCTGAGTCACCGTTTGTTAGAGCGGTAAGCTGTGAAAGAGTAAGACTCCGTCTTACAATTTTACGAATTAAAATTTATAAGACGGTCTTACAGAAGAGATAGTCAAAGCATTATAGAATTAAGCTTATCTGAAGTTCTTCTTTTGCTAAGAAATTCCAACACTAGATATATAGAATGCTTGACACGAGTTATTAGAGTTTGTGTCAAACTGTTGTACGAGTTTTTTTTGTTTGGGTAGCTTATGAATATCAAATAGATTTTTATATTTATTTTTAATAACTTGAGTATTAAAAGAGGATCAAAGATGATCCTTTGTTGTACATAGCCTAAGGCTCCGGAAAATAGACTAACTAAGGAGTAGTATAATAATAATATAATATATAATGTCATCTTAATGTTATTGTTACTTAGTAAAGGTAATATTTTAAAGTAAAAGAATACATTGACTAGTCAACATACACCAATTAATATAAAATTAGTTCTCAATTGTAAACAATTCGGTTATTACAATTATATTATTTCTGTCAACATAACATTTTAATACTATAAAATAGTCAAAGACTCAATGTAACTTAGTTAAATTTATAATACTAATATTTATATTATTTGGTATAATAAAAAATTAAGGAAAGTCAATAAAATATAGCTCAGTCGATTATAACATTCACCAAAGCAGATAATCATGATATAATTAAACTTATTAAAACCTCAAGTGTTACACCTACTCTTTACAAATTAAAATCTATAAGACACTCTTATAGAAGACCTAGTCAAAACATTATAGAATTAAGCTTGTAAATAAGTAAATCAATTTATTGATCATGCCTCATGACAAAAAATATTCCACTAGTAAAATATGTTTAAGCTTGATACAACTCGAAAGATTAACAAAGTAGAATTTATGAAAAGCTCTAAAGATAGCAGATATGACTTTGAATAATCGTAACATCTAGGCTACCTAAGACAATCTTCCTATAAAAGGCATAACAATTAATTATAAATCAATTAAGTTAAATACTAAGACAAATAAAACAATTAAATAATATATTCTAACTATATAAACAATTAAAACAAAGTTAATTTATAAAAATCTAACAATATAAACCCTAAAGATACAAAAACCCTAATAAATAATTTTTTCCAAGAATAGTCTTTCTATAAAAGGTCTAAATAATAATAATTAATTAGTAACAACCAAGAAATGAAAAACTAATAATATATTAATTTAAACAATATAAATAATTAAACAATGTCCATAAATTAATCTCTAGCAAAAGGATTGTCCTCGACATCTTGTACCTTGATCCATCTTTGAAAGATGAATTAGAAATATAAATTTTTAATGATTTTGATTTAATTTACTCATGATCGAGGGGATCTTGTGTCATGCGAGAGGAAGTCATACCAAGGGATAGATACAATTAAGGGGGAAGGGAAGGAAAAGCATTTAAATTATTGGTCCTTAAAGACTTTGATAATGTGAAAACATCATGTTTATAATAGAATGGCAAAAATGGGTTGAGCAATGATAAAAATGACTCTATATCAATAAGATATCAAAATTGGGTTGAGCAATGATTTTATTACGTATATCTTAAATGGTTTACCAAAATCAGATCTCAAGGATTGATATCTTTCTTTGGGGATAGTCAATTAAATAATCTAATCATACATATCAACTCATGTTGGGATGGCATATTAATCAATATATTTCATACACATTATTCCAAATTGATTGAAGAAAAGACCGAGTTGAATTGATGTTTTAGGGATTGATCTCAATATATAAACCATTATCAAGTTGCCATAAATAGTCAGAATTTATAAATTGTGTTTTAATGTTTTTCTATAATGTTTTAAATATATTTAAGTTATCTATTGATTAATATGGCCATATCTTGGGCAATGATTATGATAGTCAACAAATCTATAGTTTCCATGAATGAAAGATTCAAGGATAAATACCATGTTTGAACACAAGTCACACAACTATATATAAGGCTACCAACTACTCCTATTTTGCACATTCAGAACTTCGCAACACATCTAAATCAAAATGTCTGGAAAATATTTGGTACTTTTCTTCATTGGGATGGTGGTTCTCACCACGCCCTCCCTTGCTAGGGTAATGTTTCTCGATAATCCTTTTGTGGCTAATATTGATAGCTACTTAGAATTAGATGATAATATTTCTACAAGTGCAGATGCAAAACAAATAGAGTTTGTAGTGAATGCTGACGACGCTGACGATGAACTTGAAGGGGAGGGTCAAGAATCTACCAAGAAAGAAGATTATGATTCTTCTTCATTCAAGAACCATCATAAGCACAAGCATGTTCATAAGCACAGGCATGATCATAAGCACAAGCATAAGAAACATCCACACAAGCCACATTTTGTGGCACCTACACCAGCACCACAAACAGTCGAAGCACCCGAGCCAGAGCACGAGCCATATGCTCCATCACCTACCATCATCGCGGAGGCACCACAATCACCCCAACCCGAATTCAGAGATGCACCAAAGCCGGCATATGATAAGCTTGAAGGGGAGGATCAAGAATCTACCACATCTTTAGAAGAGAATGAATGGGATGATTCTTCTTTATCCAAGAAACATCATAAGCACAAGCATGCCCATAGGCATAAACATAAGAAACATCCACACAAGCCACATTTTGTGGCACCTACACCAGCACCACAAGAAGCCGAAGAACCTTAAGCAGTACATGAGCCACTTTCTACCTCACCTACAATCATTGCGGAGGCACCGAAATTCAGCGATGCACCAAAGCCAGGACAAGATACATATGCATCCATTCCATAGTCTATCATATTGTAATTTTATTCAATAATATACATAACTTCCAATACATCCATAGTTCTTTTCGAAACCTAATTTTCTTATTTTTGTTTGTTTTCCCTTTATGCATTCAATACAGACTTGAAAGTATATTAGATCTAAGGATACATGGATAGCATCTAACACAATTTGTACTTCTTAAATTAAATAAGTGTGTAGTATAATATTATGAGAATCAAGTATATATGCCAAGCATAGAAAGATTATCAATGAACATATAATCGCGAAGGCACCACAATCACCCCCACCAAAACACGCTTGAAAGGGAGGATCAAGAATCTACCACATCCTTAGAAATTAACATCATAAGCACAAGCATGATCATAGGCACACATAAGAAATTATTCAAACAAGCCACATTTTTGTCACCCACACCATCACTACAAAGATTCGAAGCACCCAAACCAGAGCATGAGACACTTGCTCCATCACCTACAATCATTATGGAGGCACTAGAATTCAAAAATCCACTAGAGCCAGCACACGATACATATACACCCAATCCATATATAATCTATCGAAGCATCACAATCATCGCCACCAGAATCTAGAGAAGCACATGTGGCAACATATGGGCCATCATCACCAACATCAACACCTACACGTGCAGAAGCACCTACGCCATATTGGATTCCATGGTTGTAGCGGTCACCTTCCCTTCTTTAGCATATCAAACACGATTAAGATAAGTAGTGAAGATTTAAGGATTTACTCTTACAGAAAATATCTTGGAAATTGTTTAGAACACTATAGTGGTGGTATTGATACACCATTCTGGGATCCTCTTTGGGTACAATTTAACATGTTTTCTTGTTGATTGTGAGCACGTTTACTTAGTCTATATATATATATATATATGATTTAGAAACATTCTTAAATTATTCATGAAGCTCTTAATATGTTTAGAATCATGTATGCTTACTTGTTGAATCGCCGGTTCGATTGCTTTGTTTTGGCCTTAGCGATTTCCTTCGTTGCCCGTATCGCTTGTATTTCGACGTGCGAAATGTTCGTTGAGTTCTTGGCTTTGTATTCAAGTCATAACCATGTTTAAGCAAGCCTTGTCCATGTCCAAGTTATTCTAGTTTCATTGGTGGTTGATAGATGTTTGATTCGTTAACCATTAAATAAACGCTTGATTCGAGCCTTGTTTTACCTTGTTCCGGATGTTGTTCGGGTGTGTTTCCGACTTGTTTTGAGTTGGGTTAGACCTTAGAATGGTTGCCCATGAGTTTGGGATCATTTAGGACATGTTTAGACCAAGTTCAAGGGCTAGACGATGCGGCCGCATCGATTTTTGAGAGCATTTCAAAATCAATCCCAGGTCCTGTATTCCAGGCGCCCGCCTGGCTTGTAGTGAGGCGCCCGCCTCAACTACTGGGAGCTTCATACGGGATTTTCCCCTGTTTTGCTGTGTACGACTTTTGGCACTCAAACCCCTATCCAAACTATTTCTAAACCTCACTTAAACCATCCTATTAGACCCTAAGTAAGTTGGATTAAGCCTAAGCACAATCATCCTCCACTTGACAAGTGGATTTCCATGCATTCTCCTTGTGACATGTGGAATTCCACCCACATTTGCATGCCACATATAAACCTCCCATTTTGTGATCAGCCATTAAACCCACCATATCTGAAAATTCTCTCTCTCTCTTCCCAAGCTTTTGTGTGTGAATGGTGAGGTGAGATTGGTGTGTGTTTCTCCAATATCTTGAGCTCCCGACCTCCGATTGCCAAACCGAGACCACCAAAGTGGAGCTATCGACGAGGAGCTCGATTCCACCCGATTAGTTTGTGCTCATCCCATCTTTTTCCTTGGTGAAAGGTAAGCTATTGATTCCCCTTAGGATGTATGCTAGAATTGCCATGTCCCCCTCTTCTTATGATTCCCATGCTTCTACCATGTCCAAGCCATGTTTGATGATGATTTGATCTTATGAGATTTTTGAATGACATGTTCATCTTGTTGATTTAGTCCTATGCCTAGAATTAAATGTGTTCTATGCCCCCTTAGGAACAACTATTGTTCTTGGACTAATGGATTTTGACAACTCTTAGAGATTGTGATTTCTAGGGTTTCATAAGCTATGAATTGCTCATCCTATTGATTGGGTCCTATGCTTAGAATTAAATGTGTTCTTTGTCTCCCTAGGAATAACTAATGTTCTTGGACCATTGAATTTTAATAACTTCTAGAAATAATGATTCTAAGGTTCCCATGAATTTGTATTAATGATAATTCTTGACTATGGTTGTTAAGTGGATTAATGGCCTAGTCTATCATACGAGAACTTAGAAAAGGGTTTAGGATGCATTTAGCATTTAAACTCTATTGGATGAATTTTTAGAGACGACTCAACGGAGTCAAATTTAGCGAGCCATTGAACAATACCGGCTCAATGATCAATCCCTACGACGTTCTAAATACGGTTCACTAAGAATAATAATTCTAGACTCTTGAATTGGATTGATTACCATGCTTGATTTAAATGTCATATAATAGAATGCCTATTTGACATGTTGAGTTCGCTCTTGTCGAACTCAATCCTACTTGATTTATTGATGAGAATAATTACTTGTCATGAACGAGATCGCTCTTTTCGACCTCGTTCTCTACTTGAGAATTTGTTAAGTAAACACTACTTGGCATTTGCATGAGTCCAGTGGCATACCCGTCTTTGTTCACACACGCCTCCACTTGTGGCCACGGTGGGAAGTAACCCCTTCTTTGTAATCATTAGAGCATCATTGGTGTGTCTATCCCGGGCATCTCCTCGGAAGATCGATGTACTTACACACATCCGATACCATCACACTCCAGATAACGCTTGTATGCAGGAACTACGTAGCGGCCCGGCTCTCCATATATCCTTATCCTATGTGATTTAATTATAAGCACCTATGTGAACAATGTGCATCTTGGATATATGTTCTATATGCTTATGTGATGATATCTTGCCTTGTATGTTGCATATTGCCATGACACGCATGATTGATAGCTTACAAGTCTTTATGACTTACCCATTCCCCTTTACTGCTTTAGATCCTAGCAAAACAGGTCCTGCTCGCTGAGGCTTGCAGTGTTCGTGACTCCCTTATTCCTCTTTTGGTCCGACGTTGCAGTTGAAGAGGTGGTTTAGATGTCCTCTTCCTCCCTTTTATATTTTGCAAGGACGATGGGTTAAAGCAAGTCAATTAGACTATGCTTGGGAATATGTATAGAACTTGAACTTGTTACTTTTATTAGCTACTTGTAGTTTAACACTTGTAGTATTTGTATTCCTTTTGATGCCGGCATTGTGTAAGCCGAGCTTGGTTATCTTGTTAATAGTTCACTACGTATAAGTCTTCCGCTGAGCATCCTTTTAGCTCTTATTTAATTCTTGTCCATAAACTGTTAGCTTGGGTTCCGGCATGTAGTGTCGCCGATGACTTGGTTTAAATTGCTTAACTGTTATATCAGGAAATGTTTTTAAAATTCCGGCCTTTTAGTGCCGAGGCGTGTTACGTCTCTAATGTTGCGTCACGTCGTTTTCTTAAATTAAGTCCTTGCATGTTTTATGTGCTTACTTGTCACCCCCATATTTGGGCGGTCCGACCCGCGGTTCCACCTCGGGCCCGGGTCGGGTCGCCACAGTTGGTATCAGAGCTTGTTTATAGGTTAGCTATCGGCCAGGATAGGTTCCATGGCCTAGGTGGGTTGGTTTCTTGTGTGATGTTCTAACGCCGAGCGAATTCTTATAGGTGTTTAATGGTGGTTCCTAGAAGAGCTGGTGTAGGCCGAGGCAGAGGCAGACCCAGGAGAGTTCCTGATGAGCCTGAGGCAGAGTTGCCACCTCCACCACAGGGTCCAGTCGATATGAATGCACAGATGGCGGATATGTATCGCCGCATGAGAGAGTTTATGACCGAGATGGCTCAGCTGGGCCAAGGTCAGAATGTACCTCCACCACCACCCCTAGAACCAGAGGCGAGAGTGTCGCCACCACGTAATGTTGTACCACCGGAAGCTAGAGCACGGAATAATGCTATTCTAAAGAGGTTCTTGAAGATGAAGCCCCCATCTTTTGAGGGAGAAGCGGATGCTAGTATAGCCGAGTTATGGCTTGAGGATTTGAAGAAGATCTTTGCAGCTCTAGACTGCACAGATGAAGAGAAGGTGGTGTTAGCTGCTTATAAGCTGAGGGGAGCCGCCAATCATTGGTGGGAAGTTCTACTTGCTAGTTGGGAGTTGAACCAGGTGGCGCAGGTGTGGCCTACATTTGAGTCAGAGTTTAGGGCTTCTTATGTGCCTAATGTGGTTAGACAGCGGAGAGAGAAAGAGTTCCAGAACTAGAGCAGGGATCTATGTCTATAGCTCAGTATTCTTCTAAATTCACTAAGTTGTCCGTTATTGTGCACATCTGGTGCTGGATGAGAAACACAGGACCCAAAGGTTCGTGAAAGGGTTGAAGACTGAATATAGGAAACAATTGTTATCTCTACAGTTGGCAGATTACCGGAGTGCGGTGGATCGTGCTTATGAGATTGAGCGGGACATTGAGGAGCACAGGCAGAAGCCTTCTGTGCAAGCTTCTCAACAGCAGTCTTCGCATGCGACCGGTAGAGGTCAGTCATCTGGGAATCGGTCTGGCTATCAGGGCAACCGTCGCAATGGTGGTCAGAATAGGCGGCGATAGGCGTCCGTCGAGAGTCGTGGTAGTAGTGCTCCTACTCCTCGAGGCGGCGGACTCAGGGTAGTGGACCTTTGATTTGTTCTTACTGTAACAAGATTGGGCATTCTAGTGAGAAGTGCAGAACCAGGCTTGGTACTTATCTTAGTTGTGGAGATCCTAGTCATCAGCTCAAAGCGTCCTAAGTCATGGGGTCGATCGGCGATGCAGGTCCAAGAGGGATGATGGCGTCTAAGCGCAGAGCTCGTGTTTTCGCGCTCGATCAGCGAGGTGTTCCCGAGTCTACTTCTGTGATCGGAGGTATTCTCTCAGTCTTTGGTCATCATGCTCGAGTTCTTATAGATCCGGGGTCTACTCATTCTTATGTTGCATCGCATTTCTTAGGGAATTTATGTGTTTTGCCTGCCCAGTTACCTTATGTGCTTGAGGTGTCTACACCGTTGGGTGATTGCTTGTTGGCATCTGAGGTCTATAGAGACTGTGATGTGCTTGTTAATGATCGAGTCTTGCATGCTGATTTGGTAGTATTGCCTATTCGAGACTTTGATGTGATTCTTGGTATGGATTGGCTTTGTGTACATCATGCTTTAGTTGATTGCCGTCGTAAGAAAGTAACTTTTGCCATGCCCGGTATTCCGGAGTTTGTGTTTTCGGGTGATCATGCTATGAATGGGGTTCATATTATTTCTGCCTTGCGGGCTAGACAACTTTTATCACGTGGATGTACGGGGTATTTAGCTTGCGTACTTGATACTAGCATGTCTTCTGCTAAGTTAGAAGATATTCCGGTAGTTAATGAGTTCCCTGATGTCTTTTCTTCCGAGTATGCTTTGCCTCCCGACCGAGAACTAGAGTTCTGTATTGAACTATTGCCAGGGACTTCGCCTATTTCTAGGGCACCTTATCGTATGGCTCCGGCGGAGTTGCGAGAGTTGAAGGATCAGCTGCAGGAACTTCTAGATAGGGAGTTCATTAAACCGAGTGTATCTCCTTGGGGTGCACCGGTGTTGTTTGTGAGGAAGAAGGATGGTAGTTTACGCCTTTGTATAGACTATCGACAGTTGAACCAGGCTACTATCAAAAATAGGTATCCCTTGCCACACATTGATGATCTCTTTGATCAACTTCGGGGTTCAGTTGCCTATTCCAAGTTTGACTTGAGGAGTGGCTATCACCAGTTGAGGGTTCGGGCGGAGGATGTCCCGAAGACAGCCTTCCATACGCGTTACGGTCATTATGAGTTTGTTGTAATGCCATTTGGGTTGACCAACGCACCTGCAGTTTTTATGGACTTAATGAATAGGGTTTTTCATGAGTATCTTGATTGCTTTGTGGTGGTATTTATTGATGACATTCTTGTGTACTCCAAGTCACGAGAGGAACATAAGAATCATTTGAGAGAGGTTCTTTCTATCTTGCGGAAGAAGCAACTTTATGCGAAATTTAGTAAGTGTGCTTTCTGGCTAGAGCAAGTTTCTTTTCTAGGACACGTGGTGTCTAGTGATGGTATCGCGGTGGATCCATCCAAGGTTGAGGCGGTTACTAAGTGGAAGACGCCTAGTACGGTAACCGAAGTCCGTAGTTTCTTGGGCTTGGCGGGTTATTACCGTAGGTTTATCGAGGGGTTTTCGAAGATCGCTACTCCGATGACTAATTTGACACAGAAGAAATCTTCTTTTATATGGAGTGATAAGTGCGAGGCTAGTTTTCAGGAGTTGAAGAGGAGGTTGACTACGGCTCCTATCTTAGCATTGCCTAGTGGTTCGGAGAACTTTGTAGTTTATAGTGACGCTTCATTAGAAGGCTTGGGTTGCGTGCTTATGCAGAATGGGAGAGTTATTGCCTATGCTTCGAGGAAGTTATCACCTTATGAGCAGAATTATCCGACACATGACCTTGAGTTGGCAGCTATTATATTTGCGCTTCACAAGTAGAAACATTATCTTTACGGGGCTAAGTTTGAAATATTCACCGATCATAAGAGTTTGAAGTATCTCTTTTCACAAAAAGAGTTGAATATGCGACAGAGGCGATGGATGGAGAAACTTAAGGATCATGACTGCACTATCTCATATCATCCGGGGAAAGCTAATGTTGTTGCGGATGCCTTGAGTAGGAAGGCGTATATGTCTTGCTTGATGATGAGGGAGTGGAAGATGCTTGAGGATGTCCGTGAATGGAGTCCAGTTGTGAATGAGCATAGTGTTATCTTTGCTAGTGTGCGTGCTACGCCTGCATTGTTTGAGTTGATTAAGAAGGCTCAAGCTACTGATTCTGAGTTGAGGAAAATTATTGATGGATTGGGTGATGGTAAGACACCGGAGTTTCCTTTTAACAATGATGGTATCTTGACTTTTCGCGGTAGAGTTTGCGTTCCTTCTACCGATGGGGTTAAGCGTATGGTTCTTGATGAGGCTCATAAGGCCAAATATACTATACATCCAGGGAGTACCAAAATGTATAGGGACTTGAAGAGACAGTTTTGGTGGAATGGGATGAAGAGAGAAATAGCAGAGTATGTATCTAGATGTTTGACATGTCAACAAGTTAAGGCTGAACACCAGAGACCTGCTGGTTTACTACAGCCACTTGAGATACCGGAGTGGAAATGGGAGCATATCACCATGGATTTTGTGACAGGATTGCCACGTACTCGCCGAGGTTTTGATGCAGTTTGGGTTGTTGTGGATAGGTTGACAAAATCTTCACATTTTATTCCTATTGCGATGACTTATAGTTTGAATCAGTTGGCAGCGTTGTATATTCAGGATATCGTGAGATTACATGGTATTCCGGTTAGCATTGTTTCTGATAGAGACCCCAGGTTCACTTCTAGATTTTGGCATTCCTTGCAGGAGGCTTTGGGTATGAAGTTGAACTTTAGTACGGCTTTTCACCCATAGTCTGATGGTCAGTCGGAGAGATTGATTCAGGTATTGGAGGATTTATTGCGTGCTTGTGCCATGGATTTCAAAGGTAGTTGGGATTCTCATTTGCCATTAGCCGAATTTGCGTACAATAACGATTACCCAAGATTGAGATGGCGCCATATGAGGCTTTATATGGGCGTAAGTGTCGTTCGCCGATTTGCTGGGATGAAGTTGGTGAAGCTAAGCTTTGGGGTTCGGAGATGGTACAACAGTCAGCTGAGAGTGTGAAACTTATTAGAGATAGATTGCTTACAGCTCAGAGTAGACAGAAAAGCTACGCAGACAACCGGAGACGTGACTTAGAGTTTCAGGTTGGTGACTTTGTATTCTTGAAAGTATCGCCCCGGCGCGGTACTAAGCGATTTGGGAAGAAAGGTAAGCTTTCACCTAGATTTATTGGACCATTCGAGATCCTAGAGAGGATTGGAGCTTTGGCGTATCGGTTAGCATTGCCACCTTCTATATCGGATGTTCATGATGTCTTTCATGTCTCGATGCTACGCAAGTACTTGAAGGATGAGTCTCATGTCCTTACTTATGATGAGATTACCATTGAGCCTGACCTCTCTTATGATGAGAAGCCGGTGAGGATTCTTGATACGAAGGAACAAGTCTTGAGAACAAAGAGGATTCCGTTAGTGAAGGTCTTGTGGAAGAATCATGATATTGAGGAAGCCACGTGGGAGACCGAGCTTGATATGAGAGAGAGATACCCTTTCCTATTCGATGAACTTGGTAAGAATTTAGGGACTAAATTCCTAAAGGAGGGGAGAATGTAACACCCCGGATTCTTGCATGTGTATTGTGTGCTTGCCTTCATGTTTTCTTGTTGATTGTGAGCACGTTTACTTAGTCTATATATATATGATTTAGAAACATTCTTAAATCATTCATGAAGCTCTTAACATGTTTAGAATCATGTATGCTTACTTGTTGAATCGCCGGTTCGATTGCTTTGTTTTGGCCTTAGCGATTTCCTTCGTTGCCCGTATCGCTTGTATTTCGACGTGCGAAATGTTCGTTGAGTTCTTGGCTTTGTATTCAAGTCATAACCATGTTTAAGCAAGCCTTGTCCATGTCCAAGTTATTCTAGTTTCATTGGTGGTTGATAGATGTTTGATTCGTTAACCATTCGTCGCTTGATTCGAGCCTTGTTTTACCTTGTTCCGGATGTTGTTCGGGTGTGTTTCCGACTTGTTTTGAGTTGGGTTAGACCTTAGAATGGTTGCCCATGAGTTTGGGATCATTTAGGACATGTTTAGACCAAGTTCAAGGGCTAGACGAGGCGGCCGCATCGATTTTTGAGCAATAGCCCGCCTCAAGTTCTTAGAGCATTTCAAAATCAATCCCAGGTCCTGTATTCCAGGCGCCCGCCTGGCTTGTAGTGAGGCGCCCGCCTCAACTACTGGGAGCTTCCTACGGGATTTTCCCCTGTTCTGCTGTGTACGACTTTTGGCACTCAAACCCCTATCCAAACTATTTCTAAACCTCACTTAAACCATCCTATTAGACCCTAAGTAAGTTGGATTAAGCCTAAGCACAATCATCCTCCACTTGACAAGTGGATTTCCATGCATTCTCCTTGTGACATGTGGAATTCCACCCACATTTGCATGCCACATATAAACCTCCCATTTTGTGATCAGCCATTAAACCCACCATATCTGAAAATTCTCTCTCTCTCTTCCCAAGCTTTTGTGTGTGAATGGTGAGGTGAGATTGGTGTGTGTTTCTCCAATATCTTGAGCTCCCGACCTCCGATTGCCAAACCGAGACCACCAAAGTGGAGCTATCGACGAGGAGCTCGATTCCACCCGATTAGTTTGTGCTCATCCCATCTTTTTCCTTGGTGAAAGGTAAGCTATTGATTCCCCTTAGGATGTATGCTAGAATTGCCATGTCCCCCTCTTCTTATGATTCCCATGCTTCTACCATGTCCAAGCCATGTTTGATGATGATTTGATCTTATGAGATTTTTGAATGACATGTTCATCTTGTTGATTTAGTCCTATGCCTAGAATTAAATGTGTTCTATGCCCCCTTAGGAACAACTATTGTTCTTGGACTAATGGATTTTGACAACTCTTAGAGATTGTGATTTCTAGGGTTTCATAAGCTATGAATTGCTCATCCTATTGATTGGGTCCTATGCTTAGAATTAAATGTGTTCTTTGTCTCCCTAGGAATAACTAATGTTCTTGGACCATTGAATTTTAATAACTTCTAGAAATAATGATTCTAAGGTTCCCATGAATTTGTATTAATGATAATTCTTGACTATGGTTGTTAAGTGGATTAATGGCCTAGTCTATCATACGAGAACTTAGAAAAGGGTTTAGGATGCATTTAGCATTTAAACTCTATTGGATGAATTTTTAGAGACGACTCAACGGAGTCAAATTTAGCGAGCCATTGAACAATACCGGCTCAATGATCAATCCCTACGACGTTCTAAATACGGTTCACTAAGAATAATAATTCTAGACTCTTGAATTGGATTGATTACCATGCTTGATTTAAATGTCATATAATAGAATGCCTATTTGACATGTTGAGTTCGCTCTTGTCGAACTCAATCCTACTTGATTTATTGATGAGAATAATTACTTGTCATGAACGAGATCGCTCTTTTCGACCTCGTTCTCTACTTGAGAATTTGTTAAGTAAACACTACTTGGCATTTGCATGAGTCCAGCTGGCATACCCGTCTTTGTTCACACACGCCTCCACTGTGGCCACAGTGGGGAAGTAGCCCCCTTGCTGTAATCATTAGAGCATCATTGGTGTGTCTATCCCGGGCATCTCCTCGGAAGATCGATGTACTTACACACATCCGATACCATCACACTCCAGATAACGCTTGTATGCAGGAACTACGTAGCGGCCCGGCTCTCCATATATCCTTATCCTATGTGATTTAATTATAAGCACCTATGTGAACAATGTGCATCTTGGATATATGTTCTATATGCTTATGTGATGATATCTTGCCTTGTATGTTGCATATTGCCATGACATGCATGATTGATAGCTTACAAGTCTTTATGACTTACCCATTCCCCTTTACTGCTTTAGATCCTAGCAAAACAGGTCCTGCTCGCTGAGGCTTGCAGTGTTCGTGACTCCCTTATTCCTCTTTTGGTCCGACGTTGCAATTGAAGAGGTGGTTTAGATGTCCTCTTCCTCCCTTTTATATTTTGCAAGGACGATGGGTTAAAGCAAGTCAATTAGACTATGCTTGGGAATATGTATAGAACTTGAACTTGTTACTTTTATTAGCTACTTGTAGTTTAACACTTGTAGTATTTGTATTCCTTTTGATGCCGACATTGTGTAAGCCGAGCTTGGTTATCTTGTTAATAGTTCACTACGTATAAGTCTTCCGCTGAGCATCCTTTTAGCTCTTATTTAATTCTTGTCCATAAACTGTTAGCTTGGGTTCCGGCATGTAGTGTCGCCGATGACTTGGTTTAAATTGCTTAACTGTTATATCAGGAAATGTTTTTAAAATTCCGGCCTTTTAGTGCCGAGGCGTGTTACGTCTTTAATGTTGCGTCACGTCGTTTTCTTAAATTAAGTCCTTGCATGTTTTATGTGCTTACTTGTCACCCCCATATTTGGGCGGTCCGACCCGCGGTTCCACCTCGGGCCCGGGTCGGGTCGCCACAACAATTTTAATTATAAACTTCTTCTAATTATTTTTATTTTTTGTCTATCAACTTGTGTCCAAGTTTTGATTTAATTTTATCGATCTAAGAATTTTGACTCTATTATATTTATAAATATTAAATGATTATATTATATATTTTCACGATACTTATATGAGACATGATCACTTATAATAATAAGCAAAATCAAGAGTAAAACGATAAAAATAACATTTAAATAAGTTAAAAAGTAATTACTTTTTCTAAAAACCCTAAAAACAAATAATGAACTTTTATTGAAAACAGATTGCGTATTGTTGGATAAATTATAGCAAAACATTAGGTAAAATTTTGAGTAAGACGGTCTTACAGATATTTTTTGTAAGAGTCATCGTGTGTTAGAGCGGTAAGCTGTGAGAGAGTGAGGCTCTATCTTACAATTTTACGAATTAAGATTTAGAAGAGAGTCTTACAGAAGAGATAGTCAAAGCATTATAGAATTAAGCTTGTCTGAAGTTCTACTTTTGCTAAGAAATTCCAACACTAGATATATAGAATGCTTGACACGAGTTATTAGAGTTTGTGTCAAGCTGTTGTATGAGTTTTTTTTGTTTGAGTTGCTTATGAATATCAAATAGATTTTTATATTTATTTTTAATAACTTGAGTATTAAAAGAGGATCAAAGTTGATCTTATGTTGTACATAGCCTAAGGCTCCGGAAAATAGACTAACTAAGGAGTAGTATAATAATAATATAATATATAATACCATCTTAATGTTATTTTTACTTAGTAAATGTAATATTTTAAAGTAAAAGAATACATTGATTAGTCAACATACACCAATTAATATAAAATTAGTTCTCAAATGTAAACAATTCGGCTATTACAATTCTATTATTTCAGTCAACATAACATTTTAATACTGTAAAATAGTCAACGACTCAACGTAACTTAGTTAAATTTATTATAATAATAATATTTATATTATTTGGTATAATAAAATTATGGAAAGTCAATAAAATATAGCTCAGTCGATTATAACATTCACCAAAGCAGATAATCATGATATAATTAAACTTACTAAAACATCGGGTGTTACACCTACTCTTTACAAATTAAAATCTATAAGACACTCTTACAGAAGACCTAGTCAAAACATTATAGAATTAAACTTGTAAATAAGTAAATCAATTTATTGATCGTGCCTCATAACAAAAAATATTTCACTACTAAAATATGTTTAAGCTCGATACAACTCGAAAGACTAACGAAGTAGAATTTATGAAAAGCTCTAAAGATAGCAGATATAACTTTGAATAATCGTAATATCTAGGCTACCAAAGATAATCTTCCTAAAAAGGCATAAAAGTTTATTATAAATCAAGTTAAATAGTAAGCCAAATAAAACAATTAAATAATATATCCTAACTATATAAACAATTAAAACAAAGTTAATTTATAAAACTCTAACAGTATAAACCCTAAAGATACAAAAACCCTAATAAATAATTTCTTCCAAGAATAGTCTTTCTATAAAAAGTCTAAATAATAATAATTAATTAGTAACAACCAAGAAATGAAAAACTAATAATATATTAATTTAAAAAATATAAATAATTACACAATGTCAATAAATTAATCTCTAGCAAAAGGATTGTCCTCGACATCTTGTAGCTTGATCCAACTTTGAAAGATGACATAGAAATATAAATTTTTAATAATTTTGATTTAATTTACTCATGATTGAGGGGATCTTGTGCCATGCAGAGGAAGTCATACCAAGGTATAGATACAATTAAGGGGAAGGGGAAAGCATTTAAATTATTGGTCTTTAAAGAGTTTGATAATGTGAAAACATCATGTTTATAATAGAATCACAAAAATGGGTTGAGCAATGCCAAAAATGACTCTATACAAATAAGATATCAAAAATGGGTTGAGCAATGATTTTATTACATATATCTTAAATGGTTGACCAAAATCAGATCTCAAGTATTGATATCTTTCTTTTAGGATAGTCAATTAAATAATCTAATCGTGCATATCAACTCATGTTGGGATGACATATTAATCAATATATTTCACTCATCATTCCTTATTGATTGAAGAAAAGACTGAGTTGAATTGTTGTTTTAGGGATTGATCTCAATATATAAACCATTATTGAGTTGCCATAAATAGTCAGAATTTATAAATTGTGTTTTAATGTTTTTCTCTATAATGTTTTAAATACGTTTTAAATATATGCAGGAGATCTATTGATTAATTTGGTCTTATCTTGGGAAAAGATTATGATAGTCAACAAATCTATAGTTTCCATTAATGAAAGATTCAAGGATAAATACCATGTTTGAACACAAGTCACACAACTATAAATAAGGCTACCAACTACACTTATTTTGCCCATTCAAAACTTCGCAACACATCTAAATCAAAATGTCTGGCAAATATTTGGTACTTTTCTTCATAGGGATGGTGGTTCTCACCACGCCCTCCCTTGCTAGGGTAATGTTTCTCGATAATCCTTTTGTGGCTAATATTGATAGCTACTTAGAACTAGATGATAATATTTCTACAAGTGCAGATGCAAAACAAATAGAGTTAATTTGTAGTGAATGCTGACGATGAACTTGAAGGGGAGGTTCAAAAATCTACCACATCATAAGCACAAGCTTGTTCATAAGCACATGCTTGTTCATAAGTACAGGCATAAGAAAACATCCACACAAGCCACATTTTGTGGCACCTACACCAGCACCACAAATAGCCGAAGCACCCGAGGTAGAGCATGAGCCATATGCTCCATCACCTACCATCATCGCGGAGGCACCACAATCACCCCCACCCGAGTTCAGAGATGCACCAGAGCCGACATATGATAAGTTTGAAGGGGAGGATCAAGAATCTACCACATCTTTAGAAGAGAATGAATGGGATGATTCTTCTTTATCCAAGAAACACCATAAACACAAGCATGCTCATAAGCATAAACATAAGAAACATCCACACAAGCCACATTTTGTGGCACCAACACCAGCACCACAAGAAGCCGAAGCACCTGAACCAGTGCATGAGCCACTTTCTCCCTTACCTACAATCATTGCAGAGGCACCGAAATTCAGCGATGCACCAAAGCCAGCACAAGATACATATGCATCCATTCCAGAGTCTATCATATTGTAATTTTATTCAATAATATACATAAATATAAAATCCATAAACATCTAAGAACAATGCAAAATTAAAAATTCTAGGATAACATCATATTTTGATCATCAATAATTAATGGAACAACATACTTGTATCCATAGCTTTAACTGTAGTGCTTGTTTGTTATCCCCAAAGCGGGGATTGGTTTTGTGGTCTTCCTCAACTAAATATCCTTAAACCTTTGGGACCTACGTTTTCTTCTAGATGGGGATAACAGAAAACTAGGTGTTATTTTGTATATTGGGAACCATAACTAGAGTTCTTTATATAGTGATTGTATAGGGTCTCATAATTCCCAAATACAATTTTACAGAAGACCTAGTCAAAGCATTATAGAATTAAGCTTGTATGAAGTTCTTCTTTTGCTAAGAAATTCCAAGACTAGATATATAGAATGCTTGACAAGATCGACAAGAACTGGACTGCAAACTCTTATATTATAAAACAAGAGCTTTTATTTATCAAAATGAAATATAATACATTGATAGGCCATATTTAACTCAGATTCAACAAACCCCATATCCCGTTAAAAACAACTTCCTAAGAGACAACCTTATATCTATATAGTTAAGTCCCCCATCCCATATTTATTCATTCAAACTCGTACCAAAATATTTAAACATCCCTAGACCTAGAACCAGGACTGAACAGAATTGCCTCCTGCCTGTTGTTCTTCAAGCTCCTAGCTTGCTCCCTTGAAATGTCGTATGAATTCGCCAACACGTCCTCCGGCAACGACTGGATCACCGAGAACTTTCCGGCGAGCTGTGCGGTCATTGCGTTGTCGTTGGTCTTCAACGCGATCCACTCGCATCCTTGGTTTCCGGCCTTCTTCACCACCGCAAAGTTTTGTGGCACGACCACGAGTTGACCCTCTCGAACCTCATCGTCGAACACGGCCTTTCCGTTGTTTCCGACAATTTGGAGTCGGCTATTTCCTCTTGTGATATAGATTATGCTGTGTGCGTTCATGTTCCAGTGAGGTGCCAATACAGCATTCTACACAAATACATAAACACAAAATTTCCATACAACATGAATGAAACAAACATGACACTATTTTAGGGTTCTTAAGCTTCTATTTGAATAAGCTTGATTTTTTTTCTTTTCATAAATGGGATATTCTTACCTTATAGAGAACTCCTCTCTCAGCACTAAGTTGGAGCCAACTGAGGACAGGGAGTTTCTGACTGTTAAGGGTGCTGATGCGTCCACCACGTGGGTTGTACACGTCAGCATGAACTGGTTTGCCAATGTTCTCTCTAAACTTCATTGAGCAAATAGTTTCCTCCAAGCCATTGTCTCTCTCTCTCCTCCCTTCTTTCCTCTCTTCCCTCCCTTCTTTCCTCTCTTCCCATTGTGGGCTTACTACCTCAAAATTTTCGGCTCGGACGATTCTACCCCTTTGATCGTCTTGACCCTTTACCTTCCTGATTGTCTCGCTTTCCACCTTGAAAATTTCTGATAAGATTTGCTCGTCGAAGCCGTTGAAGACGTTGCCGGATTCTTGTGCTTCTCCTCTCTTTTGGCCTCGGCCCTCTTGTTCTCCGCGCCTTTCTTGCCCTTGTTGTTGTCCTTGTTGTGGGTTCCCAGCAAGGAAGAATTTCTGAAATGGAAAGAAAGACTGAATTAGCCCCATGCATGTGTAATATATCCCCAAGCCACATCTAATCTAATCGACTTGTACAATCAAGCGCTAGCAATGGGTCGAGCCGAGATGACCCGTATCAAGTTCAACGGGCCATATTTGGGCCGGGCTTATTTTATCGCCCCACTCCAAAAGCTCATCGAGCCAAGTCTCAAGATTTGGTCCGGACATCGAGAAACTAATGGCCACTCAGCACCATCATGTATCCGTTTTTAGGTAGACTTGTGGTTGGTTAGTTAAACGAAATACTTAGTGGACGAGCTGTGCATGGGCAGGTATTAATCTGAAAATTCTAAGGAAGGTTGAATAATTATATTGACATGCGTTTGTACTTACCCTGAAGTTCTCATCAAGCTGGTTAGCATAGTTGCTAGTATCTTGAAGAGCTATGCTAATGATCGGGGTCTCACCGTCGTTGTAAGCCCAGTGAGCCACACCGGCGGGCAAGGCAAGGACATCACCTTCTTTAAACCTGTAAACCTTCTGGTGGCGATCAGACCTTTCCCTTCTCTCTCCGTCCTGCTCCTCTGACCTAGGAGAGGATGATTCATAGGTCTCGGCACAACCCGGTAGCACGGTTCCCTGAATACCACTTCCTGCACCCATTAAAATTCACATGTACAATATTAGCATTTAGCAACAGCTAAATAAAATTAAAAAAAACTCGGCAAGATTAAAAAGTTAAAACAGTGACACGGGGAATCATGCTTTGGACAATAAAATTTAAAATAAATGGTTTAGTTGACTATAAAAGTTGAAACAGTAAGACGAGGAAACATGCCTTGGACGATATAGATGAGTTGAGGTGCATTGGTGTAGTAAGGCAACAAGAGTCCTCTACGTTGGATAGTGTTTCTAGAAACGTCGACACCGGCGCAGACGAACTCATCACTGTTGGAGTCCCAGAACTCGGTCACTCCAGCTTCAGACTCGAGCTTCTGGTTAGGTTCTCTTGCCGTAATCCTCTCGAACTGGCAATCGGTCTTGCCCCTCAAGCGTGACTGCTGCTGCTGCCGTGACTGTCCACCGAATTGCCATAGTCGCTGCTGCTGCTGCTCTATCTGAGCAAAGCAGCCATGGAAGAGAACAAGAGTGCAAAGACTAATAGAGAGAAAGGAAACGTAGCCCATTGTAGTGTATATGATCACTGGTTTACTGTGTGTTGTTTGTGAGTGAGAAGTGGCGAATAGAGGGCGTTTGAATTTATAGGGAAGAGAAGTGGGGTTTGTAATTGACACGTAAGAATGAGTTAGTGGACATAATTTGTTTGTATCTGCATGGATTTAAGAGTTTTGCATGAGGGAGAAAGTCTAGTGTGATTACACGTAGGATTGCTCAATAGGCTTATGTGGCGATGAGTGACTCTAAATTGGACAAGTTGTTTGGGTTTGTGTTCGTATTTGCATGTTGGTGTTGAGGTGTTGAGTTGTTGAGTTATGGCAAATATTGTTAAGGTGGAATGTACGTGGCCTTTAATAGCTTGTTTATACATTAGTTTTCCAAAAGTGCAAATTACAAGGTCTGTTGGGCCTCCATTACATCTGCTAGCCCATTATAGCCCACTAGACTTCAAGTGGTTTCATGGCTCATTAGCAATCCCATTCCCAGCCTTTAACCATTGTGGACTTGTGCGACTCGAGACGTAACTTACGGGTATGTGTCGAGATCGGGCCATGACCTAAGCGAGATAAGCTTGTTCAAGAGCTGGAAGTCCCGACTTGAGTGTTTAAGAGCATATTAACCAATAATTTTTGTTGGATATCAAAAGCTTAAGCTCAACTAGTGAAATAGTCAAAACATTTTAAGCATGTCAAAGACCAAACTACTTGTGAGTTTATGATAGAACTCAATATCGTATCACGACTTACGGTCACATTGGTTAAATATTGGGTGGATCATCAAATAAGCCCAATTTATACTTCTTTCCAGCTCATTAGCCGAAATTGAGCAAAGGAATAGCTAGGCTTGGTGAAGCTCACTTCCAAAGTCCAAAGGCATGAATAGGGTCTTATGGCCCCCATTATTTTAGTTGGGCTTCAAGGTACAACTAAAAAATATGTTTACTTTGTCGACTTCAAGGTACAACTAAAAAATACGTTTACTTCAATTAAATCGACTTCAAGGTTTTCTATTAGTTATAAGGCACACCATCTATTGAATATGTTCCAAACATTTTCGCTCAACTTAAGGTCGCATTGGTGGAAAAGATTGGGTGGATAGGTAAACCAGCTCCATTTGCTCGTTTTTCTTAGCTTGTTTAGCATGATTTTTTGCATTTGATTTATAATAAGTCATATTATGATGTTTGTTTCAACTTACTGGATGAAAATCAATTAATACGATACAAGACCCTCGATGCATCAAAAAAGCAAAAGCCAAAATTAAAAGCCTCACTTTTGGTTGTTGCTTTTTTGGCTTCTTAAAAACACACTAGGCACTGTAGACTAATGATTTTTTAGTATCCAAACTACCTACAATAATTCAATGTATTAATTTCAACTTAGGGTTTCATCGAAAACTAGTTTTGGGCTTTCGGACATGAGGATACCTCGAGAAACAAGTTTTTTTTTTATTTATATAATTACATGTTACTTTAACATACATTGAGAGAATTTTAGTCATATTAGCTAATATCAACAACTTCTTGCTTTCTCAACAAAAGGGGGTATTTTTATTTATAACATTTTCAAACATATAAAATACAAAACTAACATAACTCTTAAAAAATGTTTTTTCATAGCCTCTTTTGTGATGAATTGTCTATAATACTCTTTTGACTCTCAAAACTAATATAGTGAGATTTAGGTCGATTAACTCGACCTTTGGGTCTATTAACTCGACCTTTGGGTCGATCAAAGGTCTATTAATGGTCGATCAATGGCCTATCGAATGTCAAATTAATAGACCTTGATCGAAGATTTTGATCGACCTTATTGTCTGAAGGGTATTTTTGTCTGTTTAAATTATTCCGAAATTTTAAGTTTGAAAAGGCTATGAAAGAACATTGTATAGGTCAGAGGCCCATACTTGATAATTTCTTCCAACAACCAACAACAAACGAACACAGTTAGCTTATGAGTTATGACAGTCATATATAAGTTATTTCTAAACAGCAAAAATAAACAAGTTAAATTTTATAAGCTTTCAGTCAATCTGTCATCAACCATCAGCCATAAACCATCAATCAAATATTATTTGCCACTCGTGACTAGGTATGACAATTACAACTCATTACTCATTAACCCACTCAACCCAACATGTTAACAATTTTGGGTCGAAACTTGTAACATGTTTCAACTAAAAAAATATTAACGGGTCGGGCTAAAGTGGGTCAGCCTCGTTAACCATTTAGTCCCGTAACTTTTTATGCTATAAATTCTTGTTTTTTGGAGGGGAGGAACAGTCGGGTTAAGACGGGTCAACCCACTTTAACTCGGCACCTATTACAACCCGACACATTTGATATTTGGCTTCTAACGGTTTCAACTTACCCATTCCAACCTGATTCAAACTCATCCAATTGTCAGGCCAACTCGTGACAATGTGACATGCAAGGCGTAAGTATCTTTAGGGGTAAAATTTTGACCGGTCTTTTTTCAAAGTTTGTAACCCCAAAAGTCCACCGTTCTTTTTCAATCGCAAAGTCCATTTTTTGAAATATTGTTCGAAAATGTCATCATCTCCTTTAACAGACTCAGCAAATACAATGGATTCAAAAATCATTGTTGCGAAATGAGAATCGACTGCCCGGTCAAATCGTGGGGGTCGATGGGGCAGCGCCCTTTCGTGGGGTTTCTGGGGCAACGCTCCCGAAAGGTAAACAATTTTTTTGATTTATGAAATACAAAACTGTAATGGATCTATGTTGGGTTGTGATTTTTCGGTAGAGACGAAGGCGGAGGAGGAGGAAAAGGAGGAAGATGACTTACGACGTAGGAGATGAAAGAAGAAGATGGATGACGTGATTTGGTTATTTATGATTTTGTATCGCGGTGCTAAAATATTGCATTAATGTATCGGGCTGCAAATATTGATGTATCGCGGTTCAAACATTAATGTATCGTGGTTCAAACATTGATGTATCGCAATGCAAAAATAGATCAGTCAATTAAACCGATGAATCGCAGTTCAAACATTGATGTATCGCGGTGCAAAAATAGACTAGTCAATTAAACTAATGAATCGCGGTTCAAATATTGATGTATCGTGATGCAAAAATAGACTAGGCAATTAAACTGATGAATCACGGTGCAAAATTAATTTAATAAAATTGATGCATTGTGGTTCAATAGTTAATGCACCACATTTTATTTCGTAGCGCACCTCATGCTCATTAAGGATATCGTAATCTTTTTGTCCCCAAAATTATCATTTTCTGTCTTGAAAAAAAAACATAAGACTGTAACGATTGAAACTTTTGAAAAGTAGACCGACTCGCAATTTTTCTTATGGGTAAATTTCAAGTGGGTACAATTTTAGAAACATGTTTTCATCTAGGACCATCAATTTTTTGGACATTTCATATAACTACAAATTGGTTGCCAAATGACAAAAATGTCATTAATGAAGACAAAAGTCATCCAGCCTAAAAAAACCAAATATTCTGATGTCAGGCCTTGACATCAGGATGTATCCTGACTTTTTGCAAGACCAAAAACATTCAAATATGATCTGTTGTCAGACTTTGGCATCAGGATGGTTTTCAAAGCTTTTTGCAGGACCAAAAACATTCAAATATTATGATGCGAACCTTGGCATCGGGATGGTTTCAAAGCTTTTGCATAACCAAAAACATTCAAATATGCTGCTGTCAGGCCTTGGCATCAGGATGGTTTTCAAAGCTTTTTGCAGGACCAAAAATATTCAAATATGCTGCTGCCAGGCCTTGGCATCAGGATGGTTATCACTGCTTTTTGCAGGACCAAAAATATTCAAATATGTTCTGCCAGGCCTTGGCATCAGGATGGTTTCAAAGCTTTTTGCGGGATAAAAACATTCAAATATTCTAATGCAGGGGCCTTGGCATCAGGATGGTTTCAAAGCTTTTGCGGGACCAAAAACATTCAAATATGTTCTTTGCCGGCCTTGGCATCATGATGGTTATCACAACTTTTGCGGGACCAAAAACATTCAAATATGTTGATACCGAGACATTGGCATCGAGGATGGTTTTCAAAGCTTTTGCAGGACCAAAACATTCAAATATGTTGTTGTCGGGCCTTGGCAGGATGGTTTTCAAAGCTTTTGCGGGACCAAAAACATTCAAATATGTTCTTTGCCGGAGCCTTGGCATCAAGATGGTTATCACAACTTTTGCAAGACCAAAAACATTCAAATAA
>CM028384.1:758991-857830 GCA_013146195.2 Codonopsis lanceolata | reverse complement strand
AAAAATTATGGAAAGTCAATAAAATATAGCTCGGCCGATTATAACATTCACCAAAGCGTATAATCATGATATAATTAAACTTACTAAAACATCTGGGTGTTATTAACCTACTCTTTACAAATTAAAATCTATAAGACACTTCTGTAAGACCTAGTCAAAACATTATAGAATTAAACTTGTAAATAAGTAAATCAATTTATTGATCGTGCCTCATAACAAAAAATATTTCACTACTAAAATATGTTTAAGCTCGATACAACTCGAAGACTAACGAAGTAGAATTTATGAAAAGCTCTAAAGATAGCGATATAACTTTGAATAATCGTAATATCTAGGCTACCAAAGATAATCTTCCTAAAAGGCATAAAAGTTTATTATAAATCAAGTTAAATAGTAAGCCAAATAAAACAATTAAATAATATATCCTAACTATATAAACAATTAAAACAAAGTTAATTTATAAAACTCTAACAGTATAAACCCTAAAGATACAAAAACCCTAATAAATAATTTCTTCCAAGAATAGTCTTTCTATAAAAAGTCTAAATAATAATAATTAATTAGTAACAACCAAGAAATGAAAAACTAATAATATATTAATTTAAAAAATATAAATAATTACCAATGTCAATAAATTAATCTCTAGCAAAAGGATTGTCCTCGACATCTTGTAGCTTGATCCAACTTTGAAAGATGACATAGAAATATAAATTTTTAATAATTTTGATTTAATTTACTCATGATTGAGGGGATCTTGTGCCATGCAGAGGAAGTCATACCAAGGTATAGATACAATTAAGGAGGAAGGGGGGGGGGAAAGCATTTAAATTATTGGTCTTTAAAGAGTTTGATAATGTGAAAACATCATGTTTATAATAGAATCACAAAAATGGGTTGAGCAATGCCAAAAATGACTCTATACAAATAAGATATCAAAAATGGGTTGAGCAATGATTTTATTACATATATCTTAAATGGTTGACCAAAATCAGATCTCAAGTATTGATATCTTTCTTTTAGGATAGTCAATTAAATAATCTAATCGTGCATATCAACTCATGTTGGGATGACATATTAATCAATATATTTCACTCATCATTCCTTATTGATTGAAGAAAAGACTGAGTTGAATTGTTGTTTTAGGGATTGATCTCAATATATAAACCATTATTGAGTTGCCATAAATAGTCAGAATTTATAAATTGTGTTTTAATGTTTTTCTCTATAATGTTTTAAATACTATAATGTTTTAAATACGTTTTAAATATATGCATATTGATTAATTTGGTCTTATTTGGGAAAAGATTATGATAGTCAACAAATGTAGTTCAACAAATTATAGTTTCCATTAATGAAAGATTCACAAGACACAACTAAATAAGTTTGAACTCACACAACTACTACCATCAAAACTTCTAAACACAACACATGTCCGCAAATATTTGGTACAAAATGTTCGGCAAATTTTGGTATTTTCTTCATAGGTGGTTCTCACCACGGTGGTTCCTCCCTTGCTACCACGCCTCCTCGCTAATGTTTCTCGAATATTGATAGCCTTTGTGGCTAATATTGATTAATTACTGCGATGCAAATAGAGTTAATTTGTAGTGAATGCACAAGTCAAGGGGAGGTTCAAAAATAAGTTAATTTGTAGTGAATGCACATGCTTGAAGGGAGGTTCATAAGTCATAAGCATAAGAAAAAGCATCCACAAAGCCACATTTTGTGGCACCTACACCACACCACAAATAGCCGAAGCACCCGAGGTAGCATGAGCCATATGCTCCATCACCTACCATCATCATGAGGCACCACAATCACCCCCACCCGAGTTCAGAGATGCACCAGAGCCGACATATGATAAGTTTGAAGGGGAGGATCAAGAATCTACCACATCTTTAGAAGAGAATGAATGGGATGATTCTTCTTTATCCAAGAAACACCATAAACACAAGCATGCTCATAAGCATAAACATAAGAAACATCCACACAAGCCACATTTTGTGGCACCAACACCAGCACCACAAGAAGCCGAAGCACCTGAACCAGTGCATGAGCCACTTTCTCCCTTACCTACAATCATTGCAGAGGCACCGAAATTCAGCGATGCACCAAAGCCAGCACAAGATACATATGCATCCATTCCAGAGTCTATCATATTGTAATTTTATTCAATAATATACATAAATATAAAATCCATAAACATCTAAGAACAATGCAAAATTAAAAATTCTAGGATAACATCATATTTTGATCATCAATAATTAATGGAACAACATACTTGTATCCATAGCTTTAACTGTAGTGCTTGTTTGTTATCCCCAAAGCGGGGATTGGTTTTGTGGTCTTCCTCAACTAAATATCCTTAAACCTTTGGGACCTACGTTTTCTTCTAGATGGGGATAACATAAAACTAGGTGTTATTTTGTATATTGGGAACCATAACTAGAGTTCTTTATATAGTGATTGTATAGGGTCTCATAATTCCCAAATACAATTTATTGTAAGACCTAGTCAAAGCATTATAGAATTAAGCTTGTATGAAGTTCTTCTTTTGCTAAGAAATTCCAAGACTAGATATATAGAATGCTTGACAAGATCGACAAGAACTGGACTGCAAACTCTTATATTATAAAACAAGAGCTTTTATTTATCAAAATGAAATATAATACATTGATAGGCCATATTTAACTCAGATTCAACAAACCCCATATCCCGTTAAAAACAACTTCCTAAGAGACAACCTTATATATATAGTTAAGTCCCCCATCCCATATTTATTCATTCAAACTCGCACTCAAAATATTTAAACATCCCTAGACCTAGAACCAGATCGAATGCATTGCCTCCTCGCTCGTTGTTCTTCAAGCTCCTAGCTTGCTCCCTTGAAATGTCGTATGAATTCGCCAACACGCCCTCCCAAGAACGACTGGATCACCGAGAACTTTCCGGCGAAGTCGGTCATTGCGTTGTCGTTGGTCTTCAACGCGATCCACTCGCATCCTTGGTTTCCGGCCTTCTTCACCACCGCAAAGTTTTGTGGCACGACCACGAGTTGACCCTCTCGAACCTCATCGTCGAACACGGCCTTTCCGTTGTTTCCGACAATTTGGAGTCGGCTATTTCCTCTTGTGATATAGATTATGTTGTGTGCTCATGTTCCATGAGGTGCCAATACAAAGATTCTACACAAATACATAAACACAAAATTTCCATACAACATGAATGAAACAAACATGACACTATTTTAGGGTTCTTAAGCTTCTATTTGAATAAGCTTGATTTTTTTTCTTTTCATAAATGGGATATTCTTACCTTATAGAGAACTCCTCTCTCAAAGACTAAGTTGGAGCCAACCGAGGACAGGAGTTTCGATCAAGGGTGCTGATGCGTCCACCACGTGGGTTGTACACGCCAAGATGAACCGGTTTGCCAATGTTCTCTAAACTTCATTGAGCAAATAGTTTCCTCCAAGCCATTGTCTCTCTCTCTCCTCCCTTCTTTCCTCTCTTCCCTCCCTTCTTTCCTCTCTTCCCATTGTGGGCTTACTACCTCAAAATTTTCGGCTCTGGACGATTCTACCCCTTTGATCGCCTTGACCCTTTACCTTCCTCGATTGTCTCGCTTCCACCTTGAAAATTTCCGATAAGATTTGCTCGTCAAAGCCGTTGAAGACGTTGCCGGATTCTTGTGCTTCTCCTCTCTTTTGGCCTCGGCCCTCTTGTTCTCCGCGCCTTTCTTGCCCTTGTTGTTGTCCTTGTTGTGGGTTCCCAAAGGAAGAATTTCTGAAATGGAAAGAAAGACTGAATTAGCCCCATGCATGTGTAATATATCCCCAAGCCACATCTAATCTAATCGACTTGTACAATCAAGCGCTAGCAATGGGTCGAGCCGAGATGACCCGTATCAAGTTCAACGGGCCATATTTGGGCCGGGCTTATTTTATCGCCCCACTCCAAAAGCTCATCGAGCCAAGTCTCAAGATTTGGTCCGGACATCGAGAAACTAATGGCCACTCAGCACCATCATGTATCCGTTTTTAGGTAGACTTGTGGTTGGTTAGTTAAACGAAATACTTAGTGGACGAGCTGTGCATGGGCAGGTATTAATCTGAAAATTCTAAGGAAGGTTGAATAATTATATTGACATGCGTTTGTACTTACCCTGAAGTTCTCATCAAGCTGGTTAGCATAGTTGCTAGTATCTTGAAGAGCTATGCTAATGATCGGGGTCTCACCGTCGTTGTAAGCCCAGTGAGCCACACCGGCGGGCAAGGCAAGGACATCACCTTCTTTAAACCTGTAAACCTTCTGGTGGCGATCAGACCTTTCCCTCTCTCTCCGTCCTGCTCCTCTGACCTAGGAGAGGATGATTCATAGGTCTCGGCACAACCCGGTAGCACGGTTCCCTGAATACCACTTCCTGCACCCATTAAAATTCACATGTACAATATTAGCATTTAGCAACAGCTAAATAAAATTAAAAAAAACTCGGCAAGATTAAAAAGTTAAAACAGTGACACGGGGAATCATGCTTTGGACAATAAAATTTAAAATAAATGGTTTAGTTGACTATAAAAGTTGAAACAGTAAGACGAGGAAACATGCCTTGGACGATATAGATGAGTTGAGGTGCATTGGTGTAGTAAGGCAACAAGAGTCCTCTACGTTGGATAGTGTTTCTAGAAACGTCGACACCGGCGCAGACGAACTCATCACTGTTGGAGTCCCAGAACTCGGTCACTCCAGCTTCAGACTCGAGCTTCTGGTTAGGTTCTCTTGCCGTAATCCTCTCGAACTGGCAATCGGTCTTGCCCCTCAAGCGTGACTGCTGCTGCTGCCGTGACTGTCCACCGAATTGCCATAGTCGCTGCTGCTGCTGCTCTATCTGAGCAAAGCAGCCATGGAAGAGAACAAGAGTGCAAAGACTAATAGAGAGAAAGGAAACGTAGCCCATTGTAGTGTATATGATCACTGGTTTACTGTGTGTTGTTTGTGAGTGAGAAGTGGCGAATAGAGGGCGTTTGAATTTATAGGGAAGAGAAGTGGGGTTTGTAATTGACACGTAAGAATGAGTTAGTGGACATAATTTGTTTGTATCTGCATGGATTTAAGAGTTTTGCATGAGGGAGAAAGTCTAGTGTGATTACACGTAGGATTGCTCAATAGGCTTATGTGGCGATGAGTGACTCTAAATTGGACAAGTTGTTTGGGTTTGTGTTCGTATTTGCATGTTGGTGTTGAGGTGTTGAGTTGTTGAGTTATGGCAAATATTGTTAAGGTGGAATGTACGTGGCCTTTAATAGCTTGTTTATACATTAGTTTTCCAAAAGTGCAAATTACAAGGTCTGTTGGGCCTCCATTACATCTGCTAGCCCATTATAGCCCACTAGACTTCAAGTGGTTTCATGGCCCATTAGCAATCCCATTCCCAGCCTTTAACCATTGTGGACTTGTGCCTGACTCGAGACGTAACTTACGGGTATGTGTCGAGATCGGGCCATGACCTAAGCGAGATAAGCTTGTTCAAGAGCTGGAAGTCCCGACTTGAGTGTTTAAGAGCATATTAACCAATAATTTTTGTTGGATATCAAAAGCTTAAGCTCAACTAGTGAAATAGTCAAAACATTTTAAGCATGTCAAAGACCAAACTACTTGTGAGTTTATGATAGAACTCAATATCGTATCACGACTTACGGTCACATTGGTTAAATATTGGGTGGATCATCAAATAAGCCCAATTTATACTTCTTTCCAGCTCATTAGCCGAAATTGAGCAAAGGAATAGCTAGGCTTGGTGAAGCTCACTTCCAAAGTCCAAAGGCATGAATAGGGTCTTACGGCCCCCATTATTTCAGTTGGGCTTCAAGGTACAACTAAAAAATATGTTTACTTTGTCAGCTTCAAGGTACAACTAAAAAATACGTTTACTTCAATTCGTCAGCTTCAAGGTTTTCTATTAGTTATAAGGCACACCATCTATTGAATATGTTCCAAACATTTTCGCTCAACTTAAGGTCGCATTGGTGGAAAAGATTGGGTGGATAGGTAAACCAGCTCCATTTGCTCGTTTTTCGTAGCTTGTTTAGCATGATTTTTTGCATTTGATTTATAATAAGTCATATTATGATGTTTGTTTCAACTTACTGGATGAAAATCAATTAATACGATACAAGACCCTCGATGCATCAAAAAAGCAAAAGCCAAAATTAAAAGCCTCACTTTTGGTTGTTGCTTTTTTGGCTTCTTAAAAACACACTAAGCACTGTAGACTAATGATTTTTTTAGTATCCAAACTACCTACAATTATTCAATGTATTAATTTCAACTTGGGGTTTCATCGAAAACTAGTTTTGGGCTTTCGGACATGAGGATACCTCGAGAAACAAGCTTTTTTATTTATTTATATAATTACATGTTACTTTAACATACATTGAAAGTAACTTATATATTGAGAGAATTTTAGTCATATTAGCTAATATCAACAACTTCTTGCTTTCTCAACAAACGGGGGTATTTTTATTTATAACATTTTCAAACATATAAAATACAAAACTAACATAACTCTTAAAAAATGTTTTTTCATAGCCTCTTTTGTGATGAATTGTTTATAATACTCTTTTGGCTCTCAAAACTAATATAGTGAGATTTAGGTCGATTAACTCGACCTTTGGGTCTATTAACTCGACCTTTGGGTCGATCAAAGGTCTATTAATGATCGATCAATGGTCTATCAAATGTCAAATTAATAGACCTTGATCGAAGATTTTGATCGACCTTATTATCTGAAGGGTATTTTTGTCTGTTTAAATTATTCCGAAATTTTAAGTTTGAAAAGGCTATGAAAGAACATTGTATGGGTCAAAGGCCCATACTTGATAATTTCTTCCAACAACCAACAACAAACAAACACAATTAGCTTATGAGTTATGGCAGTCATATATAAGTTATTTCTAAACAGCTAAAATAAACAAGTTAAATTTTATAAGCTTTCAGTCAATCTGTCATCAACCATCAGCCATAAACCATCAATCAAATATTATTTGCCACTCGTGACTAGGTATGGCAATTATAACTCATTACTCATTAACCCACTCAACCCAACATGTTAACAATTTTGGGTCGAAACTTGTAACATGTTTCAACTAAAAAAAATATTAACGGGTCGGGCTAAAGCGGGTCATCCTGTTAACCATTTAGTCCCGTAACTTTTTATGCTATAAATTCTTGTTTTTTGGAGGGGAGGAACAGTCGGGTTAAGACGGGTCAACCCACTTTAACTCGGCACCTATTACAACCCGACACATTTGATATTTGGCTTCTAACAGGTTTCAACCTGTTACCCATTCCAACCTGACTCAAACTCATCCAATTGTCAGGCCAACTCGTGACAACGTGACATGCAAGGCGTAAGTATCTTTAGGGGTAAAATTTTGACCGGTCTTTTTTTCAAAGTTTGTAACCCCAAAAGTCCACCGTTCTTTTTTCAATCGCAAAAGTCCATTTTTTCGAAATATTGTTCCGAAAATGTCATCATCTCCTTTAACAGCTCCGGCAAATACAATGGATTCAAAAATCATTGTTGCGCAACGAAATGAGAATCGACCTGCCCGGTCAAATCGTGGGGGTCGATGGGGCAGCGCCCTTTCGTGGGGTTTCGGGGGCAACGCTCCCAAAAGGTAAACAATTTTTTTGATTTATGAAATACAAAACTGTAATGGATCTATGTTGGGTTGTGATTTTTCGGTAGAGACGAAGGCGGAGGAGGAGGAAAAGGAGGAAGATGACTTACGACGTAGGAGATGAAAGAAGAAGATGGATGACGTGATTTGGTTATTTATGATTTTGTATCGCGGTGCTAAAATATTGCATTAATGTATCGGGCTGCAAATATTGATGTATCGCGGTTCAAACATTAATGTATCGTGGTTCAAACATTGATGTATCACAGTGCAAAAATAGATCAGTCAATTAAACTGATGAATCGCAGTTCAAACATTGATGTATCGCGGTGCAAAAATAGACTGGTCAATTAAACTAATGAATCGCGGTTCAAATATTGATGTATCGTGATGCAAAAATAGACTAGGCAATTAAGCTGATGAATCGCGGTGCAAAATTAATTTAATAAAATTGATGCATTGTGGTTCAATAGTTAATGCACCACATTTTATTTCGTAGCGCACCTCATGCTCATTAAGGATATCGTAATCTTTTTGTCCCCAAAATTATCATTTTCTGTCTTGAAAAAAAAACATAAGACTGTAACGATTGAAACTTTTGAAAAGTAGACCGACTCGCAATTTTTCTTATGGGTAAATTTCAAGTGGATACAATTTTAGAAACATGTTTTCATCTAGGACCATCAATTTTTTTGGACATTTCATATAACTACAAATTGGTTGCCAAATGACAAAAATGTCATTAATGAAGACAAAAGTCATCCAGCCTAAAAAAACCAAATATTCTGATGTCAGGCCTTGACATCAGGATGTCTGTCACAGCTTTTTGCAAGACCAAAAACATTCAAATATGATGCTGTCAGACTTTGGCATCAGGATGGTTTTCAAAGCTTTTTGCAGGACCAAAAACATTCAAATATTATGATGCCAGGCCTTGGCATCAGGATGGTTTTCAAAGCTTTTTACAGAACCAAAAACATTCAAATATGCTACTGTCAGGCCTTGGCATCAGGATGGTTTTCAAAGCTTTTTGCAGGACCAAAAATATTCAAATATGCTGCTGCCAGGCCTTGGCATCAGGATGGTTATCAATGCTTTTTGCAGGACCAAAAATATTCAAATATGTTGCTGCCAGGCCTTGGCATCAGGATGGTTTTCATAGCTTTTTGCAGGACCAAAAACATTCAAATATTCTAATGCGAGGCCTTGGCATCAGGATGGTTTTCAAAACTTTTTGCAGGACCAAAAACATTCAAATATGTTGCTGCCAGGCCTTGGCATCATGATGGTTATCACAACTTTTTGCAGGACCAAAAACATTCAAATATGTTGATACCAGACATTGGCATCAGGATGGTTTTCAAAGCTTTTTGCAGGACCAAAAACATTCAAATATGTTGTTGTCAGGCCTTGGCATCAGGATGGTTTTCAAAGCTTTTTGCAGGACCAAAAACATTCAAATATGTTGCTGCCAGGCCTTGGCATCAAGATGGTTATCACAGCTTTTTGCAGGACCAAAAACATTCAAATATGCTGCTGCCAGGCCTTGGCATAGGATGGTTTTCAATGCTTTTTGCAGGACCAAAAACATTCAAATATGCTACTGCCAGGCCTTGGCATCAGGATGGTTTTCAAAGCTTTTTGCAGAACCAAAAACATTCAAATATGCTGCTACCAGGCCTTGGCATCAGGATGGTTTTCAAAGCTTTTTGCAGGACCAAAAACATTTAAATATGTTGCTGCCAAGCCTTGGCATCAGGATGGTTTTCAAAGCTTTTTGCAGGACCAAAAAACCTCAACATTTTATGATGACAAAACAAAATACACTAACACAAACATGGAATAAACATAAACATTTAATTATCACATTTTCAACACAAATTTGTCATTGTTTTTTGTTATCCCCTTTCAAAATAAATGTTTTATTTTTTGGAAGCAGAGGCGGCACTCTGCAGGAATTTATTAAATGAAATAAATGGAAGACAAACTTGAGGGGGACAACCAGCCTTGCCCTTTTAAAGGGAGGGCAGAGGAGCCTTACCGCGAAAAGGATATACAAGAAAGGTTAAACAACATTGCAGCGAAAATTATAAAATCCATAAGTGTCCATACATAAGGCTTGCTTGATGTCACTGGGAAGCGAAGCGTATGTAGTGAAGGTCCTGCTATTCTGCATAACATGAGCCGCCGCCGCAAGCCGATCTGCAACCCTATTTTGTTCCCTATAAACATGTCTCAAAGTACTGCCATTTAGCATGGAACGACGGTCGCGGAGATAATACGTGTATGCCCTAGGGTCAGAATGACCGTTCATTAAAACATCAACCACCACCTTTGAATCTGTCTCCACCTCAACCCCATTGAAACCCATCTGCGAAATTAAGTACAAACCATCTCGAACAGCCAAAATCTCTACCTTCGTATTAGAACCCTGTCCATAAAAGTTGGAAAAAGCAACCACTAAATCCCCTTGCGAATTACGCAAAATTCCACCACCCGAACAAGCGCCTTCCCTTGAAGATCCATCCGTGTTAAGTTTGTATTTGTCTGAGTCTAGGGGAATCCATCGAATCCATTTTCCAACACGAAAGATAGGATTAAGAACCTGAATATTCAGCGATTGCATAGCCAAAGTTATAAGACGATTGCTTCCAGACTTAGGTTTAAAAACACAAGTCATCTCCCTTAAATGTCTCACAATATTCATGAAAATTATGTCCTTGCACATCTGAGTCCCATCGTGAATCGCTGCACATCGGGCTTTCCATATCTCCCAGCAAGAAAAAATAAATATACCAAGCATACAAGCCCGACCATGACTCCGAAGAGAACCCTTCGACCAGACCTCAAAAAGATGTCGCAAACCTGAATAAGGACTAACCCGACCAAAAATAACAGCAAACATGTTCCAGATAGCTTTGGCGACTTCTGAAAAGATGAACAAGTGATTGATTTACTCACAATCCGGCGAAGAAAGGCAGCAAACACACTTAGACACTAATTGAACATGCCTAGCTTGAATTCGCATATCAACTGGAACAGCATTCTGAAAAAGCCGCCAAATGAACCCACTGATCTTTATGGGGATCCAAGGCTGCCACACTTTTTTTGCCCAACCAACAGAAGGAGATCTAATTCTGAAGTTATTCCAATAATCTGCTGCTTTAAAAATACCAGAGGGTGTTAAAGTACACACAAGCCGATCCGGAAGATCATCCTGACACTTTAAACTCAAAACACTGTCATGATATTGAGGCTGTATGTGGGCGATCAGGTCTGAAATCCAAGGCATAGCATCACGAACGGATAAATTAACATCCATCGGTAGAGGCCCTTCCAATCTGGTACCACACCAGTTTGTATTCCAAAAGGATATGTCTCATCGGCCAACAATCCATCTGCTACACTGAAGAACACTTTCCATATGACCCATCACTGATCTCCATGCCGATGTAGCATAAGAATTAGGAGAAAAGCCTCGGTGAACTCCATATTTAGCATTACAGAACTGAGCCCAAAGGCTCTTACATTGGAGAGCTCGCCACGCTAACTTTGCATGCTGAGAAGCCATTACTTGAGAAAGAGATCGAATCCCCAAACCTCCCTCATCCAAAGGTCGACAAATGGACTGCCAAGATACCCAATGCATTCGCCTCTCACCTTTAACATTCCAAAAGAAATCTGCCATCATTCGTTCTAGTTTCTGTAGAATTCGATTAGGGAGAGTGATAACCGCCATGGTGTATACGGGAATGCTACAAAGAACAGCTTTGATAAGCGTAATCTTTGCCCCATATTTTGCTTGCCAGCCATTAATTCGCCTTGCGACCTTGGACAGTAAATCTTCAAAATAGATACACTTTATGCGACCCGTAAATAAAGGGACCCCTAAATAATTCATTGGCCACGATCGATGAGTGCATCCCGTCCATTGAGCAATTCTATGAGCAGTCCGGAAAGAGCAATGTTTGGAGACAAAGAAACCACTCTTTTGAAAATTAATCACCTGACCATACCCTTGTTCATAAGACGAGATAACCTTACGCAAATTCAAAATCGAACTCCTCGCAACATTATAGAATAAATGTTTCAGCCATCTTTACCATATATTTATCAGCATCAATACTACTAGGAATCATTTGTCCTCTTAGCAAACATTCAATTAAAGAACATACAAAAACACCACAATCTTTTGTGTTGTCATTTTGTTGTGATGATTTTTCAAATCTCCCAATGCTGCATTTGAATTTAGGCTTGTTCAGATCCTTGTGTTGTCCAGGAAAGAAATCCACAAGTTTTTTCATTCTGCGTTCAACATAATTTACCTACGAAGGAAAGAAACAATAAAACTTAATCTAAAGACATTACTTAAAAGACAATACTAATAAAACTAAATACATTACTAATAAAACTTACAAGAATTCTAGCCCTCTTCAAATGCCAATCATTATTGGTTGTTAAGTGTATGCATGAGTTGTATAATGTCCATCTCATGTCACCTTCAAAAAATACAAGTAGAGTCCTATTAGTCCCAAAGGGCACAATAATAAGCTAGAAGGGGGGGTTGAATAGCTTATTAGACACTTAAAAACTTTTAGTATAAGTTCCTAAAACAAGCACTTGCAATCTATTGAAAAGATTGAAGTAGCGGAATTTTGGTAAGGAAAACAGTTCAAGTCTGCCGGTGAAGTACTACCGATAGACTTTGCTGAATACTCAAGTTTGCTACTGAAGAGATAAGTAAAGAAATATGAAACAGTTTAAAGTAGTAAGCAACAGTAAAGAAGGGACACAAGTATTTTGAGATGGTTCGCACTATAAAGAGTGCTACGTCCACCACCAAGGCAGTCAACCTTGGATTTAAAATGTGCACTATGTTTTTCACTAGATCTATTACAGAGAAGTCTAATGAACTGTGTACAAAATATTTGACTTGTGTTTGGGGGTGGGGTATTGAATATCTAAGAAAAACAGAATATTCAATGGTGCAGAAGAATAGAATAAAGAACAACAATAAGAAGCAAAAGATGAAGTATTGATGCGGATCGTCTTGTTGTTGCTGAGAACTTCGTTTGATCAGTTTATGATCTCTTGAATGCACTGAGTATTTAAAGCTTGATGTTTGTTGAGAATGTTCAGCACTCTATTTTTCTTCAGGCTTTAATAGCAGTATTTATAGTTGGGCATTCTTGAGATCGTTGGAGAAGACGAAGAGAGTAACGGCTCTATTAGGTTGAATGCATTAAATGCATGGAGCTGTCATTGGGGATTTCGTCTTCACTGATATTGAGCAGAGAATAGCAGAGAGTTATTGTAGCAGCTAGTAGGTGAGCAATCAGAGTTGCAGACCAACAATAGTTGGTACTGTCTATAAGTGTCAGTCTGTTCACCTGCTTTGTCACTTTTCAGGAGGCGAAAGTCTTTGTCCTTGCGGAAAAGCTGGACAGGCGTGTTTTAGAAGTCAGATGATGATGGAAGATCTGTTTAATTCAAATTCAAATTGATAAAGGTTGAATTTAATTAATCCACTTAAATCTTGATGACTGGACACGTCATGCTTGAACAGGTGCAGACAAGGTCTGCCGCTGGAGGCTTATTCAAGTCTTCCGGCGAACCCTTCAGCTGAAGTCTTCCGCTGAACCTGTGAAGTCTAAAGATCTATTCTAAGGCAAAGTTCTATGCACAGTTGTCACGCTAACTGGTACGCAGCCCAATTAGCCACTAAGCATAGAACCTAATGTAATGAATGAACAAATACAAATCAAGATACAATTAGAAACAACAAGTCCAATGGTCAGAGACACCTGACTTTATTTTACCTTGCCCCATTGTGTTTATAGGAAAAAAAAATCTCATACCCCATTGCTTCTTTAAGTCTATTATCAATTGCTTGAACCAGAAATTGAGAAAACCAATCATTAATCTTAATATTTGCAGCATACACATAATAACAAAAAATTGAGAAAATAAGAAGTCATATGTTAATTTTTAAGCACGTAACAGACAATTTCTTACCCAACAGCAAGGATCAAAAACGGTGTCGTATCTGATATAACCAAATTCTTTGGAGATAATTTGTTCACACATTATAGACCATGCTTCTATGTGTTGTACCAAAGAAAAATATTTATTTGATATTATACATAAGTAAAAAAGATTAAGAAGAATGGTAAACAAGTAATGTACGTACTTTTTCTTCCAACTTATCAGTCAAGATTTGTACAATGTCATGCATCAAAATCACTGGTTTGATCTCTCCACCAGTATATAATTTTGTTCTGCATAAGACAAATTTTATCAAAAAAATACCATTGAAATATAATCTTAAAAGCAATATAAAATATCATTTTGTGAGTTACACTTACTTACTGCATTTTGTCTTCTGATGTAAAATAGATTCTGCTAAGTATCTCTTTTGCTTCCACTGAAAGAAACTTTGAAGCTGGAATCACTTTATCAATTTTTGTCACTTTTTAATTTTTTTTTCTTCTTTCAATTGTTTTGTCACATGATGATCCAACACGCTTCTTCTTACGATCAAGACGACCATGAACTCTTTTTGTAAATGTAGAGTCTTCTTCATTAACAGAAGGATCTTCATCACAAGACGAAACACTAACAAAGTCATCCATGTTGTTGATGTCTTTCAAAACATAATTAATATTCTCTATAGTAACCGTCTTCAAATGAATAGCCTTGTTCATTGCAATTTCTTCTTCCAACTTTATTACCTACTTCTTCAACATTGAATTTTATGTTTGAACTTCAAGAAGCTTCACATGAAATTCAGATGTTGGTGACAACTCAGAAGATAATGTTGGAGTATCTTTTGACTTTTGCGAAACTTCTACCTGATCTTTTAGTCTATCTATATCAATATCTTTCAATTGAATAATATGATCTTTTTCAGCAATAGTCTTTTTGAGGCCATCAATTGTTGACAAAAACCCTTTGATCTCAATATCATTCGATTGTATAATATGGTCCTTATCAGACAAAGTCTCTTTGAGGCCATCAACTGTAGAGAGAATCTCATTCATCTTAGACTTCAACTTATTAATTTCATTTTCTCTATCTTTCCTAAGATTGCTTTCTATTGTCTCTATATCATCAGAAACCTACAAAAAATCATGAAAAAAAAACTTTATATCAATATATCAATTTCTGTTGCCAACCCTAAGAATCATCAAAATTATTTAAGCTATTATAATGACTATCCCCAAAAGGCGAGGGATCAGAAAATTCTATCAATATATACATAGTTTTTTCAAATCGAAAACCCCCATCCAAAAAGCCAAGCATCAGGACTATTAACACAGGCATTAGATCTTAAAAAATCCAATAATGTTGATGCCAATACTAAGCATCATAATTGTTAACACAGTTTTTCTGATGCCAAACCCATGCATCAACAAAAAAATCCAAGGACAGGCCTTAGGTTGCTGATGCCAAACCCAGGCATCAGGTTTGTTGATGCCAAACCCATGCATCAACAAAAAAAATCCAAGGACAGACATTAGGTTACTGATGCCAAGCATCAGGTTTGTTGATGTCAAACCCATGCACCAACAAAAAAAAATCCAATAACTGGTTTGTTTAAGCTATTATTATGAAGAAAAAAAAAAGCAAGGCATTAGGACTGTTAACAAAAAAGCCAGGCATCAAAATTGTTTAAATTATTATTATGACTATCCCCAAAAAGCTAGACATCAGAAAATTCTATCAATATATACACAATTTTTTCAAATCGAAAAACCCCCATCCAAAAAGTCAGGCATCAGGACTGTTAACACATGCATCAGAAAAAAAAATCCAATAATGTTGATGTCAATACTATGCATCAGAACTGATGTCTGGTTTGTTTAAGCTATTATTATGAAGGAAAAAAAACCAGGCATCAGGATTGTTAACAAAAAAGTCAGGCATCAAAATTGTTTAAGCTATTATTATGAATATCACCAAAAAGTCAGGCATCAGAAAATTGAATAGGATGAGAGGGGTGACTAACTTGTAAATGAATATCTGCAACTTGTAAATGAATATCTGCAAAATGTTCTTCTTCTATTGGAAAATTAAGCATTGAAGTTGTAAAAACATTATCATCTGCATAATGTTGTTCTTCTTCACTACAAAACTCTTCATTAGCTTCGTTATAATCTAGCTGAAAATATAAAACAAAAAATATTTAGACAAGATAGGTTATATAGCTGAAGAAAAATTCAAGTTCATTATAATAATATAAACTTACAATATTGGTCATGGCTGAAGCAAACTTTTTAGAACATAGAGAAGATAGGTTCCATTTAAGGAACTGTGGTGTAGCATCATTGTTTGCTGAGATACAAATGTTGGGTTTCTCACATAAAACATATTGTAATTTGGAATTCAAACAAGATATCAGTAATAAATATATAAAAAATTAAGTTAAAACTATTTTATGATAAAGTTAACATAACTTACTGGTATCAAAGGCGCACAATTCTCCACATTTATATTTGTCCTCTTCTCCAATCTATTTATCAAACTATCTACTATGTGTTTTGACCAGTTATATTCACAGATCTCATCAATATTCGATACTAGTTGTACATAGGACCATGGTATGTATGAGCTGTTTTTTGGAAGAAAAAAAATCGCTAACACCAATAAAGTTATTAAACATGCAACATCCTTCAAATCATCTTCTTCTCCACTACCAATTATTCTACTAATACTACTTTCAATCACAGATGACATCAACCTTTCATTAAAAATTTTAGTTTCAAACTTGTGTGGAAAATGTTTTAAAAGAAACTGATTTCGATTCATCTTGTAAATGGAAACATCAATTTCCTTCACCCCATCATTTACACCAAAAACATCCATTACATGTCTCTCTTCAATTGTAATTTTACTTTTCCCAACAGAAAAGTACTTCTTCCCTCCTTTTACAAAACAATTAACAATTAATAACAATAAGTTCTTATTAATGTTGCAGTATTCATCAACATTCTCACTTTGAAGTAGAGCTTCAACCAAAATTGCAAAGAGTGTCTTCTTCAACATAAGAATATGCTCATCACGGATGTTTATTTTCTTCAAGTGATGTTTTAATAGAAGCACATTTGATCTTACTCTTCCAGAACCAGTATTAGATTTCTTTGATGTTTTGGCTTTCTTTGAAACTGCATTAGACGGTAAAATTTGTTCATGGTAATAACTTAAACAATCAGGCATCAGAAAATATCAAATATAAAAAAAAAATCATAATAAACTTCAAACACTATAACTTCTTCATTTAAACCCTAAGAAACTTTGAAATAATACTCACATATTGCATTCTCGACCGCTCTCTCTGGTTGCTGTGAAGATGAAACAGGTCAAATTTGAGTTTCCAACTTCATAATTGTCCTCTTCTCCACCAATCTCTCTGGTTGCTGTGAAGATAAAACAGGTAAATTTTGATTTTCCATTTCCAAATATCGTTAGCGTGAGGGGCTCGTTTTTTTTTTTTTTTTGACGAATTTCGTAGTAAGGGTATTCTGATTTTGAATAATCTATTTTTTTTAATTTGGCAGTGTATGTATATTTACTGTATTTGGGATTTGGGGGTTCATTAAAAATGTATATTCGTGTACTTATGAATACAAAAAGGCGGTGAAATGTACAGTATTTTACTAATGCCAGGGATTTTGACGCTATGAAAAATTAATGAACCAAATTTTCTGATGCCAAGGCCAGGCATCAGGAAATATTAATGGTTAAATGGATTAAACGTTTAACGATGCCAAACACAAGCATCAGAAAAAAATAAATGCAACTTAAATTGAGTTAACGTTTTCTGATGCCAAGGACAGACATCAGGACATGAAAAAAAAAAACATTACTTAACACGACACACACAGTTTCACTACAAACCCTAATTTTGAACTGTGTTCTGTGCTTGACAACTCTACTTGTTCTTGCAACATTATTGGTACCAACAACTTCCTCTTATATATCATGGAAATATGCTAGTATAGTTTCTGATGAAAATATGCTAACATACAACTGGTCAAAACACATAGTAGATGTTTTGTTGGACAGCTTGGAAAACCTAAAAGAAGGCTATCATGATAGATGTGTTCTTCTATTACCAGTAAATTTTAAACTTTCTAAATATGTTTATAGATGTGTAATTGTTAATTTTAATTTATTAATACAATTTTTTTACAGTATCTGCTATGTGAAAAATTTAACATTCTCAAAGTTTCCGGAGAAAAAATCTTCCCAAGATTTGAAAAATAGGACTTATCAAAGTTGTATCTCATAGTCAATGATATATATATTTTTATTAGGTTTGAAACAAAAGGTAAGTTGGTACAATTTGAAAACCTATTACACGGTCCTGAATAATACATCCTTACATTACTCAATATTTTTTTGGTAAAATTTTTTTCAGGACCTACATCTCACAAATCTTGAAACAGAAAAACTTTGAAATGTTGAAGAAGAGGAACAAGATGAAGAAGAGGAAGATGAAAAAGAACACATTGAAGAAAACTCTGAAGAAGGAGGAAATCCAGAACAAAAAGAAAAATGGCCAGAAGAGAAAACACAGGGGGGTTGCCTTTAATCCTTGCAGCAATGGAAAATTTTAACAAACCTGAAGGAACATAAGAGAAAAAAAAAAGAAAAAAAGATACAAAATGAGAGCAAAAAAAGGAGGCTCAGAAAGAAGGAACCTCAAAAAAAAAAAAGAACCAAATGAAGAAAAGAATGAGGCTCAGAAAGAAGAAACCTCCAAAAGGAAGATCAAAATAGATCAAAGTGAAGAAATGAAGGGTAAGAAGAAACAGAAGATTGAAAAAGAGATTCAAAAAATGTACAAGAAGGTCTGGAAGAATTATGGCAGTCTCATATAAACAAAAATGTAAGAAAAATGATGGAGTGGTTATTGAGATAGACTGATGGAGACAATATTGACACGACTGGTTAAAAAAATGTTGTAATTTGGCAATTTGGGAAAAGTGTTTGTGATGTAAACATTATGATGGTTTATTGGTTACTTTTAACATTGTCCTGCTCATTTGTCGTTGGAAATTTAAAACAGTTTGTATCAAATTACACAGTTTGATGGTCTTTTGTAAAAACAGAATGATGGCCTTGTGTAATTTGTTACGTTATACCAATGTTATAAGTTGTTCCTATCCTTACTGCTGAAATTTGACAGAAAAAATGTTCAAAGTTTTATGCCATCAAAAAGTGTTTTCTTTTCAAGCAAAAAACCATCCACAGATTCTGAAGCCAAGACCAGGCATTGTTTGCACAATTTTTCCAAGCCAATAAACCACATGAAGTTTATGCTGCCAAAACCAGGCATCAGAACATTTTTCACAATTTATTCAGGCCAAAAAAAAATCAAAAATGCTAATGTCAAGCCTTGACATCAGGACTGTTTTAACATTTTATTCATTACCAAAAAAAACATTCAAATATGCTGATGTCAGGCTTTGGCATCAGGATGGTTTTCACAGCTTTTTGCAAGACCAAAAACATTCAAATATGTTGTTGTCAATGTGAGAACCCAAACCCATTACTTGCATATCATGTCTCCTATACTTGATTAATATGTTCATTATGTGTTTTAACATGTTTTAAAGTCCATATTGTTCATACAATGCTCGCATTAGGTCAACCATGTTCATAGTTGCTTGTATGCCCTCTATATGTTGCATGCCTTGTTATACCTGCTTCGTGTATCGTCTTAACACTTAACTAAGTCCTACTAGATCCTTAGTACCTTTATAACATGTTTTATAACTTCAATCTAGGTCATTGTATGCTTGGTTGAGAGTTCGTAAGCCTTCTTGCTTCATTTGACCTTTTTGACTCTTAGGGTCTCTCGGTTTGTCTCTCCTTGCCTCGTTTCGTGTCTTTGAGACTCGTGTGATGTTAACTTGAATCCTAGACCTTGTATCCTAGTCTTAAACATGTTTAAGAATGTTCATTCATGCTTGTTGTATCTTTGTTTAACTCGTCATTGATTCATTTGATGTTCGTTGCGAGTTTCGCCCTTCATTCCTCTTTGTTTCGGGTGATGTTCGGACCTGTTCCGATTGTGTTTTGAGTGTTGGTTTACCCCCCTTCAATTGCTTGGGTTGTTTGGGGTTCATTCTAGGCCAAATTTGAAGGCTTTTCAATCTGGAGACCTTGCCCTCGCAAGGTGGTTTGGGCTTGCCCTCGCAAGGAAGGCAGAAACTTGGGAAACAGAGTTCTGGAGACCTTGCCCTCGCAAGGTGTAGATGACCTTGCGACCGCAAGGTCATCAGATCCTCAATTACGGGATTTTGAATCCTGTTGAGTCTTGTCCCTCACACCTGACCCTTTTACCCAACGACCCAACTTGACCCTTGACCCTTTTTAAGCCTATTTTGAGCCCTTGGATGTGTTTTAATCAAGGGTACTCTTTCACCCACCAATTAAAAGCCACATAATTCTATTCTTGGATTGACTCTTTTAGGGAGTTCATCATCCCTAACCTCCAACTGATCAGCCATTGTTCCCTCATTTCACCATTGTTGAGCTGGGTTCTTAGAGAGAGAAAGCTTGGGAGCTCTACCTTGGTTGCTTGATTGCCGGAGCTCCGTCCATCCGTTTTTCAATCCGAGACCACCGAATCGAAGCTCTTCTCCTCTAGTTTAATAATATCTGGTTTGTTTTAGCATGCAACAATTGGATTTCGAAAAAGGTAAGCTATTGATTCCCCTTAGGATGTATGCTAGAAATGCCATGCTATCCCCCTTCTTTCATGTCTCTCATACTTTTGCCATGTTAATATCATGTTTTAGGATGATTTGAGATTTTGGGAATTTTGAATGATATATTCATCTTATTGTTTTGGTCCTAAGCCTAGAATTAAAAGTGTTCTATGCCTCCTTAGGAATAACTATTGTTCTTGGACCTTTGACTTTTATTGACTTTTAGGAATTATGATTTCTAGGGTTCCATAAATTATGAATTGTTCATCTTGTTGTTTTGGTCCTAAGACTAGAATTAAATGTGTTCTATGCCCCATTTGGAATAATTATTGTTTTTGGACCATTGACTTTTGACAACCTTTAAAGATTATGATTTCTAGGGTTCCATAAATTATGAATTGTTCATCTTGTTGTTTTGGTCCTAAGCCTAGAATTAAATGTGTTCTATGCCCCATTTGGAATAATTATTGTTTTTGGACCATTGACTTTTGACAACCTTTAAAGATTATGATTTCTAGGGTTCCATAAATTATGAATTGTTCATCTTGTTGTTTTGGTCCTAAGCCTAGAATTAAATGTGTTCTATGCCCCATTTGGAATAATTATTGTTTTTGGACCATTGACTTTTGACAACCTTTAAAGACTATGATTCTAGGGTTCCATAAATTATGAATTGTTCATCTTGTTGTTTTGGTCCTAATCCTAGAATTAAATGTGTTCTATGCCCCATTTGGAATAATTATTGTTCTTGGACTATTGACTTTTGATAACTTTTAGAAATTATGATTCTAAGGTTCTATAAATTATGAATTGATGATAATTCTTGACTATGGTTATTATTTGGATTAATGGCCTAGTCTATCCTATACGAGAACTTAGAAAAGGGTTTAGAATGCACTTAGCGTTTAAACTCTATTGGATGAATTTATAGAGACGACTCAACGTAGTCTATTTTAGTGAGCCATTGAACAATACCGGCTCAATGATCAATCCCTACGACGTTCTAAATGCGTTTCACTAAGAATATTAATTCTAGACTCTTGAATTGGATTGATTACCATGCTTGATTTAAATGTCATATAATAGAATGCATATTTGACATGTTGAGTTCGCTCTTGTCGAATTCAATCCTACTTGATTATTGATGAGAATAATTACTTGTCATGAACGAGATCGCTCTTGTCGACCTCGTTCTCTACCTGATAATTTGTTAAGTAAACATTACTTGGCATTTGCATGAGTCCAGCTGGCATACCCGTCTTTGTTCACACACGCCTCCACTGTGGCCACGGGGAAGTAGCCCTTCTTTGTAATCATTAGAGCATCATTGGTGTGTCTATCCCGGGCATCTCCTCGGAAGATCGATGTACTTACACACATTCGATACCCGCACATTCCAGATAACGCTTGTATGCAGGAACTACGTAGCGGCCCGGCTCTCCATATATCCTTATCCTTTGTGATCTAATTATGCGCACCTATGTGAAACAATGTGCATCTTGGATATATGACCTCTATGCTTATGTGACGATATCTTGCCTTGTATGTTGCATATTGCCATGACATGCATGATTGATAGCTTACAAGTCTTTATGACTTACCCTTTCCCCTTTACTGCTTTAGATCCTAGCAAGACAGGTCCTGCTCGTTGAGATTTGCTGTGTTCGTGCTTTGTGCCCTTTTTGGTCCGCCGTTGATATTTGAAGAGGTGGTTTAGATGTCCTCTTCCTCTTGTTTTATATTTTGTAAGGACGGTGGGTTAAAGCAAGTCAATTAGACTATGCTTGGGTATTTGTATAGAACTTGATCTTGTAACTCTTGTTAGCTACTGGTAGTTATATCACTTGTAGTACTTTGTAATCCCTTTTGTGCCGGCATTGTGTAAGCCGAGCTTTGGTTACCTTGTTAATATTCCACTACGTTTAAGTCTTCCGCTGAGCATCCTATTAGCTCTTATTTAATTCCTGTCCATAAACTGTTAGCTTGGGTTCCGGCATGTAGTGTCACCGATGACTTGGATTAATTGCTTAACTGTTATATCAGGTTTGAAAAGTTTTAAAAATTCCGGCCTTTTGGTGCCGAGGCGTGCTACGTCTCTAATGTTGTGTCACGTCGTTTTCTTAAATTAAGTCCTTGCATGTTATTTGTTTACTTGTTTCCCTCCTATTTAGGCGGTCCGACCCGCGGTTCCACCTCGGGCCCGGGCCGGGTCGCCACAGTCAAGCCTTGGCATCAGGATGATTTTCAAAGCTTTTTGCAGGTGTGGGTCGCCCGGACTGCGCCCGCGCCCCGCGCGCCCTTGGATATGGGTATGCGTACGTGCAGATGCGGGACATCTACTGCTCTCATTCCATCCTCCCTTGTTTAGGGGAAAACGAAATTAAAAGTGCGAGAGGAGTGATGTCTAAAATAGCGCGTTGGAATGCGCCTCGATTGACTTTAGTGGATTTTTGATCCAATATGGGAACTTTGGGTTTCCCGCATTAAGTTATCCCTTGTTTAGGGGATACCAGGATATGGGAATACATCACCCTTTCATTCCTATTTTCCCTTTTTTAGGGGAAAACGAAAAAGTGCAAAAAAGGATGTTGCGATGCCCCCACTAAGGATTTTATAAAAATAGTCTTATGGTCTATTTCGGATCACTATGGGAGCTTTGGGTTTCCCGCATCAAGTTATCTCTTGTTTAGGGGATACCAGGATATGAGAATACATCACCCTTTCATTCTCATTCTCCCTTTTTTAGGGGAAAACGGAAAAGTGCAAGAAAGGAGTGTTGTGAGGCCCCACTGGATCCAAAATGTTTTATAGAGTCGCCACCTTTATTTTAAGGCAAAAATAAAGCAAAACCAAAAAAAGAAAAACCAGAGATTATAAAAACGGGTTCGGAGGCTAAGTTACGAGTTGGGAAGGTGATAGGCACCCAACTCGCCCTTTCGGTCTCAAAAGTGGCTTTTGGCTAAAGTATGCTTTTTGTTATATTTATTTAGCAAATAAACAAAGTATTTAAAGACAGGAAAATAAAAGCAAATACATCCGCGGCTACATTATTTACGGACTTGCAGCCGTCTCCTTACATTAATTACAAATATATTTAAAAATAGGGATAAGTGTACCATTAGTCCATGAACTTTGGCCGAAGCCATCATCAGTCCCCCAACTTCAAAAAGTTTCACCACTGACCTAAGTATGCCTTTTTTGCTCATAGGAGGTCCCTAGCCCTAACGCCGTTAGTTTATTTCCGTTAAGTGAACATGTGCCACTCATATGCACAAAATAAGGGGGTTATGTATAACTTCATCAAAATAAGGGGCAATGTGAAAATTTTAATATCATCTTCTCCAATCGATGTGAAAATTTTGAATGTGTGTGTGTCGTTGGATAATTATATCAACACTGTTTGTACTGAAAAAACGTTCGAACACTATTGACGAAAGCTCATTAATTTCTACTTCAATTATAATTAGGAGATCTTCACGGCTAGCACCGACACTTCGTCAACAGTTATGGAATGGGCAATGTCGGAGATGCTTAGAAACCCAAGAATCATCGATAAAGCTCAAGCTGAAGTGAGACAGGTCTTCAGATCAAAGGGAAAAATCGAAGAGACTGACCTTCCAGAATTTAATTATATGAAATGTGTAATTAAAGAAACTCTAAGACTTCACCCGCCGGTGCCAGTGTTAGTTCCAAGAGAAGTAATAGAAAGATGCGAGTTGAGCGGATACGATGTTCCCATCAAAACCAAAGCAATGATCAATGCGTGGGCAATAGGAAGAGATCCAAAATATTGGGTAAATGCCGCGTGCTTTGAATCGGAACGGTTTTCTGGATCTTCTGTTGATTTCAAAGGGACGAATTTTGAGTTCATTCCGTTTGGAGCTAGAAGAAGGATCTGCCCGGGAATAGCATTTGGAATTTTGAACATTGAACTTCCACTTGCTAATGTTATGCCACTGTTAGACCCAAAATGAGTTAGGATTTTTAATCCTTTTGATTTCAACAACTTTTTTCATTCTCATTTAAGGTTTGAGAAATGGGTTGTTGGAACGACCATGGATGCTTGCCGGAATGCTGTAGGCCGAAATCAAAGGCAGTAGTAGTGCTTAAATTCTTGAACTAAACCTAGCAAATGGTAATGTGTAATTTTCAGGACAGAAAATTGGGGACTGGGAGCAGGAGGCGAACCAAGAGCGCATCTATCGAAGAAACTCTGGCCAAGTGGATAGATTACAACCAAAACCAACAAATTCATTCTATCGTACATGGACCTAAAAGGAAGAGAAATACTCCTGGTAAAGGATCGAAAAAGGGTTGTATGCCCGACAGGATGCCCCGATAATTCAGGGTGTGCGTACAGGGGAGTTCGACAGAGGACTTGGGGCAAGTGGGTTGCAGAAATTCGAGAACCGAAGTTTGGAAACGATAGTTTTGAATCTACAAATGACATCGAATAGACAAGTAAGAACGACCATGTCTTTGCTATGCCGAATTGAGTTACGAGGGCTTGGAGGCGGCCAGATCGGTTGGATGATATGTGGCTCGGCGTGATTGATGATCGAGCTCGGCTTGAAAGGGTTAGTGCTTGGGTTATGGTGGTGGAGGAATGGAGCAGGAGACACAAATCATGGTGGAATGGCGCTTTGGGAAGACGGCGGGTGATGGCGACAATGGTCGGAGAGAGATGACGCCTTGAGGCAAGGGTAGAACGGAAAGGGCATGTGATGATGGTATTAAAATTTTCAATTTGGAGATGATGGTATTAAAATTTTCACTTTGCCCCCTTATTTTGTGCATGTGAGAGGCACATGTTCACTTAACGGAAATAAACTAACGGCGTTAGAGCTAGGGACCTCCTATGAGCAAAAAAGGCCTACTTGGGTCTGTGGTAAAACTTTTTGAAGTTGGGGGACTAATGATGGCTTTGGCCAAAGTTCGAGGACTAATGGTACACTTATCCCTTAAAAATATTTGGCAATTATAACGACTCTTTTACATAGTATTTTCTAACTAAATCCGGCAAAGACAACGGTTTATATTTTCTACATTGGGCGGATTTAAAGAATAACTTTATAAAAATAACGCCCTTAAAGGCTATTACCTTTTAGAGCGGAGTGTGCTCATCCTTTAGGGAGAGGGAGTCTTTTTGTTGTTGTTGTTGTTGTGATTTGGGCGAGTGTTTATTTTGGTGGTTTTGGCTCGTTCACTCGGGCGCGAATGACGGCTTATTTGTGGTGGTTTTGGTCTTTTGGTTGGGCGGAATAATGACTTATTTTTGGTGTTTTCGGCCTATTTACTCGGGTAGAATAACGACTTACTTTATGGTTTTGGGCGGAGAAATAAGATGGATACCTAACCAAAAGGCTAGGGATCACTTTTAACCGGTGGATTTTTGGTTTTGCGGAGTTTGGGCAGGGTTTCAAAGCTTTATGGGCTAACCACACCCTATCTCACTTCTCTCACTAATCTCATTGTTAGGACAACGCAGAGAAAAAATATCAGAGTTTCTTTGCGATCTCTTTTTCTCTCCAGAAGTGAACCCCAACGCACTTATTTATAGGTGGACGAAGGGCTACATCGGGGATTAAAAATCCCTTCTGTACGTTGATTTTTCTTGTACACCAGCCTTCGATTCTTGTACAATGCGTTAACTGGGAGTGCCATGTAGCTAGTTGGGCGCGAAATAAAGCTCCCTTGGCGCGGCGCCGATGACCCTTTTGGCGCGCCAAGTCACTATTTGACTTTCAAAATTGTCACTTTTATCCCGCGCATTTCTTGCTTTTTGCGCATCCTTTGCTTTCGCATTTTGACTGACTGTAACTTGACATTTGTTAAGTTTAAACAGTTCTTGATATCACATGCCAGAGTCACATATCAGGGGTACGAAATTGGGGTGTTTACAACAGGACCAAAAACATTCAAATATGCTAAAGTCAAACCTTGGCATCAGGATGGTTTTAAAAGCTTTTTGCAAGATCAAAAACATTCAAATATGCTGATGTCAAGCCTTGGCATCAGGATGATTTTCACAGCTTTTTGTAGGACCAAAAACATTCAAATATGCTCATATCAGGCCTTGACATCAGGACTGTTTTGACAGTTTATTCAAAACCAAAAAAATTCAAAAAATTATGATGCTAAGTCTTGGCATCAGGACTGTTTTGATAGTTTATTATAACCAAAAAAAATCAAAAAAAGATGACATTTTTTCCAGGACAAAAAAAAAAATTCAAATAACAAAGATTCAACAGTTTTTTCAAGGCAAAAGATAAACTCAATATAACCAAAAGTCAAAATAAGCATCAATTCCAATAATTACCCTCATCAATTCTTCAGTTCATCAACTAAAATATGATCAACATTACACTAAATCTCTACATGTCCTAGAATTGTGATTACAATATTTATTACATCTACTACATTTATGTTTCTTAGTACTACTCTGAATTTCACCCTTGGACGCAATTCGCTTCTTCTTAGACCGTCTAGGCAATTTCTTCATTACTGGGGGGTAAGATTACTGAACATTCTGATGATTTTTTAATCTTATACTTATAAGTTGTTGGAACTGGCATCAGGCTTCCCTCGTAGCACTTGACATAATAACAATTTAAAAAGTAATTATCAATTATGTCTTCAACTACTCTCTGTGCTCTGGCAATAACAACAACAACATAACATCATGGGAAGCCTTGAATCTGGCATTGATAGCAAGAACATGTTCGACAATCCAAATCAACTCGCACAGTAGGATTGGATACAACCTCGTAAATAGAGTTAATAGCTTTCATAACCTGCCATGACATACCAACTTTTAAATTCTCTATCCACATTTTATTCATCTTAGCACAAAGAAGCTTGCTCCATTTCAAACCATTATTCAGCCTTTCAACAAACCATACCAAAAGTTTTTTTCTTATGCAATCCACCATACAAGTGATAGGAAGTCCTCGAGCATCAAGAATCCAATTGTTGAATGACTCTGCAGCATTTGATGTAAGTTCAGCATAATGTTTATCAGAAGAATGTGTAATGACCCAATTCTGAAAAGGAAGGTCAAGCAAAAAATCTAAGGCAATCTGTCCACCATCTCTTTTAAATACCTCAAGCTTCTTCTCAAACAACTCAACTGTAGGCGCATAAGCACATTCTTTAAATTTTAAACAAATATTCTTGCGAAAGCTAGAACGCTTGCCAACACACATATCTTTCAGATTACGACAAAGATGAACCAAACAAAAAAAATGTTTAGAACTACCAAAAACATCAGGAATTACTTGCATCAACCCAACATTCCGATCTGATACAATAAGCGCATCACGACCATTAACTGCCTCTTTTACTTTTGAAAGAAACCAATGCTAATTATCATAATTTTCAGAACTTACAACAATAAAGGCAAATGGAAATAGTCTTATATAAACACAAAAATGAAATATTCCAATTAGTAAAACAACAACTTTGACATCAAAACACATAGAAAACACAAACCAACATAAGTGTCGTGTACAACTTACCTTGATTACCATCCTTCGCCGTGGTGGATAAGAGAGTTGACTTACATCGAGATTTCATAAATGTCCCGTCTACAAACAATATAGGCCGACAATAATTAAAACCATCCAAGCATGCACGAAAACATATAAATAATCGGGTGAAACATTTTGAAATGGAATCTGATTCGATAAACGCCAAACTGCTCGGATTACTCTTCTTTAAAGCTTCAACATACCACTGCAACTCATCAAACGATTCATCATAACTACCAAATACCTTATTACGAGCAACCTCAACACTTCTCCATGTCGTCATATATGATATCTCAACCCCATAATGGATCCTAATATACTCAATTACATCCTTGGCAGAATAATTTGGCTGACTCTGAACATTATCACAAATAAAATCTCCAATTCCATTATACCCCATCCTTTTCGATTTCTTAACTCCATCAATAAAAGAAACTTTGCAACTGTGTGTAAGGTTGTACTTCTTTATAATTATAGAATTATCAACACTAGAAACAACACACTTGATGAACCAATCACAATTATCAATAAATTTATTACCACAAACAACAGTAGCCCTCTTACTCTCATTCCTAGCAAAAACATATTCAAATCCAAGTTTCATAGAATATTTCATAAGCTCAATACGAAACTCTCTCATGCCACCTTTAAATATTTGTCCAGATCCAGTAATAATCTCTTCCCAACCAACTGATAACAAATTATTGCAAGATGGAACAGGAAAAAAATCATAAGCAGGATAACTTTCATTATCAATTTCAGCAAAACCAACATCAACAGATTTAGTATTATGAGAATAAGAAGCATCCAAACTACTCCTAGATAATCCAAAATCACCCTTTGACCCCAAATCATCCTCTACACCATCAACAGTTGCACCCAAAATATCAATAACATCTACTGAAATAACATAAACGCTTAGAATTTTTCCCAACACCAACATATTTAAAAAATCTTCATCATTTTATAAAATACAATTCAAATGAGATCCAACAGAATATCTCAATTTCAAACTTTCAAAATTAACAAAATATTTGCTTGTAATTGATAACAGCAAATCAGAAAACTCAAAGTCATCTGTAATCCTTTTCACAATTGTCTCTCACCTAAATTTCAGCAAAATCATAACATTGGACTCCATAAACTAAAATTTTAAACACAGATACCTATAAAACAAGGACGGTAGAACTTGTATGAAGGTCACGTGAATTAAGAACAATTTAGCTACACAGAAACGACAATTGGGCAGGGGCGAGAAGAGAGAGGACGACGTTGTTGTCGAATCGGTAATTGATTTGAGGAGTGTGACGATCGACTGAAGAAGATGTTCCCTTGCAACGGTGGATTACACAAAGATGGTGGTGGGAGTGGTAGGAGTGGTGATGGTGGAAGTAGTGGTGGAGATGGAAGCTGCTGCCTAACGCAATATCCACCTCCCGCTCATCAAACACGACATAGAGGGGCAGACAAGTACTTTCGACCCAAAATTGTTCCTAAAAGAAATGTGTAAAAAATAGATGGATTCATTTGAAAACATGTTTTCAAAAATGTACCGATTTGTAATTTTTTTTAATTTCTTATCTTTAGTGTGGCAAATTTGAGAAAGCGGATAACCAGGCGTGGTAAGGCCCACCTCTAGTCCAAAGGCCCAAAAAAGCTTTTACAGGGTCCATTACTAAATGTGTGATCATTTCCAAGCATACGTTTCAAGTTTCAGCATAACCGAGAGAATTCCAACGGTCTACTGTTAGTCAGTTTTTGAGAGTACTGATAAGGCGAAGAAACTACAAACAACAATGGCTTCCTCGACGACGTCGAGCTCTACTGTAGTTCCGCGCTTTCTCTGCAACAATAATACGCGCATTTCGTCTCTGTGTAACTTCACGCGCACCTTGTCATCGCCATGTCTCAAGAGGATGCTCTCTCTGTCTTCCTCCAGGAAGACCACCACTGTGTCTGCCGCACTCGCACAGAAAAGCGCCTTGCAGTATAAAAAACTCGGCGAATCTGACCTCGTAATCAGCGAAATCACTATCGGCACCGTAAGTTCTTCTCTCTCTCTCTCTCTCTCTCTTATCTCTCTAGTCATGTGATTTGTGCTTGTGTTTCCATATTAATTTAGTTTGACATTTCACATCGATTTTTACTTTTTACTTTTTTTAAGTCAAATTCGATTATTTTCTCGAACTTGATTCTGATAATTCGAAATAAGATTTTGTTTGGGAGGGAGGGAGTATTTGTGAAACAGTGGCAATATTTTTGAGATGAAATGTAGCAATGTGAGGCTAGCAAATATTTGTATGGTTTTCGCTAACATGTTCCCCTGATGACACTTTTAATTGATAGAGATAGTTGTTTTGAAAGTCATTTGCAATGCATTGGAATTTGGAAACAACCTCAAATGCTTTGACAATGGTTTCCAATGCAATAATTTTCCATTTTGGGAAATCTTAAGGAGTATCATAGGGGCACTTGTTAACAAGACAGTAGTAGTAGTAGTATCATTGGTTGAGACAGCCTATTTTTATGGAGACAAGATACTTAATAACCTTAATAAGGCTTAATTTAGGGATGTAAAGCAATTAAAACTAGCCTGAGATTAACTTTTGACCTAAGTTTAGGTCAAAAGTTAGGTCTCAAGCTGAGGTCTAGTAAGTTCTTCTCTCTCTGTTTTGACCTTAATTGAGCTAATCACTGTAAATTTTGACCTGAATTTAGAAATGAGCAATCAAATTTTTATAAGTTGACTCAGCTCATATGCACCCTCTGCATAATGTTTTTGCACGTAGCTAGAGAGAGGGCCGGTAGACAGTCTTATTTAGGATTGGTTTAGAGGCTGGTTTCGATGTATCAAACTAATCCAAGTATGAACCCTTCCTTAGAAAATTCATCTCAAATACTTGATAAGAAAGGAAATGCTCATGGAATGTGCTATGAAATGGAAATGTTTTGGAAAGACATACTCGTATTGACTCTCGAGAGCAGATATCATGAATCTATAAATGGGGTGTGTGGGGGGGGGGAGTATGTATTACTGCAGTTTGAGCTAGCTTTCTCGTCAACTCATGAATTTATTGAGGGTGGGATTGTCCCCCTTAAGAAACTAGTGCTTGTTACTCTTCAGACATTACTATTTATATAAGAAATGTGTCTTTGTACATGCATCTGTCCTTATGAAAGTTTGCTACAGTTTCGTGAATGTTGAAGTGTAGCTGGAAGATGTTGTGAAATGTTATGTACATGCTATATCACAATGTTATCAAATTCTCTAACCCAAAATTATTTGATATACTTGAATAAAAATGAAAAGAGACTCTGTAACATTACGTTCAAACTACTTTTTCCATGGCAATCCAGTATTGTCTATGAGGTGACTTATCTCTACGTGGAAACATGAAAATAACATGACTGATCATCGGTTAGCACTAAGCAGACTGAATGCCCAGAAAGCTATGTTATGTAGACTCGTGTACGAGTGTGGTGTGTTTGTAGCGTCTAAAGGTTGGCTTCATCTTTTCATGAATTAAAGTATACACGGAACGGGTCAATATGCTGATACACCTTCATATATTTTCATCCATTTCCTATGATCAAGTATTGTTCAATTTAATAATTTGTTATGGAATTTTACTCTTTCGTAGCAAGTTTGCAACCGTACATTCAAGAACATACTTATGTCAAACTCGGTGTTTGATTGAGTTAGTCAATATGATTGTTGGTACTCTAGATTTAAGTAGGCACATACAGATACAGATTCCCTTGTCTAAGCATGATTGTCTAAGACAGTTACCATATGTATTTGAAGAGTCCATGTGAGCCAGGAAGTAGCAGCTTTACACTTTCTTATTGCAGAAAAATTGGTGAACTATGAAAATCCCATTATTTTTAGCATATGATAAATGTGAAAGAGCAAGCTGCTCTAGGATATGGTTGATCATCTAGAAGTGAGGATGGTCCAAGATCTTTTAGATTATATTACATTTACAGCCAATCTGTTCCCTAGTAGCTGGTTACGACAAATGGTTATACTGAAATAGTGAACATACACAGATTCACAACTACTTATTTTACATGCAACAATTTCCCCTTCTTCAGTTGAACGTATATTCTTGTCAATGTGGTTATACTTCAGATAGTTGAGTTTGCAAGGTTTTAGCTTATATCTCTCCAATTGAACAACTATTTGGTATATTAAATTTGATTTGACGATGGATCAATACGCTGTATTCCAGATGACATTTGGGGAACAGAACACTGAGAAAGAGGCTCATGACATACTCACCTATTCATTTGAACAAGGCATCAATGCTTTAGACACCGCAGTTGTAAGCCCTTTTGCTCAACTCAATCATTCCTCTTACTTGTTATGTCAAGAGAAATGACTTCAAATTTTTAATTACATCCCCATCCCACTCCCCACCCCCACCCCACCCACCTCCCAAAAGAAAAAAAGAAGAAATTTTTTTTCTAACATTTGTTTTCACAATTAGTAATACATTGAACAAACTCTGTTGCTACATCCTTGTGCCAAATTGTAATCTTTTTTTTATAAGTAAAAGTATTATATACGAATAGTGTCAAAACAGGTGACGCGACCTATGTACAATAAAGAATACAAGAGATCTCGAGCTACTCGAGATGGAGGGAATTCCCTATCATTTCTAACTGACTCGGGGCACCAAGAAGATATAGTGCGCAGCTAAGTGTCTTTAAGCTTCTCTGGAGTCCCTTCCTCGTTATCAAAAGCTCTCCTGTTCCTTTCCTTCCAAATGACCCAACAAACCGCCAACGGGGCAACCTCCCATAAGGAATTTTTCCTTCTTCTTTTATAAAGAGACTAGCTCAAGAATAAATCCAAAACGGATCTGGGCAGCCCAGGCAATTCTGAAAAGACCAAAAATCCAATTCTATAATTTCGTCGCCATGGGGCTATGAATAAGCAAATGGCCCACACTTTCATCGCTCCTTTTGCACATATAACACCAATTAACGTAAATCTTGCGATGCGTCCTCAAGTTATCACCAGTTAACTGGCTCCATGACAAGCCTCCCAAGCAAAGAAACCCACGCGACTGGAGCTTTGGTCTTCCACAGCAACTTCCAAAGGAAAATGTTGTTTCTTACATTCAGCAAACGGGAGTAGAAGGACTTAACTGAGAACACTCTTCCTTTGTTTCCCTCCCACCTAACTGCCTCCAACTTCCCACCTGTTGCTCAATCCTTATCGGTAGCAAATTGAACAGAATCTCCATAACTCCACCTCCCCACACCATCTATCTTTCCAAAAATGGATTGTAGACCCATTCCCTATTTCAAAAGAGATGTCTCACAAAAGCTTCCCAACCTTTACGAATCCCTTTCCAGACTCCCAACCCCGTATGCTGCTGAAACACTGTTCGGAATCCATATATTTACACCTTCCCCATATATGCAACCTACCACTTTCCTCCAAAACCCTTCACGATCAGTCATGTACCTTCATTACCACTAAGCAAGCAAGGAAATATTGAAGACTCTCAGATTCTTAGTCCCTAATCCACCACCTCTCCAGTTAGCCCGAACCTTGTCTCATTTAACAAGATGATACTTTCGTTCCTCACCTGAACCTTCCCACAAAAAGTCCCTTTCCAATCTTTCAAGGCTGTCACAAACGGAAGAAGGTATCACTAAGAGAGACATGAAATATGTAGGAAGGTTGGACAAAGTGCTTTTGACTAGAGTAAGCCGTCTCGCTTTCGATAGCAACTGCTTTTTCCAATTTGCCAAACATCTTTCAAATCTTTCAGAGGGTTTTATTTTTAAATGGAGCTCCAAGAGGCAAGCCCAAATAAGAAGGAAGCTGAGCAGTCTTGCATCCAAACCATGAAGCTAAAAAATCTACATTCTCCACCACCCCAATCGGAATAATTTCACTCTTTGCTATATTAACCCGAAGGCCTGACACCATTTGGAAGAACGCCAATATGAGACGAAGGTAACCTAACTGAGTACCCTTAGCATCACATAAAACCAAAGTATCGTCTGCAAAGAGGATATGGGATCCCGAGACCACCTCATCTCCGCTCCTCCCCACCTCAAAACCTCGAATGTAGCCCCCCCTGAAACTGCCTTATCCATAAGTATGCTCAAAGTCTCCATAATGATAATGAATAGGAATGGAGATAGAGGATCTCCTTGGCGTAATCCCCTCGAACTAGCAAAGAATCCAGCGGGTTTTCCATTTATCAACACTGAGAATCGAGCCGTAGAGATGCAAAAGTATATCTATTTTTTCCACTTCTCCCCAAAACCCATTCTACCCATCAAGTACATAAGGAAATCCCAAATAACGTGATCATCAGCCTTCTCTATGTCCAGCTTACACAAAAAACCCAGGCAGCCACTTTTGAGCCTAGCATCAAGAGCTTCATTTGCAATGAAAGAAGCATCAACAATCAGCCTCCCTCCTATAAACGCATGTTAGGACTCTGATATAATTTTAAATAACACTTTCCTCTATCATAGAGCAAGAACTTTGGCCAGCAATTTGTAAATGCTGCTAACTAAGCTGATAGGCCTGAAGTCGCTCAGATGAGTCGCTCCTTTTTTCCTTTTTTCTTCGGAATCAGGGTAATGAACGAAGCGTTGAAGCTTTTCTCGAATCCCTTATTGACATAGAAATGCTGAAAAACCTCCATTACCTCTGATTTAATTACCTCCTAGCAGCTAGAAATAAATGCTATTGTGAAACCGTCCGGGCCCGAGGGTTTGTCTCCTCTCAAACTGCCCAGGGTTGCCACCACTTCCTCTTCAGAAAAACCATCCTCCAAAAGCTGACTGTTCTCTTGCTCTAACACTTTAAAAGAGACACCATCAAGATTTGGTCACCACTCTCCTTGATCCTCAAAAAGTCCAGTATAGAAATCTACTACGCCTTGCTTAATATCATTTTTGTCAACTAGCAACGACCCTTCAATCATGATATTTTTTATATGGTTTGCAGACTTATGCATGCTTGTTGTTCTGTGAAAGAACTTGGTATTTCGATCACCTTCTTTAAGCAACTGCACTCGGGACTTTTGTTTCCAGCAGATTTCTTCACTTAGAAGGAGACTCCCTAATTCTCTCCTAAGAGCAGACCGGCGTAACTCTTCTACATCATTCAGACCATTCGAGCCTGCATTCGAATCCAACGCACTGATCTCTTCCATAAGTTTCTTTATCTTGACATCCAGTCTTCCAAAACCCTCTCTATTCCATATCTTTAAATCTTCCTTGAGCAGTTTCAGTTTTCTAGCCAATATGAAGCAGGGATTACCAGCCACAACATACAATTCCCACTTTAATTTAACCCATTCAACAAATCCCGGAGCCGTCAACCACATATTCTCGAATTTGAAGGGGATTTTCCTTTCGATATCCCATTGCATTCTAGCATCAGAGGGACATGGTTCGAAACCACTCTAGGGAGACTAATCTGTGAGCAGGGCCGGCCCTGAGGTATGTTTAGAGGGGCAATGGCCATGGGTCCCCAAAAATTGGGGGCCCCAAATTTGGAAAAATTACCTTATATATTGTATATATAATTAATTGTTAAAAGTTTTAACAAGTAGTGTGTTGCTGCAATGGTTAAGTGTTGCGCCTAAAATGCTGTAGGTCATCAGTTCGAAACTTTGGAAGGCGTTTTTAACTTTTAATTAATTAATTGGTCTAGCCTGTATAATACATAATATATATATATAATATATATATATATATATATATATATATATATATATATATATATATATATATATATATATATATATAACTATAATATATTTAGTTGTCTCAATGATTAAGGTTTTATTTTGTTGGTTGTATGGTCATGAGTTCTACACTTCTAATTTTATCTATATGTCCAATAAATAAATAAAAAAATCAATAAGAGGGCCCTTTTATTTTTTTTCGCCATGGGCCTCTGAATGTTCAGGGCCGGCCCTGTCTGTGAGGAACTACTAAAAAAGGCAACCCAGGAAGTAAGAAATCTGTCTATCCGAGAAAACTGATTCTTGTCTCCATCTCATTAATAAAATCTACTAACTAATGGAAAATCTACTAACACCAACTCATTAATAAAATCATTGAACTCATGCATTGCTTGAGAGAAACCGCTAGAGCATGATCTTTCTTGAGGAAAACGAACCACATTGAAGTCACCCCCTACGCACCACGGAACATTCCATTTCAATCTAATGAGCTTCAATTCCTCCCACAAACCACCTCGCTCATTAACAGAACATGGACCATATACCCCCTAAAAAAACCCACTCTTTATCAGACTCAACCATTTTTAGTAAGCAAGAGACTGAGTATACCCCAATCTCTACCGCCAACTTTGTCACCACCCTTCTAACCTAATCCCACATAATTAGAATGCCACCTGCTGGCCCATTCGCCCCTAAGAAATTTCAGTCAAACCATCTGTCACCTCCAATGCTATTGCTCTTCTATCAATACTTCTCATTTTCGTTTCTTGCAGACACACCACATGAGGCTTCCATCTCCTTAAAGCAGCCTTAACTACCATCCTCTTTTCTCGATTATTAAGACCCCACACATTCCATGAAACAATGCGTAACTCCATGATAACCTTATGCAGATAAGTTCTTGTTCCTCCTCCCCTTTCCCTCAAGCCTTCCTGGTATATCAAAATTCAGGCTACAGCATAACTGCTTCAGCTCACGTTTTCCCCTTGCTCTTGCCTTACTTGAATTCTTACTGCTGTTGTCCTTTGTCGACCTCCATTTCTTCTCTATATCCAAAAGAAGCTCCATGATTTTATCTTCGAAACCCGAACAGGACACCCCTAGGTACTGCCCTAACCCCTACTAGCCCACAAAGAGATGTCCTCTGTTGACTCCAAATGAGAAATGAGTTCAATTTCTGATAGAAATGAGTCCAATTGTAATCCTTGAACTGGTCATTCTTAATCTGGACCAATTTTCATGGCTTTTGAATAAGTCAAGGGGCTGTATGTTATTTGCGGTTGTGACTTATCAAAAAAAAAGGGTATGTTATATGTGGTTGTTTGTAACAAGTAGAAGATATCTCTCTCGATCCATTATCAATGTTCTTGTGTTGGGTTGACTTCCTAATAGTGCTGCTGAGTGTGCATTGATAATCTCAAATCTATGTAATTAAACTTTTTAGGAGTATTTAGTTTGAACATAGATCTGAATTCATTAAAGAATTTATGCAAGCTGGAGATTGATATTCCTATAGATACTTAATATTACTCCCTTTGTCCCAAAATATATGACGTTTTGGGGTTTTTCACACAGACCAAGGAAACATATTGTAAAAACTAAACTGCCCCTATCCAAACATTAATGAGGTGTCTTGATATTCTTGCCCAAATAGCCAAACACGAGTTACGGAGTCAATAAATATGGGTAGAATTGGAAAAAAGGGGAAAAAGTTCCTTGAAAATTGCAAGGTGTCATCTATTTTGGAACAAAAAAACTCTCCCAAAACGTCATATATTTTGGGACGGAGGGAGTACTAGACAACTGTGGGACCATATTTCTTAATCATAGGATTATTAACAGATGTTCATGCATGGCAATCTTTTTAATGAATTTCTTCATTTTCGTCCCTGTTTTTCATCACTGATTAACAAGTTCATTGTCTTACAACCATCACATTGATCTAGAAACGTTATGGCCATAGTTCATAGTTACTTGTTCGTCTTCCTTTCTGCTATTTTCTAAACCTCCAGTAGTAAGATGTTATATTAACATTATGATTTACATTAATTTGGGTTACTTCTGGTGATTTGTATGAAATGCTAGGGAATATGAAGAAAATAGCACAAATTTGACTCCAAACTAAAGTGTCAAGCATGTGATTGACTACTGGGCCAAGGCCACTCACATGCTTAACTTGTCAGTTCGGAGTCAAAGCTGGGCTATTTGTTTGTGATCCATAACATCACTCTTTATGCTTAACCATTTGAATGAGTATCGGCTTTACGCCATTCTTTGGACTCACTGAACTCTAAGATTAAGGATTGTCAGTAAAATGAAGCCTGAAGCTCCATGATTAAAACGTGAACCCTACCCCTCTAGTAGGTAGTATGACCTGTTTCATTTTGTGAGCTGATTGGAGCTTCTTTCTATAGCATGGTATCATAATCCTTCATGCTGTTTGCCTCCCCTTTCTGCTGGGGCAACGTTTTATTCATGTTCATTTTTATCTTCTGTTTTAGATCCTCTTAAATTCTCAATATGTATACAAGTTATGAACGACTTGCATTGAGAGAATGAATGGCCTTTTAATGGAGTCGAAATACGTAAACTGCTGCGTTCTGTCGGGGGTAAGGCTGAGTGCATTAGACCCATTCCAGAGATGCAGCGTACAACTCACACATTGGGTTGTCTTTTCATGTAGTTTGTTATAGTCAATCCAGAACTTTCTGTCTGTTTGTTTCTTCCTTTTTGCTAGGTCAGCTGTCCATTTTTCTTTGAAAATGTTATCCTTTAGTCATGCTTTTCAACCGTGGCTTTATTTTTTATTCCCTTTCATTTATGGGTTTTTCCAAAGTATCCAATACCAGTGAAGAAGGAGACACAAGGGAGGACTGATCTTTATGTTGGCAGGTGGCTGAAATCTCAAGCCCGGGACAAGGTACTTATTCATCTTCGTTTCAATTCTAACCAAGTATCTGATTCTCTTCTTTCCCTATAGTTTTGACGTTGAACCTGTAGCCACATTCTACTCATTAATTTTAGTACTATATATCATTGTTACTGTGAGGAGTATTTTAAAGGAGAAGGTTCTTCTATAATCATGCGTCTTACTTAGTTTACTTCTTTTTTCTGATTTGCCAAAACAAACATTGTTAATATTTAAGTGAGTGCGAAAGCTCAAGAAACCCATACAGAACACTTGAAACCTGTTCAAAGCACAAATCAAACACGAAGGAACCCTTAACAGAACCCTTACAGAACACTTGAAACCTGTTCAAAGCACAAATCAAACATGAAGGGACCCATACAGAACACTTGAAACCTGTTCAAAGAACAAATCAAACACGAAGGAACCCTTAACAGAACCTGACCAACATATACGGAACAAGAAGGGATTCAACAAGAAGTCAAAGTAAGCCGCACACCAAAGAGTCACCTAACTACCTAAAAATAAGCACAGGCACACAGTTGGTCTGAGATGCGAAAGAAAAGGTATTAATATGCTTCATTCTATCATTCTTCAAAACATAAATCATTTACCAAACAGAACTCTGAAATCAGCCATCAAAAGCTGATGTCTTTCTCCAAGACTTGCCCCAAGTGATTGGCGATTACCCGTCTTCTATAATGTTATTGGGTATATGTTAGAGATATTTTAATTTTTGAACGACTACATCTTATGTATTAAGGATCAAGTCTATCAATGATATACTAAACTTCATATAGATATATACTCTCTTCCTCACTTTTGGATTTCATTGTGTGCTAAATCTGCGACAGCTTATTGTGCTGCGTGCACGCTACAACATGAGATTCATTAGAGTCAGCACTTGGTCAGTCTCGCATGTAATTCTATAGACAGCACCAGCCTAGTGGTCAGGCTCATATCTCATACCACAACAAGATTTATCTACAAGCTTGGCTCATGTATTGTAAAGATTTGGTTAAATGGGAGACAAGTGTGTCCAAATATGAGTAATGGAGGCTTAGGTATCAAGAATCTTAAGTTTTTTAAAGCTGCTCCTATGGGTAAATGGCTGTGGAAATATCTAAGTGAGGATAATACTCTGTGGAAGAAGGTGGTGCTGGGAAAATATGGGGAAGGGGTGAATAGGTGGACTCCCAACGAGGTTAAATTGTCGTACGGGGTGAGTGTGTGGAAGGGCATCGGGAAAAAATGGGACTTGTTGAAGAGGTGGATTTCTTTCGAAATTGGAAATGGAGAGTCGATTTGCTTTTGGAAGGATAAGTGGTGTGGTGATATGGAGCTGCAAAGAGTCTTCCCCATGCAGTACAACTTAACAAGGAATAAAGATGAGACAGTTAATTCGGTAGTGCAGGTTGTAGATGGCGTAATCACTTGGAATCCATCCTTTAGGAGAAATCCCCAAGACCGTGGATCCTTTGGGACAGCTTTTCGAGTTTCTGTACAATCAGAAGGTTAGTGGTGATGGGGAGGATATAGCAGTGTGGGAGGGGGCAAATAACAAAACTTTCTCAATCAGATCTTTTTATCAGAAGTTCAGAAGTTAAGGGGCACCGAAGGATTTTTTCCGTGGAGTAACGTTTGGAAAACCAAGGCCCCAACCAGAGTGAGTTTCTTTATGTGGGAAGCCATCAATGAAGCACTTCTAACAGGTTACAACCTGTGGATCAGGAAAAAATATATGTTAATTGGTGTTTTTTATGCAAGTCGGATGAGGAAAACGTAAACCACCTCCTGTTACATTGTCCAGTTGCCAGGAAGATTTGGGATTTTGTCTTCAATCTGTTCCAGGTTAGCTGGGTTATGCCCAGATCCGTGAGACACTTGATGGAAAGCTGGGCTTTGTATAAGAGGAAAAAGAAATATGTTATTTGGGAAGTGGCTCCTATGGCAGTGTGCTGGTCCATCTGGAAGGAAAGAAGCAGAAGATGCTTCGAGAATGAAGAGAGGAAGGTGGAAGAGATCCAGAAGCAGATTATGCAGTCAAATGTTCTTTTGGTGTCATGAGCTGTTAGAGCAGGGAGGCAATCCTTTTGTAGAGTTTGTGGATAATATCTCTTTTGTAAAGTAAATGGAATGTATACTTCCTGTGTACATAGACGCCTCTCCTGATTAGACGCTATTTATACTATCTTTACTTATCAAAAAAAAGATTTTACATGCAAGACCATTCATAATCTAAGGAACAACGAACCATAAATATAACAAGTGATGCACTATGAGCTTCTACATACTCTAAATATATGTTTTTTTTAGAGAAACAAACTTTAACCAAACATAAAACTAGTCATGGACTAGGCACTTATCCATGTTACATGAAATTTGTTTTGGCATGAAACTTGGGTTTTTAACTTGTGCAACCAAGATTCCTTTAGGAATTTCCAGATATCCATTCCATTTCTTGCAACTGAATGGTAAATGTTATTTTGCACTTTGGAGCAATCTCCGAAGCTTTCTATAGAAGTTCATCGGCTGGTTAATCAAGTCTAACAAGTCACAATTTAGAGAAATTTTGTAGGAGCATTTTTGTAATGCAGCATTTCTCTTCATGATAGGTTATATTGGCCACAAAAGTTGCTGGTTACTCGGAGCGCTCAAGTTACATTCGTGACAATGCAAAAGTTGTGCGGGTTGATGCCGCTAATATTAAAGAAAGTGTAGAAAAAAGCCTGAAACGTCTTGATACTGATTACATTGATCTATTGCAAATTCATTGGTGAGTATTCGAACTGTGATTTCCAAATGCTTGAAGTCAGGTCTCAGTGAATTAGGGGGAAAAAAAGACAAAAACAGAAAAGGAGTCTGTATTCTTCTCATCTGATTGACTATGCCATATATCAAGTGGGCTGCTTGCAGATATTCTTTATTTAAAAGTTCAAGTCTTGTCTATAGTTTCCGCCATATTATTTAAATCACTTTTGAATGAGATATCTATCTTTACACTTGGTGCACTTGGCAAACAAATTCACAGATTATCCAAAATTTCAATGAACTTTAAATTAATTCTATGAATTTATGAAGTAAAATGTTTGAAAGTTATAAGCCATGCACATGCTTCGCGCTTGCCACAGTTCACTAGTATAATTGAATGAACTGAAAGAGAAGCTATTGAAAAGCATCGTGGTGGAATTCAGACAAGCGTTTTGTTTGTTGTAATTAATAAAAAAACTTCAAGCTTGTGAGTAAAAAGATTAGTAGGTTTTTAGTTACCAACTCAATTAAAAGCTTAAGCTATTAGCAAGAGGACCCAACAATTCAAGCTCAGCATTCTCTCTCACACATGACCCGCTCATACGTGATACTTGGAGAGATAAAAAATAATGATAAAAAGGCTAACAATGTGCCAACACGTGACGCTAACAATACTTGCAGGAAACAAATGCAAGCAGGACGAATCCTTGCATAACCTAAGTTCACTGATGCCATGTTACTTTATCAGCTCATGTCTGAGCTTACATTATTGGAGGGAAAACCGGAAAATGTAAATCAAGCTTGATAGTAGTTTATGTTATCAAGTATTTTCATTAAAACTCAGTTGAGAATCACTGCAACGAAGCTAATGAGACATTTCACCTTAAGCATTGATATCATTAACTCTTTCTCTCTATCTCGCTCTGTGCACACACACACACATGGTTGTAAGGGTGAGTAATGTTGTTCCTGACTGTCTAAGACTTCAGACCACTGTTGCTTCAGGCCAGATCGCTATGTGCCCTTGTTTGGTGAATTTTTTTATGATTCTGCAAAATGGAGGCAAAGCGAGCCGTTTGTCGAACAACTCAAAGCCTTTCAGGAACTCATTGAAGAAGGAAAGGTACTTTTTACTGCATATTTGCATTTGATTACTGCAGCTCGTTGGTTGTCCACTTTGTATGGTTAGCTCATTGCTTTAAATGCTTTATATGCCATGATTGAAGTACAGCCATCGACTAAAACCACTAAAGCTTAGTAACAGAGTAACTGAGTAAGCACCATTAGTGGCGAAAATATCCTTCAGTTTTTAGGTTTCATTTGGTACGCAGATAGATTCCAGGATTGATTGCTAATTATTGATTTGGAATTGATTCCGAGCAACTTGGAATTATTCTTAAAATCAATTTTATCATTTTATCAGGTCATTGATTCAATTTTTGCGTATAATATTTAAAAGCTCTCCTTCACTAGTGTCGTTCTCTTTTTTCATTTCTTTCTCTTTCCTGGATTTTTTTTTGAAGTATTAAATTTTTTATATGGGTAAATATTGCAACTTTAATTGTGCATTCTATCTAAAGCATTTGTCTTACTTATTGTGTTAGATTATTATATTTTATACCAAAAAATGAAAAAGGAAGAACTTGATAGTTTTTTTTCATTCTAGTCCATAGTTTAGTTGCGATATCATGAACACTCAATTATTCACTCCCTCCGTCCCAAAATAAATGTCCCCTATTGACTTTACACGGGCTTTAATAAATTAGTGGACTTTATATGATTTTCCTTTAATACCCTTACTATTTCTTCTAAAAAAGGGATTGGGACACCTATTTTGGGACATCCCAAAATGGAACAGAGGACACGGATTCTCTGATTCTGGTGTATTTTTGTCAGTTGTCTTAATGTTTTAACTTTTAACAAATAGTTGACATGCTTAATTGGCGTATGTTTGTCAACTATCTTACTTTTTTCTTTGCATTCCAACTTTTATTGATTCTTATCAAACGCTATATTCGGAATTTGTGGTAAATACTTGAGCACATACCTGATGTCACAAAACAATATTTAGTTCAGTTTGCATTAGAATCAGATTCTGTGGAATCATGTTACTAGTTACTGGATTCTGCTGGAATCAAGCCCATGTCTGATTACCAGACGAGGCCTTAGTGTCCTGGTGGTAGTGATGTGTTGTCTGCCTTTGGAACTTTTCAGAATCGTAGAACGAACTAGTGTCTGCTTTTATATTTATTACAAGAAAATACATTGAAATATTAACAGTTGTTAATGCATGCCAATCTCTTATTGTTGGTATTTCTACTCACCATAAAGGATAGATATGATCTCTACCAATTGTTTGATACATTTTTGTCTTTCCTTTTAGAAAGTTGTAGGGTTCACATCCTGGTGAGATTAGAAGAGACGTCCCCATTGTCTTAGCTCATTGGACATAAATTGTAGTTGAATAATTAAATGCAATATGCTAGCTACAAAATTTTGTGTACAAGCCTTTATATCAGCAACCACTGTAAATGTAGATCTTAAACTTTTTTACTACTAAAGTCAGAGCATAAAAAGGGTGAGCCTGGGTGCAATGGCAAGGCTGCTCAATTGTGACGTGGAGGTCATGCGTTTGAAATATGGAACAGTTTCTGGTTACCCTTGCATACATTAGACCCTTCCCAGACCCTGTAATGGTTGTAGTTGTGCACTGGGCTCATTCTTTACTAAAGTAGTAAGAGCATCTGATCCAAAATTAATAGGCAATAGGTGAATTAGCCGTAGAGTTTATGGAGATGCAATGCGTACATGTGACATTTTTGTTCTCAGCATTCCCTTAAGTGAGGCCGATCTAAGCGAAACAAGTGGGCGGTTTGTATTAAGTGATGCATCACACATCAATGTTGGGCGAAACACGAATTGCATATCTTAACACCTAGTTGAAATTGAAGCATCTAAAGAAAAACTAACTTGGAATAGATAGTGTAGCCATGGATTTTTACTATAGAGATACAATGTCCAGGGGGAGAAGTTATATCCTCACTAGTTACTCTACTCTGATTCTTGAAATATTCACAAGGCAAGTGCCTCCTAATAAAAAACAAAAGGAAAATAAAATAAAGTAATTTCAGCGAGGTAACATCAAAAGCATACATTTATGTCCAGGTACGCTACATTGGTGTTTCTAATGAAACTTCATACGGTGTCATGGAATTCGAGCATGCTGCCAAAACTCAAGGACTACCTAAGATCATCAGCATTCAAAACAGCTACAGTCTTCTGGTCAGATGCAAGTTTGAAGGTAAGCTTTCTTAGAGTGCTTTTTTCCTTTCAGCAGAAGTTCAGAACTATAAGTGTTTTCTTTCTGAAAGTTTCATCGTTCTTTGTAATTTCGTTGGTGGCACTTTTCATTAGAATTGTTAAGTAACGAATTTATTTAAAAGCTTGTGCTGTTGGAGAGAGGCCCCATAATATAAAAGCTTAATGCACCCTCACTTGCGATGCTTCTCACACTTGTTAAGCGGACTCCTATTTAGGATATCCGTACAAGGACAGGTGGAAACTATTATAAGGATGGGGACATATTAACTCTTTTATGCAGGATACTTCTGTTGTACAGATCAGAAAGAAAGAAAAAAGAGAAGAAAATTAATAAGAAACTGATTCTGAATTGACAATATATTGGAATATTTTTCCACTCACCATTTGTGTTTTTGATTTTGTTCTTTGCAGTTGATCTTGTTGAAGTGTGCCACCCAAACAACTGCAATATTGGCTTACTTGCTTATTCTCCCCTAGCTGGTGGAGCACTATCCGGCAAATATTTAGATTTGGATTCTGAAGCTGCAAAAAAGGGAAGGTTAAATTTATTCCCTGGCTACATGGAAAGATATAATAAATCCATTTCCAAGGTAAGTTGTCTTCTTAGCATTTTATATTTGTGTAGTGTGGAGGTGAAATTATCTTAAATTGTGTGATCCTATTTCTGTAGTCAGTGGTGTAGCCAGGATTCTCCTCCACTACAATCAAACTAAAAATGTTAATAACGGAGTACAAGAATATATAAATAAAATTTACCAGAACTTCAACTTATAAACCATTCTCATCTTGTCAATTTAATATTTTGAGAAATTGGCATAGCTAGGGTGATCTTAAAAAGATCATACTATCATATGCATGCATTTCAAAAGTGCATTTAGATACGTGTCCTTTCTTCTTCTTTTTTCCTTTGTAACAGTCGAAGCAAAAAGAGAGGGATAGAGAGAAAGACGGCTGAACCTATGAATGAGAAAAAGAAAAGTAAGAAAAAATACCATAAAACACACAAAATATGGCAAATCCGGATGCACCCTAAATTTTTATCTTTCCATGAGAATAGTGTAGTACTTTAATACTGTATGAGCTACATGTTTGGAAATTACCGTAGGCTTATATTGATTCTATCGTATCCAGAGTCCAATAAAAGGTTTATTTAAATTAAATTGATCTACAAAGAAAAGAGTCGGCAAAATCCTAGTGAGCCCACTTGATTGCAATAATGTGGCAACCAGTACATAGAAAAATTATATGCATGTGTGTGTGTGTGTATATATATATATATAGAGAGAGAGAGAGATTAGTGTACAACTAACCTGGTAGCTCGGCCCGTGTCTGTAGTAAAGAAGGGGGAAAAATCAAAAAAAAAAAATTCAGGTGCATATGCAATGCAAAGAACTTAAATTCAGCCTTAAGTGTACTGTTTAAGGACCGGAAAAGATAAGTGAGAGAGAGAGATTCGTCGTGGTGGAGAAGGAAAAGGACCAACCCATGGTGATTACTGGTTGTTGAAGGTGCCAGCTGTTCCATCATTCTGCTTCTACAAGCTTCTGCTCTAAGCAACAGAGAGAGTGGCAGGTAGACATTGAATCTTGAAAGAGTGGAGAAGGTGGAGGGAGCTAAGCGACAAACATATATTGATTCTTAAAAGAGTGGAGAGGCTGGAGTGGAGAGGAGTCTTCTGAGAATATGTTTTTGTTGCAACTGTGTGTGGAGAAGGTTGCAGCAGATTGATCTCTGAAGTGAGAATGTGTAGTTTGACATTTGGGATTATATCTCTCAGCATAGTTGGCCGAGTATTTGTTTCAACCTTTCTCTTATCTCTTTTTGAATTAACCTTCCCTTTTCCTATTCGCTCCATGCCAATCCAAATAGATCGAGTCATAGGTTTATCGGCTAGTTGACTGAAACTTCGAACCAGTATTGGAGCAATAAATATTCTTATTAGTTCGGGGAAGTTTATGGTTGCCTTTTATTTTGTGGCATATGCTTCAAGAGATCATATTTGAACTATGGCATATGAGCTGATAGGCTTCTTGCTTTATCCTTCAGGAATAAGATTGAGTTGTGGGTGCTTATAGTTGATTCTTTCCTTTGCTTAGCCTTCATCATATGTTGTGGTCACAACATGGAAAACGATTTTCATGAACGTGGTAACTTAGACCCTTTATGATTCCCAACTCCATGTCTCTTATATTATTCATCTCTCTCTCTCTCTCTCTCTCTCTCTCTCTCTCTCTCTCTCTTAGACCCTCTATGATTCCCATGTTTATGGTGATATGTAACACATCAACTCCCCATATTCACCAAGTATAGTGCATTGAGTACAGATCAGCATGCTGAGGGATAATACTATTCACTGTCTTTGCTGTTGTTTGTGTTTACTTGTAAAAGATTCACATACTGTTTAACACTGTCTGATATGCTGTGTCTTGAATTACCAGGAAGCAACAATACAGTATATTGAAATGGGCAAGAAGCATGGACTAAGTCCAGTTCAGTTAGCACTTGGATTTGTGCGAGACCGTCCATTCGTAACTAGTTCAATTATCGGGGCAACTTCTCTCGACCAACTGAAAGAAGACGTTGATGCTTTCTTGACTACGGAACGACCCTTACCTTCCGATGTGATGGCAGAAATTGAGAATATCTTTAAGAGATACAAAGATCCAGCCATCCTTTAGAATTAAGTCCTCAATTTCAGAATAGGAGAGTTGTTCTTGTAGATGCTTTCCCGGATTTTTCTTTTTCTTTTTCTTTTGGTTGCTAGCCGTTGTTCCATTCGTTCCTTAAAAAACTTAAATAAATAAAAATGTTTTACTTGGATTAGTAAAAGCTAGTTCTATTGCATTATGATGTTTTTTTTTTAGTTGATGTCCATAGGGGAGTGGGACTCGTTAATATGAGTGAGAATGAAACCAACTTCCCAAAAAGGAAAGATTAGGAGGTTAATAATACTAAGTCCTTTTCTTTTGGGCAAAGAGTCTCCGTTTGAAAGTTTTTTTTAAGAAAATAACAATTTTAGTAGTCAGTTAGTAATAAAATGATATTTTATATCTAAATTTTTAAATTAAACTTTTTAAGTTTTTTGCCCGAACGGAGGGAGTATATGACACCAAATCTTTTATATCTATCCTCTAAGAAAGTGTATCGCTTATTTATCTTTCTTTATGCCAACAAATAAATTTAAACATGAGTCATGAGATTATATTGTTTGATGGGACAGGAAAGAGGCAATCGGAGCACATAACAAGGCCAAAGTTTCTCAAGAGCAAGTTCATTCTCGTAGTCAGAATGTTTAAAATGCACCACCAAAAGATAAAAAAAATTTTTTGGTATTGTAAGGTTCCATATTTTCTTCCAAAGTTGAGGAGGCACTCTCATCTATGGGAAAATTATCTTTTTGACCATCGTATTATTATCAGTTATCCGATTTGATCAACTTCATTTCATAATTCTCAAATTGATCAATGTATTAAATAAGTTGATATGTTGTGGTCCATGTCGTTAACATCTCATCAATTTCGTAACATAAGTGTTAATGTCGACTAACGGAAGGAATTTTATGAGGGGTATTATTATCCATCTCCATGAAAATATAAAGACAAAAATTAAAATTAAAAAACACCCCTCATAAAAATTAAAAAAAAAAACACCTCTCAAAAATTAAAAAATATCTTTCATAAAATCCCTCCGTTAGTCAACATTAACACATCTTGTTACAAAATTTGATGAGATGTTAACGGCATAGACCATAACCTACCATCTTATATAGTACATTGATCAATTTGGGAGTTACAAAATATGGTTGGTCAAATCGGATAGCTAACAATAATACGATAATTAAAAAAGTATTTTTTTCCTTAATATTGGGCATCTTCATTTTCTTTTCTTTATCAATTACTAAGCTATATGGAAACCAGATTTCATATTGTATTCTCCATGGGTATAAACTTATAAATGTATTTTACAATTTAATCCACTAGGAGAGTACTTGTACATAATGTTTTGAGGAGGCTTGCTCAAACAAAAATACCTACTTTTGTTAGTACCTTGGAGACTAGAGACCGAGTAGAAAAGCATTGATAAATTGTATAAATTTGTGCTTCAACTTTAATAATTTCTGAAAATACAATTATTATTGTTACTAATGCTCCAACAAAAAATAATTTCTTTGATTAACAATCAAAAGGAAGTAGAGGCCAAAATGAAGTGGTTGAAAATTGACATAAATTATAACGCTTGTGACAATATATCTAGGGTAAAACGTGTATTACCTTTAAAGGCCCTTGGAGGGGTTGTCTCCAAGCTTCCTTACTGAGAAACCCTTCGGACCTAAGAGATCCCAATAACTTACTTCCTTCATTTCGGACAATAAATCATCGTTTAAAAGTCAAATTTTTTAAGATAACAACACATATAGTAGTTCATTAGTAATAAAATAATATTTTTATGTCTTAATTTTTAAAAATGGACTCAACATCCCAAATTGGAATAATGGATTCTTTACCTGAAACAGAAGAGTAAAAAGTAATCAAGAAGGCGCTCTCAAGTCTCAACTCTAGGACTCTACGAGGTAATCTTAATCTATTGATGGCCTGCCAGGCTAATAATAACATTTTCTTTTACTACCTCTCTCCTCTCTCGAGAGTGTCCTCCTGAAGTCCAAACTCCGAATACCCTTATTAGATTTGTTTTTGCAAGTGCTACACATCTCAATTGTGTTGACCACATTCTTCCCAAGACGAGTTTTTTACTGCAACAACGAGATTCCTGTGTTAGCACAGAAGTCAGAGATCTAAACAACAGGCGTTGCTCGTTGTAGTTGTTGCGAGACAAAGTTGTGGTCGAGATTTCTTGTTACAAATGCTCCAAAATTCTGAAGACCGGTAAGCTTGACAAGATCTTCCACATAACACGATACTTGGACCGAAGTTTCTCAGTGTCTCCAACTTGCTCAAGCCCTCAAATCTCAACTTTTCATCAGCTTCAACACAGATTATCTGGAAGATACAGATGCTTACACTGATCAATCTTCCATAGCACATTCAGTATCATTATTTCATCAAAAGGGTTGCACATCGAGGGTTTGCAAGTAAACAGTTTGTTTATGGATGATGGCAAATTCCTTCTTGTTCTAGTGACAATTTTTGAAGCCCAGGTACCTCAAAAAAATAAACTTTCCTATCCCTTTGAGAAACTCTTTATCACTAAAGTCAAACCCATCAAGATTTAAAACTCTCAAGAATCTGAACTCCTTCAAATATGGCATCTCTGGTGGCCATCTCATACTCTGCCACCCACCATTTGGGTTGAGGAATAAAAGCGACCGCGAGCTTTAGTTGTTTCCTCTTGTCTATTAACATTTGTCAATGCTCCCATTAGTATCCTTATTCACAACAAGGGCAAGCCTACGTGTTCTATATATACCCACCACAGAAGACTTATTTTGGGACCTAAAATCAAGGACGTTCAGAAAATCTTCTGTTTTCCCCTTTGACAAATGACAAGCATAGGTCTCGCATAAGGTCATGAAGTCAGACAAATTCAAACCTTTTAGCCGTTAATGGCCACCATGAATCCTCAGTTAGAAGTTGTACTTGAATCACACTCCTTTGTGCCAGTTCACCTATATAGCGCTCTACTTGAATCATACTCCTTTGTGCCAGTTCACCTATATAGCGCTCTGCTACATCCATCATTGTTTCTCCTTCAAACCTGCTAAGATGTTGAGCATAAGCTCCTGTACCCTGGTGCATCTCGAGGACTTGGGAAACGTGGACTTATAAGTCGGCCTTTTTCTTGCAACACAGAAAAAAATGGTATATCATCCAAGTCTATTAGCATGCCTTATATGCTTAAGATCTCACAACCTTATCCCACATTGAGGCATTCAGTATTAATGTAATATACACAAAAACATACTTGAAAAGGAGCAATGTAGTCGTCATCGGTATCATGACTTACCTCTCACATACAGAAGTGTAAATGTTACGTAACAAGTAATTAAATCAGAAGCAAAACATACAATTTATAAAAGGGTAAAACTGTCATTTTGATAACTACTCAGTTTACAAAAATAGCGTTTTGAAATGGTATCCCAAACACGTTTATAAAAAAAAGTTATGTTTTGAAAATGCTGTGTTTTAAAACTCTACGTTTCAAAAAAGCGTGTTTTGAAAACGCTACACCAAACGGGCTCTAACTATTGCTGAATCTTGAGAACAGGGAAAGCAATAACATCTCGGATACTGGCAGAGTTTGTCAGAAGCATTACAAGCCTGTCAATTCCAAGTCCCTGAAGAAGATGAAGCTTTCAGTTAGTTTGCTTTCCATATCAACAAAAGATGAATGAAAACTCTCAACTTGATCCAAGTTCAATGGGTGGTCAGAGTTTCTATCAAGAATATTCTACTTAAAACAAATTTAAAAAGGATGCAGTTCGATAAAACGTACCATTCCAGAAGCTGGGGGCATTCCATATTCCAAAGCTGTTAGAAAGTCTTCATCAAGGGTTACTTCATACGAGTCATCATCACTTTTCTTTCCTTTCTCATCTGCATTTGATATTTCTGAAACTGCTTCCGCCCTCTTCTGGTTATGCTGCCTCACTTGCTCTTCCAGGCGTCCTCTCTGCCATGTTTCACTAGTTTTGTTTAACAACAGTTTTTTTTATCATTTTTTTAAACTAAAACCTACTTCCCACAGCTTTTCACAGTGCATTTTCAACCGCAAACCATCAGAAAATGAATATGCTGAAAACATGTTGATTCAACGTCTAGGGTGGTGTTCATGTAGAGGATATTTCGAAGAACCAATCACTCTTAAGCAAGATGACACATAACAACTGTACTGTTTGTTTGCAATTTGGACTAAAATCCCTGTCAAGTGGGTTGGTTGGTCTTCAAGAGTTGCAGTTTTCTTTTTTTATAACCACTGAACCACCTCCCAACCAAGGCCCTTCAAGACTCAATAACCAGGAATAACCTCAAAGCTAAACATGCCACCTCAGTAAACAATAATCAAATCCAAATATAGTGCCAGAGCATACCTGATCCAAAGGATCGGTCAGTTCAGAGAAGGCATTTCCCAGTTCACGGCCACATATAAATAGTTCGAACCTCTCTGTCAAGCCTGCAAGCCTGAACCGGATAAACTTTCAGATGAATAAAAGAGGAAAATAGGATGCATTGTTTCACTTCACATATTATTCTACAAGTGATAAAAGAGGAAAAATAACATTTTTCCCCTCGTACAATTTGGGAGTCAGTGATTTGACCAACGCACTTTTGTTATTCCAAATGCCACCAACCTACCGATAATTTGGTATCAATGGCACCCTAGCCGTTCATCTGACATCCACATTGATAACGGAGCTGACATAGCTCTTACGGAACTACTTCACCTTGTAGGTGAGATTTTTTTTTTCTTTTCTTGATTTTTTCATTTCTTTACAGATACTTAATGATGGAAAAACATTTAAGATTTGGAATATTTTGGATGTTTCGTGTTGCTCTAAGAAGTAAGATCCCCTTTCTAATTCCCAATTTTCTGGTTCAAAACCAAGTCCAATTGTTTCAAATTTCACATCAAAATTCCTTAGTCTGGTAACAATTCAGAAAAATTCATCACCAATCTCTCAAATTCGGGCTGGTGTGGCAAATCCCAGAAGCTAGAAATTTAAAATGGTTGGCCAGATCATCATTGTCACAGTCAACGTCACCACTCATGGTGACAACGTCGACATTCGTAATCGAAATGGCTAACCGCCAGCGCAATAGAGCCCTGTAATGCTTTGTCCAACCTTCAAATCCACCATTTAACCTCAATGCCTTGCACCGTACCACTAGTACCTGTCTCAATCACGAGCACCCTCTCTCACGGTTGCCAAACATAAAGCCACCTCTAAGCCCACAAAATCAATAAACACATCAACTAAAAAATCAACCTACTTCATCGAATGAATTGGTGGTGTTGTGGAACTGAGTTGGCCGGTAGTCGAACTAGTGGCTCCGGGCAACGCTGGCTGCATTGATGAGGAAGAAATTACCGGCAGGTGAGTGGCTCAAAATCCCAGATCTGTGGTGCTCACTGAAGCAATTGGCATGACGGATTGATGGTGGATCCGCTCCATGTGTAGGTAAGGGCCCCATAACAAGAAAGTTGGGGGGGGGAGTGAAGGTGGGCTGTTAGGGCTTGAGAGAAGGAGAGGACAGGTTGCAAAAAAGGTTGAATTGTTTTGTTTTTGTTTTTTTTTTTTTAAGGGTTCAATTGTCCAAAACATGTGCAGTGGCTACATGTGGCTTTCTTTTTTCCTTTTTTCTTTTTGACAAATAAGTTTTAATGGGGTCCACTTTTTCCATATCAGCATTCCACCCATGAGTGAACAGACCTCTTAACAGCATGGACTACATTGATATTGAAAAGTTTAGTACATTGTCACATTTGTCATTTAGATAGTACGTATGACGTCTGTCAAGTAGGTTGTCCCCAAATAGTTCAATCACAAAACTTGTAGTTTTGCCTTGTAAACATGACTAGTATTTTTTTTTGATAAGTAAGGTAAAAGTAATATTAACAGGCATCAAAAAAGGTGACGCATCCTTGTACACTGGGAGTATACACGAACAAAACTACAAACCAAAAGACCCAAACCTAGTTATAAAAAGGATCCTCTGAAGTTGGATCAATAGTTAAGCATCAGAATCTCAAATACAAAAGGAAAACCTTTTTGATTCCTTCAATATCAGATTCAGTATACTCGAAAGCCCTTTTGTTCCTCTCTTTCCAGATGGTCCACCAAATAGCTGAAGGGGCGTACTTCCAAAAAACACTCCTATTCTGGATAAAAGAAGGCCAACCCCAAAGCGTATCAAATAACAATCCTGGGCATAACCCACGGAACATCAGCAGAGAGGAAAAGGGAAGTCCATAACTCCCTAGCCATAGAGCAATGTAGCAGCAAATGATTTACATCCTCCTCCTCACTTTTGCACATGTAGCATCGATTAACATAGATCAAGCCCGTGATCTCAAGTTTTCCCCCATCAATATGACACCCCTAACAGCCTCCCAAACAAAAAAAGCTACCCTACCGGGCCTCCGGGGATTTTATGTTTCCAAATCTCCTTCCATGGGAACAAGCTTTTTTCCTTCCCTATCATCTTAGAATAGAAAGATCTAACGGAAAACAATCTGTTATTAGAAACCTCTCAGATGATTTTATCTTCACTCAAAACCTGCCTCTTGCAACCATGGAGAAAATCCATGAACTGCACTGCTTCCTCGATCTCCCAGTCATGCAAGTTTCTGCGAAAAGCAGGACTCCAAAGGTCTGTTCCCCCTTGATTGACCACCAACGAACTCACCATTTCCTCCTTGTTGACTGCAATGTTGTATAGACTGGGAAACATCAGTTGCATGGTATTAGTCCCGCACCAAAAATCCTTCCAGAACCTGATTTGATTTCCCAGCCCTACATCGAATTTAATGAACCTGTTGAAAGCATTCCACACTCCCATAATACCTTTCCAGACACTAGATCCATGAGAGGACAGAACTTTCTTTGGGAACCAAACATGATCACCCGCTCCATATTTGCTCACCACTAACCTCCTCCATAGCGACTCTTTATCCACTAAAAACTTCCAAAGCTACTTACCCAACAGAGCCTTATTGAAGAAGCTGAGATTTTTAACTCCTAGACCCCATTCGCCTTGTTAGAGCAAACTGAATCCCACCCGGCTAAGTGATAACTCCTCTTCCCTTTGTCCCCTTCCCGAAGGAAATCTCTTTCTAACTTCTCAATTCTCTTTAAGACTAAGGCAGGGGCCATAAACAATAACTAGTAATTTAGCTACTAGACTAGTGTTTTTTTTTTTTTGGGGGGGGGGGGATAGGTTAGTGTGGCCCCTTGGTATCGGGATTGGAACCAAGGAACTAGACTAGTGTTTCATCAGCCAAACACGCAAGACGGAGCGCAAAGGATACAATTTTTCCTCATACCATACTTAAAATAAATCTTTTATCTAATTTCCGGTAACAACTCTATGGCTGTAGACACATTGCCAATAGATTTCTTCAATATAATTATTTATCAAGTAAAATGATTCTAATTTGCATGTCATGAGAACGACTAAATCTTAAAAGAGCTTTTGTACCTCCTGTGTGGCTTAGCCAGAGGCGATATCTCAACAGGATAGTCCAAAACAAACGTGGGTTGTATTAGTGTTGGCTCTACCACCATTTCAAAAACCTGCATGAACAAAACAAAGTGAAATAAGTTTGTAACACCAGAAAACAGACCTTGTGGCACAAAAAAATGCTCAAAAGTGGGCATTTGCAAAATGATGCATATTGCGACTCAATTAGAGTTCAAAACTTGTACAGGCAGTCGCCTCCAGCTGATATAGCCCTAGGTAATTTAGTAGGCATCTACAGAAACTAAACATAAAATTCTTAAGAAAAATTGGATGTTAACCTCATTAAGCACATGGCCAACAGAGGGGCATGCTTCAATTAAGTGTTTGTCTTGATTACTGGGACCCAAATTTAGAGCCCTGAGTGCAGCTTCTTTAGCATCCCCAAGTTCATTTCCCAACTCTGTGAAATCAATTCCAGTCGTTTCTTTCACAAGATTGTGCATTGTTTCCCTCCTCCAAGGTCTTTCCAGAGAAATTTCTACACCCTGAGTAGAAGCAAATCAGCAAATTTAACAATAAAACTAAATCCAAAAAGAAAAAATATGTCAAATTCATTTCATGATACGTTGATTTGATCATCACATCGCAAAAAACTACAAATCTGAGATGCATGCACCAACACTCAGAGCCAACAGAATGACCGAGATTTATATTATGGATGATAAAATTTCGGCTAGCATTTTGAGAAACTTTAACAAGACTACAGTTATTAGACCCACTTTTGGACAGACAATTTCACCAGTTTTGACATCACCTGCTACTAATGAAGGGATGGTTAGGAGATTTGAACTTTTATCAATTAGGTTCCCCCCCCAAAAAAACAATACACACACATAAAGCAGCAATAACAAAAGAAGAAACAAACACACTATTAGCACTTTTCTTCTCATACCTGATAGTCAATAGTAAGTTTTCCACATACTGCAAGAGCGCATTGAGTTACAATTTCTTCAGCCATGTTCATCATGCTTTGGTAGTCGGAATATGCTTCATATATCTGAAAAAAGATACTAGTAAGACTAATAAATGTGATATAATGAACATGGAAGTTATTAGTGAAAATTAAAACATGATATAGTTCAGTTTCAACATTTAACAGTGTGGATAAATGAAATAGAGAAAGTCTTAACTTGCATACAATATCAGGTCAAGCCATAATAAAGAGAGGCATTACCTCTATAGTGGTGAATTCAGGATTATGACGAGTAGAAATGCCTTCATTTCTGAATATTCGGCCAATCTCATAAACTTTCTCAAATCCCCCAACCTGCATTTGGAGTTGGAGGTAGTATTAAGGACACATATTTTTGGATGGAATTATCCCTTGGCACATGCAGTACATTTATCAATTATGGTTTATGGATTTAGCACGGGGACCCAAAAGGTGTAGCCTGTTTTGCTTAAGAGCATTTCAGAAAAGATAATTGTTTCAGCAGAGAGAGTTTTCAAACTAATGGACAGATCATTTTTTATCACACACACTTTAGATCTACCATTAAGTGAAATCAAATAACCATTTTTTTGGATATTTGTTTAAGGGAACTCGAGTAGGGTGATGGATGACCAGAACGCTGATGGTGGTGTTAGTTGGTAATGGTTGAGGCAAATGCGGCAAAGTTTAAAAGCAAGTTGTTCAAAACCAAACAAGAACAGCAGAAGTCTTGTTCAAAACCAAACAAGAACAGACCCTAGTTTTTAGGGAAAACAAGTTGAATTATAATAAATCCGAGAATAATAAAATTGTAATTGAGTTGTGTTTACAAACATAAAACCAAAGGCTTAAATATACTAACTTCTCCTAAAATGGAAACTAACTAGGAATTTAGGAAACCTTACAATAATAGGACTAGGGACCTTTAAAATAAACCTACTAGAATAAGGAAAGCAATTTAAATAAAAGATAAAAGCAATAAGCAGAGTCTTAATCTTGTTGTGCTGCATCAGTGTTAGTACCTCGCCAATGCATCAATTGCCTATGAAGTAAATGACAAGAGGACCGAAGGAGGGATTTATCCATAACAATGAGAAATATATCATATGTAAAACAAGTATCATGCTAATTGCTTCTATATACTTGTATCATAATACAAAACCCATGTCAAATATGAAATCTCACCAGCATTCTCTTTAAATGGAGCTCTGTTGCAATTCTCAAATAAAGATCCCTTCCAAGAGAGTTATGGTGTGTAATGAATGGTCTAGCTTCTGCTCCACCAGCTGCTCCCTAGTACATCAAACCAATGTAATGCAAGCTTTATATCTAGTTTAACATCTATACATCGTATTAATGACATCCACCATGTAAAGAAAATCAAACATATAATTCAGAACTTCCCATCCCAGAATAATATACTAATAACAATAATACAAGTATAATTACAAACCTGTAGAACTGGTGTTTCAACTTCAATAAAGCCCATGGATTCAACCGTCTTGCGTATTTCTGACACAATCTACTGAAAGGATGCACACATAAGCACACCAATATTTAGGCAAAAAACAACATATAAACACACACACACACACACACACATTTATGTTTATGTATTTATATACACACATGCAGCCATAAGGACTATGAGGTTAAAGCTCAAAAGTTTCGATTATTTTTTATTAGGAAAACAACTTTTCTGCAAAGCTTCATTTGAAGTTGAACTGCTAAGTGCCCCAAGGTTCAATGTAGGTGAGTCCTGAGGAACTCGAGGGGGTCCTGTGCCGTCTTCATTCTAAGTCATTGCGGACATCACAAACAAGACTGAAACGACATGCATGGCTTCCTTTTTTTGGTGAGTTGCACTACCATTCATAGGGGGTTTGGGTATAGGGATCCTGGTCTTTCAAATATTTCTCTTGTTTCTAAATGTTCATGTACTTTCTTATAAAGCTCACCTCCTTTGTCACAAAGTGGTAAGCAGTAAATTTGGCAAAAACCCAAAATGAATGTAATGTAAGTTAGATTCAGTAGCTTTTGCTACTCTTGGAGATTTATCATCAAGGGTGGCTTGTTTACTCATGTAAGGATCCAAGTTAGTGATGCTTCTCAGGTTTGTTTTTAACTTTAAAATAATGCCTACAACATATATCATTTATTTTCGGCCAGGCTAAGTGTTAAAAAACTTGCTTCTTCTGCTCATGAGAATAAGTCAAACTAAGTGATGTTTCATGTATCCAAACTTATTTTTTGGGTACGATAAATTCGGGCGAAGGTCTAAAATGATGCACTCTAGTTATAGATCAGGCTCAAGTGGTCATTAATTTAGAGAAGAGAGTTCATCATCGCAAAGGAGAAAAAGGGAGGGTTGGAGGATGCAGACGTCTGTGATGGAAGACAAAACTATGTTCCAGTGTGGTAGGAAGACCTTTGACGTTTTCAAGATCCAGGATAAGGATCATGTGAAGTTCAAGATAGTGGAGAGATGCAGAGGTCGACCTCATGTAATTGTGCTCTCTCGTTTCGAGTTTGACAGGTTGTGTGAATGGTTTAGCAGATACTCTGCACCAAACGTCATATGGTGGAAGAAGTGGCAAGCTCAGAGAAGAGAGTTCATCATCGCAAAGGAGAAGAATGCAGCAGGGGTATTTATCAGTCTTAGTGAGAGGCTCTGGGAGGTCGGGTATGATTTGTGTCCCTGAGAACTCTGAAGATGCAGGCTGGGATTGGGTGGCAGATAAGCTCCGACGGTTTGCCGGAGATCAACATTTCAAGGAACAGGTTGTTAGTAGCAAATCTTTCAAAGAAGCGGCTGAAATTACACCTTGGCCTAATTTAGAACATACGTTTTTGAATGCTAGAGGTGATAAGGCAGCAGATTTTGAGGTGGATGTGGCATCGTGTGCTGGGTATTTAGAGCACCTAGGTCGATGTCTAGTGGGCAGAGTAGGAGCCCAGCAAGAATCCAGTCCATCAAGGGAGGAAGTGCACAGATGGGTTAATATCCATTGGAAAGTCGCTCGAGGAGTCAAAGTACACTAGCTTAGTGCGAACAATTTCTTGCTGACTTTTCCATCCAAAGAGGAGGCTCGACGCATTTTGAATCTCAAAAGTTGGGTGGTGAATGGGAGGTCTCTGTTTCGGGAATTTTGGAAGGAGGCTTCGTTGTTTCAGGAAGAGCTTGATTCGAATGAAGTATGGGTTAAGGTATGGGGTCTCCCCCTTCATTTGTGGAGTAGTTCGATTTTTAAGAAGATTGGAGAGCTTTGCGGTGGTTTCGTTAGGATCGACGAACTTACTGACAATAGGGTCGAGTTGAGATGGGCTCATATTCTGATACGTATAAGGATGAGTTGCCGACCACAATTCGTATTGGTGTGGAAGGTAGAGTTTATGCTATCCCTATTTGGGCAGAATCAGTAGTGCCTTGTGTTTCTCAGAGGGGAGGGGAGGAAGAAAGGAGTTCATCGCCGGCTGAGAAAGCAAATGTGGGGCAGAAGGAGGGTGTATCTCACGTGACTAATAAGCAGGTGGAAAAGATTGGGAGCAGTAAGTCTGGCAATATCAGAGGTATAGACTGAGGAGTGGGACCGAACACATGGGGTCGGAAAAATTCAAAATTAAAATCCCAAAGGCAAAACAACGTAGCTAGGGTAAAGTTTCCGGTTGGTTTGGACAAGGCAGGGAAAGTTAGTATTAGACTTGGGTTCAACATTAAGGGGAGTGGGCCAAATAGAGGCCCATTTAAAAGGTAAGGAAGGGGAAAGGCAGTTTGGGCCCCTATTCAATCCAAATGGATAGAGACACAAGAGAAGGTGATCACAATGGGTAAGATTTCTGGGCCTTTCAAGTCTAATCTCATCTCAAATCCAGCTCGTAGTATGGGCAACGGTGGTGGGTCGGGAGTGAAGGAAGACCCAATTATCATTGAGGATAGAAATTGGGAAGTCATCGCATCCGTTGTTTTGTAGAGTTCTAGCTGGCGAGACTCGAACAACGTTGAGTGTTTTGATAGCGGTGGTCGTCGGCGTCGCAGACTCATACAGAGATAGAGCATAGGGGGGATATGCAAGAGGATTGTGAAGACAATAGAGAGGATAGCTCGACTCAGGCTAATTCAAATCGAGGGACCAAGGAGTGCTGTTGTGAAGAGACGCAGTCTATTCCTAAGGGTGGTCGGACTGAGGAGTTAAGGGAAGCCTCGACAAAGGAACCTATTTGTTGTACCCCTCTCACGACTATTCGTTCAGATGCAGCAACTGAGGCAGAGATGTTGTGCAATGGTTTGACGCAGGAGGAAGAGGTTATGAATCGTACCCCAATTTCGATGGTAAGGCCAGAGCCTGTGCACGAGCCTGTTTGTGGGATGGAAGGCAGGGAGGTTCAGAATACTACTCAAGTCGAGGGGTCAGTACAGGGGATGTCGTCGCCTGCCAGTAGGGATTCAGGTGAGTCGGAAAGGTGTTTGCAAGGAGGGATTCAGAGAGGGTTACGAAGGAGAGCTCTCACGAGGATAAGGAGGTTGTTTCAGTGGAGGAGGTAGATCTCGCAGAGAGGAATCAGGAGAGTGGTTGGGAAGATAATTTAGAGGAACCAATTGAATGCACTCCTCTTTCTGTGGTTCATCCAGATGATGATAGGGTCGATGACTCTCTTCATAGCTTCGAGATGGAGAAGGATATCTCGCTGTGGGTGAAACGTAGAGCCAAAGGTATTAGTAAAATTCTGGGGGTATCAGGTGTAGGGTTTGAAGATAAGATCATGTCTCTTCTGCTAGATATTGATAAGAATTGGAGATCTGCACAGGTAAGTAGTGGAAGAAGTCTAAAGAATCCAAGACTCAAGAGAGAAAGGCAAACGGGAGCTGAAACAATTGTGTTGCAGTCTGAATTTCGAACAGCTAGGGGAGGAGGGTAGAAGAAGGAGATTTGCTAATAGTTGTTAATGGAGTTACAAATTATTTCTTGGAATGTGTGGGGTCTAAATGATTTAAATAAAAGACAAATTATTAAAGCCTCGTTTAGAAGATGGAAACCTCATGTTGTTTGTTTGCAAGAGATGAAAATGGGAGTTATAGATAGAAGGGTGATTAATGAAATAGGGGAGGAAGATGGGCTGATTGGGTTTTCTTGGAGGCGGAAGGTTCTGGAGGCATTCTCATTATGTGGAGGGTAGTGGAGAAAATGGTAGTAGAGAAAAGGATTTTCCGCTTGTTCAAAATGATAGAAAACGATAAGCAATGGGTATTCTCGGGAGTTTACGGACCTTGCTCAGAAGCTGTGCGCAAATCCCTATGGCAAGAATTGAAGTTAGATTAAAGTGGCAGGACCTCTGGTGTATAGGAGGGGACTTCAATGTTGTTCGATTTCCCCATGAACGATCGTGTTCACAAAACTTCTCTCAGGCTATGGCAGATTTTAATAACTTCATAAATGAAGCGGAGCTGGTGGATTTGCATCTGCTAGGTGGAGACTTTACTTGGTTCAGAAATGGGGGCAGAAACCAATTTTCCAGAATAGATAGGTTTCTAATTTCTTCGGATTGGGTGGAGTATTTCAGCGACTCTACTCAGACTTGCCTCTCTAGAGTAGTGTCAGATCATGTTCCATTATTGCTTAGTGGCGGTGGGATTTTGAGGGGCAAAACTCCGTTCAAATTTGAGAATATGTGGCTGAAGTATCCAGGATTCTTGGAATGGGTGAGAGATAAGTGGAGTTCTTACATCCTGGAAGGGAATCCTTGTGTCAAAATCGCTAAGAAGCTGAAACTTCTCAAAGATGATCTGAAAGTCTGGAACAGGGAGGTTTTTGGTAGAGTAGATGTGAATATTAAAAAAGCTATGGAGGAAATGAGCAGTTTAGATGAGAAAGCAGGGGGTGTGGGTTTAAACGAAGATGACGAGGAGTGTCGTTCTAATCTGAAAAGAAAGCTAGAGCATCTTCTTCTTAATGAGGAAATCTGCTGGAAACAGAAATCCAGGGTTCAATGGCTTAAAGAAGGTGACAAAAACACAAAATTCTTTCATAGAATGGCGAATGCTCATAAAGCTGCAAAGGAGTATTACAATTGATGGTGTGTATTACAATTGATGGTGTTTTAGTGGGAAGACAAGGAGGATATAAAAAACAGTATTGTGGGGTTTTATGAGAGGCTGTATTCAGATGATGGCTAGTGGCACCCTAAAGTGGATGATCTGGGTTTTAAGTCTCTGGATGCTGGGGAGTCGGCTGATCTGGAACGAGTGTTTTCAGAAGAAGTTTCTGCAGCGCTGCAAAGTATGAATGAGGACAAAGCCCCGGCCCAGATGGATTCTCAATGGCTTTTTTTACAATTTTGCTGGGAGGTGATAAAAAGTGATGTGATGAAAGTCTTCCAGTTCTTTCATGAGAATATGAGTTTTGAGAAGAGGTTTTAATGCCACCTTCATAGCTTTAATTCCGAAGAAGAAAGGAGCCAGTGACTTGAGAGAGTACAAGCCTATAAGTTTGGTTGGAGGTATTTACAAGCTTATATCAAGAGTGGTATCCAGAAGGTTGAAACGAGTGATTGGTCAAGTTGTCTCGGATTCTCAACATGCTTTCGTGGGTGATAGGCAGATTATTGATGCGTCTCTTATAGCAAATGAAGCTGTGGACTGCAGATTAAGGAGTGGGGTTTCAGGTTTGTTATGTAAGCTGGATATTGAAAAGGCGTACGACCATGTCAACTAGTTGTTCTTGATTTATTTGTTGGACAAATTGGGATTTGGGCTAAAATGGAGAAAATGGATGCTTTTTTGCATATCTACAGTCCATTTCTCAGTGTTGGTAAATGGGGAACCTTCAGGGTTTTTGCAGCTCTAGAGGTTTGAGACAGGGAGATCCCCTTTCCCCTTTCGTGTTCATTATTGTCATGGAGATAAGTCTATGGCGGGAGGTTTCATTCGTGGTTTTAATGCAAGTGAGCATAGAGATTTAGAGGCCTCCGTCTCACATCTTCTTTTTGCGGATGATACGCTGATCTTTTGCGATGCAGATTTCTCTCAACTAGGTTACTTGCGCCTTGTTCTGTTTCAGATGGTCTCAGGTCTTCGGATCAATATTGCAAAAAGTGAGATTCTGCCAGTAGGAGGGGTTGAGGACATGGCTCAGTTCTTCGGGTGCAAGGTAGGCAAGTTTCCTTCCTCTTATCTTGGGTTACCCATTGGAGATAAGTTTAAAAACAAGGCGATGTGGAATCCCATCATAAAGAGATTCGAACGTAGATTGGCCGGGTGGAAAAAACAACTTCATGTCAAAAGGGGGGCGTCTCACTTTTGTTAAGAGCACTTTATCCAGCTTGCCCACCTACTTTATGTCCTTATTTGTGCTCCCTCAATCTATCTGTAATATTTTAGAGAGACTGGAAAGGGATTTCCTTTGGGAAGGCAATAGTAAGAGCCATAAATATCATTTGGTGAAATGGGAGAAGGTCTACTATAGTTTGAGAGAAGGAGGCCTAGGTGTTAAAGACTTGAACGCTTTTAATAAGGCGTTGTTGGGCAAGTAGCTTTGGAGATTTTTGGTGGACAGAGATGGTTTGTGGAGGAAGGTGGTGGTGAGTAAATATGGGGAAGGGGTTGGGCAGTGGGCTCCAAATGAGATTTCTCTTTCTTACGGAGTTGGTGTTTGGAAAGGGATTAGGAGAGGGTGCGAATCTTTCAAGAGATTTCTTCGTTTTGAGATTGGGGATGGCTCGTCGGTGAGATTTTGGAAAGACAAATGGTGCGGTGAGATAGAGTTGTGGAGATTATTTCCAGATTTGTTAATGCAGTGCTTCATTTGGAGGATAACAAAGTGGTTTGGAGTCCTTCATTTCGTAGGAATTTACATGACTGGGAGATGGAATCAGGTTTTTTTTCGATTTTCTCTATTCCCCCACTGTTGGCAAGCAATTGGAGGATAAGGTGTGGTGGCAAGGACCTAAAGATAAAAGATTTTCTATAAAATCTTATTTTGAGTCTCTGTCACCCAAAGATGGTTCTTTATTTCCTTGGATATCAATTTGGAAATCTAGAGCTCCTAGTCGGGTAGCGGTTTTTGCTTGGAAGGCTTGCTATGAAGTCATTCTTACCGGTGATAATTTGAGAAGAAGGCATATTACTTATGTGAATTGGTGCTATATGTGTAAAGGCGACGAGGAAAATGTTAACCATCTGCTCATCCATTGTTCTATAGCTAAGGATCTTTGGAACCTTATCCTCGGGATCTTCAATATTTCGTGGGTTATGCCTAGATCAACGAAGGAGCTGGGCCTTTTACAAACGGAGGAGAGGGAATTTATCTTGGCAAACTGCTCTTTTGTGTGTGCTGGAGCATTTGGCTTGAAAGGAATAAAAGGGTGTTTGATAACAAGGAAAGGCCCATGTCGCAGTTGAAGGACATGGTGTTGTAAACCCTCCAATCTTGGTGCTCAGTAGATGCTAATGCTTCTATTTCTCACCCTTATTCCTTTGTAGATTTTGTTAATAGGCTATCCTTAGTTTAGTTAACTGTGTATGCTCCCAGTGTACAAGGACGCGTCACCTTTTTTGACGCTTCTATATATAATACTCTTACTTATCAAAAAAAAAAAAGATGATTGGTATGAGTAAGGGTGGCAAAATGGGTGTTATGGATAATCATGGGTTAGCCTATTATCCATAATAGGCTAACCCATGATTATCCATAACACCCATTTTGCCACCCCTAGGTATGAGGATGTTTCTTTCTCTATCTTTTATCCAAGGTTTTTTTGGCTGCCAGCATGATGCCCCATGTTTCTAAATTCATCATCAAGAAAGCAAAATCTTCTTTCAGGGTTTTCATTTTTTCAGGAACCTTAATGATGGAGAAGTAGATGAGTTATCTTATCCTTGCTTTTACTAAAGAATTCCACTCGGTAACAGCTTCCTGGTACGCAGATTTGGGCTCTTGACCCAACAGTTTTACATTTCAAGATCTTTCACTGTTAATCTTATTCATGCTTTAAAGATAAACTAACATTGCTTCTTAATTCAACAAACGGTACGCTTAAGACTCTCCTTACTGTGTATGTTTGTTCACAGCAAGCAACCCGGCGGATGACATAATCACCTATTTCAGCATTGCTCTTTTACTTGGAAGGTGCAAAGTAAGCTGTTTGGAATGTGGGGGAATCTCGGGTTGTGCCATGATTACTCGTATGCTTCTTGTCTTCCATCAGGGATTTGTCATGATAAAGATAATTTAATTTATGATTGTGAAGCATATGAAAGTGGAGTTTCAAGATTTCTAGAGACTCCCAAGCATCTGTTGAAGAATATTTGTTTATTTGTCTTCCTTATGAGCTTCAGCAATGCTCTTCCGAGAGCTGTTATGCAGGGCCTAACAATCTATCTGATTTCTTGCTTCAGGAGATCTCCATCAATCATTTGCTCTTCTTCCAGTTCCAGTTGTTTCTTTTGTGAACTTCTTTTTCACTACGAATTTCTTATGTTCTTGCTATAATAGACGCCCATTTACAAATAGTCCACACAATAAGCAATGTACAACATCAAACTTCACTATTTTATTCTTGAGTACTGCTACAATTTGATTAGCCGGTACCCCATAAGGTGTGTGGATGAGAACTTCAATAATTCCACTAACTAGTGGGACCCATCAAATAGATTGTTGTTATTCATGCACATCATTACTTAGGTACTCAAACTTGCGGATCCAAATCGAGTATCCTTTGCATTATTCTTAATTCTCCACGGAATATGCTGATTGAGAACTCTAAGCCAGTAACGCCAGTTGTAAATATATATATATATACACACACACACACACACATATATATATGAGTTCATAATCCAATAGGAAAACTGTTTGAGAAGACTTGCATAATGAAACCACATGCTCACGCATTCTCACATGCTTCGCCCGTCGCCCCTCACCAACTCTTACGGACACCCAGACACGCATGTGCTCAGACTCATCCAAGCACCACCCAGAAGCAAGTACCCCCATGCACCTGACCCCTCAAATATGTCCAATTTTCTTGATCATACCCCCACCTACTGCAGCATGCACACATATTTCAAATAACAAGTGATCAACACTTGCGCACACCCAGACACACATGATGAAACCACATGCTCACGCATTCACCCATGCTTCACCCCTCACCAACTCTTACAGACACACATGTGCCCAGGCTCATCCAAGCCCCACCCAGAAGCAAGTACCCCCATGCACCCGACCCCTCAAATATGTCAAATTTTCTTAATCATACCCCCACCTACTCCCACCTACTGCATGATTGCATCATGCACACATATTTCAAATAACAAATGATCAACACTTACACACACCGAGGCACATGAGAACAGACCCATCCAAGCACCACCCAGAAGCAAGCAACCCCATTCACCTGTCCCCTCAAACACGTCCAATTTTCTTGATCATACCCTTGCCTAATGCATCATGCACACATATTTCAAATAACAAGTGATCGAATACACAAACCTAAGCGTCCAATGAAACCAAGCTTGTGGGGAACATAACTAAATCAAAGATAAGCAACAACGGGAATCAAGCCCGAGGGAGAGTAGCTATATATCCAAGCAAGCATACTCTTTACGATTATATATGTAATGTATTAAACAATTACATAAGTACTAATAATATGTACACACCTTTGCTCTTTTACGGAATGTATCCGCTACCTCCGGATTCGCAATCATATCTACATATCTAAACAGGAAAATAGCATACAGAATACATTCAGCACTAGCGACAATCCGCACAAGTCACAACTCATATAGAACAATGAATTGCAAATTATAACTAACAATATGATTTTAGGTATAAATGAATAAAAACTTAATGTAAAACTAAAGAACAGCTTACTTGAGGAATCTATAAAAAGAATTACTTTTTAAAGGGATTTGAAAATTTATGATACGGGTAGTACTAATTAATACAACAAGGGTAAATGTGTCCACGCAGCACACACATTATAACCCCAATGCCACTATTGAAAAAGAAAACAAAGAACAACGTTGTCTGTAATGTCAGATCTAAAACTGATTTTCTATAACATGCATAAAGTTATAAAGGCAAGCTTCTGGACATGAAATCCTACACAAAAGTATTGTTCATATGTAAACGACCGAGACAAGAAGATCCATCAAAACCGATAATTGATGACTAATATCATTGCTTGACGCTTCAGATTATGGCCATATTGTTGTAATAGGCTCTAGGGACATTCTCTTGTTGTGTTCATCAAGGATAAGTAAACGAGAGAGAGGAAGGGAGAGAAAGGGAAAGGGCTGAGGAAAGGATCCAATCTTCGAGATATAAGAAACCATACATGACAAACTCTGGTCAAAATGAAACCTTTAAAACTAACTTTAATAACTAATGACTTCTTGGTAGCTTCAACGCATCCATGTATTTCAGTTGTCTACAATTAAAACAAGACTTAATTATCAATGAAGTGAAGAAATCAGAGATCAACAATATAAATGTGAAAGCAAAAGGGGGTGATAAGTAAATCATAAACATGCAAATGGCCAAGCAAAAAACTGATGCTGCAACACTTTACAATGTTCTCATTAGGAGTTCTCTTTTGGAGGACCGGAAGGTCCAGAATAAGATTTGTATACGATTCAAATCCTTTTCCTATAGTTAAATATACCACTACCAGGAAGATATAGAGCAAAACAAGTAAGCAGCTGTCTCAGATTCTCATAACGAAACTTTAGTCTCCAATAAGCTGGCTGAAAAAACTTACCTTTGTCGGTAACGCTTATCCACATCTGTTAGACCATGATATTTGTCAGGCAGTGGAAGTAAGGATTTTGTAAGAACTGAAAATGATTTCACGCAAATAGACAGCTCCCCTGAAAACATACAAGGGGAAAATGATCTTATAAGATGTTGATGACACCGCTGAAAAGAAACTTACTAGAAAAAGAACGCTAACCAGTCCATAGTCTACCACCAATTAAAATACTTTTTTTTTATAAGTAAAGTCGAAACAAGTGACGTGTCCTATGTACATATGCAATATACAACCAAGCCCTGCTAGCCAACAAAAATATTATCCACAAATTCTACAAAGGGATTAGATCCCTGCGGAACCACCTCGTCGCACCAAAAATACATAGCCCGAATAATTTGATTTTTAATCCCCTCCAGGTTCTGTTCCTCGTTCTCAAAAGCTCTAAGGTTCCTTTATTTCCAAATGGACCAACAGACCACCAACGGAGCAACATCCCAAAAACAATTTTTCCTCCTGCGCTTATACAAAGACCAGCACATAAGCAGCTCCTTGATCAAATTAGGCATCACCCAGGTTACCTGAAACAGACCCAGCACAAAGCTCCATATGTCCCTTGCTACCGGGCAATGAATCAGAAGATGGTTCACACTTTCTCCGTCTTGCTTGCACAAAAAGCACCAATTACTTTTCTTTTAAGTCCAAGAATGGTACTTGTTTGTAGTAATAAGATACGCATCACCAAAATTATCAAGAAACCGATAACCTTGAATTTTGAAAGCAGGAATCATGATCAATATCATGTCTACTCTTTTTAATACAGATAAACCCCAAGAAAAGAATTCCATTGAAGGTCACTGTAGCACTTGCCTTTCTCTGTGCGCTTTATTGAGCCACTTGCTCCCAACGATGTCACCTATATCAACAAGTGCCTTCATGCTCATTTATTTACAAGCCTTTCCTTCTCACAGTAAAGCTAAAACCAGAATAACAACGGGAATATATTTAGAACACCCTAAAAAAAACCAATAATAACTAGAAATCTAGAAGAAAAAAACCAATATACGTGAATAAGCTGAATGGAGTAATAGTTTATCTATGAAACAGTGCAGGTTCAATTATCAATATTGTTCAATTCATCTTTATTTAATATACAGGTGTATACCTGATTCAACACCATTCCACAAGCATGATCAAAATCATGTTAAACAACCCACAATATAAATAAAGCATAAGCTAATATGATGAAGCAAATATAGCCTCACTACTATGTATCCTTAACCACAAACTTTAAATCATGTTGGAAGGAAGAATCTAAGCTGTTAGCAGAACTAGCAACATCATGAAGAAACTGCTTCATACCCAAAGATTTAACACGGACTAACTAATTAAAAGTCCTTCAAAGTAATCATGTATCCCATAAATCTCTGCTTACCTGGGAACAGCTTACGGCCCCACATCTCAATCTTTTTGTAGTTTTGAAATAACAATTTGAAATTCATCTACATATCCATTCATAGACATGGTTTATGTATGAAGTAACAAGTAAGAATATAATGAAGACAGAGAAATAAAGCAAGGAGATGGGTACTCAATAGACCTGGATAGTCCCAGAGTCATCCCTCAAAGTCAAGAACGCGAGCTTCCCGAAAGCTCTACGAGCTACAATTCTCCCTGATATTGATACGTAATCATTCTCGCTGTTTGACTCTTCACCATTACTTAGATGCCTGTAGATCTCTTGCAACTGATTTGCAGAATGAGTCCTATCCCACTTGTAAGCATAGGGTTCAAAGCCCTTGCTCCTCAACTCTTCCACCTGGAGAAAATCTCAGTTACTCTTTGTCAAACATAAATATTGCACAATTTCCATACATATGCGTCGATGCCAACACATGTACTAAAAAACACTAATATTTTAAGCAGCGTCTTTGCATGTTCGCATGTGCAAAGATACCATTGCCTCTCTGGGTGGGCTGGAGCCAGGATTTTCTGGAGGAGTTAGTTCAGGGGGTTTAAAGGTGCAAAGTTCAATAGAAACAAGAATTTTCTCAAAGGGGGTTTCTAAAAGTAAACTATTTGAAGGTAACTAGTAAGTCTATGCTTCTGCGACAACCTCTAATACAAAACTCTCCTTCACCTTTTTCAAGGGCCACTTGTGAAACTAAAATTCGCCCCAAGTCCCCCCCCCCATCCATTTATTTCCAATAGCACCTGATGAAAAGGTTTTACTGCAGATGTAGTAACTCAATCAGTGGCGCATTAACGCAGCACCACCCAAAAAATCCACCATATAGTCTTAATTTATTATTTATTAATGCACTCTTATGACAAGTACATACCCAAACACCTCTTAGTCAAAGCAATGAATATTTATCTTGGTTGTACTGTTTGGTAGTCCGATTTGATCTTCCGGGTTTTGGCTATGTGGGTCATTCAGAACTTAAGTTCTTGATACCTCTTCCAAACACGAAATTGAAATAACTAGGCCTTCTTTTTTTCTGGGCTTAACAATCATAATTTGACTTCAAAATACCTCTAACACAACAAAAAATAAGCACCCATCTCACCAAAAAGTACCGAGATTTCGAGTAAGGGAAAGAACATGTGTAACAAAATTCAATATTTTGAGGTGCAAAGGTTTTATGTTAACCCAAAATCCCGTTATCAAATAGAGCAATGCAATCAATGTTTCCACAAAAAGGAAAAGGAAATGAAAATGAACAAAGAGTTAACCTTTTTGAGACGGATGGCGCGAATTGCTTCTCTGTCTGAGGTGGAAGACGGGACCGAAGTGGAGGATGACCTCCGGTTTCTGTTCCTGCCGGCGTTTTGGGGGGGAGCGGCGGTTGTGGAAGGAGATGGAGAAGTGGAACAGCAGCGGACATAGGTAATCGGGTTCAATTTTGAATATGAAACTGACATTGGAGTGGTCGAGCAGAGGAGGTGCCTAAGAGGACGGGTTGACCGGCTTGACCACACCCTCAACGCTTCCATTGCTTGATTGCTGCTGCTTACTGCCGCCACAAAGTATACTCTCTATCCAAACCGTAATTACGGACACCCCACTTCCCCCCCCCCCACAAAGCCCGCCCAGTCCCCAGTTCTGCGAATGTTTCCGTTTTTATCTTTTTTTTATTTTTATTTTTGGTTTGTGAGAACGTCGTAAGCATCTTATTTTATTCCACTGAATTTGTGGCTTTACATCGAATGTTCTAAAAATTGCTAGGCGAGCGCTACACGTATTATCGCTTAAAACACAGGTGGGATCTATAAATAACACATAATATCCTATTTTTAATATATTTTTTATTATAACATAATTATTAAATATTCATTTTAAAAATATACGAATATTAAATATCACCTAATAATTTAAAAATAATAATTACATTATGATGTTAAATTTTAAAAGTAAAACTAAAAATTTAATATCATCTATGGTTCAAAATATTACAAAAATAGTCAACAGTTCAATTATTCATAGGTCCGTTGACAATTATAAATTTATAAAAATAATTAAATAATTTGAAATTGATATTTATTATTTTAAAAACACAAGATGACATTATTTATGGCCAAATTTATTTTTTTTAAAAACTAAAAAAATAGGAAAAATCAGCAGTTGGCCGCCTAGCCCGCCTTGCTGATTTGCCAAATTTATAGGCGTCGGGTTGGCGCCAAGTGTCTAGGCGAATTTTTAGAACACTGGTTAGAACTTAACACATCAATACATGGTGAGGCGAGTTACAACTCAACACATCTAGCATATGATGGGTCGGGTTAAGAAAATCAATACATGATGGGTTGAGTTACAACTCAACACATCAACATATGGTGGGTAGGGTTAAGAAAATTCATCTTATATAAAATACTTATAAAATCGTCTTTTCTTACTTTTTTTTAAAATCTATATATATATATTTAAAGTTGGTGAGGAGCACTATGGTTGTGCCACTTCACCACCTTTAGATAAATCTTCATTCTAAATCATCCATGTGGAAGTTTTAAAAACCTTTAGCTAATAATAATACATAATAACAATCAATATGATAAGGGGTATTAGTATTAGTATATATTAGTATATATAACTTCTTCTATTGTCAATAGTAGAAGACTTATATTTAAAAACTTTTACAACTAACATTACTTCTAATCAATGTGGGATAAAACTCTTCAATGTTATATATTACTTCTAATGACTCACTTTTAACATCATACTTTAAGTTTTGATATCTTATTCATCCAAAACTTGATTTGGACAAATAAATATATCATTTCGATGTTCTTGCCGAGTAGAACACATTTACACAATTACTTTTGTCAACAAACAAATGACACATAAAGAAATTTGTGCCTCAAGTTGTACAATTTCTTTTACTAAAAACACTAATTTTTTAATAAGTATTATACTTTAATTCTTGATATCTTATTCATCCAAAACTCAATTTGGACAAATAAATATATCATTTTGATGCTCTCATCAAGTAGAACACATTTGCACAATTACATTTACCAACAAACAAATGACACGTAAAGAAATTCGTGCATCAAGTTGCACAATTTCTCTCACTAAAAACACTAATTTTTTTAACAAGTATTATACTTTAAGTCTTGATATCTTACTATCAAAAACTCAATTTTGACAAATAAATATATCATTTTGATGCTCTCACCGAGTAGAATACATTTGCGCAATTACCTTCGTTAACAAACAAACGGTACGTAAAGAAATTCGTGCCTCAAGTTACACAATTTGTTTCACAAAAAAACACTAATTTTTCAACAATAGAAGAGATGTATCCCACATTGATTAGAAATTTATGTTGGTTTTAAAAATTATATTATTAAGTACCAATAGAAGAAATGCATCATGCATCATACATTGGTTGGAAAGTGATGTTGATTTTCAAAGTCACTAGAAAACCAAAAGTTTTTAAAGCTTCCACATGGATGCTTTAGAATGAAGATTTATCCAAAGGTAGTGAGGTGGCATAACCATAGTGCTCCTCACCAATTATATATATATATATATTTATATATATATATATATACATATATATGATAAAATATTTTTACAATTATTACCAATAGAAGATGTATATCTCACATTGGCTAGAAAATTATTTTATACTATAACACATTGTTTAAAAAGAAAATGTTAGATTTTAAAGTCTTTAAAAGACTAAAAGCTTTCACTTTTACAAGAGATGTTTCTCACATGGCTACAAAATATTCTACTATTATTACCAATAGAAGAGATGTAACACATTGGTTAGAAATTGATGTTTGTATTAAAAATATTATTATTAATTACTAATTGAAAAGATGTATCATACATTTTTTATAAAGTGATGTTGATTTTAAAGTTTTTGTTAAAAACTTCTACCATTATTACCAATAGAAAATGTATATCTCACATTAGTTAAAAAATGATGTTGATTTTTAATTATTTTAGATTATATAAAAGACTTACTATTATTAGCAATATAAGATATACATATATATATATAACTAATAATAATACATAATAATAATCATAATGATAATGGGTATTAGTATTAGTATATATAACTTCTTCTATTGTCAATAGTAGAAGACTTATATTTAAAAAAAATTACAACTAACATTACTTCTAACCAATGTGGGATAAAACTCTTCAAGGTTAGATATTCCTTCTAATGACTCATTTTTAACATCATACTTTAAGCTTTGATATTTTATTCATCCAAAACTTGATTTGGACAAATAAATATATCATTTCGATGTTCTTGACGAGTAGAACACATTTGCACAATTACTTTTGTCAACAAACAAATGACACGTAAAGAAATTTGTGCCTCAAGTTGCATAATTTCTTTCACTAAAAACGCTAATTTTTAATAAGTATTATACTTTAACTCTTGATATCTTATTCATCCAAAACTCGATTTGGACAAATAAATATATGATTTCGATGCTCTCACCGAGTATAATACATTTGCGCAATTACATTCGCCAACAAACAAATGACACGTAAAGAAATTTGTGCCTCAAGTTGCATAATTTCTCTCACTAAAAACACTAATTATTTTAATAAGTATTATACTTTAAGTCTTGATATCTTATTACCCAAAACTCGATTTGGACAAATAAATATATCATTTTGATGCTCTCACCGAGTAGAACAAATTTGCGCAATTACCTTCATCAACAAAAAAATGACACGTAAAGAATTTTGTGCCTCAAGTTGCACAATTTCTTTCACTAAAAACACTATTTTTTCAACAATAGAAGAGATGTATCCCACATTGGACATTGGTTAGAAATTGATGTTAGTTTTAAAAATTCTATTATTAAGTATCAATAGAAGAAATGCATCATACATTGGTTTGAAAGTGATGTTGATTTTCAAAGTCACTTGAAAACCAAAAGTTTTTAAAGCTTCCACATGGATGCAAGTATTTCACATTGGTTACAAAGTATTCTACTATTATTATCAATAGAAAAGATGTATCACACATTGGCTATAAATTAATGTTGGTTTTAAAAATACTATTATTACCAATAGAATAGATGTATCATACATTTGGTAGAGGGTAATGTTTGTTTTTAAAGTCTTTAAATAGAAGACTTCTACCATTATTATCAATAGAGTATGTATATCTCACATTGGTTAGAAAGTGATGTTGATTTTAATTTTAGATAAAAAAAACTTTTACTATTATTACTAATAGAAGAGATATCTTACATTTGCTAAAAAATGATATTATTTTTAAAAGTCTTTAGATAAAAGACTTTTACTTTTATCGTCAATGTAATAGAAGAGATGTATCCCACATTATTTAGGAAGAGATGTTGGTTATAAAATTTTTAAAATAAAAGACTTCTTCTATTATTACCAAATGAGGATATGTATTACACATTGGTTAGAGAGTGATGTTGATTTTAAAAGTCTACAATTATTAGCAATAGAAGAGAAATATTTCACATTGGTTATAAAGTGATATTGGTTTAAAAAGTTTTTAGATGATGTATCTCACATTGGTTACAAAGAAATGTATCTCATATTATTTAGAAATGAGTATTGGTTATAAAAGTCATTAGATAAAGACATTTTTTGTTATTACCAATAGAAAAATATGTATCCACATTGTTTAGAAATGAATAGTGTTTAAAAAGTCTTTTATCCACTACTATTATTACTAATAGAAAATATGTATATCACATGGTTAGAATGTGGTGTTGGTTTTAAAGTCTTTAGATAAAAGACTTAAACTTTCATTGCCAATAAAAATATAAAATATGTATCTCACATTGTTTAAAAATGAATTATGATTTTAAAAGTTTTTAACAAAATGACTTCTAATATTATTATCAAGTTAAATGTTAATTTTAAAAGTCTTTAGATAAAAAAAAATTACTATTATTATTAATACAAAATATATATCTCACGTTAGCTAGAAACTTATATTAATTTTAAAATTATTTAGGTAAAAAAATCGTTTAATATTAGTAACAATATAAAAAAATTATAACAATAGAAGAGATTAACAATCTAATTATAATGTCTAAAAGTTATATTATTATTACAAAAAAAAAATATATATATATATATATATCTCACATTATACCCGTGCATAGCACGGGCTAAATAACTAGTATAAATAATGTTTTCCAATATATAGTGTTGCTTGAAACCACTTGTTCCAAACAAATGGTCACAACAAATTGATAGGTATCTCGTGCCGAGCAGCTAGACAATGGTTAGTAATATGGTTTGATGAGAGCAACTAATTTGTGTGTGTTCCTTAATCAATTGATGAGTTTGTTCGTTTGTATTTATCAATTTGTGTAATTCAAAGTAGTTAAATAATTTGTTTCTTTCTTCTTCGTTTTTTGGTAAAAACTTAGGTGAAAGAATTCTAGCGATGATTTCAAACTAAATAACAAAACAGATAATTAATGAAGCCTTAGAATAAATAGCAGCGTGATAATGAGAAAAAACAATATGAGACAAGAAACACATAATAGATTTAGGTCATCAGTTTCAATAGTGTCTTCTTCTTCTTCTTCTTTTTCTTCTTCTTCTTCTTCTTCTTCTTCTTCTTCTTCTTCTTCTTCTTCTTCTTCTTCTTCTTCTTTCATTATTTGTGTCGTGTGATTCAAAATAGATTTAATAACAAGAAGAAGAATATTCTTCTTTCATTATTTGTGTTGTGTGATTCAAAATAGATTTAATAACAAGAAGAAGAATATTTTTCTTTCATTATTTGTGTTATATGATTCAAAATAGATTTAGTAACAACAACAACAATAAGAAGAAGAAGAAGAATCTTCTTTCATTATTTGTGTTGTGTGATTCAAAATAGATTTAGTAACAACAACAACAACAAGAAGAGCAACATCATCAAGATATAAATTTGTAAAAGAGTGAGAAGTTCAAGTCACTAAGAAACAATGTGTAGTAACTGGGAAATCGAGTCACAAAGAAACAATATGTAGTAAATATCGTTCTTCCTCGCAAACTCTCTTTCCACTTCATGCTTTTTTTGTGTCTGCAGCGAACGATGGACTCTGCATCTCCATCCGTTTGAATTCAAGGCATAAAATCTCTTATGCGGGCATTTTATGAAATATTTTACGAAAATGGACTTTACCCATTGAAAAAAAAACATGGGACTAGAGAAAAAAATTATTGAAGAAATTGTTGACCAGTACACTTTTCCAAACATTTTTTTCTCTCAAGTCCAACGTTTTTTTTATCAACCGATAATGTCCATTTTCAAAATATTGTTCCTAAAATGCCCAGGTCATCTTCTTCCACAACTCCAGTCAACATGTTGAGTTCAAAAATCACGATTGTGCGCAATGAAACATAAATTGACCTGCCTGGTCAGGTCGTGACGACCCGACCCAAATTCCAACACGGAATCCTGAGGTCGTGCCGCAAAACCAACTAAACAATGGATAAGTACCTGCTAAACACAATGGCACAAGTCAAACATTAGAGCTACACGAGCTCTAACAAGGAAGTTAAGTCATAACGGCGATACGAAACAACAACAATGACAAACTGCGAAAGCGAAATATAAGAAAGGGGGCCCGAGCTATCAAGTTCTGAGCTAACACAACCAAGACGATGTTAAATCTTTTGGTCTAAAAATTTGAACCACATGACGCAACATTGCACACGCACAACAAAACCACTTGTTAAACCAAACTAAAATATATAACTCAAGTCATCGGCGAACTACATGCCGGAACCCAAACATAATTCTACCAAAGGCAAAGCTTCTATTACTTTACATATACAATCGTCCTCACTGGAATTAATAATAAATACTAATAACGGTAATAAAAACAATAATGACAGTAAAACTCTACAAGAATCTATGACTGGGAACCACTCGAAAGAATCACCGGCTATAACTGGGAACCACTCGACCTTAACGCGAGCTAACGATCACACTGCACACTAAAGAAATAAAAGCATGAAGTGAGTCATACATAATGACCCAGCAAGTTACTACAAATAACAATATAGCATGATAATATATATTCAACTATAAATAATCATGGCAATCTTTTAATCATGATAAATCTCATAAACAAGTATCGCATAATAAAAGGTACATAACCAAAATACCACAATGTCCACGTATCACGATGATGTTCACATAAGTGCTCACAACAAACCATATGAACCAGGGCATGCTCCTCTGATCCGCATCCATCGTGTTGCTCCTGGATTACATGTATAAAACAAATCGTGCCCTCGAGTCCCACCCTAGTCACATGTGCCCTTGATACCCATCTCGCGGTATCGACGTCCTCGAGTCCCACTCGAGTTCCATAGCTTACCAGAGTCATACGTATTGTTACAACAAGGTCGGCTACATCCCCACTACGACCAAATAGTGGAGAGGTGTGTGCAAACTGTCTGATACGTCGACCCATAGCGATCACGAACTTTGACATTCATGAAGGCGATGCGTCGTCCCATCATCGATCCAATCAAATCAACCAACCATGCCAGCTAGACTTCCAATGCAATGCAAAGTGGATCTATGATTCTACCTTAACAGATTACCAAACACATATTTGAAGGTAATAAACAATAAATCTCAAAACTACATATTTAGTCTTGAATCATATAATCATACATGCACATATTTACAAGTATTCCCAAATACCACTTGACCACATATTTAGTCCAAGTATTCAAACATTAGGGTACACAATGATCCTCAAATCACACACTTTCCTAGACTATTAATTAGTCTAATTCACATCCACATAATAAGACTACATATTTAGTCTAATTCTCATTCACATTATAAGACTACATATTTAGTCTAATTCTCATTCACATTATAAGACTACATATTTAGTCTAATTCACATTCACATTATAATACCACATATTTAGTCTAATTATAATAACATTACATCAAGGTCCTATATGATCCTTAATTTGCAAACAAGTAAAGACTACTAGGTTAGTCTATAAACATTCATAACTTTAGGCTATATACTTAACCTTCCAACAAAACTATACTGAGACTCTCTATCTAGTCCAACAATCATATATTGAGGTCCTTAAAGATCCCCAACTCGCAAGCAAATGTAAGCTACTATGTTAGTCCACAACCACCCAAGTCACAAGGTTACATACTTAACCCCCACACATAATTAAACTGGGACTCTCTATCTAGCCCAACAATCACATATATAGGTCTCCCAAGATCCTTAATTTATGAGCAAGGGTAGACTATTATGTTAGTCCAAAATCCCTCATATCATGAGGCCACATACTTAGCCATCAACATAACCAAACTCCAAGTATCTCACTCATACAACTTACTAAGTTAGTTAAGCATCAACCTATCATCATAACAATAACCTTTAAGGTTTAGGTGTCACATTGGACACACACAAAGAAAGTATTCGGTCTTCACAACCAAGACTATACGTGTCTCTAACGTCGTATGATTCTCACACTACTTTATTTAGTGTATTATCAATCTCTACTCGACTCCATTGAGTCTTAACTCTATATTTCTTCCATTAGGTCATTATTGACTTAAACCATAAAATCCATAATATCATCAATTAATTGATACTCATATATCAACCATCATAAATCTCAAGTATAACATCATTATTATTGTAATCATAACCTAAGACTTTCTAAATAGTCTTTAATCATAGATCACCCAATAGTACACTCTTAACTATCACATATGATTGTTCATCAAATCATATTCTCAATTCACCATCAATCATACAAGAACCATACCTTAGATTCCCTAACAAGTCGATGCATTATTGTGAACTAAAAATAAGTTCCCAAAATCTATCACTCTCATTAGTTTGCATTATAACTATTGTAGAGAGTTGTATAAGATTTTTAAACTTACTAATACATTCATAGGGACTTATAATGAAGTCCTAAATCATCAAATATCACCCAAACCCAAAATCTCCCAAAAAGTCATATCATCGGGATTTCGCAAATGAGATTCAACGATCTCCTAACGTCGTAGGGTTTCTTCCTAAGACTCACATAAACTCATTAAAATCTATTTGACTTTGTTGAGTCGAATTACTAACTTTCAAAAGTTAGGTCACAAACTCATTTCATGATTTAACCAACATTTGGGTTCCTAAAACCCATTAAACATGTTCTTCAAACATAAACACCCAACATAAACACAAGTAAACCCATTTAAACTCTATTTGGCTCCATTGTGTCAATTTACTAAACTTCAAAAGTTAGGTCACAAACTCATTTCGTGATTTAACCAACATTTGGGTTCCTACACCCATTAAACATGTTCTACAAGGCATAAATACCAAGCAAACATAATCAAACACATATACTTTCAAACACATATGTTCCCAACATATAAATCATAAAAAACTCATCATGTAATGGTGGGTATTCCACCCCAAGCATGACAACACATTCTTTAACATCCTAGCATGATATTCAGCTAGAGAGAGAAAGAAAAGGGGAAGTAACTTACCAAAAATCGGAAATGGCAAACCTATAAAAAAAAATGGAAATTGATATAGGGAAACAATCTCCTTGCCAAAGGATTTCCAATGGTAGTCTCCAATCGAAAATCCGATAGTTGGATCAATGGGAAACTTCAAAACACACACAACACCAAGAACACCCACTAATGGTGTTTCTCTCTCTATTTGGGGAAGAAGATGAATAAAATGAGGTGGGATATTAATGGAGGAGGGTTTGGGGACTCAAATACTCCAAAATACCATCCACAAGGTGCAAGGGCCAGATCATTAAGGGAAAGGGAGGGATTTCACGCTAAAAAATCAAAAGAATAAGAGGTTGCGTCATATTTTCTACAGTAGTCGCGACCGCATCGCTCCAACTTCTGACACTTCCAATTTGAACACCGTTCGACAAAACGATGTGATTTCTTCTCCTGGCACTCTGTAAATGTCTAAAGTAAAAGCCTTAAAAGTCCTAAACCAAAAAAAAAATCTTCTCAAGCATTCCTTGATCAAAACAATTCAGCAGCGTACTAAAAATCGGTCCGTAGCTACTATACAACGGATGAAACTACGCAGGACCACCCAACGATCGGAACAACGAATGAACAAGCATACATACTTGTTTTAAAACATGTTAGAAGCCTAATGAAGGGTCCCAAAGACATACCCAAGGTTACACCAAAATTAAGTGTAATGAAAATACGAAAGACGATACGTTAACGATACGCGAATCGCGAAAATCAAACTTAGGACGGCGACTAAACTTTGAACGCCATGACCACATGTAAACTTTCTAAACATGATTATAATAAAATCAAATGCATCTAAGCAAGTTCACGAAGACCTAGAATCTCTCAAAGCTCGTAAACAAGAACTAAGGACGATAACGCTCTACCGAGTCGAATTTCCACAACGTCAAGTTACTCATTGTAACTCTAACAACTATAGGGCATTGGCTATAGTCCAATCAAACCAAACACATGAAGACTCACACAAGGAGTCTGCCAAGCAGGAAGGTCAAACTAGTAAAGTTTTAGGGTCTTATAGGTCGACGGGCAGCATCCTTTCGTAGGGGCTCAGGGGCAACACCCCCATAAGATAAATTGTTCATTAAGTACGAAACTATAATGGGCATGTGATGAGGTTGAAAGATTTTTCAATAAAGATGGATGCGAGAGGAGGAGGAGGAGAAGAAGAAGAAGGCTTATGACATAAGAGATGGAAGAAGAATGTGAAGGACATGATGGTCTAATTCATTATGATTTTACATCACGCTGCATCATCATTTTTTGAATCGTGGTGCAAAATTGAATTGAGTGACCCTAAACGTAACACCTATTTAATGAATAAAATTACCCCTCTACCCCTCTACACATTCAATTCCTCAACAACCCTTCATTTACTCCCCCAACCAACCACCCCATCCAATCACTTCCACCCCTAACTCACTAAGAGTGACCTTAACACTTGAGTGACCAACTCAATCCAAAAAAACCATCTTTCATCTTTCTCTCTAAGAAAAAATAATTCTCCACTCTAATGGATTATGATTATAATCTCAATGAAGATGAAAATGCTAACAAGGACAATGCTAACAAGGATAATTATTTTAAGGTAATATATTTTTATTTTTGAATGTATTTTCACATAAATTTTTTTTAAAAAATTCTTAACTGGGCTAAACATCCGCTAGTGCACAACGGATGTTTAACCAAAATACCGCCTTCCACAAGTGATTGTTTCATAAAAGTACCGCATGTCTGCAACCAATAAGCGAATGAATTGGTATAATTTCGTTTTTAAAAAGCGGATGTGCATGAAAAGGTCCGCTTGTTGGTAGCTGATGTTTAGCCTGAATTCCGCTACACAGTAGCTGCTATATATCAATATTTGTTGATTTTGTTGGAATTTATATATTATTATTATTATTATTATTATTATTATTATTATTATTATTATTATTATTATTATTATTATTATTATTATTATTATTATTATTATTATTATTATTATTATTATTATTATTGTTTTATTGTTATTTGTTTATAGGACTACCAGTTTGAAAATGAGAATAATCTATTTCCGGATGTATCTTCTTTTTTTGTAACGGATGAAAAATTCATTGATCGAAAGGCGGCAGAAAAATGGGTTAGAGATACCGGACATGCCAAAGATATGCACTTTTACGTGTCCAGAAGTAAAACTAAATTTGATAACACTCATAAAGTGTGGTTGTGTTGTGAGAATGGTAGAAAACCTCGGTACGATGGTAAAAAAATTTAAAATATGTAAAGAAAAATGGTTCGAAGAAGGTTTTGTGTAAATTTGAAGTGTATTTGCATGAAGTAAAAGATGATGATTGGATAGTTCAAGTTAGCGAGTTTAACAATGCACACAACTATCCACTTTTAATAAGACAAAAATGACACACTTCTGCATCGAAGTTGACAAAGGTTGAGATTGAAAGGGTTGATCAACTTTATAGTGCTAATGTGAAGCCGAAACATATATTAAATCTATTGAAAATGAAAAATCATGATAACAAAAGTTCGAGAAAGCATGAAGAGAATGCTTTGGTAAGTATAAGAAAGAAGAAAATGGGATATAAATCAAAAATTGAGTTTTTTTTTAGATAAGATGAGTTGACGTGGATATATTTTCCGGTTTAGGTCAAAGAGATTTGACCAAAAAAACAAAGTTGTTTTGACTGATGTTATGTTTGCTCATCCAAAGGCTGAAGAGATGTTGACCTTATTTCCGTATGTTCTTCTTATGGATTCAACATACAAGACTAATAAATATGACTTGTCTTTATTGGAAATCATCGGAGTTACATATGTGGGGAAGAATTTTCATGTTACATTTGCATTTTTGCCGAATGAGAAAAGTGAAACATTTGCTTGGGCATTACATCAGTTGCGTGCTTTATTAGTTTACGTTCACCCACCGGATGTCATTGTCATGGATAAGGAAATGGCTCTCATGAATGCAATACAAGATTACTTTCCAATGTCTCAACATATGTTGTGTAAGAGACACATAGCTAAGGATGTCGAGAAGTATGTAAGGAACCTATTGGGAAAGAAGTTATGATGCAATATTTATGAAGAGGTGGATGGATATAGTTGAGTCGAAAACTGAGGAAGAATACTTGATACATTGTCGAGAGATGGAGAAGTTGTGGGAAAATATCCAAACAGTTGTTCGATATGTTAATTCGACATGGTTGGATCCCTATAAGGTTAAATTTGTTTATGCTTGGACCAAACAATACATGCATTTCGGCAATCAAACGATGAACATGTAGAACTTATACGTTTATGAATGCAATAGATTTATTATTTATGAACATTATGTAATTTTTTTGTAATTATACAATATGTTACAGAGTTGAGAGTACACACTCCCAGTTGAAGAGAGGTTATGCACGTCAGCTGGGGGTTTCGATCATATATTCGATCAAATCCACGATGCTATCAAGCTTCAGTTCAATGAGATCTTGACTCTATTTGAAAGGTCTTTGAATGTAGCCCATCCTTTGACATCCTCAAATTTTCTTCTCCGTCGATTGAGATTTAAGGTATCATCTCATGCCCTCGAGTTGCTACAATACGATAGGAATTCGACATAGTGTATAGACGAGCCAGTTGAGGGTGATTCAAAGAAGTGTGGGTGTTTGTTGAAGACAAGTTACATTTTACCATGTAGTTCTAAAATATGGCACATGCAGCAGACAAATGTCCCGATTGAACCCCATGATATCCATGTGTTTTGGAGGACATTGTCTATGGGCGGAGTTCAAGATATGAGTACGACAAGGAAATTTGCGGCTGCTTTGATAAAAAAAACCTTTTAACAGATATGGATGGGACTCGGAATCACAGCAATATCACTATGCTAAATAGTTTTTCGATGTTGTACATTCCCCAACTAACATTTCTGAACCAGAAATAGTGCGACACAAAGGGCGTCCAAAGAAGAACTCGACAAAGAGAGACCTATCAAGTTTAAAAATGTTAAATGTTTACGTCACATTACTTTTTACATTTATTTATAGTAAATGATTTATGATTTAATGTTTATAATTGTCACCTAACCATACAAAATAAACAAGTTACGAACATGCTAACCGTCAACCAGAAAGAGAATCAGGAGGTAGAGGTAAAGGTATAGGAAGATGACGTAGTTCATTAACATCGACGGGTAATTCAATTCCATAGGCCTCTCAGCTTCCACCATTGATGATCACTTTCATATCAAGTGTTGTAGATGTCAAAGCAGATGTAAATTGTGGTTTCCGTGTTATTGCCCACTTAATTTATGACGACGAAGAAAAATGGGATTAGGTGCGTAATGACTTGATGCAGAAACTTACTGACTACTGGGACTTTTGCTCAGCCACCAACTTCTTGGAAGGTGACATTGAAGGATATTACCAACTATGTAATTGGCATACTTCTCCGACTCCAACCGAGCATTGGTTGAGTCTAGGCATGCTCGGTTGAGTGATTGCTACACGTTATCAGAAGATTGTGACTTGTTTGTGTAATATACCGATTGGTTGCAATACATGGTTACCGTTGCAAGGACGGTTTGTTGATTAACCGCCACAACCGCCAACTTCAAGTATTGACTTTCGGTGGGTCAATTTAATCAACTTTATAGCATTTGGGATGAAGCCTTCTAGTCCTCCTGCCTCGTCTGTCCATTCATCTGAGGTGAGAAGATTCTTGTCACCCATGATACGACATTGGCTGCCAATTTGGCATGATCGATTTACTAATTACCTTAGTGTAGTGGGTTAACTGTTACTTTTTTCACTTTATGTGATGTAAAACATTATTTAATTATGAGGGTTAATTATTATTTGTTTCCAAATTTAGGGTCTTAACTGTTGTTTTTACAAAGTTTATGGGGGTTAATTGTTATTTATTAATAGTTTAGGGGCTTAACTATTGTATTTGCAAAGTTCATCGGAAACAATAATTGTTATTTGTTAATAGTTTAGGGGCTTAACTGTTGTTTTTACCAAGTTTATGGGGGTTAGTTGTTATTTGTTTCCAAATTTAGGGTCTTAACTGTTGCTTTTGCAAAGTTTATGGGGGTTAATTGATATTTGTTAATAGTTTAGATGCTTAACTGTAAATTCATCACATAAAGTCGAAACAAAATTCTTTAACAATGGAGTCCAAATAAAATACATCACATTCCAAGTTCAAATAAAATACATCACAATGGTGTCCAAATAAAATGCATTACACTCCGAGTTCAAATAAAATACATCATAAAAAACATAAGTACCATAAAGTACATCCTCAAAAACATAAGTACCATAAAGTACATCACACAAACATAAAATATATCACAATACATCCTCAAACTGTTGAACAAGTTCGTCAACAGTATCCATATAAGTACCTTGGACCATAAGTGCATCTCGCCTGGAACGATTGAGTGTTATAAGCTGAGGAAGTATAGAATCAAATCGATCCTCAAGCAATCTACGCGCATATGCGGCAGCTCTCGATGGATGAGAAGGCCTTTGGGATGCCCTCTGTGACGGCTGCCCGCGATCGTGGGTGATCCACGATGGTTGATGATCCTCAATCACCTCAATTTCATCATCATCAACTGACAGCGTCACACGATAATGTGTCCGCTACCGAAACCAAAGCTCGTAACCATCTACAGTGGCGGACGGAATGTTGGCTACCCTCGATCCAGCCCTCTTGGGGTTTATAGAATGATACTCCCATTGTTGGAAATTGCAAAACATCTCATCGTGGACACAAATGTACTTCAAAGTCTTCAGACCTTTATAAACCTTCGTCGGTAGGAATACATGACCGGGAATTGTTTGGATATATCTAAACTGTCTTAAGCAGCGATCGAGCATATATGGCTCGATAATTTTACCGCAATGAATTATGCCCGAGAACAAACTGATCGGTACCTCCTGTGATGGCCTACGGGTAAAAGGAGTTCATATAACCTGGAAAAACAAATATTAATATAAATAACTTAGCATGTTTACTTTTATTTGATATATTATTTATAAATAATAAATACTTACGGCATCAACAGTCATCCGATCAAGGACTCTTCGATGCTCCAGCAGAGCCTTGGGATAATTTCTTCTACCACCGAGAGAAGAGGCCCATCTCTTAGCTTATGGCTCTTGAGGGGTCCATGTCGCTGAACAACTTGGTCTAAATTGAGGAAAGTATTTATAGATCCAAACCTACAATAAAATAGCGTCAAATAAAATAATTTAAATTTTATAGTATCCAAAGTATTTATCTTTATACCTGCAGTAAAGACAAACACTCAGCCATTTGTCTACAACCAATTCTCGATGCTATATCGAGCTAACAGTATAGAAAGGATAAAGTCACTGCACCCCAAGCATGATTGGGAATATCAGGGATATCCATCATATACGGTATAAAGTGAACATTTACCCAGTTTGACGATTTGTCCATGAACAACGTCGTTCCCATCAACCACAACAAATAACCGATTGTCCTCGATTGAGCTGCAACATTCTCACCATCCAAATATTCTTGCAATGTCAAAAATCTAGTACCACTTCCCCTCATCTCATTGTTCGCCTTGGCAGTACCTATGCGTAGGAAAATGGCTAGAGACGACTTGATCTAAGCTAACTTGGTACTTGCTAAAATGAGTTTCCCTGCAACTGGGATGTGTAAAATGTAATACACATCGTGCAATGTCAGTGTCATCTCCCCAAACGGTAAATGGAAATTGTTGGTTTCCGGCTGCCATCTTTCCACAAAGGCTAATATCAACGACATGTTCAGGTGTTGTAACATACACTCTTTCAAGTGTCCCAAGTTAGTCCGGGTGTAGACACCCCAATTTCGTACCCCTGGTATGTGACTGACATAAAATATCAAGAACTGTTAAAACTTAACAAATGTCAAGTTGCAGGAGTCAAAAATGCGAAAGGGAAAGCAGGATGCGCGAAACAGTGAACTGTAGGGGGTAAAGTGCAAAAAAATCAAACTTCCAAAGCAGCATGGTGCCGCACCAAGGACCCTTGGTGCCGCACCAAGGGTCTTCTTGGCCGCACCATGCCCATTCCTGTAGCTTGTCTGAGAGAAGAAATTGTACAACTTTTCAAGCGCAGAGTACAAGCTGCCAATGCACATGACACAAATTGAGAAATGCCAGCCGCGTCCCTCTCCACTGCTATAAATAGAGGCCTTCAGCTCCCAGTTTACGCACAACAATTCATCCGCGATTTTTGATCGCAGCGAAGCTCTGCTTCGTTTCCTTCAATAACAATAGTACGAGAGGTGCGAGATAGGTGAGTGGAAGCCCCTATAGTCTCCAAACCCCGTCCAAACTCTGCCAAATCAAAAACTCATAGGTTATAAGTGATCCCTAACCTAGTTGTTAGGTATCCACCTCAAAACCCCAGTCCAAAAATCTCAAAGTAAGCCGTTACTCTGCCCGAGTAACGAGCTGAAAAGTCAATAAATTAAGTCTAGGTTCCGCCCAACCAAAAAGGCCAAAACCTACCCAAATAAAGCTGTCACTCTGCCCGAGTTGATAAGCCCAAACTTCAAAAATCAACACAACAACACACACACACAGACAACAAAAAGACTCCCTCTCCCGAGGAGGACAGAGCGAGCACACCACCGCTCTAAAAGGTAAAACCTTTAAGAGCATTGTTATTTTTATTTATTTACATTTTCTGTCTTTTTATTTATTTTCAAAAGTTGTTATTTAAATCCGGCGCAATGTAGCCAATATAAGCCGTTGTGCTGCACGGATTAGATTAGGAAATATTATGTAAAAGAGCCGTTATAATGGCCAAATATTCTTAAATATGTTTGTAATTATTGGAAGGAGACGGTTGCGAGTCCGTAAATAATGTAGCCACGAATGTATCTTTAAATTTCCCTTGTCAAAATAAGACCTTATTTATTTGCTAGATTAATATAACAATGGGCATACTTCAAAAAACGTTTTGAGATCGAAGGGCGAGTTGGGTGCCTAGCACCTTCCCAACTCGTAACTTAGCCCCGAACCCGCTTTCTAAAATCTCGGTTTTCTTTTTTTCGGTTTTCCTTTATTTTTGCCTTAAAATAAAGGTGGCGACTCTAAAACTTTCGATCCAGTGGGGCCTCGCAACATTCCCTCTTTGCACTTTCCTGTTCTCCCCAAAAAAGGGAGATACGAGAATGGAGGGTGATGTATTCCCATATCCCGGTATCCCCTAAACAAGGGATAACTTGATGCGGGAAACCCATAGCTCCCATAGCGATCCGATTGGGCCATAAGGCTATTTTAATAAATCCATAAGTGGGGGCGTCGCAATATATTTTCTTGCACTTCTATTTTCCCTCGAAAGATAAAAGGGGAGAATGAGAATGGAAAGGTAATGCATTCTCATATCCCCGTTATCCCCGAAATAAGGGATAACCCGACATGAGGAAACCTTTAGTTCCCATTTTGGATACAAAATCCACTCAAGGCAACCGAGGCACATTCCAACGTGCTAACATAGACAAGCACTCCTCTCGCACTTTGGATTTCGTCCTTCCCTAAACAAGGGAGGGTGGAACGAGGCGGTGGTGTCCCGCGTCCGCGCGCACGCGCACCCCTAAACAAGGCGCGGGCGCGAGGCACCGTAGGCACCCCAATTTCGTACCCACGGTATATGGCCGACATAAAATATCAAGAACTGTTAAAACTTAACGAATGTCAAGTTGCAGGAGTCAAAAATGCGAAAGGAAAAGCAGGATGCGCGAAACAATGAACTACAGGGGGTAAAGTGACAAATTTTGAAACTCCAAAAGCAGCATGGTGCCGCCAAAAGCACCCATGGTGCCGCACCAAGGGATCCCTTTGCCGCACCATGGGATTTCCTGTGCGCTCTCTCACATTCAAATAAGTACAACTTTTCAAGCGCAAGGTACAAGATGCCGATGCACGGGAAACAAATTGAAGAATTCCAGCTGCGTCCCTCTCCACTGCTATAAATAGAGGCCTTCGGCTCCCAGTTTACGCATAACATTTCCTCCGCGATTTTTGATCGCAGCGAAGCTCTGCTTCGTTTCCTCCGATATCAATAGTACGAGAGGTGCAAGATAGGTGAGTGGAAGCCCCTATAGTCTCCAAACCCCGTCCAAACTCTGCCAAATCCAAAACCCATAGGTTATAAGCGATCCCTAGCCTAGTTGTTAGGTATCCACCTCAAATCCCCAGTCCAAAAATCCCAAAGTAAGTCGTTACTTTGCCCGAGTAACGAGCTGAAAAGTCAATAAATTAAGTCTAGGTTCCGCCCAACCAAAAAGGCCAAAACCTACCCAAATAAAGCTGTCACTCTGCCCGAGTTGATAAGCCCACACTTCAAAAATCAACACAACAACACACACGGACAACAAAAGACTCCCTCTCCCGAGGAGGACGAGGCGAGACACCACCGCTCTAAAAGGTAAAACCTTTAAGAGCGTTGTTATTTTTATTTATTTACATTTTCTGTCTTTTTATTTATTTTCAAAAGTTGTATTTAAAATCCGGCGCAATGTAGCCAATATAAGCCGTTGTGCTGCCCGGATTAGATTAGGAAATATTATGTAAAAGAGTCGTTATAATGGCCAAATATTCTTAAATGTGTTTGTAATTATTGGAAGGAGGCAGTGCGAGTCCAGTAAATAATGTAGCCACGAATGTATCTGTTTAAATTTCCCTTGTCAAAATAAGACCTTATTTATTTGCTAGATTAATATAACAATGAGCATACTTCAGCCAAAAACGTTTTGAGACCGAAAGGGCGAGTTGGGTGCCTAGCACCTTCCCAACTCGTAACTTAGCCCCCGAACCCGCTTTCTAAAATCTCTGGTTTTCTTTCCTAGTTTTCCTTTATTTTTGCCTTAAAATAAAGGTGGCGACTCTAAAACTTTCAGATCCAAGGTGGGGCCTCGCAACATTCCCTCTTTGCACTTTCTGTTCTCCCTAAAAAGGGAGATACAGGAATGGAGGGGTGATGTATTCTCATATCTGGTATCCCCTAAACAAGGGATAACTTGATGCGGGAAACCCATAGCTCCCATAGCGATCTGATTAGGCCATAAGGCTATTTTAATAAATCCATAAGTGGGGGTGTCGCAATATCTTTTCTTGCACTTCTCTATTTTCCCTTGAAAGATAAAAGGGGAGAATGAGAATGGAAAGGTAATGCATTCTCATATCCTGTTATCCCCGAAATAAGGGATAACCTGACATGAGGAAACCTTTAGTTCCCATTTTGGATACAAAATCCACTCAAGGCAACCGAGGCACATTCCAACGTGCTAACATAGACAGCACTCCTCTCGCACTTTGGATTTCGTCTTCCCCTAAACAAGGGAGGGTGGAACGAGAGCAGTGGTGTCCCGCATCCGCACGTACACGCACCCCTAAACAAGGGCGCGCGGGGCGCGGGGGCACATCCCGGGAACCTCACAGTGGCGACTCTGCTGGGGATTTTTGTTTTATTTTAAAAAATGGAGGGCTAGACTCATAAAATAAAACCTTTTTTTGTTTTTATTTGTTTCTGGCTGCAGTATGCTCGTTATATTAATTTACGCATTTCAATAAAGTGTTCACATTACGGCCATGGCTATATTTGTGGATATGATCCTCCATCTGGCAGCAGTCTCGTTCCGATACCTGTTACGGACATGTTTAAGAGTATAAAAAAAATTCAAAAAATATATATATATATATATATATACATAAAAAAAATTCGAAAAATAAAAAATATATATATATCTACCATATATTACAATAAATTCCGGGCAGCACAACAAAAGAGCTGGGGCTTTGCTTTTTCCGGCTCTGTATATTTATTTCAGTTCTATTTCTTTTTCACTTTACTCTGTACATTCGTACATATCAGCATTCATTATGTCATTTTATTTCGGGGACATAGGACCAAAATTTGTAATTAATAGGGATAGATAGTTTCCCCACTTTTCTTTATATTTCTTAAAATGGTGTGCTTGCTTGTTTGCGCTCAAAAATAAAAAGCCGAGAAAATCCACATATAACAACAAGACATGCCAAATTTGTTTTATTTTCTATATCTGTAAAATAAATAAAGATTTTACTGTTTTTCTAGATACCGCACACACGTGCACGAATATAAATATATTCCGAACTGTTACCCTACACCATGGCCAGCCTACCCCCTGCATAAGCCAACGTTAGAATGCATATAGTTTTTCAGGACACTTCACAGACCGACCGGTTTTTGCATCTTTGAATTGTGGGTCAGCCCCTGTCAAAAAAAAATCAAAAAAATAAATAAATATATATATATATATATGTCAAAACAAAAAAAAATGCGCAAGTTCAAAAAAAAATAATAATAAATATAATAATTGCGCACAAAAAAATATATAAATAATAAACAGGGGCTGACTTATAATTCTCAGATGCTCAACCTAGACCATTTCGGATGGTGGATCCTGGAAAGAGTATAGGCCCTTCGCTGGGACGATCCGATCTGGGGAGTCGAAAGCGGGTGGAATCGTTGGTCTTATACTGCGGAGAAAGAATCCATTCGAGGAAAGTCACGAGGCTGTCAAAATAAAGCAGGTGCTTATCCGGTCAATTGTAGGGAACATGAAAATAATTAATAATAAAATACTAATAAAAAGGCACGCTGTACTCCAAGCCCAGATAGCCTTCAGCCAGCCTTCTGATACCTACCAAACCCCCATTTTCCTCAGAGACCTGGCCCGAATTTGGAAAGGCAGAGATAGTACTGGCCGGTTGATACGGGAAGATAGTCGAAATCGAATCGAGAGGGTATCGGTTCGAGATCGGCGAGAACCAATTCGGAGGTCCAGATCCGAGCGGCATGGCGAAAGAAAGTGAACATCGGTATGGGCAGGTTCGGGGGCTCAGGGGTATGTTCCGCCCGGCAATGCAGAATGGTTTGACCAAAGGTTGGGTGCGGCGATGAGTCAAATGGCTAGTCGTCAGAGTCTAAAATCGATGGTGAGGTGAATTCTTCCCCTACCATTCCCCAAGAAGCATCCACATCTCAGGTGCCTCCTAACCCGACTCCTCAGCCAAATACTAACCCACCAAATACTACCACTATCCCAAATCCCAATCCTCCACCAAGTCCATATTACCCAAATATATATCCTTACCCGCCTTATCCACAATATATTCTCCCAAACACCCAGAACCCAAATGACCTCCCTTTTCCTATAACTAACCCACTCCTAAATAGCCCACACATGGACCCGAAAAGCTTTAACCCGCCAGGCCAAGTTACCACATATTTACCTCCTAATGATCCTGGTCGCCCGGCTGAAGCTACCAATAACCCACCAATCCAAAACCCATACACTACCCAAAACCCACCAAACCAAAATCCTTATACTATCCAGAATCCAATAACCTAAGACCTTTATCCAACCCAATACCTATATCCCACTCAGAACCCTTATAATGCCCAAATTCCATTAACCCAGATCCCATATACTGTCCAAAACCCACCAGCCCAAAATCCCTACCTTCAACCAGAAAATAACCCAGAAAATAACCCGGCCTTCCCAAATCCAAACAAGGCCATATACCAAAAACCAACTCCCCAACCACCAAAATGGGCCGGCCGACATGGAAAATATGAAGGTGTAGACACCCCAAATTCGTACCCCTATTTTATACTGTCCAATAAATATTGCAAAATGGACTACTAATTATCTCCAGTATGTTTCAGGAATAAAGATACGAAGAAAAGATAAATAAAACAAAAAGAAATGAAAAAGAAACAAAAAAAGAAACAAAGAAAAAAGAAAAGAAGAAACAAAAAAAAAAGAGAAAGAAAATCGAAAAGCAAAAAAAAGAAAAACGAAAAAGAAAACAAAGAAAAACAAAAAGAAAAGAAAAGTGGGTCAGCCGATTCCCCACCCCCATTCCCTTAGTCACTAAGTTATCCCACTATATATACAAATACTCCCTCAATGCGGTGAACAATCTCTCTCTCATATTTTTTTCACTCACTCCCGCTCTCTCTCCCTCGATACCCAGCAAACTCCTCACAAACTCCCACTCCCGACGTCCACTCGTCCACTCCCTCATTTCTCTCACAAACCCAATCCCACAAATACTCTCCCTCCAGTTGGCCCACTTCACCCAAATAAAATACTCCCTCACTCACTCGCACACACTCACATATACTCCCTCAAACCCGGCAGCCCCACTCACACACACAACCCGCACACACACACACACAACAAATACATAAACACGCACACACAAAAATACACATAAATATATACCCTCTGCCCAGAGTAACGAGCTAAAAAATCAAAACTTAAGTCTAGGTTCCGCCCAATCGAAAAGGCCAAAACCAACCCAAATAAAGTGTCACTCTGCAGGATTGACTAGCCCGACCTCAAAACCTCAATCAAATCCGGTTCAAATCCAGGTTCAATTCCGGTCAGGTTCAATTCAAAACAAAAAAGACTCCTCTCCCGGAGGACGGCAGGCGAGCACACCACCGCTCTAAAGGTAATACCTTTAAGGGCGTATTTTTATTTCATTTGTATTTTTTCCTTTTATTTATTTTCAAAAGTTGTATTTTAAATCCGGCACAATGTAGCCAATATAAGCCGTTGTCTTTGCCGGATTAGATTAGGAAAAATTATGTAAAAGCCGTTATAATGGCCAAATATTCTTAAATGTGTTTGTAATTATTGGAAGGAGGCGGTGCGAGTCAGTAAATAATGTAGCCACGAATGTATCATTTAATTTTCCCTTGTCAAAATAAGACCTTATTTATTTGCTAGATTAATATAACAATGAGCATATTTCACCAAAAGCGCTTTGAGACCGAAAGAGCGAGTTGGGTGCCTAGCACCTTGACTCGTAACTTAGCCCCGAACCCGTTTTCTAAAATCTCGGTTTTCTCTTACGGTTTTCCTTTATTTTTGCCTTAAAATAAAGGTGGCGACTCTAAAACTTTCGAGATCGGTGGGGCCTCGCAACATTCCCTCTTTGCACTTTCTGTTCTCCCAAAAAGGGAGATACGGGAATGGAGGGTGATGTATTCCCATATCACGGTATCCCCAAACAAGGGATAACTTGATGCGGGAAACCCATAGCTCCATAGCGATCGATTGGGCCATAAGGCCATTTTAATAAATCCATAAGTGGGGGCGTCGCAATATCTTTTCTTGCACTTCTATTTTCCACGACGAGAAAAAAGGGAGAATGAGAATGGAAAGGTAATGCATTCCCATATCACGTTATCCACGAAATAAGGGATAACGACATGAGAAACCTTTAGTTCCCATTTTGGATACAAAATCCACTCGAGGCAACAGAGGCACATTCCAACGTGCTAATATAGATAGCACTCCTCTCGCACTTTGGTTTCGTCTTCCCTAAACAAGGGAGGGTGGAGCGAGGCGGTGGTGTCCCGTCTGCGTCGCAGCGCACCTATCCAAAGGCGCGGGCGGCGAGCACCCAGGGAACCTCACAGTGGCGACTCTGCTGGGGAGTTGTTTTATTTTAAATAAAATGGAGGGCTAGACTCATAAAATAAAACCTTTTTTTGTTTTTCTTTGTTTTTGGCTGCAGTATGCTCGTTATATTAATTTACGCATTTCAATAAAGTGTTCCCATTACGGTCGTGGCTATATTTGTGGATATGATCCTCCATCAGCAGATCTCGTTCAGATACATTACAGGGCATGTTCGAGTATTGAAAAAAAATCAATCAAATAAAAAAAATTCGAAAATATACATATGCATAAAAAAAAATAATATATATATATATATATATATATATATATATATATATATATAAGGGCGGCGGTCTAAGTATATTGGTGGAAACTCCATTGATACCCTTAAAGCATTCGAATAGAGTGTGGTATCGTACACCTAGCGCCCGCGTACTTGGCCGATCAAAAGCCTTCAAACACTAATATATATATATACATAAAAAAAAAATTTCGAAAAATCAAAAAAAAAAAGGAAAAAATATATATTATATATTTTACAAATAAATTCCGGGCAGCACAACAAAAGAGCTGGGGCTTTACTTTCGACTCTATTTTCTTTCATTTATTTCTTTCAGTTCATTTTTCTTTTTCACTTTATTCTGTAACTCTGTATATTTGTACATCTCTGCATTCATTATGTCATTTTATTTTGGGGGCATAGGACCAAAATTTGTAATTAATAGGGATAGATAGTTTCCCCACTTTTCTTTCTATTTCTTAATGTGATGTGCTTGCTTGCTTGCGCTCAAACTAAAAAAGCCGAGAAAATCCACACAAACAGCAAGACAGGCCAAATTTATTTTATTTTCTATATCTGTAAAATAAATAAAGATTTTACTGCTTTCTAGATACCGCACACACGTGCACGCATGTAAATATATTCGAGCGTTACCACACCATGGCCGGCCTACCCCTGCATAAGCCAAGCGTTAGAATGCATATAGTTTTTGGGACACCGCGACCGACCGGTTTTGCATTTTTGAATTATGGGTCACCCTGTCAAAAAAAAAAAAAAATCAGAAAATATATATGTTAAAAAAAAAATGCGCAAGTTCGAAAAAATATAAGTGCGCACAAAAAAATATATATATATACATATCAATATATATACAATAAACAGGGGCTGATTTATAATTCTCAGATGCTCGACCTAGTCCATTTCGAATGGTGGATCTGGAAGAAGTATAGGCCCTTCGCTAGGACGATCCGATCTGAGGGAGTCGAAAGCGGGTGGAATACGTTGGTCCTATACTGCAGAAAGAATCCACTATTCGAGGGAAAAGTCACGAGGCTGTCAAAATAAAGCGGTGCTTATCAGGTCAATTGTAGGGAACATGAAAATAATAATAATAAAATATTAATAAAAAGGCACGCTGTACTCCAAGCCCATATAGCCTCCATCCAGCCTTCTGATACCTACCAAACCCCCCATTTTCCTCGAAACCCGGCCCTAATTTGGAAACACGGAGATAGCAGGTTGATTCGAAGATAATCTGAAAATCAGTCGAGAAGGTATAGGTTTGAATCGGACAAAGCGAGAAACTCGGCGGAACACAGATCAAAGCGGCATGGCGTAGAAGTGAGCAGTCGGCTGCAGTGCAGTTCGGGGGCTCAGGGGTATTTTCGCCTCACGGCAATACAAAAATGGCTAGACCAAAATTTGGAAGCATTTATTGATCATATAAAGAGTCAGCGGTTGATGTAATAGAAAATTTTAAATCCGGTGGTGAGAAAATCTCTTCCATGCAATCCCCAAAGCATCAACCTTCTATGTTCCTCAAATCCAACCTCCCAACCAAACACCAACCCACCAAGCTTGAGAATCCATATATTACCCAAAACCCACCAAGCCAAAATCCTTATATTGTCCAAAACCCAATAACCCAAGACCTCATCAACCCGATACCCATATCCAACTCGAGAACCCTTATAATGCCCAAATTCCACCAACTCATGATCTATCTTGTCAATATCCTATCAATCCAAAATCCTTATCCAATCAAAATCCTTACCCTATCCAAAATCCTTACCTATCCAAAATCCTTATCAATCCAATATCCTATCGACCCCAAAACCCACAAATCAAAATCCTTACCATCGATATCCTTATCCAATCGATATCCACTATCAGGCCCAAAACCCACAAATCAATATCCTATCCTACCAAAACCACCAATCCAATATCCATATCGGCCCGATATCCATATCCAATCCGGTATCCTATCTGTCCAAAACCCACCAGCTTTCAAAATCCCTACCTTGACGAGAAAATAACCCGGCTTTCTAAATCCGACCAACGTATACCAAAACCCAACTTTCGATGCGCCAAATTGAGGCGACATCGAAGATGTGAAAACCATGTTGCTTAAAGCTCTAAACCGGGGAGTTTCTAATGAAAATTTGGGGGGCGACTTCTGGGTATGATAGGCGAGGGACAGCGATTTTGAGGGGCTCCTGTTGAGTTTGGGTCACTTCTAATAAACCTCTGCGAGAACTAGTATACTACGACCGAGCCCACTTTTGGCGCCGCAGATCCGGTGAGACCGCCGGATATATTACCCCTATTCCTTTCCTTAGCCTTACGGTTTGGTCATCTACCAATCCGATCCCTAAAATTGAGTACCCTATTCCTTTCCCTAGCCTTACGGATTTGGTCATCTACCAATCCGCTCCTTGAGGATCTCAAACCCCGGGTCCTCAATAATGTAATTAACCACATGCGTTGTGCTTTTAATAATAATCTAAACGTCTTTGCTTATTTCTTAGTTGCACCTTTTGCATTAAAAGACGCATTAAATAAATATAATAATGAGTCATTTAAAAGGACCCAAAAGAAAAAAATTTCTTGAGCTTATAAAGTCGATGAGAGCCGGAGACATCATCAACGACAGCGAAGGCGATCCACCATCAATGCGGGGGGTTTGGACAAGAAATCAAAGAAGTCGAAAATCGGCAACTACTGAGGCTCCAAAAAGAACACCACTCATGGATCTCCTCAAGGTTCGTGGACATGCTCGCCTAGTCCTATAAAGATATGTCGGGAGTAGACCCGGCCATGGTTGAACAGGATCCCAATATGTCAGGATGCTCGACCAATCGGACAAAAACTCCACTAGCATCAAGTCGGAATGGTCACTACAATTGAAAAAAGAAAAGCATGAAACGAGAGCGTCAACTTCATTCGGGTAAAAAAAATAATAATAAAAAATAAATAAAATAATCTGAAAAAAATAGTAAAAAAAAAGAAAAAAATACGTCAATTTGTCAAAAATAGTGACCATTCCCAAATCCAACAACGACATCTTTGAGTTATAGCCAAATCAAAGCGGCGGAGACCAAGAAAAGACTTCGTCGCCTTTGGGGTAACCTCTGCTATCATGTCATGCGGTGCGGGCTAAAAATCTTTGGGGGCTACTTATCAAAGGCTACCTTTCTCTTCCACGATGTGTCGTATATTGTCAAAAGAATCGGTCGAGGAGATGTCATACTCCCATGAAGCCAAGAAAGAAGACCTTGTTCGACCTCAATCTCAACAAGTTGAAAGGTATGGTGCTCGATCTACTCTATCAGGCAAGTGCTTCCCTCTCCATTCGCTAAATTTGAAAACAGAAAGGGCGGTCTAGGCAAAGTTAGGGCGAAAAGAAAAATAATAAAAATAAAAAAAAAGCCAGCTAAATTTGGCTGAAAACCGAAAAGAGCGGCCTAGGCAAAAGTTAGGGCATTCAAAAAAAAGAAAAATAAAAGGAGAAATAAGGGCTCGCTAAGTGAAAAACCCGAAAAGGCGGCCTAGGCAAAATTAAGAAACATAAAAAAAAAGAGAAATAAAGGCTTGCTAGGTTGAAAACCGAAAGGCGGCCTAAGCAAAGTTAGAGTCAAACAAATAAAAAATATATCGGGAGAATAAGGAGGAAGACACTCTTTGAAACCTCGACATCTATCTCTCGTCTTGATGAGCAAAGAGGCTCGGCGAAGAAAAAAAAAAAACCACGACATAAGCTCACAATAAAATACTAAAATATAATATTGCGGGTCCTAGGTGCAACAGGAATAATTGCAAAAAGAAATTTAGATTATGCATTAATGGCATGTACGTATCTATATCACGCCATACCCCTTTGTTTCCCAAACAATCCTTTCTGCCCATAGCCAGAGTGGTCCATCGATTACTGCGGCGTCACCGGCCGGCCCGTATACTCCTCTGCGAGGCGAAGAAGAAACCCTAGACTTCATCGGCATGAGAGCCCCGAGTGTCCTCATCCTCATCATCGATGTCCCGTTATCGGGATAGAGATCTTTATCGGTACCATGATATTTCGGCTCAACCATCATCTGGCTGCTGGCGTCGATTGCAAAAAGAAAAAACCTACAAAAGGAAGCTACGACCCGCGGACTAAGCGGCCACTTGATGCAGAAAGAATAAGAGATTAAATGCATCTTTCGCGTTTCCAATATCACCCAAAGCTCGCTCTTATCAAAGGTGTATTCTCGAAAAACCCTTTACATAGCAAGTACAGTGCTTTATTACATTTAGATGTTTGGCATAGTTTTATTTTAAGTAGTGAATTTATTTTTGCATGTGTAACATCTTTTTGTCGTATACATTATATTGCATTATTTCATAATGTTTGTCTGATTTCTTTCACGAGAGAAAAAAAAAGAAAAAAAAAGGGAAAGAGAGATACTAATGTTAGCGGGGAACTCAAAGCTAATGTGCTCGGGACCCGAATGGCCACGGAAGACCACCACCCACGACTCTAGGACCGGTGCTAATCCTGGA
>CM028384.1:719659-758891 GCA_013146195.2 Codonopsis lanceolata | reverse complement strand
ACATTTACTAAACTTCGCATAAAGTTGTTTCTCTCGAAGAATAGACAACATGACCCTCGAAGTGTTTCTAAATGCTTCTTCCCAGAGATTTCGAATACACTAAGATATCGTCGATAAAGACTACCACGAAACAATCAAGATAGCTATGAAAGACACGGTTCATTAAGTCCATAAACACCGCTGGTGCATTCGTCGACAAAGCGGCATCACTACAAATTCAAAGAGCCATATCTAGTGCGAAAGTCGTCTTGAATGTCTTCTCTCTACCTTCAATTAGTAGTAACCCGTCTCAAATCAAGCTTAGAATAGACAATAGACCCTTGCAATTGGTCAAAGAGATCATCAATGTGGGGTAGAGGATACTTATTCTTAATGGTCACCTTATTCAATTCCGATAATCTATACATGCTTGCAAAACTCCCATCTTTCTTCCTCACAAACAAGACCGGTGCGCCCAGGCGACACACTGGGTTTAATAAAACCAATCTCTAGAGTTCACATGCGAGTTTTCAACTCCCACAACCATAGCTCATGGCATCATCTATCTGATGCCTTAGAAATCGGTGAAGTCAGGAATAAGCTCAATACAAAATTCTAGTTCTCATCGGGTGGCATAGCATGGTCGGTAGAAAATACATCGAGCTCACACTACCGAAACCTCTTCTAATTTCGGCGAAGGCTTCTTCTTATCAACAACGCATGCAAGATAACGTACACCCTTGAGACAATAATTTTCTAGCCCTTAGAGTAGAAATAAAATGCAAATCACTCGATCATGATCACCCACAAATGTAAATTCGGGTACACAGGCATATAAAAAGTAACCCGCTTTTATGGCGGTCAACTATAGCATGATAATCACATAACGGAGTCCATGCCAAGAATCACATCAAAATCACGTATAGGTAGAACTACCAGAATCCGCTGCAAAGTGTGGTCACCCAATACATCACAAGATTTAAACACTTGAGATGCGAGCATATATTCCCCGGCGGGGTAGACACTTCAAGCAAATATGGCGAAGGTTGAGGCGTACACAAGATTCTCAATAAAGTGCGAAGCAACATAAGAATCTGAAGACCACGGATCTATGAGAACTTCGAGCCTTATGATCGAATATAGAAAAGAGTACCTCTATCGCGTAGTAGACCCCTGAACCTCGTGAGTGATCAAGCGCAAACACACGCGGCCTACTTTTGGTTTACCGTCCCATCTCTTTAGCCCCAGGCTGGCATCAGCCTTCTGAAGTGACTAGCCTTAAACTTCGGACAATCTCTCTTCATGTGAGTTCCATCACATGAAAAATAACACTTCTATTTTTCCCCACCTATCATTTGTGTGCCCGGACTTGACGAAACGAGCAAATCATAGTCATTCACGCGATCACTTGTTGCCGCGAGGCGAAGAAGTATTATTACCTTGCTTCCCGGTTGTGGCCTACCTTGGCTCCTCCTCCTCTATCCGCCCGATATCCCACCATTACCGAATTATTTCCACGATTATTGCTCGAGTAGTGCATCGCACTTACTAGAATTATTCTTGACCGGTGCTCCTCGATATCTTGCTCCACCTCATCACGCTCGATCAGCGCACTCAGATGTCGGTGAGCTTAAGCGCTAAATTTGTTTCCTAAACTCGGTCTTAATCCTTTAACAAACTTATGTGTCCTCCGTGCCTCACGTAGGAATCGGAATACGTACAATAACGGCTCAATTAGTGAACCGCGGAATACTCCGCCACGGTCATGCTACCCTTCTCAAGATCATAGAATTCCTTCTCCCTTTGGTTGCGAACCACATCGGTACATATTCATTCTTAAACTCTCTTTAGAAATTGGCCCAAGTAATGGGAACTTCTTTGAATCTCGGCTTTCCTTCAACCGATCCACCCAATGTTCGGCGGCTCCTTAAACTTAAACGTCGCTAACCTGCTCTTCGTCGGTACACCCCAACATGGACAATACTTTGATCATTTCCTCCATCCATGCTTCGGCCTCCCTAGGTTTCGGTTCCCCAGCCGCTAGGCTTTAACTTAAGAAATCTCTCTAGGAGAGTGGTGTCGGTCCTTGGTGCCGGTGGTGGAGGTGGTGGTGGTCTTCTGCCCCACCTTGACCTCCTGGCACGCCTGCCGAGAAAAGCCATGTCTATGATGTAATTGACCATATCCCCAGGACCTACAGTTCTCTGTGACGGTACCTACGCCGGGTTCAACGAGACTCTCACAGGCCTACACTCTCTGGGATTATCCATCGGACCCCTACAAGAATTCACTCGGCGTTAGAATCAACACACGATTAACCAACCCACCTAGGCCATGGAACCTATCTCTGGCCAACGAAGCTAACTGGCTAACCTTTAGCTCACAATACCAGCGTGGCCAATGACGCCGACCCGGACCCCAATGCGAGATCCCGAGTCGTGCCGTCCAAATAATCAATAACACAAGCATGCACAAGTAGGATTATAAAATTCATGTGGCACAACATCGCATACGAATAACAACTCGGCTACACTTGGCCGGAAAAACAACGTAAAATAAACAAGTCATCGGCGACGTTACAGCCGGAACCCAACAACTACTCCTACAATATTAACACATGCTTATAAAACCTCAACGGCCACAACATGCCGGAGACAACAACAACAATAATACTTTAAACGAGCTTTAGCGGAAGAAACTGTAGCGAACCAATATCATATAAACAGGCTCGACATACAAGTCGGCCTACAAAAGATTACAAGCGTCATATCATTAAGTTTACCACAATAACAAAAACCCCAAGTCAAGTCTATTTGACTTGCTTCCCAACGTCCTTGCCAAAATAAAAGACTAATTATCAAAAGTCCCAAAAGAGCAACCTTGAGCTCACAAACGACCAAGCGTGAAATAGCGAGTCTAACGTGGACCGTCTCCTCGGCTCGTATCTAAGGAAACAAAACAAACAAATAGGGTAAGTCGAAAGACTTAGTAAGTTACTAAAAAAATGCATGTACATGTTATAGCATGACATTTATCTCAATTATGGTACATGATCATCATATAGCACTTAGCACATTATTCACGTAAGTGCGTAAAGTAAATCATACAAGTAGGATATGATATAGTCACGGCCGCTTCGTAGCTCCTGCAAAACATTCTGTTACTGGTTCGTGCCACATCGATGTTCTGTGATTACATCGACTTTTACCGAGAATCCACTCGATCTAGATAGCAAGCCAATGCGGCACGTATTGTTACGACAAAGGGGCTACTTCCCCACTGCGGCCCACAGTGAAGGTGTGTGTGAAGTCCCAGGTGCAGCGATCCATAGCGAGCACGAATCCCATAATTCGTGAAGGCGATGCATCGTCCCACCCTGACTTAATAATCAAACCAAATAATGCCAGCTGGACTCAATGTGATGCACAAGTAGATGTTTACTTGACTAAACCAATTAAGGATCGAATTCGACAAGAGCGAACTCGACCAACCAAGTAGGGTATTAATCTCTACCATAAAACATGTCAAGGCAATTAATTGCTCAAAACCAATCTGTCATAACATCTTATTGCAAACAATTAAACCAAGCTCATATTTGAGTAACTCGATCAAACGGTGTCCAAACTTCGTAGGGATTGAAATTAGAGTTCAACATGTTCAAATCTTCCCTAGAGTCGACTCCGTTGAGTCTTTTCTCTAATTTCCCAATTTTGGAGAAATTGAAGCTATGTGCTTCATAACCCAACCTAGGTCAATCCTAAGTTCATCAAGGTTGTAAGTTCACCAAAGCATTGCAATGTGATTCATATACACCATAGAGTTCAACTTTGAGGATAGAACACATAATAACTTAACAACATACAATGTAGGCTCAACTAGGGCATTCACATATTGCACTTATTCAAGCAACATATATAATACATGTTTCTAACATGATCAAAACCTTAAATAGACAAGATGAAAGAGTTTTATAAACTTCCATAGGCAAGAAATCATCCTATACATGCTCCTAGCAAGTTCATGCTTTCAAAATACAAGTAGAAGGCATAGGAAGCAATTATGTGTCCTCATTGACCTCAATCACCATAGGCTTTGTTTCCTTAGGGTCAATGAGAACTAAATAGAAGAAGAAGAAGAGTAACTTACTTGTTCTACACCAAAGAAAGCAAATGAGAAGTTTGATCGGTTGGAAATGCTCTACTCTTTGAGCTCTATGCTTTTGATGAAGGTGTCTTGAGCAAATGGAGAATGGATGAGGGAAGACCAAGAGCAAAGCTTCAAGAAGCCATGGAAGAACTCTCAAGAACTCTCTCTCACGTTTTTGGAAAAGCTCTCAGCAAATGAGAAGGCAAATGGCTGATTTGTGGCTTATAAGAAGTCAAATGTTGAGTGGGACAAGTGTCAAGACCTTGTGGTCTCTTTACAAATCTGATTTTGTGGCTTAATGATCATTAGAGCTCTCTTAATCCATCCTTATAACTAGTTAGGGATGTTAGGACTTAAGTGAGGAGGGTTAGGGAGGTTTAGGAAAGGTTTAGATAGGGGGTTTAGGTATAGAAATCGTTCAACACCAAAACAGGGGAAAAAATCCCGTAAGTGTACCTGATGTTGAGGCGGGCGCCTCAATCTCGGCAGGCGCCTCAACGCGAGTCAATCTCGATTACGATCCTTTTGTAATTGTTCCGATGCTTGAGGCGGGCGCCTCACAAGATGCAGCGGGCGCACAGGCTTGGACCTTCAAAACTTGGTCTAAACATGTCCTAAATGGTCCCAAACTTATGGGCAACCATTCTAAGGTCTAACCCAACTCAAAACAAGTCGGAAACGAACCCGAACAACAACCGGAACAAGGTAGAACAAGGCTCGAATCATGCGACGAATGATTAACGAATCAAACACCAATCGAACAACAATCAAACTAGGATAACTTGGTCATGAAAAAGGCTTGTTTCAACATGGTTATGACCTGAATACGAAGCCAAGAACTCAACGAACACTTCGCACGACGAAATAGAAGCTAAACGAGCAACGAGGGGAAAATCGCTAAGGCCAAAACAAGGCAATCGAACCGGCGATTCAACAAACAAGCGTACATGATTCTAAAACATATATGAACTAAATAAACATGCTCACAATCAACCAGAAAGTATGAAGGCAAGCATACAATGCACATGCAAGAATACGGGGTGTTACAGCATCACGAACGGATAAATTAACATCCATCGGTAGAGGCCCTTCCAATCTGGTACCACACCAGTTTGTATTCCAAAAGGATATGTCTCATCGGCCAACAATCCATCTGCTACACTGAAGAACACTTTCCATATGACCCATCACTGATCTCCATGCCGATGTAGCATAAGAATTAGGAGAAAAGCCTCGGTGAACTCCATATTTAGCATTACAGAACTGAGCCCAAAGGCTCTTACATTGGAGAGCTCGCCACGCTAACTTTGCATCTTTGAGAAGCCATTACTTGAGAAAGAGATCGAATCCCAAACCTCCCTCATCAAAGGTCGACAAATGGACTGCCAAGATACCCAATGCATTCGCCTCTCACCTTTAACATTCAAAAGAAATGCGCCATCATTCGTTCTAGTTTACGTAGAATTCGATTAGGGAGAGTGATAACCAGAGTGGTGTATGCGGGAATGCTACAAAAACGACTTTGATAAGCGTAATCTTTGCCCGTATTTTGCTTCCCGACCATTAATTCGCCTTGCGACCTTGGACAGTAAATCTTCAAAATATATACACTTTATGCGACCCGTAAATAAAGGGACCCCTAAATAATTCATTGGCCACGATCGATGAGTGCATCCCGTCATTGAGCAATTCTATGAAGCGATCAGGAAAGAGCAATGTTTGGAGACAAAGAAACCACTCTTTTGAAAATTAATCACGACCATACCCTTGTTCATAAGGCGAGATAACCTTACGCAAATTCAAAATCGAACTCCTCGCAACATTATAGAATAAATGTTTGACCATCTTTACCATATATTTATCAGCATCAATACTACTAGGAATCATTTGTCCTCTTAGCAAACATTCAATTAAAGAACATACAAAAACACCACAATCTTTTGTGTTGTCATTTTGTTGTGATGATTTTTCAAATCTCCCAATGTTGCATTTGAATTTAGGCTTGTTTAGATCCTTGTGTTGTCCAGGAAAGAAATCACAAGTTTTTCATTCTGCGTTCAACATAATTTACCTCGAAGGAAAGAAACAATAAAACTTAATCTAAAGACATTACTTAAAAGACAATACTAATAAAACTAAATACATTACTAATAAAACTTACAAGAATTCTAGCCCTCTTCAAATGCCAATCATTACTGGTTGTTAAGTGTATGCATGAGTTGTATAATGTCCATCTCATGTCACCTTCAAAAAATACAAGTAGAGTCCTATTAGTCCCAAAGGGCACAATAATAAGCTAGAAGGGGGGGTTGAATAGCTTATTAGACACTTAAAAACTTTTAGTATAAGTTCCTAAAACAAGCACTTGCAATCTATTGAAAAGATTGAAGTAGCGGAATTTTGGTAAGGAAAACAGTTCAAGTCTGCCGGTGAAGTACTACCGATAGACTTTGCTGAATACTCAAGTTTGCTACTGAAGAGATAAGTAAAGAAATATGAAACAGTTTAAAGTAGTAAGCAACAGTAAAGAAGGGACACAAGTATTTTGAGATGGTTCGCACTATAAAGAGTGCTACGTCCACCACCAAGGCAGTCAACCTTGGATTTAAAATGTGCACTATGTTTTTCACTAGATCTATTACAGAGAAGTCTAATGAATGCTGTGTACAAAATATTTGACTTGTGTTTGGGGGTGGGGTATTGAATATCTAAGAAAAACAGAATATTCAATGGTGCAGAAGAATAGAATAAAGAACAACAATAAGAAGCAAAAGATGAAGTATTGATGCGGATCATCTTGTTGTTGCTGAGAACTTCGTTTGATCAGTTTATGATCTCTTGAATGCACTGAGTATTTAAAGCTTGATGTTTGTTGAGAATGTTCAGCACTCTATTTTTCTTCAGGCTTTAATAGCAGTATTTATAGTTGGGCATTCTTGAGATCGTTGGAGAAGACGAAGAGAGTAACGGCTCTATTAGGTTGAATGCATTAAATGCATGGAGCTGTCATTGGGGATTTCGTCTTCACTGATATTGAGCAGAGAATAGCAGAGAGTTATTGTAGCAGCTAGTAGGTGAGCAATCAGAGTTGCAGACCAGCAATAGTTGGTACTGTCTATAAGTGTCAGTCTGTTCACCTGCTTTGTCACTTTTCAGGAGGCGAAAGTCTTTGTCCTTGCGGAAAAGCTGGACAGGCGTGTTTTAGAAGTCAGATGATGATGGAAGATCTGTTTAATTCAAATTCAAATTGATAAAGGTTGAATTTAATTAATCCACTTAAATCTTGATGACTGGACACGTCATGCTTGAGCAGTGCGGACACAAGGTGCATTGGAGGCTTATTCAAGTCTTCCGGCGAACCCTTCAGTTGAAGTCTTCCGCTGAACCTGTGAAGTCTAAAGATCTATTCTAAGGCAAAGTTCTATGCACGTTGTTGTCACGCTAAGCGTGCAGCGACCCAATTAGCCACTAAGCATAGAACCTAATGTAATGAATGAACAAATACAAATCAAGATACAATTAGAAACAACAAGTCCAATGGTCAGAGACACCTGACTTTATTTTACCTTGCCCCATTGTGTTTATAGGAAAAAAAAATCTCATACCCCATTGCTTCTTCAAGTCTATTATCAATTGCTTGAACCAGAAATTGAGAAAACCAATCATTAATCTTAATATTTGCAGCATACACATAATAACAAAAAATTGAGAAAATAAGAAGTCATATGTTAATTTTTAAGCACGTAACAGACAATTTCTTACCCAACAGCAAGGATCAAAAACGGTGTCGTATCTGATATAACCAAATTCTTTGGAGATAATTTGTTCACACATTATAGACCATGCTTCTATGTGTTGTACCAAAGAAAAATATTTATTTGATATTATACATAAGTAAAAAAGATTAAGAAGAATGGTAAACAAGTAATGTACGTACTTTTTCTTCCAACTTATCAGTCAAGATTTGTACAATGTCATGCATCAAAATCATTGGTTTGATCTCTCCACCAGTATATAATTTTGTTCTGCATAAGACAAATTTTATCAAAAAAATACCATTGAAATATAATCTTAAAAGCAATATAAAATATCATTTTGTGAGTTACACTTACTTACTGCATTTTGTCTTCTGATGTAAAATAGATTCTGCTAAGTATCTCTTTTGCTTCCACTGAAAGAAACTTTGAAGCTGGAATCACTTTATCAATTTTTGTCACTTTTTAATTTTTTTTTCTTCTTTCAATTGTTTTGTCACATGATGATCCAACACGCTTCTTCTTACGATCAAGACGACCATGAACTCTTTTTGTAAATGTAGAGTCTTCTTCATTAACAGAAGGATCTTCATCACAAGACGAAACACTAACAAAGTCATCCATGTTGTTGATGTCTTTCAAAACATAATTAATATTCTCTATAGTAACCGTCTTCAAATGAATAGCCTTGTTCATTGCAATTTCTTCTTCCAACTTTATTACCTACTTCTTCAACATTGAATTTTATGTTTGAACTTCAAGAAGCTTCACATGAAATTCAGATGTTGGTGACAACTCAGAAGATAATGTTGGAGTATCTTTTGACTTTTGCGAAACTTCTACCTGATCTTTTAGTCTATCTATATCAATATCTTTCAATTGAATAATATGATCTTTTTCAGCAATAGTCTTTTTGAGGCCATCAATTGTTGACAAAAACCCTTTGATCTCAATATCATTCGATTGTATAATATGGTCCTTATCAGACAAAGTCTCTTTGAGGCCATCAACTGTAGAGAGAATCTCATTCATCTTAGACTTCAACTTATTAATTTCATTTTCTCTATCTTTCCTAAGATTGCTTTCTATTGTCTCTATATCATCAGAAACCTACAAAAAATCATGAAAAAAAAACTTTATATCAATATATCAATTTCTGTTGCCAACCCTAAGAATCATCAAAATTATTTAAGCTATTATAATGACTATCCCCAAAAGGCGAGGGATCAGAAAATTCTATCAATATATATACACAGTTTTTTCAAATCGAAAACCCCCATCCAAAAAGCCAAGCATCAGGACTATTAACACATGCATTAGATCTTAAAAAATCCAATAATTTTGATGCCAATATTAAGCATCATAATTGTAAGACCCCAAAAATTATGTAATTTTATTATTATATTTCTGAGATCTAATTGTTTTGTAATTGACTCTACGGAGTCAGATTTAGTGAAATAAATTATATGGAGTAGTTTAACTAACTCCTATGAGGTTGGTAATTTATTTAGGTGATGATTATACCCTTATATAAATTTAGATATAATAATAAGAAATTATTATTTGACGCCTTGGGACAAATAAATAATTAGCAGTTGTGACCCAGAGTGTTTTAGTATTTTAATTGACCCTACATGGTTAATTCACATGACAGATAAAATATTGATCGAGGAAATAATATAATTGTCCTTATGTGTTATGCATATTTATGTGGTAATGTATTTGACTTTACGGCGTCAAATTAGAGTTGATTAATAATTAAGTCAACTGGATAGTACACACTTATTTTGGTATGCAGCTGAGTTGTAAAACTCGATATTTTATCTACTTTGATTTAAAAAAATTAATAATAATAATAAATGAATTTAATGCCACTTTTATTATGATTTGACCAAATTATAAAGTATTGACTTCTTTATGTAAAGTTGTTATATGTATATATATTATTAAATGGGCAAATTTGTGGAGAGATGATTAAGGTTTATAACAGTTTTCAAGCCTAGCTGCCGTACAAAACAAAAGGGGTAGTAATCGCTCCTTCGGTGGCCGTGTGAGCGAGAGAGTTCGAGACTCATCGTTTTGAGTTGTCTTGTTGGAGATTTCCTTGGCATGAAGACTTCTACTCCTCTTTTATTTGATTCATTCAGCCGTGTAACATAGCAGGGAGATACAAGAGGAGAGCGAGCCATGAATACGGGGTGGTGCGTCCGCCATAGTTTGAGCCTTGATCGATTATTCTGGCCTCCTCCCTTCCTTGTGGACTCCATTTGAGGTATTTGAGACCTGAACCTGCCTCCATTTTAGTCATCATCCCCATCTTCATCTTCTTCGGTCCACCGATAGAGAGAGTGAATGTTCTTGGTGTTTGTGTGTGTTCCGGTGATTCCCGGAGCTCCGTCCAACCAATCGACGAGCCGAGACCACCGTTGGAAAGCTCTCGACGAGGAGATCGTTTCCCCTCTATCCATTTTCAGTTTCTGTAGGTTTGCTAAATTCCGATTTTGGTACGTGACCTAAAACCCTTACTCCCTCTTTCTAGCTCAAATGATTGCTAGGTTGTTAGAGACTTGATTCTCTTGATTTATTGTGTTATTTCATATCTACATGATGTGTTTCCTTGGGGTTTTGATTACTGAATATATATGGGTTTGAATTCAAATGTTTGTTGTTGGGTTTGTGGAATTGATGTGGAAGGAAATTTGGTTGGAATGGGGGTGTTAATTAGGAACATGATATTCAGGATCAGAAAATTCTCAGCTTTAAGCCAAATTCAGAAAAAAAAACTGGTACTAATCTACTACATAGAATTGCCTAAAAATATTATATGTTGTACGTGTGTATGTTACAAAATGCTCTGTAAATTTTCATAAATATTCGAGTTCGGGAAGTATTTGTTTATAAATTACGAACCATGGCTGCAACAGTGAGTCTGAACATGGAAAACTGGTTAGTATCATAATCTTAATGTGATCATAAATTGATGAATACAAGTCCTTTTTGAGTGTTTTAAAATGGTAAACTCTAGCTCAAAGAGTCTAGTTTCTGGAAATGTAAAATATGTGTCATTTGGATCAATGAGGAATTTTTGGTGAAATTCGTATGATAGACATGCAGTACAGGCCATAACAGAAAAACATATTTCTGACATGAACTTGGAGGGGATGTATTTTGATGAATACAAGTCCAAATAGAGTACTTTAAAGTTCTAAATTATAGTTTCAAGAGTCTAATTTCTGAATATATAAAATTCATGAAATTTGGAGTTGTGAGGAATTAATGGTTTAATTTACAAGTTGATTGGGCAAAATGTGTAATAGCAGTAAATCTGATTGTTATCATGAAATTGAAGTGACTATATTTGGATGAATATAAATCCGAATGAAGTGATTTAAAAGGCTAAGTTATAGTTTAAAGAGTCTAGTTTCTAAATATGTAAGATTCATGAAATTTAGAGTTATGATGAGTTATTGGTCAATTTTACAAAATGGCTGCGCAGAATGAGTTATTACTAAGTTGGAATTCCAACTGTTAGAATGGGTATCTTTCGGTGCATGAACATCGAGTAGGAGAAGGATTGACTAGGTTTGAAGAATGTATTACCATTCAGGGATATTATAGATTGTATCCTCAATTTCGACGTAGAGACCCTTTAGATGCTCTTAGAGCATAGTGAATTTGTATCTATTAAACGATTCTATTCACGTGAATATGATGGGATGAGTTTATGAATTAACATGAACTTTAATGAGTTGAGACTATAAAATGATTTATCATTTTAGAAATATTGTAAGGCGTATACCATTGTTGATTAAGTACCCTAGACTAACAAAGTAGTCTTGGTGCATATATGATGGGTTAATGGTTAAGTAAATAACTTAGCTTGGTTGTATACTAGAATATGAAATTCTATGGTTGGTTTAGATTATGACTAAATACATAATTCCTACCTTTGTTGAGATTTGTATCTTGTATGCGTTTGAGAATATGACTCATGAAGCATATATTGCCTTTGATTACTTGGTGATTTTATTGGTGTTGATTTCCTGACTTGTATTTAAATTGTATTCCATTAACAAGTGGAACTGCAAATTTGAAATCGACTTAGGCTACCAACTTGTACTTGAGTTAATGACTTGTGAACTAGGGTTCCTAAATGGAATGAGAACCTAGAAATGCCTTAAATGAAAACGTAGAACGAGACCCTACAACTCCTAGAATCCATTGACTAGATTACTAGCTTTTGGACCTTGACTTGAATAGTGTGGACAACTTGACACTTGGGATTTTAGAGACTCAATGAGCTCCTATTGTGGTTTTGTGATTATTGTAACAATGTGCATAGTCGTATGAGTTTAGTAGATCTTTATATCTACTTGAGAATTTGCAAGTAAACATCTACTTGTGCATTGCATATAAGTCCAGCTGGCATTACTTGAGTTTTTACGTTGATGGTGGGACGATGCATTGTCTTCACGAATTATGGGATTCGTGGTTGCAATGTATCGCCGCACGGATTTTCACACACCCCTCCATTTGCTAGCTACAGTGGGGAAGTAGCCCCATTTGTCGTAACCAAAAGAGCGCATTGGTTAGTGCTATTTTCCCGAGTAGAGAGCTCGGACCCGAGAAGAGAGCTCGGTACTTTGATACCCGATCACGAGTATCACTGGCACGATATGATTAATATTTGTGATTGCAGGAGCAACACAGCGACATTGATTCGGTATTCTCTCTTAAACCTTTATGTGGCTTACTATGAGCACTTATGTGATAACAAAGTGTTACATGAGACATGAAATATAAATGACCATGTTTGTATTGATTGTGAATTAATGAGAGACTTGTTATGTATATATGTAGATACATATACTTATACTTGAGAATTACAGGAATGACATAAAGTGTATATATATAGATATGCATTCCTTTATATATGATGATTCTTTGTGAAATGTTTTCTGACTTAGTTGGTTTGTTTATGATCAGGGAATTTCACCCTAGTCGTTTGGACGGTTTAGTACATGAACAGAGAGATTATCCTGAGAAGTGTCGAGTATACGACACATCTTCGTGGGTTTTAGTCGTAACAGAGCAATGACATGTTTTTATTATAACAATGTTTCATTTATGATATGTTGTTTGTAGTAGCGTACTGAGTCTTTATGACTCACTCCGTGCTTTACTTTCCTGCGGTTGTTCATTAGCCGCCCGAGGTAGATCCCGTCCTAGAGCCACGTGGATCGATAGTTGAGTTGAGGTCGTGATATATGTGCAGTTATCTCCTCCTGAGCTTTTTCTAGCGGAGCCTAGTCCGCTGATTTCAGTATTTATATTTGTGTCCTTTTATTTTGTTGAGGACGATATTTCTTTTGTAAAGTTATATAAACTTTACAGTCGGGTAGATTGTTCTAGTATTGTTGTATTATTCCTATAGCCGACATTTGTAGTCGGGCACGAGTACTCCATAGTAGAGTAATCTTTCAGTTGTACCCCGGGCAGTAGTAGCTTCGGGGATTTCATTATTCTAGTTATCCTAGTTGTTGTTGTTGTTACCCCGGTATGCTTTAGCCGTGGGTCATTGTTATATCAGGTTGATTTGTAATGGAACGCCGGCCTGGAGTGCCGATGGTTAGTTCTGCGTCTGCAATGTTGCGGCACGCGAAGTTTTTCATTCCTCGTGAGGCAACGCCTCTTGGTTTCATTTTTTCGTCTCGAGCTCTTAAGCTCGAGGGCTTGTTCTTTAACGCTTCCGCATCTTCGAAATTTTGAAAGCCGTATTTTAGTTCGGCTTCTTGTTCATGTCTAGAGCTTGTTAGCTCGAACGTTCCACTTGCACTTTGTTTTAGCAAGTGTTTGTCCTCTCTTGTGTCGTTCCAATGGCACGACCTCGGGATTCTGTACTGGAATCCGGGTCGGGTCGTCACAATAATTGTTAACACAGTTTTTCTGATGCCAAACCCATGCATCAACAAAAAAATCCAAGGACAGGCCTTAGGTTGCTGATGCCAAACCCAGGCATCAGGTTTGTTGATGCCAAACCCATGCATCAACAAAAAAAATCCAAGGACAGACATTAGGTTACTGATGCCAAGCATCAGGTTTGTTGATGTCAAACCCATGCACCAACAAAAAAAATCCAATAACTGGTTTGTTTAAGCTATTATTATGAAGAAAAAAAAAAGCAAGGCATTAGGACTGTTAACAAAAAAGCCAGGCATCAAAATTGTTTAAATTATTATTATGACTATCCCCAAAAAGCTAGACATCAGAAAATTCTATCAATATATACACAATTTTTTCAAATCGAAAAACCCCCATCCAAAAAGTCGCATCATCATAACACATGCATCGAAAAAAATCCAATAATGTTGATGTCAATACTATGCATCGAACTAAAAAAAAATAATCCATTGTCATGGGCCAAAAATTAAATATTTTTTAATTAAAAACTCACAAATTAGCTAATAAATGTTATATAACACATCAAAAGTTCAAACACACACACACTTACTAGTCTTAACACACAATTACAAAGCAAAAGTGCAACAAAAGCAAATATAAACAAATGTAATAATTTCAACAATTGATAGAAAAACAATAATGTTAATACATACTTGAAGGATATTTTTTCAAAAATTTATAACCAAATTGAAGTTCATCATATTGTCCCCAATTTTTTAATAAAGGATAGACAAAGTTTTTCGGGTTCTAGTTTGCAAAATCATACTAACTAGCAAATGTTTATTGCTCGACACAATCTAGCATTTTAATTTTATTTTATTTTATCAAGTTTATACTATTGAGGCTTTTATTAGCTAATATCATATAGAGATACTCAATCATAAAATTACTAACGACAACCATACTAAACTAGATTAGAACTTGAAAGATCAACATTTCTTCTTTGTAAGTGTCAATCAATTTAGAATATGAGTTTCAACCAAAAAGTCATATTGTGTCATAAATTTATCTAACTAAAAGAAGAAAAAAGTGGTCTAAATGAATGTCGATATTTTTCTTTTTGGATTTATGTTTTAGTTTTTAATTTTGTAATTAAGTTTAAGTGTTTAACTTTATGATCGAAAAATGAAATAGGCCAGGCCCTTAAAAAGTCGGTGGAATGGGCTCGATTTTGACAATGATGTCTGGTTTGTTTAAGCTATTATTATGAAGGAAAAAAAAACCAGGCATCAGGATTGTTAACAAAAAAGTCAGGCATCAAAATTGTTTAAGCTATTATTATGAATATCACCAAAAAGTCAGGCATCAGAAAATTGAATAGGATGAGAGGGGTGACTAACTTGTAAATGAATATCTGCAACTTGTAAATGAATATCTGCAAAATGTTCTTCTTCTATTGGAAAATTAAGCATTGAAGTTGTAAAAACATTATCATCTGCATAATGTTGTTCTTCTTCACTACAAAACTCTTCATTAGCTTCGTTATAATCTAGCTGAAAATATAAAACAAAAAATATTTAGACAAGATAGGTTATATAGCTGAAGAAAAATTCAAGTTCATTATAATAATATAAACTTACAATATTGGTCATGGCTGAAGCAAACTTTTTAGAACATAGAGAAGATAGGTTACATTTAAGGAACTGTGGTGTAGCATCATTGTTTGCTGAGATACAAATGTTGGGTTTCTCACATAAAACATACTGTAATTTGGAATTCAAACAAGATATCAGTAATAAATATATATAAAAATTAAGTTAAAACTATTTTATGATAAAGTTTGTAACACCCCGCTCCTTCGTTAGCTCGGTTTGCGTGCTATACTTGCACTTCTTCCTTTGTCGACTGTATGTTTGGTTTGCGAGAGGGTCTAGATATGTTTGAGAGACCATATTAAGACCAAAACATTATTAAGAGACTCGATATAGTTGTTGACTTGCTAAAGTCACAAGTCGTGACTCGACGATAGTCGGAATGCGACGCGATTGAGGGTTTGCTTGCGTTTTGGGTTCGTGACCTCGGTTTGGGTCCTAGACCTCTATAAGATGGTTTATTAACATGTTTAAATGTATTAGACTTCAAGTTTGAGGTGTTCCTTAAGTCTATCGATGATTTGGAAGTTTTGGAGATAGCGTTCGTCTCTATCGCGTAGTTCGGGGACTGAGTCGCGTAATCGTCTCTCCTTTGGGATTATTATTTCCCTAGTTGTTATTCAACTTTCTAGAAGTATTTAAACTTCTTCATTAGCCCTTAGACTTGCCTTAAAAGTCTCCTTTCATTACTCGTTCGATTGCGAGTTCATTCGTCGTTCCGGTTGCACGTTGTTGCACCCCTTCCCGGTTTCGCTCCGAGTTGTTTCGGGAGTTCTTCGGGTGTGTTTCTGACTTGTTTTGAGTTGGGTTAGACCTTAGAATGGTTGCCCATAAGTTTGGGACCATTTAGGACATGTTTAGACCAAGTTTTGAAGGTTCAGAGGCCCAGGCGCCCGCCTGGCCATAGTGAGGCGCCCGCCTCAAGTACTGAGAGCTTTGCAAAATGAAAATGTGCTGGACAGGGGCCCAGGCGCCCGCCTGGAGAATGTGAGGCACCCACCTCAACATCAGTATACAATTACGGGATTTTTTCCCCTGTTTTGTGTTTGGACGAATTATACCTATCCTACCCTCATTAAACCCCCTCTAAACCCTTCCTAACCACCCATACTTAGCCCTAATCATGTCCTAACATTAATTGGAAGTTAGTTATGGTTAGATTAGTGTTTGATTACCCCTAATCTCTACTAATTGCACTTGAGAAATGTCTTTTGTGCCCTCCTTAATTTGGGGTATAAATACCCAAACCCCTTTGTAATTTGCAGAAATCCTCTCATTTCTTCTCTTCCACAATACGTATTAGAGAGAGAGAGAGAGAGGAGGCTTGGAGATTCAAGCCCTAGCTTCATTCTTCCTTCGATCCAAGACGATCCATCCACCCGATTGCCTTCAAACTTAGGAATCTTGAAGCCCTCGACGAGTAGAACAAGTTCACCGATCGGAGTTGCGTTCTCTTGAGTTTTCACTCAAGCTAGGTAAGTTACTTCCTTTTGATTTTGGTTCATTGGCCCTAAGGAAAACAACTTATATGCTATTTGTGGGCAATGAACACTTGATATGCTTTGTATGTGTTAATTTGGGGATTTTTGGAAGTATAAACTTGTTAGGAGCATTTGTAGAATGACTTCTATGATTGTTGAAGTATATGATTACTCTTCATTTTGTGTTTCTAGGCCTATGAGCATGTTAGAAACCATGACTATATGTTACTTGGATTTATTGTGGAAGAATGCCTATGATTGGGGCTTTGGATATATGAACTCACTAGAAATTATGAGTAGGAACATTTAATTGAAATAATATGATTTATGAAATGGGTTTTGATTTATGTTGGGTTTTGTTGTGAATTTTTAGGGCTTGAGAATCAAGCCCGAATTATTGGGAGAATTGTTGTTACATAAAGTGGGTATTAATGTTGAAATTGATGAAGTGCGTAATTGATGAAACTTAGTATTCAGACTCAACGGAGTCTTAATAAGTTCAACAATGTGTTAATGAACTTGGGTTGAAGTCCTTCGACATTTGGGATTCGTTTGATTATGATTATGTTGAGTTCTTGGATTTTTTGTCTTGGGAAACAAGCCCGGATTATTTTTGGGAGAATCGTTATAAATTTGATTGATGTGTTAATTTTGGGATGTATGGAATATGTATTTAATGATGTGTGATATTAAGACTCAATGGAGTCGTTTTAGGTTTAATATCATGTTGGCGAGCCTTAGGATAAAATCCTACAATGTTCGGGTTTGGTTGGTTTTGATTGTGAGTACCCGAGCATCTTGAGTTGTGTACCGTTTGCGACACCCACGATATAGAGGCCTATTGGGGATTTATTTAGAGCGTGCTCTATAGGGCACGGAGCATTAGAGACCAATTTGTGATCTCGTATTACTTTAAGAAATGATTATTTGAATGAGTTCTCTCTTAGGGAATTTGGTCGCGTGCACATCAAAGCACTTGCGAGGTTATGACTAGGGGTTGGTTTTGGTACCCTTGAGATTGGTTTGAGAATGTAGAGTATATATGACGATTGGGACTATGGTTGAGTCCAGTGTACCTTTAAGCAAAGCTTAAATGCTAAGTCTTGATTTATGATTGTTCTTAGACTAAAATAATAGTCTTTGGTTGAATCTCGAATAGAGAACTATGGTAGACCTCATGTTGTGACTTCTTGAGCTTATATGCTACTTTGGATTGGGTGATGACTTGAGGATTAAGAGTACCTCAATATGTGGTTCCTTGACTAAACTTATAAGTTAGTTGGATTTGTTAAGTTTGTGCAAATATGTGCATTGTTAAATTAGTGTGTAGAGCTTTATGTCCTACTTGATTTGATAAGTCCGCTACGGACGGTCTTGATTCTTGATGAGCATGCGAGTAAATATCTACTTGTGCATTGCATAAAAGCCCATCTGGCATTATTTGGATTGGTTTTATAAGTCGTAGTAGGGCGATACATCGCCTATACGAATCGTAAGATTCGTATTCGCTATGGATCGCCGCACTGACTTCACACACCTCCATTGTTGGCCCCTGGGAAGTTAGCCCATCTCGTAACCAATAGAGCGAATGGATTATGCTAATTGAGTCTGAGAAAGGGCTGCCTTTTGAAGGCGTAGCCACTCAGCGTGTTGATGTATCAATCACGTGCATCGTGTCACGAACCAGTATAACATTGTGTAATGCAGGAGCAACACAACGACACTATTTGGGTAACTTCTCTATCCCTTATGTGGCTTGCTATAAGCATTTATATGAAAGATAATGTGCTAAGTGATTTATGAAGTTTATGTTACTTGGTGACTTAATACAAGTTTATTATTGGTATGTTATTAAGATGCCATGATTTTATGCATGCTTGTGCATTATACCATGCCACGCCATGCTATGCCATACATTGCATTTAGTAACTTATCGGGTCTTATGACTCATTTCGTGTGTTTGTTTTCCTTAGTTTTGCGATAAGCTCGTTAGTGCGCGTTCTGGGTGCTTGTTGGTTAGCGGTGGTCTTCCTGCAATAGCTTGGAGTTATTAGTATTATTATTATTGTATTTATTATCTTGTGAGACACGGATGTAAAGTTATGTAAACTTTACTTGGGTAGTTATGTTAGCATTTTATTATCGTATTATCTTGGGAGCCGACTTGTTTGGTTGAGCTATTGTTTTTATATAGGGGTTATTCTGTTGTCTTTCCGAGCAAGGTTTTAGCTCGCAAGTTCTAGTACTATGTTATTGTTATTTCTGTCTCCGACAACTTTAGTCGAGAGACATTGGTTTAGTCGTTAGTATTTAATATCTTATTCGTTTAGTTGATTTGTCTCTCCGGCATGTTGTAGCCGTTGAGTGGTTGTTTATCAGGTTGGTATTCTGTCGATTCGCCGGCCTTAGGTTGCCGATGGGTTGTTGTACGTGCGCAATGTTGCGTCACGCGAGTCGTAGATTTGTCGAGGGATAGTCGTCTCGATTATATAGTTTATTTATAAGTTTGTTCGATTTGCTTCCCGATTTTAGTTTTTGGTTATTCGGTTTTGTTATGGCTTTACATTCTGTTTAGAGTTTGTTGGTTCAACTCTTGACTCGCACCACTACGCTTAGCGGGTGCTTGTCCTGTCTTTTAGCTTGTCTTGACTGGCACGACCTTGGGATTTCGCATTGGAGTCGAGGTGTTTGGTATCAGAGCTATAGGTTAGCTATTTCGCCAGGATAGGTTCCTTGGCCTAGTTTGGGTTGGGTTTATTGTTGAGTTATTAACGCTGAGTGTTCTTTGTAGGCGTATTATGTCAGGATCTTGGCGTGGAGCTAGTTCTAGTAGACCCGGTTCGGATACAACTCATGGCGATAGGAGGGGAGAGAATGTTAACGATCCGCGTGTGACTCCTCAATAGATGTTTGGACTGGAAGACGATTCTACTGTCCTTGCGAAATTCTTAAAGTTGAAACCGGAAAGTTTTGATGGAAAGCCGGATACTACTAAGGTGAAACATTGGCTAGAAAGCATGGAGAAGATCTTTATAGTTTTAGGTTGTACATCAGAAGAGATGGTGACCTTAGCGGTGTTTAGATTGGATGGTGCGGCCGAGCATTGGTGGTTTGAATTACGAGATCGTTGGGGACGGCATGGAGTGCCTCGAGTGTGGGAGAACTTTGTCAAGGAGTTTATGGTACGGTTTAGTCCGGTAGTAACTCGAGAAAGAAGAGAGATGGAATTCCTAGTGTTAGAACAAGGAGCTATGTCGGTGGCTCAGTATTCAGCGAAGTTCACAGAGTTGGCTCGCTATTGTGGTTACTTAGTACCAGATGAGGCTAGGAAGACCCAACGGTTTGTGAAGGGCCTAAAGATGAAATATCGTAGGCAACTCGTTCCGTTACAACTTACGGATTACCGAGTCGCTGTGGATCGTGCGTATGCAATGGAGTTGGACATCGAGGAGTATGCTCAAAAGAGAGCCTCGAGTACTATTAGAGGCAATGATTGTATTAGGGGGCAGGCAGCACCTCAGAAAGTTAATCAAGAAATCACACGTACTGGTAGACGGAGTGATGTTCCTACCTCTAGTCGGAAACGACGAAGCGGCGAGTTAATATGTAATTTTTGTATGAGGACAGGACATGCCGAGAACAGATGTTGGGGTAAATCAGGAAAGTGCTTTGCTTGTGGCGGCGATCATGTTCGTAAAGATTGCCCAAGGATGAGAGTTAGTCAGTCTGGGAGTACTAGTCAACAATCTAGTGGCTCCAAGAGGGATGGTGACGGTCAGCCCAGAGTTTGAGGCAGTGCGCGCGTGGTGGTTGGCCATTGTGGAGTTTTGAAACCTATCAGAAATAGGAAGGTATATTCTTGTATATATATATATATATGTATATATTATACCGTTGCTACTATTATCGTTATTATGAGTACGCGCTTTAATTGGTAGCTCATGTGCATTCATACATACATTATATGGTGTATTGCGTAATATTGGTTATTTGCTCAATCGGGAATAATACCCCAATGTGAGATCGATATATAATATGGTTCATTTTGTGGATTACCGGTAGGTAATCGCATGTGGTGTATGGGTTCTTGTTTAGTCTATATATGTATAAGACTATGTTATATATAGAGTTGTGGTTTTATGTGGTTATATACAAAGGCCATAGTATGTATATATATGAAGTATGAATTGTATATTGATACTTATCGGTTTGGTATGATGTTTGTATATTCTATAAAGATATGTTTTATATAATGAATAATATAATATTATATTATTGTTAGTGGTTACTATACGAGTAGGATATACACTCGACTTGTGAAAAGGTTGAAGATTGCGATTTAGAAGACAATCACGGTTGCACGGGAGTGTATGATGCCTCGCCGCGAGTATTGAGACGTTAACGTCGTGTTAGGATGCTTAGTGTATGCATTGGTCGTAGACTTAGTCTAGAGCTTAAGTAAGGATAGTCTTACGGAGTATAGATGTCACGAGTACCGGTAGACTTGTCGACTCATTATGATTCCTAGTAAGTTTTCTTGATTGAGTGTACTAGGTACACGAGTTTTGTGATAGCTATGATTGTTGTTTGTCAAGGTAATAGACCTTGTTACTTGGCTTGATTTTATTCAGTTACGTGCATTAGTTGTAGGAAACACCTACTTGATGCATTACATTGTAGTATACTAAATTCTCATTTCATAATTATTATCTCATGATTCATTCATTTCATTAGTATAGGGGACTGTTTGAAGGATGCTTAAAACTTTTTATTCATGAACCTTCGCATCCTTACGACGGAAACTTTTGAAGCTAATTCAGTAGGTACCCTGAATTGGTGAGCAAAAGGTATTCGTCGTTGGACTAGGATCGGTAAGAATTAAGTTAGAAATTGACTATACCCGTTACCAAATGGAATGGACTGAAATGGAATGAATTTTCAAAACATTTCATTAATGTGCTATTATGTGCTCTCACCCGCGATGGGGAAATCGCGAGAGAAGATTTACATGGTTTGAAATGCCGATTTGCTTATCTTTGATTTGTTTGTAAATTGCTCCATAGGCAATTATTAATTCTTGTAACTTAGAATCTCTTGTGCTTGAATTTCATGATGTGCCCCGAGACAAATAGTTTCGGTAGTTGGATGTTGAAATATCCTTGAATATGTTCTTCATGTTGAAATTTGGATTTTTGCCTACATGATTGGCGTAATGTGTTCGTATGGTATTCGCGACTCAAGTATGGGTCATAGTATTTTCAATCGTAAGTGTTAATGTCGTTGAGTCTATTGAGATTTCGTAGACTTTTGAATTTGGATTATTATAGTTCGACCCTCGTGTATATTGTAGTGGTAGACTCGGAGATTCGAGTCAAGGTTGGTGGTTTTGAGATCGAGTGTTAACTCGGGATTAAGAGACACAGTGAGCATTGTCTCGATGTATGGTGGTTGAGTGTGGACCTAATGTTGGTTTGTATCATGATTTAGAATTCGGGACGAATTCTTTTTAAGGTGGAGAGAGTGTAACACCCCGCTCCTTCGTTAGCTCGGTTTGCGTGCTATACTTGCACTTCTTCCTTTGTCGACTGTATGTTTGGTTTGCGAGAGGGTCTAGATATGTTTGAGAGACCATATTAAGACCAAAACATTATTAAGAGACTCGATATAGTTGTTGACTTGCTAAAGTCACAAGTCGTGACTCGACGATAGTCGGAATGCGACGCGATTGAGGGTTTGCTTGCGTTTTGGGTTCGTGACCTCGGTTTGGGTCCTAGACCTCTATAAGATGGTTTATTAACATGTTTAGATGTATTAGACTTCAAGTTTGAGGTGTTCCTTAAGTCTATCGATGATTTGGAAGTTTTGGAGATAGCGTTCGTCTCTATCGCGTAGTTCGGGGACTGAGTCGCGTAATCGTCTCTCCTTTGGGATTCTTATTTCCCTAGTTGTTATTCAACTTTCTAGAAGTATTTAAGCTTCTTCATTAGCCCTTAGACTTGCCTTAAAAGTCTCCTTTCATTACTCGTTCGATTGCGAGTTCATTCGTCGTTCCGGTTGCACGTTGTTGCACCCCTTCCCGGTTTCGCTCCGAGTTGTTTCGGGAGTTCTTCGGGTGTGTTTCTGACTTGTTTTGAGTTGGGTTAGACCTTAGAATGGTTGCCCATAAGTTTGGGACCATTTAGGACATGTTTAGACCAAGTTTTGAAGGTTCGAGGCCCAGCGCCCCATAGAGGCGCCCGCCTCAATCCGAGAGCTTTGCAAAATGAAAATGTGCTGGACAGGGGCCCAGGCGCCCGCCTGGAGAATGTGAGGCGCCCGCCTCAACATCAGTATACAATTACGGGATTTTTTCCCTGTTTTGTGTTTGGACGAATTATACCTATCCTACCCTCATTAAACCCCCTCTAAACCCTTCCTAACCACCCATACTTAGCCCTAATCATGTCCTAACATTAATTGGAAGTTAGTTATGGTTAGATTAGTGTTTGATTACCCCTAATCTCTACTAATTGCACTTGAGAAATGTCTTTTGTGCCCTCCTTAATTTGGGGGTATAAATACCCAAACCCCCTTTGTAATTTGCAGAAATCCTCTCATTTCTTCTCTTCCACAATACGTATTAGAGAGAGAGAGAGAGGAGGCTTGGAGATTCAAGCCCTAGCTTCATTCTTCCTTCGATCCAAGACGATCCATCCACCCGATTGCCTTCAAACTTAGGAATCTTGAAGCCCTCGACGAGTAGAACAAGTTCACCGATCGGATTTGCGTTCTCTTGAGTTTTCACTCAAGCTAGGTAAGTTACTTCCTTTTGATTTTGGTTCATTGGCCCTAAGGAAAACAACTTATATGCTATTTGTGGGCAATGAACACTTGATATGCTTTGTATGTGTTAATTTGGGGATTTTTGGAAGTATAAACTAGTTAGGAGCATTTGTAGAATGACTTCTATGATTGTTGAAGTATATGATTACTCTTCATTTTGTGTTTCTAGGCCTATGAGCATGTTAGAAACCATGACTATATGTTACTTGGATTTATTGTGGAAGAATGCCTATGATTGGGGCTTTGGATATATGAACTCACTAGAAATTATGAGTAGGAACATTTAATTGAAATAATATGATTTATGAAATGGGTTTTGATTTATGTTGGGTTTTGTTGTGAATTTTTAGGGCTTGAGAATCAAGCCCGAATTATTGGGAGAATTGTTGTTACATAAAGTGGGTATTAATGTTGAAATTGATGAAGTGCGTAATTGATGAAACTTAGTATTCAGACTCAACGGAGTCTTAATAAGTTCAACAATGTGTTAATGAACTTGGGTTGAAGTCCTACGACATTTGGGATTCGTTTGATTATGATTATGTTGAGTTCTTGGATTTTTTGGCTTGGGAAACAAGCCCTGATTATTTTTGGGAGAATCGTTATAAATTTGATTGATGTGTTAATTTTGGGATGTATGGAATATGTATTTAATGATGTGTGATATTAAGACTCAATGGAGTCGTTTTAGGTTTAATATCATGTTGGCGAGCCTTAGGATAAAATCCTACAATGTTCGGGTTTGGTTGGTTTTGATTGTGAGTACCCGAGCATCTTGAGTTGTGTACCGTTTGCGACACCCACGATATAGAGGCCTATTGGGGATTTATTTAGAGCGTGCTCGATAGGGCACGGAGCATTAGAGACCAACTTGTGATCTCGTATTACTTTAAGAAATGATTATTTGAATGAGTTCTCTCTTAGGGAATTTGGTCGCGTGCACATCAAAGCACTTGCGAGGTTATGACTAGGGGTTGGTTTTGGTACCCTTGAGATTGGTTTGAGAATGTAGAGTATATATGACGATTGGGACTATGGTTGAGTCCAGTGTACCTTTAAGCAAAGCTTAAATGCTAAGTCTTGATTTATGATTGTTCTTAGACTAAAATAATAGTCTTTGGTTGAATCTCGAATAGAGAACTATGGTAGACCTCATGTTGTGACTTCTTGAGCTTATATGCTACTTTGGATTGGGTGATGACTTGAGGATTAAGAGTACCTCAATATGTGGTTCCTTGACTAAACTTATAAGTTAGTTGGATTTGTTAAGTATGTGCAAATATGTGCATTGTTAAATTAGTGTGTAGAGCTTTATGTCCTACTTGATTTGATAAGTCCGCTACGGACGGTCTTGATTCTTGATGAGCATGCGAGTAAATATCTACTTGTGCATTGCATAAAAGCCCATCTGGCATTATTTGGATTGGTTTTATAAGTCAGGGTAGGACGATACATCGCCTATACGAATCGTAAGATTCGTATTCGCTATGGATCGCCGTACCTGGGACTTCACACACCCTCCACTGTTGGCCCCAGTGGGGAAGTTAGCCCATCTCGTAACCAATAGAGCGAATGGATTATGCTAATTGAGTCTGAGAAAGGGCTGCCTTTTTGAAGGCGTAGCCACTCAGCGTGTCGATGTATCAATCACGTGCATCGTGTCACGAACCAGTATAACATTGTGTAATGCAGGAGCAACACAACGACACTATTTGGGTAACTTCTCTATCCCTTATGTGGCTTGCTATAAGCATTTATATGAAAGATAATGTGCTAAGTGATTTATGAAGTTTATGTTACTTGGTGACTTAATACAAGTTTATTATTGGTATGCTATTAAGATGCCATGATTTTATGCATGCTTGTGCATTATACCATGCCACGCCATGCTATGCCATACATTGCATTTAGTAACTTACTGGGTCATTATGACTCATTTCGTGTGTTTGTTTTCCTTAGTTTTGCAGTAAGCTCGTTAGTGCGCGTTGCAGCTTCGGGTGCTTGTTGGTTAGCAGGTGGTCTTCCGGGCAATAGCTTGGAGTTATTAGTATTATTATTATTGTATTTATTATCTTGTGAGACACGGATGTAAAGTTATGTAAACTTTACTTGGGTAGTTATGTTAGCATTTTATTATCGTATTATCTTGGGAGCCGACTTGTTTGGTTGAGCTATTGTTTTTATATAGGGGTTATTCTGTTGTCTTTCCGAGCAAGGTTTTAGCTCGCAAGTTCTAGTACTATGTTATTGTTATTTCTGTCTCCGACAACTTTAGTCGAGAGACATTGGTTTAGTCGTTAGTATTTAATATCTTATTCGTTTAGTTGATTTGTCCCTCCGGCATGTTGTAGCCGTTGAGTGGTTGTTTATCAGGTTGGTATTCTGTCGATTCGCCGGCCTTAGGTTGCCGATGGGTTGTTGTACGTGCGCAATGTTGCGTCACGCGAGTCGTAGATTTGTCGAGGGATAGTCGTCTCTCAACCTTATATTCCTTAGTTTATAATTATAAGTTTGGGTTCCACTTATGATTTGCTTCCGCCGATTTTAGTTTTTGGTTATTCGGTTTTGCCGTTATGGCTTTACATTCCTGTTTAGAGTTTGTTGGTTCAACTCTTGACTCGCACCACTACGCTTAGCGGGTGCTTGTCCGTCTTTTAGCTTGTCTTGACGGCACGACCTTGGGATTTCGCATTGGAGTCCGGGTCGGGCTGTCACAAAGTTAACATAACTTACTGGTATCAAAGGCGCACAATTCTCCACATTTATATTTGTCCTCTTCTCCAATCCATTTATCAAACTATCTACTATGTGTTTTGACCAGTTATATTCACAGATCTCATCAATATTCGATACTAGCTGTACATAGGACCATGGTATGTATGAGCTGTTTTTTGGAAGAAAAAAAATCGCTAACACCAATAAAGTTATTAAACATGCAACATCCTTCAAATCATCTTCTTCTCCACTACCAATTATTCTACTAATACGACTTTCAATCACAGATGGCATCAACCTTTCATTAAAAATTTTAGTTTCAAACTTGTGTGGAAAATGTTTTAAAAGAAACTGATTTCGATTCATCTTGTAAAGGGAAACATCAATTTCCTTCACCCCATCATTTACACCAAAAACATCCATTACATGTGTCTCTTCAATTGTAATTTTACTTTTCCCAATAGAAAAGTACTTCTTCCCTCCTTTTACAAAACAATTAACAATTAATAACAATAAGTTCTTATTAATGTTGCAGTATTCATCAACATTCTCACTTTGAAGTAGAGCTTCAACCAAAATTGCAAAGAGTGTCTTCTTCAACATAAGAATATGCTCATCACGGATGTTTATTTTCTTCAAGTGATGTTTTAATAGAAGCACATTTGATCTTACTCTTCCAGAACCAGTATTAGATTTCTTTGATGTTTTGGCTTTCTTTGAAACTGCATTAGACGGTAAAATTTGTTCATGGTAATAACTTAAACAATCAGGCATCAGAAAATATCAAATATAAAAAAAAATCATAATAAACTTCAAACACTATAACTTCTTCATTTAAACCCTAAGAAACTTTGAAATAATACTCACATATTGCATTCTCGACCGCTCTCTCTGGTTGCTGTGAAGATGAAACAGGTCAAATTTGAGTTTCCAACTCCATAATTGGCCTCTTCTCCACCAATCTCTCTGGTTGCTGTGAAGATGAAACAGGTAAATTTTGATTTTCCATTTCCAAATATCGTTAGCGTGAGAGGCTCGTTTTTTTTTTTTGACGAATTTCGTAGTAAGGGTATTCTGATTTTGAATAATCTATTTTTTTAAATTTGGCAGTGAATGTATATTTACTGTATTTGGGATTTGGGGGTTCATTAAAAATGTATATTCGTGTACATATGAATACAAAAAGGCGGTGAAATGTACAGTATTTTACTAATGCCAAACCAAGGGATCGGGATTTTGACGCTATGAAAAATTAATGAACCAAATTTTCTGATGCCAAGGCCAGGCATCAGGAAATATTAATGGTTAAATGGATTAAACGTTTAACGATGCCAAACACAAGCATCAGAAAAAAATAAATGGAACTTAAATTGAGTTAACGTTTTCTGATGCCAAGGACAGACATCAGGACTTGAAAAAAAAACATTACTTAACACGACACACACAGTTTCACTACAAACCCTAAATTTTTTGAAAGACCCGTCTTACTTCTTTACTTAACATTACCTAAATTATGGCTACAAGAAAGAGTTCACGAATCAATCAACATGCTGAACGCAATCGAACAAAAAACAATGTTCAAGATCCTGGAGGTAGTATAACACAGAAAAACACAGTTGAAGATGCTACATGTACCCTAATACCTAAAAATTTATTAATATTTTTATGATTGTTTTATATTACGATTGTTTTATATTATATATGTTTTTATGATTATTTTATCAACTTCCTTATAAATTGTTTTATATTATGATTGTTTTTATGTCTACTATAGGAAGTAATAAGTTTCAATTTTCAAATGTAAGAAGAAAGTTGAAAATAATAATTATTTATTTAATTATTTTATGTGCAGATACAACCAAAAAAGTCTGCAAATATAGATGTAGTATTCAACTGCTAAAAAAGTAATTAAAAACAGTTGACTTTACAAAGAAACAGTTAACTGCATTACAACAAACGTCATTCTGGTATATAATTGAGAAGATGAGAAATGACAATGCTGAAGTCAACAAATATAAGAAAGACGATGAAGCGATCAACCAAATTATAAAATGTTTTGTGAAAGGAAAGAAAATTTTCAAATTTGGAATGAATACAGTTCAGCTGAAGCCAATTGACGCAAAGTTGGTTTTTGGAATAAAGGATGGTGATAAAGAAATCAATATTGGTAACCCTCAATTCCAACGGAATGATTTTATAAAGAAGTGTTTCCCAGATAAAATCTCAACTGTTGCTGCAAACATACGACTGAGTCTAACGTTGATACTTACCAAGCTGCAAACAATGGTAAAGCAACAAAAAAAAAAAGTTTTGAACTGTGTTCTGTGCTTGACAACTCTACTTGTTCTTGCAACATTATTGGTACCAACAACGTCCTCTTATATATCATGGAAATATGCTAGTATAGTTTCTGATGGAAATATGCTAACATACAACTGGTCAAAACACATAGTAGATGTTTTGTTGGACAGCTTGGAAAACCTAAAAGAAGGCTATCATGATAGATGCGTTCTTCTATTACCAGTAAATTTTAAACTTTCTAAATATGTTTATAGATGTGTAATTGTTAATTTTAATTTATTAATACAATTTTTTTTTACAGTATTTGCTATGTGAAAAATTTAACATTCTCAAAGTTTCTGGAGAAAAAAACTTCCCAAGATTTGAAAAATAGGACTTATCAAAATTGTATCTCATAGTCAATGATATATATTTTTTATTAGGTTTAAAACAAAAGGTAAGTTGGTACAATTTGAAAACCTATTACACGGTCCTGAATAATACATCCTTACATTACTCAATATTTTTTTGGTAAATTTTTTTCAGGACCTACATCTCACAAATCTTGAAACAGAAAAACTTTGAAATGTTGAAGAAGAGGAACAAGATGAAGAAGAGGAAGATGAAAAAGAACACATTGAAGAAAACTCTGAAGAAGGAGGAAATCCAGAACAAAAAGAAAAATGGCCAGAAGATAAAACACAGGGGGGTTGCCTTTAATCCTTGCAGCAATGGAAAATTTTAACAAACCTGAAGGAACATAAGAGAAAAAAAGAGAAAAAAAAGATATAAAATGAGAGCAAAAAAAGGAGGCTCAGAAAGAAGGAACCTCAAAAAAAAAAAAAGAAGAACCAAATGAAGAAAAGAATGAGGCTCAGAAAGAAGAAACCTCCAAAAGGAAGATCAAAATAGATCAAAGTGAAGAAATGAAGGGTAAGAAGAAACAGAAGATTGAAAAAGAGATTCAAAAAATGTACAAGAAGGTCTGGAAGAATTATGGCAGTTTCATATAAACAAAAATGTAAGAAAAATGATGGAGTGGTTATTGAGATAGACTGATGGAGACAATATTGACACGATCGGTTAAAAAAATGTTGTAATTTGGCAATTTGGGAAAAGTGTTTGTGATGTAAACATTATGATGGTTTATTGGTTACTTTTAACATTGTCCTGCTCATTTGTCGTTGGAAATTTAAAACAGTTTGTATCAAATTACACAGTTTGATGGTCTTTTGTAAAAACAGAATGATGGCCTTGTGTAATTTGTTACGTTATACCAATGTTATAAGTTGTTCCTATCCTTACTGCTGAAATTTGACGTAAAAAATGTTCAAAGTTTTATGCCATCAAAAGTGTTTTCTTTTCAAGCAAAAAACCATCCACAGATTCTGAAGCCAAGAACAGGCATTGTTTGCACAATTTTTCCAAGCCAATAAACCACATGAAGTTTATGCTGCCAAAACCAGGCATCAGAACATTTTTCACAATTTATTCAGGCCAAAAAAAAAATCAAAAATGCTAATGTCAAGCCTTGGCATCAGGACTATTTTAACATTTTATTCATTACCAAAAAAACATTCAAATATGCTGATGTCAGGCTTTGGCATCAGGATGGTTTTCACAGCTTTTTGCAAGACCAAAAACATTCAAATATGTTGTTGTCAAGCCTTGGCATCAGGATGATTTTCAAAGCTTTTTGCGGTGTGGTCGCCGGATCGCGCGCGCCGCGCCTGGATATGGGTATGCGACGCATGCGGGACATCTACTGCTCTCATTCCATCCTCCCTTGTTTAGGGGAAAACGAAATTAAAAGTGCGAGAGGAGTGCTGTCTAAAATAGCGCGTTGGAATGCGCCTCGATTGACTTTAGTGGATTTTTGATCCAATATGGGAACTTTGGGTTTCCCGCATTAAGTTATCCCTTGTTTAGGGGATACCAGGATATGGGAATACATCACCCTTTCATTCCTATTTTCCCTTTTTTAGGGGAAAACGAAAAAGTGCAAAAAAGGATGTTGCGATGCCCCCACTAAGGATTTTATAAAAATAGTCTTATGGTCTATTTCGGATCACTATGGGAGTTTTGGGTTTCCCGCATCAAGTTATCTCTTGTTTAGGGGATACCAGGATATGAGAATACATCACCCTTTCATTCTCATTCTCCCTTTTTTAGGGGAAAACAGAAAAGTGCAAGAAAGGAGTGTTGTGAGGCCCCACTGGATCCAAAATGTTTTATAGAGTCGCCACCTTTATTTTAAGGAAAAAATAAAGCAAAACCAAAAAAAGAAAAACCAGAGATTATAAAAACGGGTTCGGAGGCTAAGTTACGAGTTGGGAAGGTGATAGGCACCCAACTCGCCCTTTCGGTCTCAAAAGTGGCTTTTGGCTAAAGTATGCTTTTTGTTATATTTATTTAGCAAATAAACAAAGTATTTAAAGACAGGAAAATAAAAGCAAATACATCCGCGGCTACATTATTTACGGACTTGCAGCCGTCTCCTTACATTAATTACAAATATATTTAAAAATAGGGTTAAGTGTACCATTAGTCCATGAACTTTGGCCGAAGCCATCATCAGTCCCCCAACTTCAAAAAGTTTCACCACTGACCTAAGTATGCCTTTTTTGCTCATAGGAGGTCCCTAGCCCTAACGCCGTTAGTTTATTTCCGTTAAGTGAACATGTGCCACTCATATGCACAAAATAAGGGGGTTATGTATAACTTCATCAAAATAAGGGGGCAATGTGAAAATTTTAATATCATCTTCTCCAATCTGATGTGAAAATTTTGAATGTGTGTGTGTCTGTTGGATAATTATATCAACACTGTTTGTACTGAAAAAACGTTCGAACACTATTGACGAAAGCTCATTAATTTCTACTTCAATTATAATTAGGAGATCTTCACGGCTAGCACCGACACTTCGTCAACAGTTATGGAATGGGCAATGTCGGAGATGCTTAGAAACCCAAGAATCATCGATAAAGCTCAAGCTGAAGTGAGACATGTCTTCAGATCAAAGGGAAAAATCGAAGAGACTGACCTTCCAGAATTTAATTATATGAAATGTGTAATTAAAGAAACTCTAAGACTTCACCCATCGGTGCCAGTGTTAGTTCCAAGAGAAGTAATAGAAAGATGCGAGTTGAGCGGATATGATGTTCCCATCAAAACCAAAGCAATGATCAATGCGTGGGCAATAGGAAGAGATCCAAAATATTGGGTAAATGCCGCGTGCTTTGAATCGGAACGGTTTTCTGGATCTTCTGTTGATTTCAAAGGGACGAATTTTGAGTTCATTCCGTTTGGAGCTAGAAGAAGGATCTGCCCGGGAATAGCATTTGGAATTTTGAACATTGAACTTCCACTTGCTAATCTGTTATGCCACTCTATTAGACCCAAAATGAGTTAGGATTTTTTAATCCTTTTGATTTCAACACTGTTTTTTCATTCTCATTTAAGGTTTGAGAAATGGGTTGTTGGAACGACCATGGATGCTTGCCGGAATGCTGTAGGCCGAAATCAAAGGCAGTAGTAGTGCTTAAATTCTTGAACTAAACCTAGCAAATGGTAATGTGTAATTTTCAGGACAGAAAATTGGGGACTGGGAGCAGGAGGCGAACCAAGAGCGCATCTATCGAAGAAACTCTAGCCAAGTGGATAGATTACAACCAAAACCAACAAATTCATTCTATCGTACATGGACCTAAAAGGAAGAGAAATACTCCTGGTAAAGGATCGAAAAAGGGTTGTATGCCCGACAGGATGCCCCGATAATTCAGGGTGTGCGTACAGGGGAGTTCGACAGAGGACTTGGGGGAAGTGTGTAACGCCCCGTATTCTTGCATGTGCATTGTATGCTTGCCTTCTTACTTTCTGGTTGATTGTGAGCATGTTTACTTAGTATAGAAATGTCTTAGAAACATTCATAAGTCATTCTAGAAGTCCATAACATGTTTAGAATCATATAAACTTGTTTATTGAATCGCCGGTTTGATCGCGTTATATTTGGCCTTAGCGATTCCTCTCGTTGTTTGTATTTGCTTCTATTTCGACGAACGAAGTGTTCGTTGAGTTCTTGGCTTTATATTCAGGTCTTAACCATGTTGAAACAAGTTTCTTTCATGTCCAAGTTATCCTAGTTTGATTGGTGTTTGATTGTAGTTCGATTCGTTGATCATTCGTCGCGTGATTCGAGCCTTGTTCTATCTTGTTCCGGGGGTTGTTCGAGTGCGTTTCCGACTTGTTTTGAGTAGGGTTAGACCTTAGAATGGATGCCCATGAGTTTGGGACCATTTAGAACAAGTTTGAATCAAGTTTTAGAGGTTCTGGAGCCGAGGCGGCCGCATGGCACCTTGTGAGGCGCCCGCCTCAAATGCAGGGAGCAATTGCAAAGTGGTCTGAACTTGGGAACAGCCTCAAGATTGAGGCGCCCGCCTCGGGCATGGTTGAGGCGCCCGCCTCAACCTCCGTCCGTTACGGAAATTTTCTCCCTGCTCGAATTGGACGACTTGTACTCCTTGAACCCATATCAAAACCTATCCTAAACCTCCCTAACCCTTCCCACTTAAGTCCTAACATCCCTAACTAGTTTTAATGATGGATTAAGATTACATTAGTGACCAATTAAGCCACCAAATCAGATTTAAAAAGGGACCACAAGTTGTTGACACTTGTCCCACTCAAATTTTAGACTAATATAAGCCACATTTCAGATTTTTGACTCTCATTTCTCACCCTCACTCTCCAAAAACGAATTTCATCTTCTCTCAAGGTTCTTCCATGGTTTCTTGAGGTTCTCATCTCCAACTTCCCTCATCCATTCCTCCTTTGTCCAAGAATCCTTCATTAAAGTTGTAGAGCTCAAGGAGTAGAGCATTTCCATCCGATTGGTTTCTTCTTTTGCTTTCTTTGGTGTATATCAAGTAAGTTACTTTCTTCTTCTTCTTCTTTTAGTTCTCATTGACCCTAAGGAAACAAAGCCTATGGTGATTGAGGTCAATGAGGACACATAAATGCTTCCTATGCCTTCTACTTGTATTTTGAAAGTTATGAAATTGCTAGGAGCATGTGTAAGTTGGTTTCTTGCTTATGAAAGTTTATAAACCTCTTGTATCGTGTTTATTTATGGCTTTGAACATGTTAGAAGCATGTATTGTATTTGTTGATGAAAATGTTGTTGAGTGTTAATGGCTCAATTTTGCTATGATGTTATATGTTGTATGTGTTCTATCCTCATTCTTGGACTCTATGATGAACATGTATCACATTATTATGCCTTGGTGAAATTATGACCTTGAAGAACTTAGTAATGAACTAGGTTGAGTTATGAAGCACATAGCTTCAACTACCCTAAATTTGGGAATTTTAGTAAAGACTCAACTGAGTCGACTCTAGGAAGATTTGAACATGTTAAACCCTAATTTCAATCCCTACGAAGTTCGGACCGCTTGGTCAAGTTTACTCAATTTTAAGTTGAGTCTATTATGTGCACCGAACCCGTTATGATTATTTTGGTTATGAGCATTTAGTTGCCTTGACTTGATTTATTGTAGAGATTTACACCCTACTTGGTCGGTCGAGTTCGCTCTTGTCGAATTCGATCATTATTTGGTCTTTACGAGTAAACATCTACTTGAGCATTGCATTAAGTCCAGCTGGCACTATTTGGTTTGATTTTTATGTCGTGGTAGACGATGTATAGCCTTCACGAATTGAGAGATTCGTGCTCGCTATGGATCGCCGCACGGGACCTCACACACCCTCCATTGTGCCGCAATGGGGAAGTAGCCCTTGTCAACAATACGGCGCTATTAGCCTACGGAGTTCTGGATATCGATGCAAAGTCACGAGCATCGTAGTCACGATATTGGGTTAACAAACTATTTTGCAGAGCTACTAAGCGCCGTGCCTATATCATATCCTAATTGTATGATTTATTTCCTTGCACATACGTGAAAATGTGTTAAGTGCTATATGATGAACGTGAACTCTAATTGTGATAAATGCCATGTTATAACATGATCATGCATTGTAGTAACTTACTAAGTCTTTCGACTTACCCTATTTGTTTGTTTTGTTTCCTTAGATCCCGATAGAGCATGTGTTAATATTGTTGGAGAGTTTGGTTGGTTTGTATTGTAACGCCGCCAAGACTTGTTTACTTTTAGTTGTTTTCCCGCCAAAGCAGCCGAAGTTGTTGTTCAGATGCGATGTTGCGCCACATGAATTTTATAATCCCACGGTGCATGTCAGGTATTTTGTTCTATTTCGATGGCGCGACTCTGATCTCGTGATGGGTCCTGGCCGGGTCGCCGCCAGCTTGTATCGTGAGTTATAGCATTGCCTGGCCAGATAGGTTCCATGGCCTAGTCGGGTTGGTTAATTGTGTGTTGATTCTAACGCCGAGTGAATTCTTGTAGGAGTCCGATGGATAATCCCGTGAGAGGTAGACCTGTGAGAGTTCCGTTGAACTCCGGTGAGGTACCGCCTGTGAGAATCCTGTAGGACCTGATATGGTGAACTACATCGCAGACATTGGCTTTTTCAGCCGGGCAGCCGTGGAGGTCAAGCAGAGGAGCAAGACCACCACCACCTCCACCACCGAGACCAAGGACCGACACTACTCTCTGAGAGATTTCTTAAGTTAAAGCCTAGTGCGCTCGGGAACCGAAACCGAGAGAGGCCGAAGTTGTGGATGGAGGAAATGATCAAGGTATTGTCCATGTCAGTGTTCACGAAGAAAGAGTTATGCTAGCAACTCAAATTTAAGGAGCCGAACATTGGTGGATCTGGTTGAAGGAGAGTTGGGAGATGCAACAAGTTCCCATTACTGGGCCAATTTCCAAAGAGAATTTAAGAATGAATATGTGCCTGGATGTAGTGCGCAACCAAAGGGAGAAGGAGTTCTATGATCTTGAGCAAGGTAGCATGACAAGAGGGAGTATTCCGCGAAGTTCACACTAATTGAGCCATTGTACGATCCGATTCCTACGGAGGCACTGAGAACACACAAGTTTGTAGGGGTTAAGAACTGAGTTTAGAAAGCAGATTCTAGCTTAAGCTCACCGACATCGAAGCAGCTTGATCGAGCGTATGAGGTGGAGCAAGACATCGAGGAACACCGAGTCAAGAATAATTCTAGTAATGTGCGTACTACTGAACGCAATCGAAACAATTCGGTAATAGAAGAGGATATCAAGGGAACCGTGATAGGAGAAGTGGAGGCCAAAGAAGCCACGGAAGCAAGGTAACAATACTTCTTCATCTAAGGGCAACAAGGACACAGAGTGGGAGTATGACTTGCGCTGTCGGCTAGGACATACGTTGATTGGTGTTGGGCAAAGCATGGAAAGTGTACAATTTTGGAGATGGTACTCATTTTAGGAAGGAGTGCCCGAAAGCCGGGCAACTCAATCGGGAAATGTGGCTGGCCCTGAGCCAAGAGAAGTGTAGATGGGAAACCAAAGGTTCAAGGTCAGGTTTGCGCTTGATCAAATGCTGAGGTTCGGGGGTCTACCGTGATAGGAGGTACTCTTTCTATATTCGATCATAAGGCTCGAGTTCTCATAGATCCGTGGTCTTCGTGATTCTTATGTTGCTTCTCGCACTTTGTTGAGAATCTTGCGTATTGCCTCAATTTGCCATATTTGCTTGAAGTGTCTACCCCGCCGGGGAATATATGCTCGCCTCAAGTATTTAAATCTTGTGATGTTTTGGTGGGTGACCACACTTTGCATGCGACTTGGTAGTTCTACCTATACGTGATTTTGATGTGATTCTCGCATGGACCTGGTTATGTGCTTATCATGCTATAGTTGACCGCCATAAGAAGCGGGTTACTTTTTATATGCCGGTGTGCCCGAAGTTTATTTGTGGGTGATCATGCATCGAGTGACTTGCATTTCATTTCTGCTCTAAGTGGCTAGAAAATTACCTGCCTCAAGGGTGTACGGGTTATCTTGCATGCGTAGTTGATAAGAGGAAGTCTTCAACTTAGAAGAGGTCCCGTAGTATGTGAATTTCCCGATGTGTTTTCTACCGACCATGCTATGCCACCCGATAGAGAACTAGAATTATGTATTGAGCTTATTCCTGGACTTCACCAATTTCTAAGGCACCGTATAGGATGGCGCCATGAGCAGTGTGGAGTTGAAAACTCGCTTGCAAGAACTCCTAGAGATTGGTTTTGTTAAACTGCTCGCCTGGGGCGCACCTGGCCTTATTTTGAGGAAGAAAGATGGGAGTTTGCGGTTATGCATAGACTACCGAGAATTAAATAAGGTGACCATTAAGAATAAGTATCCTCTACCCCACATTGATGATCTTTTGACCGCTTGCAAGGGTCAATTGTCTACTCTAAGCTTGATTTGAGACGGGGTTACTACCAATTGAAGGTTAGAGAGGAAGACGCCCGAAGACGGCTTTCCGCACTAGATATGGGCATTTTGAATTGTGAGTGCCGCTTTGTCGACGAATGCACCATGGGTATTTATGGACTTGATGAACCGTGTCTTTCACAGCTTATCTTGATTGCTTTGTTGTAGTCTTCATCGATGATATCCTAAGAAATCTCGAGAGGAGCACGAGAAACACTTGAGGATTGTCTTATCCATTCTTCTGAGAAGTGTTTTATGCCAAGTTTAGCAAATGTGCCTTTGGCTCGAGGAAGTATCCTTTCGGGGCATATAGTTTCTAGCGCCGGATAGCCGTTGATCCGCCTAAGATTGAAGCGATGAATCGGGAAGAGGCCTAGTTCGCCACCGAGGTTCGTAGTTTCGGGTTAGCGGGTTATTACCGGAGGTTTATTGAGGGTTTTTCTGATTGTGACTCCTATGACGAGGTTACGCAAAAGAATGTGCCTTTTGTTTGGAATCGAGAAATGCGAAGTTTCAAGACCTTAAGAAGCTGCTGACGACAGACCTATTTTGGCTTTGCTTAGTGGGAGATAATTTCGTGATCTATAGCGATGCTTCAAGGAAGGTTTGGGTTGTGTTTTGATGCAAATGGAAGAGTGATCGCCTATGCATCGAGGAAGTTATCTATTCATGAGCGAATTACCCGACACACGATATGGAGTTGGTCATGATTATTTGCATAAATGGAAACACTACTTGTATGGGGCTAAGTTTGAGATCTTCACCGACCATAAAAGTTTGAAATACTTGTTTTCTCAAAAAGAGTTAAACATGAGGCAAAGAAGATGGATGGAGAAATTAAAAGACCACGATTGTACTATTTTATACCATCCGGGGAAGGCAAATGTAGTAGCGGATGCCTTGAGTAGGAAGGTTCATATGTCGTGTATGATGGTTAAGGAATGGAAGATGTTGGAGGATTTGCGAGATTGGGTCCTAGTGTTTATGATAGAGGAGTGATTTTCGCAAATGTTCTGCTACCCGCTTTACTTGGGAAAATTGAAGAGCAAGGGAAGGATCCTGAGTTGAAGAAAATTTTGATGGGTTGGCCGAGAATGTATCGCCTGATTTCGTGGTTAATAGTGAGGGTACTTTGACATTTCGAGGCAGAATTTGTGTTCCTTGTAATACTGAATTGAAGAGGTTGGTTCTTGATGAGGCTCATAAAACGAAGTATACCATTCACCCGGGGAGCACGAAGATGTACTTAGACTTGAAAAGACAGCTGGTGGAAGGGTAAATAAGAGAGGAATCATGAGTATGTGTCAAAGTGTTTGACTTGTCGAAAAGGTTAAGGCCGAGCATCGAGGCCTTCGGGATTTCTACAACCAATCGAGATTCCCTCGAATGGAAATGGGAGTTCATTACCATGGATTTTGGACACAGGTTGTCAGCGCATCGAGGGTTTTAATGCATTGGGTTATACGATGATTGACTAAGTTCGCACACTTTATTCGATAGCTATCACTTATTCGTTGACTCGCTTAGCAGCTTTGTACATCCGTGAGATCGTGAGACTTCATGGCGCACTGCTAGTATTGTGTCCGATAGAGATCCGAGGTTCACGCCAAGATTTTGGAAGTCGTGCATAGAAGCTTGGGGGACCAGATTAGACTTCAAGATGTTTTCATCCGCAAACGGATGGCCACCCGAGCGATTGATTCAGATTTTGGAGGATATGCCATGAAGCCAGGCGGATTTCAGGGAAGCCGATTCTCACTTGCCTTAGCCGAAGCTTTGTGATAATAACGCCTACCAATGAGTATCAAGATGGCGCCGTATGAAGCTTTGTATGGGCGTAAGTGTAGATCACCAATTTGTTGGGATGAAGTTGGAGAGGCGAAACTTTGGGGTTCCGAGTTAGTGCAACAATCGGTTGAGAGCGAAGTTGATTAGAGATCGATCAGCACCGCCTCAAAGTCGATAAAAAGAGTTATGCTGACAATCGAAGACGGATCTTGAGTTCCAAGCTGGTGATTACGTGTTCTGAAGGTAACACCGAGGAGAGGTACAGAGATTCGGCAAGAAAGGGAAGCTTACACCGAGGTACATTGGTCCATTCGAGGTTTCGAGAGTTGGGTCTT
>CM028384.1:695830-719559 GCA_013146195.2 Codonopsis lanceolata | reverse complement strand
AGGCAGAGCAAGACGACTCCCACAGACCTCGACACGCCTTTGTTGGGATTTATATTTTGTGTTGCAAGAAAGTCGAGGGCGGAGGCGGCATCCTTCTCATAGCTCTGGCCAAGTTACAAAATTCGAGCTAGCATTGCGATTTAAGTTCCCGCCTCCAACAACGTTCTGAGTCTGAAATTGTAATTGCCGACAGGAACTAGCGTTGGACATGGGAGTAGATATTATCACGGTGTACTCGGATTCACAATTGGTTGTAAACCAAGTCGAGGGGAATATATGGTGCATCACCTCACTAGTCAAATATTGCGAGCTTGTCAAAGGAATTTTGAAAATTTTCAAATTTGGGAGATAGTCGAGTGTGGGCGACAACTTATCTTGACGGACTATTTGTCCAAGATCGCTGAAGTAAATTTGACACTACTGAATCCTTCAGTAATGATCGAGCAGTTAGAAACTCCGGCTATTGATAGACAAGTGGTAATGGACATTGAGCCACCCACCAGGAGTTGGATTGACGATTACAAGGACTACATCGAACATGGGATCTACCCCTTGAGACAAAGTCAAGGCACCACGATCCAAAGCTGGCAACTGCTTTTCGGTAGTAGGCGGAATTTTGCACAAGCGATCTAAGGTCGGACATATGCCGTTTGTACCCACAGAGTGGCGAAGGCGTTATGTATGAAGTGCACGAGGGAGAATGTGGCGGCCACCCGGGCACCCGTGCTCTAGCAGAAAGGGTACTACGGGCAGGATACTACTGGATAACCCTTAGAAAGGATGCAGAGAGATATGTTCGCTTATGTGACAAGTGCCAGAGGTACGCGGACATACTGAGACTTCCATCCGCCATGCAAACTCCAATCGTTGCGGCTTGGCCCTTCGACATGTGGGGGATTGATCTGATCGGCCCATTTCCACTTGCACAAGGCAAATACAAATATGCAGTGGTCACCATTGATTACTTGATCAAATGGATAGAAGCCAAACCTCTGGCCAAGATCGCAGAAGCAAATGTCATCAAGTTCATCCACGATCAAGTGTGGTGTAGGTTTGGCCTCCCGCGGGTAATCATATCAGATCACGGCACCCAGTTCTCGGACAGGTTTACTGCAGAATGTGCTCGCTTAGGTGTTAAGCATTGGCAATCATCCGTAGCCTATCCACAAGGGAACGGGCAAGCCGAAGCCGGAAACAAGCAGGTCTTACATGCACTCAAGAGAAATTTAGAAGGGCGAGGAGGAAAATGGGCCGAGGAACTACCATCGGCGTTTTGGGCAGTCAGAACTATTAGCGGTCAGCGAGCCCAATAGGAAACCATTTGCTCTCACTTATGGGTCGGAGGCAATGATTCTGTTTGAAATGGCTTTGCCTAGTTATCAAGTCTCTCATTAAAGTGAACAGAATAACCAACTTGCGTGGGCTATAGACCTTGATCTCCTAGAAGAGAGAAGACTGGATGCCCGACTCAGAATGGTTAACTATAGGCGGTGCAAAATCTCATCATGACAAAAAGTCAGGCGCGAGCTTTCATGGTTTGAGGTACTTTTCGGAAAGATCGAGGTAACCGACGGAAACGAGAATGGGGAAAGCTATCACCTAACTGGGAAGGACCTTTCCAAGTTACTGGTATAATTAGAGAGGGAACTTACACACTCCGGACCTGGGAAGGAAAAGACCTGAAGCATCCATGGCACGCTAATCATTTGAAAAAGTACTATCCTTAAGTCAATCTTCAGTGCATGAATGGGCAAGACCCTCAGCCATGTTGAGGGTCACGACCTTTATTTAATAAAGGCAAGTGTTCTATAATGTGTTCATTCCGACTTTATTAGCATCTATCGATTGTTTACATTATATTCGACAAAGCTGCTTGCCTGACAAGCGACCATGGCCAAGCCCGATCAACATTCAAAAACTGCAGAATCTAGGTGAACTTAATTTCTCAAGTGGGTGAGATGTGGCCCAGCAGTTCATGTACTTAGGATGCCCGCAGCGGTCGGGGCCACGCCCATCGGATAGCGGCCAGCTACCTCGGGTTCCTATAGTGACCGAGAAACACTGCTAGTCGTATAACTTTACACCCAGTTGATATACTGACAACCGATTCAAGTTACCCACATTGAACAAGGGCCGTGCCCAGTTGCCAGTCGCCGAGCTGGGCCATGCCCGCTAAGCAATCTTCTGAAGCTCGCCCAAGGCGATAGGGGCTCTGCCGACTCAAAAGCCTTGGCCTATACCAAGCACTCAGAACGGGAGACTATGAACTGTATGCCCAGAGAGAGCACCGGCTGACATCGGGCAAACAGACCAAACTCCTACTCGGAAGACATCGACCTTAAAAGATATAATAACGTGTTAACTTTATTATTTCTAGGTTGTTCTTTGATACCATGTTGCATGACTACTTAATCAGTTATTCTTGCTCAGTATATTTTTAGGGGGTTACCCCACATACAAATGCGTTAGTACTAATAGAATGCAGGAAAACACGAGAAGCAATTACTAAGCAAAGTCATAAAGTAAAGAAATAAGTTACAAGATCATTGTTCGTCAGAAACCAAGTGTGTTATCAAAAACTACAAGTATTAATACAACAGGCCCATCGGCCAAACAAGACACGAAGCCTCTAAACTACATCGGGGATGGTTTGGGTTATAGCAGCTGCTTCTCGGTAACAGGGGCCTGTAACTCCACCTGAAGCTGGGCAACTGCCTCTGTGATCCGCCCCTCCTTCTCGGCCCTCCTGGCATCGATCAGGCTACACACATTTACCGCCAGCGGGGTGGGGGGATCCCACGGCTCCAAACCATCATCAAGGTCATCTCAAGCCAAGGCCTCCAGTTCGGCTTGAGTATAGGGCACCAGGTGATGTAGCCTTCGAGCCTCCGAACAATATGGATCGAGCAGCGCCCATTCAGCCATTGTTCCCATGTCCACCGCTCCCGTGCCCGCTAGCATCCGCAGAATGTGGTTGGTGCCCACTGTAGAATAAGGAAAAATGGCCTTGTGCACTTGGGAAGCATAGGCCGGGGAAGCTTCAAAGTCCTTCACAAATTGTTCTTTGGCCGTCGCCAACTGATCAGAAAATTAAGGGCGCTATGGCCGCTGCATCCTTGGCCGCCTGGTCCTTTAACGCCTTCATCTCGGCCTGAAGCTGGTTCCGCTGCTCGATCAGGGCTCCTTCAGCGGCCTGGGATTTCTTCCGTTGGGCCACGAGGGCCATCTTCTCCTCGGCCAGAGACTTCTTGTCGGCCTCGGGTTTTTTGGTCGTGGCTACACTCTCCTTCAGAGATTTGTCGAGAGCGGCCACTTGCTCGTTCTTGCTTTTCACTAGGCCCGACAGCTCGACCCCCTCGGCCTCGGCTTTCTTCCAAGCATCCCTCTCCTCAGTATATCGATCATAAAGGTTTGTACAAGTGGAAGCAATCTGAAAAATAGTAGAAACATAAAACAGAGTCAACACAAGAGAGATTAACAAAGACTGATAAAAAGGAAGAACAACCGCGGACATACCTCGCTCAAGTTCAAACCAACATGTCTGGGCAAGACATGCCCGGGAGTATCCCGGTCGTGAGTAACATCCTCCTGCAGAAGCCTCTTCACAATACCCTTGCCCACCAAGCCGGCAGGGCTTCCACGAGCAGATAAATCAATGTGCTCGATGTTAGGGACCTCTGACAGCCCGCTAACTATGGCTCGAGCAGTAGCAACGGTAGTCGGCATCTCGTAGCCAGGATTCAACCATGGCCTCAATGACTCCCGGGCAGTGTGCTCAGAGTCCGCGCCCCGGGGGCGGATAGGTCGATCAGTTGAAGGAGATGGCTGCCTTTTTCTTTTCCCCGCCGCCTTCTCAACCCTGGCGGCAGCATCATCAACTAGGACGGGTACATCAACAACAGGGGGAGGAGGAGGAGGAGGGAGTGTTTCGACTGACTTCTTCGCCGCTGGAGCTTTCTTGGCCGCTGGGCCAAAAGGAACTAGGGGAACATTCTGAGGTGGTTTGCTCGCTAGAACAGCCACCCTTGGACCCTCTTCGGCCTCAAGCCTCTGGAGCTGTCTTAGAGTCATCATCGCTGCAAAGAAAAGAAAATCAGTACGATAGTCATCAACAAAGAAGTTATTTAAATAGTCAGAGAAAAATAGAAACCAGGAGCAAGGGTATAAGCAGGCGTGCAGTCATGCCCGAGCCTACGGCATTCTTGGTAATCTGCTCAGAAATTCTGCTCGTGGCAATCACCCCAGTACATATGGGCCTGTTCCTCGTCGAATGTGCATAAAGGCTCAACCAGGAGCGGTTGCGGAGCACCAACCAAGCGAAGATTTTTTGGGGTTGCGGCCTCCCTCGGTCAAAAGACTCTCCTCGGTGACGCCTCTCTCCATCCATCACACATCCAAGGGCCTCCCAGAATAAGCGGCGGGCAGGCGTCATCGGTTGTGAAGCTACTGCGAGGAAGTTTGGGAACATGGATGCTCGTCTGGCTCATTGGCATTATCGGCCAACCTGTCCTCGATTCAATCAAAAGCTCTCTTCGGTCCCAAGCCTCGACCTTGGCCGGGACATCAGAAAGGATGCGAAGGAAACTTGAGTTAGACCGCGTGTTAACTTGGCCATAAGCGTCAACGGTGAGTATGAACAGGCGCCGGAATAACTTAAGTGTGGGCTCTATCCGCAGCAGCCGGCATGCCACTATGTATGCCATCAGGGCCCGTACAGTGTTCAACTTCAAATCGCTGGGCATCGGGCAAAAGGCCTTCAGAAACTGGAGGAAGAATGGATCGAGGGGCAATCGTAATCCCACTCGGAAAAAATCTGCAAAGAAGAGCAGCTTCCCATCCTGCTCGCGCGGGAACTCTCCATCAAACAAAACAGCTGTCTCCGCGCGGTAGTCTCGAGGATCTATCCCTAGTGAAGTAAACCAAGCGGTGAGCCTTTCAGGAGTGTCCAAGGATGCCCATTGGGTGGCATAGAGGGTCTCATCAGCGTCGGACATCCAGGCCTGGGAAGGGGCAGAAGTGGTAGCCTCGTTTCTTGTATGCATGGCCCGTCTTCTTCTCCGCACAATCGGGATGTTCTCAGAATCTTCTTCGGCCAAATTGCAGACCTCATTAACAGTGAAAGTCTCCCCGGCACCAGGTAACACGTCGTCATTGGCCCTCTCCTCGAGCAAAGGTTCATCCCGCTCGGGCAATTGTGCGTGGCCCTGCCCGCTGACGGCCAAGCGGCCTTGCTCCACTTCTCCCTCGGAGAAGCTCTGATCGCTAGAAGAGTCAGATAGAGAAATCACGGGCAAGCGGGCCCTCGCGGTAACGATCTCGCCGGCCACAGACTCGTCTCTCTCTTCGAACACAACGTCAATGGAGGGGGATTTTTCACTGCTCATTGGATCGTTTTGCCCGCCAATCGCCAAAGCTAGACTCTTCTCGGTCATTCTCTGAAAACTCTCTGTCAGACATCTAGAAAGATCGAGGAAAAACAATAGTCAGAGCCTAGACGTGAAACGGAACAGTGGCTAAAAAGGGAAAAGCAAAAACCCTAAGTCTAGGTAGATCCCAAGGCCATGCCAGCCTAGCAGGAAGGACACAGTGGGTGATTCTCCTCGATCTCAACCTAGAGTCTCTCCTAAACCCTATCAAGTTTACCCAGAAGATTCAGAAAGAGAAGGGGACATTGTTCAGAAATGTAGAAAACTGGAAATTCAGGCAAACACAAAATGGGAATTAAAAACACAAAGGCTTACTGTTAAGATGCTTGGAAGAATCTTCTTCTAGAAAGAAAAGCCGGAACAGAAAGGCAACAAGGGGGCACCGGTGACTGAACGCAACAGAGAGTCAGTGGCAAGTGCTAGCAGAGCTTCTCTCTCCTCTCTCTATTCTCTCTTTAGAAACTTCAAAGACCGTAAAGTTAAAATGGGCGAAAACTTCCGGCTTAAATAGGAGAAAGCTCTGGGGTTTTTTGGGGTGCCGAGCTAGAAGTTGAAAGGACAGTACACCGCCGTCAGCCCACGCACGCGCATTAAATGCGCCGTCCCGGGAGTAGTGCCCCCATCTTTTTGGTCACCTCCTTGGCGGCTCACGCGCGCCCCGTCCCATTCACTTGCAGGCCCTATCAGCGAAAGCTTCCCTGATACACCCCACCTGGTTGCCTAAGGAAGTTCTAGAACAATCTACCACTGTGCTCAGCCCGCTCATTATCCTCTGAAATTTCCACAAGTATCTTTGCACGAACTTCAGGCAACAACATGACAGTCTGGACGCTCCCCGCCTCGAGCATGAATACTCGCCAGGCAGAAAGCTAGGGGCCACTGATATACCCGGTCACGAGCAGAGCACGAGCTATCCTCACATGCCGGTCACGAGCACAAAACCTCATGAGGCCCACAGGCCCAACAAGCAAAATAAGGGCAACATCGAGCATCGAGCATCGAGCAGTGAGCACGGCAACTCCCGTCCAAACTTGGCCGGGCATAGGCCCTTCTTGTCCGACCAGGGGCCATGCCCGGGATCTATGCCCGTGTTTATCCATCCTCTATTACATAGGCAGGCAGGGCCCTGCCCGCTCAGGCCAACGCCGATCAGAAAATACTAGTAGCTTGACTATCAAGACACAGTTAAAAGTTACCATATGGAGGCAGGACACTTGCCTTATCTGTTCCTGACATCTCGCGGCCAGCCGCGTATCGCACCTAAAATCTAGGGATTCACTCCTTGTTGAACAAGATAACTAAGGAAACCGAATCCTAGTCGGATTCAACCACAAAGGGGCCTATAAGTACTCCTTCGCAAGCCATAACAAGGTACACACACACATACACTCATCCTGTTCCTTGAGCTTTGGCATTCTATCTTGCATTCGATACTTACTCTCACACCGAAGGGGTTTCGCGAGGCCCTGCCTTGCACTTCCACTCAGGTTTTCTCTATTCCACCATGCAAAGATTTATATTTATTAAGTGCAGTTTGAGAATAGAAACAGATGTTCAGAGCAGAGCTTACAGAGATAGTAGGAACAAACATTGACTCGAATGTAGGTTCATCAGAGAAATCATTCATTTATTCATCTAAAACTTCATGATGAGTATTTTATTCATCAGCTGGGACATCATATTCTTCTTCAATATCTTTTTCCTTAGCAGCATTGTATTCAGAATCTTCATAAGAGGATGGGATGAAAGTTGGGGTTACCATGGTTGTTTATTTATATATATATATATATATATATATATATATATATATATATATATATATATATATATATATATATAATTACTAATAATTATTAGCAGATAAGAAAATTAGCTAGAGGAAATTCTAGATAAAAAACAATACTCAGTTTATTAACCATAATAGAATCAACCACAATAGGATTTATATAATTGGAAGAGGGAAACAGTGACAATAGATATTTTGACAAACTAACAACGAGAAAAATATGAGATAAACTCATGAGCAACCTATATCAATTAGGGCAAATGAATACCACTCTTAGGAACTCCACAAAAATACTGAGATTTAATATGAAGTTATATAACACTTTTCAAATGTATTCTACACACAACTCGTATTAATTTTGATATCAAAACATCTTGAGATAGAAGAGTATATTTCTCAATCCAATTATACATAACATTCGATTTTCAAGAGAGAAACACAGAGCAGCCAATTATGGATGTCTTAGATCATGCCTAAAAAGATATAAAGATGTATAATCAGAACAATGTACTGGTACAGGTTGTTAACCAACAATGGAGCCTTCAATGATCCTTCATAAGTCACTTCATTTCGTAAAAAACATTTAGAAATTGAAAATATGTTTCCAAAAAGTCATTATTAAGAGATACTATTGATCTCAAAACAAATTATGATATATCCAGCAGGTAGCTTTCACACTTTGTTTAAAAGTATCCTTAATTTTTTATTCATATGATCAGAATCAATGACATACTATTGAAGACCAAAGACTGATATATATATATATATATATATATATATATATATATATATAATTAATGTGAACCGGCCTAAAAATTTCTATGAAATTTGAAAGGTAGCTCTTTCCTTTATAGGATATAAACAACACCAAATGAGTTATAAACTTTTTGTAGGAAACATTAAGAGCAAGCCATTTCAGAAAAATCAATTCGTATGTAGTATTGAAACTTAGTTTCTTTTGAAATGACATTCAAAAACTCATTGTATAGGAAAACAGTCGTGCAATGCAAGCAAATAGAGAGAGAGAGAGAGAGAATATGCCTAAAAAACAAAGCAAAAATAAATAAAAAGACATAATTACATATACATGTGATTACAAATGTAACCACAAGGTGTGACACGCTCAAACAATGCACAATTCAGGAGGTTTACGTAGAATGTAAACAGTCTTGTTCACCCATGTCTTGGCAGCTAAGTAAATCATAAGATAATCAAGTGCAATTTATAGAATAGGGAAAGGTATTTTTCTTAAATAACTCTTAAGTGAAGATCAATCTAATGGCATACAAATTGTATCTAGTATCACAATTAAAATTTGATATATAAGTCCAATGATCATCATCCCAAATATCTCATGTTTCATAGTGTAATTCATACATCCTCAAAGATCTAAGAAGCATATGAGAAAATTCATTTGATAAATTATTTATATAATTCATACTAGTTTTATTTTTAATATTCAACATAACAACATAATTGTCATCTTTATCTAATATATATAATAAACTATAGAGAATATTAGAGGCAACTTAATTAGAGAAATTATTCCACAAAATACCATAAGGATTGATTTTCCTTAGGAGTAATATTTTCATATAGTAAAGCCTTTATAAGAGTTCTATGGTCACAATTAGGAATATGATAGAAATTATGTGTTTTTCTTTTTCTCAAAGGTAAATGTATAGGATTGATTAAAACCTTTAATTTTACTTTCAAATTATTTTTAATGACATCATGATCATAAAAACTATAAAGTTAGTACATACAATTTTTTGATGATTGATTTTATAGAAGGTACGAAATCTGAGTTTATATCTAATAAGAATTTCTCATGCTCAAGATTAGGTAAAATATGCATAATGTAGATTTTTATGGGCATGAGTCTAACTGTGCTCAGATTATAGCAATGAATAGTACCAAAGTGTATTGAAATACCTTCTTCAATCATACTTACCTTCCAATAACTCTTATTGTTGTAAATAATTTCACAAGCTAGACTATCGTAACTTTTATCAAGGTATTCAGACCTTGTGATTTTTCATATCCTTTTCTTAAAGATATGTTCAATACCTCCATTGTTAGTGAAACGAGAAATTGAGTCAGAAGAGGCAGTATTCCAAACAGCTTCGGTAGAAACAGATAGATGAGGTTTCCAATGACCTTTCATCGAAGACTTTATTAAACTTGAAGATTTTTATTTATGCAAAAAATTGTACTAGAAACTGTTAAACAACTAATTATTATTCAAAACATCAAACCAAACCTTTTCCGAATAAATATCAGTATTTTTAAGAATTATTTTCGAACCTTGTTGTTCAAAATTTTCATCTATGAAAAATTTATGTTTAGACAACTTCTTTTTGAAAGGATAATCCAAAGCATTTGGTAAAATGGTTTCTTGTAAGTCAGAAAGAGAGTTTTGAAGCAAATAATTTTTACTTGTAAGAAAGAAATTATGAGTATTTCTTAATGTAGCTTCATTTTCCTTATAAAAGCTTGCATCTTCCTTTTGGAAAGATTTATCATTATGAACGAAAACATTGTACGGTTCTCTTTGCATGATATCACTGTGGTTTACCTTACTTTCATTAGTAGAAGGACTACTAAAATCTTGAATATCTTCCACCATAGATAAAGAACACTTACGTTTGGATTGAGGGTCTTGAGTTCCTCTTTACGAGTTACACTTCTTCTTCCTGTTAAGATGTTTTTCAAAATTTTGAATGAGTAATGCATCAATATCCTTATTCAATTCCATCTTGCTCATATCATTACAAGCTCTTCATTCTTGTTAGTCAGAGCTTTTAGGACATCTTTTTCTTTTGAAATATTGAGTTGTTGGGAAAGATAGAATTCAAAATCATTAAGAGTATGAATGAGTAAATCAAAAGTAATAGAGAATATTTTTAGAGAATTTTTCTAACTCAAATATTTTAAGATTGAATTTTTCAGGAAGGGACCTCAAAATTTTGTTTACCATCCTTTCATTGGAGACTTCATCTCCTAAGGATTGTAAAGCTTTGGAAAGAACAAGAATTCTAAAACTATAAGAAGTAATAGTCTCGTTTTCTTCAATTCTCAATTTTTCAAATTTGGTTTGAAGTCTAAAACGATTAGTTCGCCTCACACTTTCAGGGCATTCACAACGACTTTGAAGAGCATCTGTAACACCCCGGATTCTTGCATGAGCATTGTGTGCTTGCATTCATGCATTCTTGATGTTCTTGAGAACATTTACTTAGTATATATATGTTTTAGAATCATTTATAAGTCATTCATAATGCTCTTAACATGCTTAGGATCTTGTTTGCATGCTTGTTGAATCGTCGGTTGAATTGCTTGTTTAGTTCTCCTTCTTTCACTCCTTCGTTTGGATTGTTCGGCTGTTGTTTGAGGGTGTTTGTGATGAGTTTTAGACTCATTTTTGTTGGGGTTTGAAGCCTCATTGATTTGGCTTAGTGTTTGGGGGTCTTTAGGGTTGCATTTTGAGCCATTTTAGGGTCTGCCGTGCTTGCAGCCGCAAGGTCGAATGGCCTTGCGTCTGCAAGGTGTCCAGAAAATGAAGGGTTAAGGAATCAATAAACATGCGGTTGCATGCTATAGGGGGCCATGCGGCCGCATGGTCCCCCAAGACTGGGATGCCCTGTTTTGATCTTTCACGAATTTTGCACTTAAACCCCTATCCAAAACACTTTCCAAACCCCACCTAAACCTCCCTAACCCTAATTACTTATATCCTAAAATCATTAATGTGTTTTAAGAGAGAATTAGTGAGTGCATTAGTGGTTTAATCAAGCCCCAAATCAGATTTTATTCAACCACTTGATAGTGACATGACTTGTCCCACTAAGTTTTCTAACCTTCAAACACCACAAATCTGAAGTTTGACCTCACTTTTCCCTCCCTCACTCTCCAAAAACGGGATTTCTCATCCCCAAGGTTCCTCCATGGCTTTGTGAAGCTTCTCCCTTGGTCTTCCATGGTTCTTTCCTCCATTGCTCAAGCCACCTCCATAGAAAAGAAGAACTTGAAGAGTAGAGCATTTCCAACTAAATAGTTCTCTCATTTGATTTCTTGGGTGTAGAATACATGTAAGTTAGTCTTCTTCTTCCTTGTTCTAGTTCTCATTGACCCTAAGGAAACAAAACCTATGATTTTTGAGGTCAATGAGTACACATGCTTGCTTTATATACCTTCATCTTGTGATTTGGAAATGTGAACTTAGTAGGAGCATGTGTAGGATGATTTTATGGTTATGAAAGATTTTTATACTCTCTCATCTTGTATATTTAGGATTATGAACATCCTAGAAGCATTATTTATATGTGTTGCTTGAAATGGTGCTATGTGAAAGAATCTAGTTAGGGCTTATTTGGTATGTTGCTATGTTGAAATGTGTTCTAGCCTATAATTGGATTATATGTTGTATATGAAATACATTGTAATGCCTTGGAGAATTTATAACCTAGTTGCACTTGGAAATGGCCCTAGGTTGGTTTATGAAGCACATAGCTTCAAATCCCCCAAAATTGGGAATGTGTAGTAAAGACTCAACGAAGTCGACTCTAGGGAAGATTTGAACATGTTGAACACTACTTTCAATCCCTATGAAGTTTGGACACCGTTTAATCGAGTTCACTCAATTATAAATTGAGCCTAATTGTATGCAATCAAGTTTTTGTGAATAATTGGTTTTGAGCAATTAATTGCCTTGACATGATTTATGGTAGAGATTAATAACCTACTTGGTCGGATGAGTTCACTCTTGTCGAATTTGATCCTTATTTGTTTACGATGAGTAAATATCTACTTGTGCATCACATTGAGTCCAGCTGGCATTATTTGGTTTGTTTTATATGTCAGGGTGGGATGCTGCATCGCCTTCACGAATTGCGAGATCGTGTTCGCTATGGATCGCCGCACCCAGGACCACACACACACACCTCCATAAAGTAGCCCCATGCGTATCAATACGTGTCGCATTGGCTTGCTAATTAAATCGAGTTAGTTCTCGATACAAGTCGATGAATTCACAAAATATCGATGGCACGAACCAGTTAACACAGTTTATTGCAGGAGCTACGAAGCGGCCTGGCCTATATCATATCCTACTTGTATGATTTATTTCCACACTTATGTGAATAATGTGCTAAGTGCTATATGATGAATATGTATCATAATTGAGATTAATTGTGATGATATGAAATGAACATGCTTTTAGTAACTTACTAAGTCTTTATGACTTACCCTATTTGTTTGTTTTGTTTTCCTTAGATCCGAGCCAAGGAGACAATTCTCGCTAGATTCATCGTACCCGTGTTTGATTGCTTTTGAGCTCGAAGGTTGCTCTTTTGGGACTTTGTAGTTAGACTTTTATTTTGGCAAGGACGATAGGAAGCAAGTCAATTAGACTTGACTCGGGTTTTGTTGTTGTAGTATAACTTGAATATTTGAGACTTATAATCTTTTGTATGCCGACTTCCATGTCGAGCTTGTTTATGTATTATTGGTTCACTACAGCTTCTTCCGCTTAACACTCTTTTATAGTATTATTGTTGTTGTTGTCTCCGGCATGTTGTGGCCGTTGAGGTTATTATATGCATGTGTTATAATTGTAGGAGTAGTTGTTGGGTTCCGGCTGTAACATCGTCGATGACTTGTTTACTTTTTGTTATTTTCCAGCCAAGTGTAGCCAAGTTGTTAATCGTATGCGATGTTACGCCGCGTGAAATTTTATATTCCTACTTGCGCATGCTTGTACCTTGTCTACTTGGACGGCACGACTCGGGATTCGACATTAGGGTCCAAGTCGGGTCATCACACATTGTATTAGAGCTAGAGGTTAGCTTTCGGCCAGGATAGGTTCCATGGCCTAGGTGGGTTGGTTATTTGTATGTTGCTTCTAACGTCGAGAAAATTCTTGTAGGGGTTCAATGGATGATCCTAGGGATGGAAATGGCTGTGGTAGAGGTAGACCGGAGGTGCAGTGGCTGAGGTACACAGTGTTGTGAGAATCGATGGGTCCGGATGCACAGATGGCAGAGCTACACCGTAGATTGATGGCTTTTCTGGCAAGGGCAGGCGAGGGATTCAAGCTGAGGGAGCACCCCTACCACCTCTTCAGGAGGAGGTAGTACCACCATCGAGACCTGAGGAATGACACCACCCTTCTAGAGAGATTCCTTAAGTTGAATCCTAGTGCATTTCTTGGGGAGCCGAAACCTAGGGAGGCTGAGTTATGGATGGAAGAGATGATCAAACTACTATCTATGTTGGGATGTACCGATGAGGAGAGGGTTATGTTGGCGACATTCAAGTTCAAGGGAGCTGCCGAGCCTTGGTGGAATGTGTTGAAGGAAAGTCGGGAGATACAACAAGTTCCTATCACTTGGGTTAATTTTCAAAGGGTGTTCAAAAATGATTATGTGCAGGATGTAGTTCGCAACAAGGGGGAGAAAGAATTTTATGATCTTGAGCAGGGTAGCATGACTGTAGCGGAGTATTCTGCGAAGTTCACTAAGTCGAGCTGTTATTGTACGTACTTGATTCCTACCGAAGCACGGAGAACACATAAGTTTGTTAAGGGGTTGAGGACTGAATTTAGGAAGTAGATTTTAGCACTTAAGCTTACAAATTATCGGAGTGTGGTTTATCGAGCTTATGAGGTGGGGCAGGATATTGAGGAGCACCGAAGCAAGAATAATTCAAGTAATGCACGACAGTCTACTCAGAATGCTAGCCAAGGTAATAATTCAGGTAACAGGAGAGGGGATACCAAGGCAATAGAGATGGGAGAGGTGGAGTCCAAGGAAGGCCACAGTCACGGAAGCAAGGCAACAACACTTCTTCTTCTCAGGGGTAGCAAGGATCACGTAACGAGGCTATGATTTGTTCGTTCTGTGAAAATCCTGGAAACACAGTTGATAGGTTTTGGGGAAAGAATGGTAAATGTTATTATTGTGGTGACGGGACTCACTTGAAGAAAGATTGTCTAAAGCTTACGGCCAATCAGTCGGGTAGTGCCGGTCAGCAGTCTGGGGCTAAGAGAGATGGGGATGGTAGACCTAAGGTTTAGGGTTGCGTGTTTGCACTAGATCAGTGCGAGGTTCAAGGGTCTACGGCAGTGATAGGAGGTACTCTTTCTATATTTGATCATAAGGCTCGAGTTCTCATAGGTCCATGGTCTTCACATTCTTATGTTGCTTCGCACTTTGTTGAGAATCTATGTGTGCTGCCTCAACCTTTGTCTTATTTGCTTGAAGTGTCTACCCCGCTCGGGGAATATATGTTAGCGTCTGAAGTGTTTAAATCTTGTGATGTATTGGTGGGTGACCACACTTTGCATGCAGACTTGGTAGTTCTACCTATACATGATTTTGATGTGATTCTCAATATGGATTGGTTATGTTCTTATCATGCTTTAGTTGATTGCCATAAAAAGCAGGTTACTTTTTCTATGCCGGGTGCGCCTGAATTTACATTTGTGGGTGATCATTCATTGAGTGGGTTGCATTTTATTTCTGCTCGAAGGGTTAGAAAGTTATTGTCACAAGGGTGTACAGGTTATCTTGCATGTGTTGTCGATAAGAAGAAATCTTCACCGAAATTAGAAGAGGTTCTGGTAGTATGTGAGTTTCCCGATGTATTTTCTACCGACCATACTATGCCACCCGATAGAAAGATAGAATTTTGTATTGAGCTTATTTTGGGGACTTCATCGATTTCTAAGGCACCGTATAGGATGGCACCCGTGGAGCTTAAGGAGTTGAAAATTCAATTGCAAAAACTTCTAGAGACTGGCTTTATTAAATCGAGTGTGTCGCCTTGGGGCACACCGGTCTTATTTGTGAGGAAGAAAGATGGAAGTTTGCGGTTATGCATAGATTACCGGGAATTGAATAAGGTGACCATTAAGAATAAATATCCACTACCCCACATTGATGACTTCTTTGACCAATTGCAAGGGTCGACTGTGTACTCTAAGCTTGACTTGAGATGGGGTTACTATCAATTGAAGGTTAGAGAGGAAGACATTCCAAAGATGGTTTTTCGCACTAGATATGGGCACTTTGAATTTGTAGTGATGCCATTTGGGTTGACAAATGCACCAGCAGTGTTTATGAATTTGATGAACCGTGTCTTTCATAGCTATCTTGATTGTTTCATGGTAGTCTTTATTGATGATATCCTAGTGTATTCGAAATCTCGGGAGGAGCATGAGAAACACTTGAGGATTGTCTTGTCTATTCTTCGGGAGAAACAACTTTATGCGAAGTTTAGTAAGTGTGCCTTTTGGCTAGAGGAAGTATCATTTTTAGGGCACATCGTTTCTAGCGCTGGGATAGCCGTTGATCCTTCTAAGGTTGAAAAGGTGATGAATTGGAAGAGACATAGTTCAGTTACCGAGGTTCGGAGTTTCTTGGGTATAGCGGGTTACTACCGGTGATTTATTGAGGGATTTTCTCGGATTGTGACTCCTATGACTAAATTGACACAAAAGAATACACCATTTGTCTGGAGCGAGAAATGTGAGGCTAGTTTCCAAGAGCTTAAGAAGTGGTTGACGACGGCACCTATTTTGGCCTTACCTAATGGAGGGGATAATTTTGTCATTTATAGCGACACTTCTAAGGAAGGTTTGGGATGTGTCCTGATGCGAAATGGTAGAGTTATCGCCTATGCGTCGAGGAAGTTGTCTACTCATGAGCAGAATTACCCAACACACGATTTAGAGTTGGCTGTGATTATTTTTGCGTTGCATAAATGGAAGCATTACTTTTATGGGGCTAAGTTTGAGATCTTTACCGACCACAAAAGCTTGAAGTATTTATTTTCTCAAAAAGAGTTGAATATGAGACAAAGGAGATGGATGGAGAAATTAAAGGACCATGATTGTACTATCTTGTATCATCCGGGGAAGGCAAATGTGGTAGCGGATGCCTTGAGTAGGAAGGTTCACATGTATTGTCTAATGGTTAGAGAATGGAAAATGTTGGAAAACTTACGAGATTGGGGTCCTAGCATTTATGATAGAGGCATGATTTTTGCGAATGTTCGTGCTACGCCAGTTTTATTTGGGAAGATTAAAGAAGGGCAAGGGAATGATCTGGAATTGAAGAAAATAATTGATGGACTGGCTGAGAATGTGTCACCTGATTTTGCGACTAATAATGAGGGTACTTTGACATTTCGAGGAAGAATTTGCGTTCCTGCTAATGATGAATTGAAGAGGCAAGTTCTTGATGAGGCTCATAAAATGAGGTACATCATTCACCCGGGGAGCACGAACATGTATTTGGACTTGAAACGGCAATTTCGGTGGAAAGGCATGAAGAGAGAAATTGCAAAGTATGTGTCGAGATGTTTGACTTGTCAACAGGTTAAGGTTGAACATCAAAGGCCTGCGGGATTTCTACAACCACTTGAGATTCCTGAATGGAAATGGGAGTTTATTACTATGGATTTTGTGACAAGGTTACCACACACACGTAGAGGATTCAATGCAGTATGGGTTATAGTTGACAGATTGACTAAGTTTGCACACTTCATATCGAATGCGATCACTTATTCGTTGACTCAGTTGGCAGCCTTGTACATTCAAGAGATCGTGAGACTTCATGGCGTACCAATGAGCATTGTGCCCGATAGAGATCTGAGGTTCACATCCAAATTTCGGCAGTCGTTGCAGGAGGCTTTGAGAACGGATTTGAAATTCAGTACAACTTTTCATCCTCAAACGGATGGTCAGTCCGAGCGGTTGATTCAAATTTTGGAGGATATGCTTCGAGCTTGTGCCGTGGATTTTAAAGGAAGCTGGGATTCTCACTTTCTGTTAGCCGAGTTTGCATATAATAACAACTATCAGTTGAGTATTAAGATGGAACTGTATGAAGCATTGTATGGGCGTAAATGTAGATCACCAATTTGTTGGGACGAAGTTGGAGAGGCAAAGCTTTCGGGTTCTGAGTTGGTACAACAGTCAGTTGAGAGCGTTGTTGGTCCCAAAATAGGCTCAATCTAGGCTAGAAGGGGGGTGGGATTGAATAGCCTAGTTGTGTTTTTATTAAAACTTTTTGAAACACTTCTTAATGATTTCTTGAAAAGATTTAACTAGAAGTGTTAATGCAGCGGAAACTGAAGAGGTTCTGAGCTGACTAGAATATCCTGCTTAAGTAGCACAAATTCAGAAGTGGTTAAGTGATAAGTAACAGCTGTTAATAGAAAGATAGAAATAGTTCAGAGAGAACACATAGTTTAGAAGTGGTTCGTACTGTGAATAGTACTACGTCCACTACCAAAGTGGTTAGCTTTGGATTTTAAAAGGTGCACTTGTTTATCCACTAGGTTTGTAAGTAAGATCTCTAATGGATCGTTTACAAAATAAGTTTTCAACCAAGTGTATAATGGTGAGAGAAACAATCAAGGATTAATTGTTCTCACACATGCAAAAGTAAAGAACTGTTTTTACAGACAAACTAGATGAAGCTGAAACAAATTAAAGACTGGCAGATCTGCAGCTTCAAGAAGTTTGGTGAAGTGTTAGTTCTTGTCCTTTTGATCTCTTGAATGCTTGAGTTTTGAAGATGAAGCTTGAAAGTATTAATGCTCAAGATTTGTTTCTTCAGATCTTCAAAACTTGAATAAATACCAGAGAGATCTTTTGGACCATTGGACTGAGGCAGAGAGAGCTGTGTCCAACGTTCTATTGCATTGAATGCAATTCGGCGCTTTGGGGGATGTGTGCGGCACAGTCATCAGAGATATAGTGTTTTGAGAGAAGACATTCCCAAATAGAGTAAGGTTTCAGTTTGCAGGCATTGCAGCTGTGAAAGTCTTCTTAGCCAAAAAGGGTAATATCTTCAGACTTCATGTTTCAGGAGACAGACTGGACAGTTGTCAGTATGTAGAGTTGACTTCTTTAAAGTGAAATCTGATGAAGATATTTTGACTAGATATTTCAAAAATATCTAGATAAGACTATATGTGACATAATTCAAAGATTTGGCTAGTCTTGATTTTTCCCTCTTTGAGCAGACTTCAAAGTCTGTTGTTCTTCCAAGGCTGCTGTTGAAGCTTGCTTATCCGCGCCTAAACTAACACTAAATAGTTCTAAACAACCTTGATTCTAAGACAATTGCCACACTAATCAGTACGCAGACCTTTTAGCCATTGTACAATAGAATCAGAAGATGACTAAACCAAATCTAGAACCTATGAGAATCAACAATCTCCTTCTATTTGGTTGATGTCATCATCTCAGCTACTAGCAGACTTTGAATCATGTAATGAGATAATAACATGTCTCAAAGAATTTTTATTAAGAAGAGCAGACATGCCTCTCAGAGCAGACGTCTGAGTTGAGAGATAGCTAGACTAAGTACTTACAAGATAAAAACATTAATATCAAGTACAAAGTAAAGCAAAGTTTAAATCTATAGAGATAAGAATATGAAATATAAAGATTTAAACGCGAAGTTTAAATAGACCAGATCATGATGTGATGGAGCAATTAAAACTTTAAAAGAAACATAAATCATCTGTTATTAAATAGGCTGTTTAACAGTAGAAGTTTTTCAAACAGCAGAGTTTGAATTAAAAAGCATAGAATAGAATACTAAGATGTTCAGAATAGATGTGGTTGGGTGCGTCGACGTTCTAAGTAGTCACCAACCCAGATTCTGATTCTGTCATTGAGGCGTTCTCGTAGTCTGTTCTGTTCTTCAATAAGAGCTTGATTCAAAAAATGCGTAGCTCTCTCCTCCGTGATGGCAGCAACCCGCCTTTGTTCTGCAGCAACAGCTTGCTCATTGGCACGTTCGACATGGCGAACAACAGTGAAGTCAGCAACCTCACGTCTGTGGATGATAGCTCGCGCCAAGTCGGTCTTGAGCTCGTCAAAAGGGCCCGAATGCTGATCTGCTGAGAGTGTAGCATGCCCATCAGAGACACCTGCTGGTCTTGAACGAGAAACCGATGAGTGGTGAAGGCTTGAGCGGTATCGTTCACCAGCTGATCAACAATCTTTCCAATATCGAAGATTGTAGCATGAGTGGAATTTAAGCCATAGCTGAGTGTTTCGATCTGCTGGGCCATGGAGGAGACTGTGCTGTTGAGCCGTTCCAGGTTGGCATTATTGGTGCGAAGGAGGTCGAGAAGAGCAGGGTCAGTAGTGTTTGAAGGAAGGGAAGAAGGGTTAAGATTGGCTGAGATATGGGTTTCAGAAGGGTTAGGAGTAGAGTTTGGAGAGGAGGAAGAGGAAGCAGGTTGGTTAGCAGCAGAGGTTGAAGACGGAGGAGAAGAGGGTTTAGAATCAATTTCAATGTCAGTATCTGAGTTACTGACATTGGAAGAAGTAGAAGAGGAAGAAGAGTCTTCTAGAAGATAGGTGGGAAAAGGATAGTCAGGTAGAAGAATAAAGTTTGGAGGGGAGACAGAAGGGTAGAGAAGATCAGAAATTGAAGTGAGATGAAAGAGAAAGGAATGAGTAGCAGGAGAGATAGAGGGAAACAGAATCTGGTATAAGTCAGCAGATATGGAAATGGGGGTAATGTACTGGGAGATAGGAGGAAAAATTTTTGGTAGAAAAGCTGTTTGGCAGAGAAGAGTGGATAGGTGAGGATCAAGAGAGGAGAAGTTTTCAGGCATAAAGAAGGAAGGAGAAGAGTTTGTGTGAGCAGGAATGATGGCTAAAGAGGAGTCAGGAAGACAAGCGGAGATAGGTTCGGGAGAAGAGGGTGGAGAAGGAATGGTGTCTAGGGTAAGAGAAGGTGGAGACGAAGGTGTTGGAATCACAGACTTCTTGCGAAGTCTGCGTTTCTTCTTTGTTGGAGCAGAAGAAATGGGCTCCTCCTCAACAACAGCAGGGGTTGATGAGGAAGTAGGTGAAGAGGGGGTAGCAGCGGGCTCCTCCCCAACAGCAGCTGGGGCTATTGAAGAAGTAGAAAGAGAGGGAGATGAAGAAGAGATAAGAGAGGAAGGAGGAATAAATGGAATGAAAGGGTCAGAGGGTTCGGTGCGTTTGGGCTTACGCTTTTGAGAACGAAGTGGAGTAGGGTCTTGTTCAGTAGCCTCAACAGGCACAGGGACAGGAACAGAAGAAGCAGCAGTCTTCTTTTTCTTTTTGACTTGGGAGTTGGTAGGGATGGCAGCAGCAGCAAAGCTGGAAGAAGAGATCTTCCTCTTCTTGGTAGCAGGCTCCTCCTCAACGGTTGAAGTCTTCTTCTTTTTGGATGTTGTGAAGGGAGCAGGGTTGACGGTTTTGCTTAAGCAGCCCTCTGCAGCAGCTTCCTTTTGGAGCTTCTTGTCTAGCTGCTTAGCCATGAAGGCATCTATCGTTGTTTCAGGGTTGATTTTGAGGATCACGAAAGGTGGTGGGTTCATAGCATGGACTATGACTAGAGGAGGGAGACCTTGCTGTGCTCTCTTCTCATTCTTTAGTTTCTGGTGGTTGATGATGAATGTGCTGGTGAACTGGATGGACTTCAGGACCTTCTTCTTCTCAAAGTTTACTAGGTGTTTGAGGAATGACCTGTTTGAGCGAAGAAGAGAGTTGATAAGACGAACAAATGGCCGCTTCTGCTTGATCGAAGCCTTGACAGCATCAACAACATCACATAGTAGCTCGAAAAGGATCTGTGCCCAGTTGAGTCGAATGTTGAGGATGATTGCAGAAGTGTATTCCAGCTGGTCTGTAGTCATCACGTCATGAGTTCCCTTCTTGAAAATCATGCTTTTGTCGAAGAGATGGCTGATGAAGTAGACGTCATCTTCGAATAGAGTCCTCTTCATATTTGCTTGAGCTTCCCTTGGAGTGTTCTCCCCACGCATGTAGGACCAGGTAGAGGCTTTCTCAGCATCAGTGAGTGAACTAGGTCCGTCGAATTCAATGCCGATATTCTTGGCGATCCTGGATGCAGAGATGGTGATGGAGATGGTCCGGACAACAACCGAGATGGAAGTTCTGGATTCATTGATAACGGCCTTCTGAAAGAATTCTTCAGCCAGAAGGTTGCTGTAGTCGGCATCTTCCAACATGAACAGAGGCAGAATTCCAGATTGGTTCAGGTCATCAACGATTTTTACCCCAGAGGCATATCTCGAACAGAAGGTTCGTCAATGCACATTCCCGGATGATACATGGAGGAGGGAAGCTTGGGAATATCCAGATCCGAGCTTTGAGCCTGTTCGGGTATAACAGAAGTAGAGGAAAACCAGCCTGAAGAATTTCAAGAAAACAATTAGGGAAAAATCTCGAAAACTCGAAGTTTAAGCAAAATATACCATTTAGCCCTAGAAATTTTCAAGAGATCACATGAAATGTCTTAGACAGGTGGAACCTCTCACAGAAAATTGAAATTGATGGTTAATAGACATTAATCTGTAGCTAATCCCAGCGGTGAGCAATACACTATAAAATTTAAAGAAATATTCAGCAAGAAAATCTATGTACTGGCAACAATGGCGGATTTACAGGAGAGGGTATAGAAAATCATGTTTACACCTTAGAGTAAGTTAAGGTTAGATTTGTCTTACCATTGAAGAAGATTGCAGAAGAGGAATACTGAATTGAAGGATGTTTCTGTAAATTTTACTTACGAACATTGCAAATGGAAGCAAGAAATGTAGAGAGAAGAAGTTATAGAGAGAAGAGTAAGAGACAATTTTGTGATTTTAGATTTTTGCGCTTGAGGGTTTATAAATCAAAAGACGTGAAATCAGTCATAGAGACTTGTGAAAGGACTTTAAGTCAGGCGCCTTTTCCTTGAAAAGACTTAATGAGTGACGGCTTTAGGAGATAGAAAAAGTACCTTTTTGAAGAATATCTCAACCAAATTTGAAATCAGTCCCTTTCAATTTTCATAACTAACCTTCTAATACTAGGAGTTTAGAAAACTTACCTTTGTCTTCCAGTGACTGTATGAATTCTTGACTTTACTCTTAAAGAAATAAGTCTGCTTAAATATAATATCAAGTCTGCTAAAAAAATTTATGATGAAAAATAAATTAAAATTAAGCAGTTGGGTCAAGCATACCAAGCTCTCCCCTGAGATAAGCAAACCTGTCTGCTTCTAGTGCTTTTGTGAAGATGTCTGCCAGTTGGTGTTCAGTTGAAATGTACTTCATGCTAATGTTCCTCTTTTCTACATTGTCCCTTAGAAAATGATATCGAACATCGATATACTTTGTCTTGAATGCATCACGGGTTGTAGGTGATCGAGATTGCCGAGGTGTTATCACATGATTGACAATACCACTTTGATGTCGTAATCCACCAATCGTTGTTTGATCCAAAGCGCTGGACAAGAAATACCGCCAGCCTATGTACTCGCCTGTTGGTGGAGTTGGAGACCGATGTTTGTTTCTTGCTATCCCAAGAGACAAGCCTATCTCATAGGAATTGACAAGTTCCACTAGTGCTTTTCTTGTCTACTTGACAACCAGCATAGTCAGCATCTGAGTATCCAACTAAGTTGAAAGAAGATTCCCTTGGATACCAGATACCTAAGTTGGTAGTATCTGATACATAATTATTATTTTGGCTGCAAGAAGATGTGACTCACGAGGGTCTGCTTGAAATCTAGCACATACCCTAACAAAGATACACTATGTCGTCTCGGGCGTGAAGATAGAGCAGATCCGATTATTCCCTATAGTAGGTGATATCAACTTCTTTCTTCCTTGTAAGTCTTTTGTAAGTTTGCATTTAGCGCCATTGGTGTATCGAAGGTGTTTGCCATTTCCAATCCAAACTTTTGACAAGTTCTTTAGCATACTTGGATTGATCGATGAATATTCCTGTTGGATTGTTGAATTTGAAGACCCAAGAAGAATGTGAGTTTTCCCATCATGCTCATTTGGAACTTTCCATCATGAGTGTCTCAAGCTTGTATAACTTCTCATTAGTAGATCCAAAGATGATATCATCGACATATATTTGCACCAACAGAGAGTGGCCTTTGTGTTTGAGAATGAAGAGAGTGGTGTCGATCTTTCCTCGCATAAATCCTTGTTCTATTAAGAATTTGGATAGAGTTTCATACCAGACACGAGGAGCTTTCTTAAAACCATATAGAGCTTTCTAAGCTTTTAGGCATGAGTCTCTTTTCCTTTTTCCACCTAAACCCGGAGGTTGAGTAACATAAACCGTCTCTTGAAGATCACCTGAGAAATGCACTCTTAACGCCCATATGATATAGACAAAGTCCTTGTGTAGCATAGGCTAAGAAGATCCCGATAGCTTCCAACCTTGCTACTGAGCAAAGGTTTCATCAGTAGTCGATTCCTCTTCTGGCGATATCCTTGTGCAACGAAGTCTTGCTTTGTTTCTAATGATGTTCCCATCTTCATCCTTCTTGTTTCTTAAAACCCATTTTGTGCCAATGATAGTATGATTAGCGTGTTTTGGGACTAGCTTCCATACTGGCATCTTTTCAAATTGCTAAAGTTCTTCCTTGTGCTGGCTTCCAAACCAATCCTGGATCTTGCAAAGCTTCCTCAATCTTCATTGGCTCATCTTC
>CM028384.1:660748-695730 GCA_013146195.2 Codonopsis lanceolata | reverse complement strand
GAATACACCTTCATCATGGCTTTGTTATCAAATTTGCTTCCGTAGTCATTACCATTGTAGACTACGAAACACTTTATGTACCGAAGATTTTAAAAATCCAATGTTTGGGGCTTTACCTCCAAAGTTCATAGGGTGTTTTACCGTGAAATTTGTTGATCAAAGATCGGCTCGAAAGGAAGCAAGCCTGTTGATCTCGCCTGCAGTATGTTTGGGCAACTTTGCTTCAAAAGCATAATTTTAGCAAATTTTGATAAGAGTTCGTTCTTCCTTTCTACTACACCATTCTCAAGGCTTGGTGTCCAAATCGGCAGAAGTTAGACAATGCCGTGATCATCACAGACTTTGCTATTCCATTATTTGTGAACTCGCATCATTGTCCGATCTAACGCCACCGATTTCATCTAGTTTTCGCTTGCGCCTTCAACAAAGATGTAAGAAGATCGTATGTGTGTCTTTAGAAGACATCATCTCTGTCCAAGTATATCTTGTATAATCATCCACTACTACTAGCGTGTATCCGTGACCACCATAGCTAATAGTAGTGACCGGTCCGAAGAGATCCATATGGAGAAGTTGCAGTGGGTCTCGATGTTGCGAGTCTTGGTTTGCTCTTGAAAGACGTTTTTGAAAGCTTTCTCAGCTTGACAAGCTTTACAAGCACGATCATGATCACAGAGACCTTGGCATCTCTTAACTAGACCTTCTTGGATAGCTTTAGATATTTGAAGTTCAAATGGCCGAGTCTTTTATGCCATAACCAGCCTTTTGTCTTGAAAGCGTAGTTTGCCACAAGACATAGACTAGCAGCCTTGTCGTAAGCATTCAAATCTATCACATAGACATTCCTCGTTATGTCTAGTTACCAAGGTTGAGCAGAGACTGATCCTTGATATCACATCTGCTTGAGGAGAATTGATGATAAGTCCTTTATCGCACTGAGAAATACTGTAAGATTATGTTTCAAGCCTTCTACTAGAGTAGACTTTTCCATGGAGAGATTCTCAATAATGGATCCGTAGCTAATTGTTCTTCCTTTTAGCATTGTTCTCCAAAGATGACCTGGATCCTCGCTTCGTGATGTTGGAGAGAAGGCAAGATTCTCCGATCATATGTCTTGGAAAGCACCACTGCCTAGATACCATACATCTTTTCTTTCTTCGAAGCCAAAGCTACGGTTAATACACACTCGAGATGTAGAGGTAAGAAAATCATGGTCCCTTTATTTTTCTTATGGGTCCAAATGGTTAGCATATTTTTGGAACCCATACTTGCCTCGATTTTTGGAATAGGGATCCAAAGAAGCTTCATGATGGATTTCAAGAGATATTCATGGACCAAGGCCTAAACATTTGCAGGTACATTGATGGAAATTACAAAAATTTGCTTTGATCATGCCGATGTTGAAAGGTTTTAAACATTTTTCTTAGCACAGCCATTTTGATTTAGCTTTGTTAACAAAGAAGCTTGGCATCTGCGTGAGGCTTCTTTGAGTCGATCGCCAGCCTTTGCTTTAGCAAAAGTATACTTGCTGGTAGAAGACTTTGATGCCTCATACATTTTACCTGTAAGCTTGGTATCAACATTTTGTGTAGCAGCAGCACCATCGGTAGTATCGTGGATGAATCCGATAGGCTGAGCGCACTCTAGGCCTCTTGAAACAGACTTTGCTTTCACAGGTAGGTGCTGGAAGGCTTTGAGTCTACACTACCTTTAGCGCATTTCTCTCCGGCAGATGATTGCTTTGTTTTTAAAGCGCCACGTTTTGATAATTTGAACCTTAAGGTATTTATAATAGCAAGATAACAAATTTCTTCTTTACCTTTGTTAGGTTTCTGATATTGTGCAGGAATATTATTATTCACTGTAAAAATGTTCTTTTTCTTGTTCAGAGGTTGCACCAGAAGTGCTTTCAGAGAATCCTAGCCCAGATTTATCTGTCGAGGGCTTCTGATCTCCTAGAATTTGATCAAAGACTGCTGTTGAGTTATTCCATGAGTTGATGGTCTTTTGCAACTCATCTTTCTCAGCAGATATCTCTTTGGCATGATCAATAAGGCAGGTAACCTTTTCATTGAGAAATTTGTTCTCTTCTTTTAACTTGATACTTTCCTGCTGGACTCCATGGAGAGTTTTTAACTCGGCTTCCAGCATGGATTTCTCAGTTCCCAGCTTATCATGACTTTTAGCTAACTTAACATAGGCCTTTCTAAATTCATTGAATTCCTCTACCATGTCTTGAGCATCCTTGAGGATTTCTTCTTTTGAAGGCTCTTCAGAAGATTGTTCAATGTTAGCTTGAAAAGGAGAGTATTTAACTTCACTATCTGAGTCATAGGTGGGAGGTGACTCTAGAGCAACAAGGCAAATGTGTGCCTGCTCGGGTGAGTCATCACTATCATCCTCATCAAAATCAGTTTCAAACCAAGTAGATACATGGTTTTCTTCTAACTCCTCATCCAGTAGACCTCTATGTTTAGAAAATGATTTAGATGGCCTCCTTTTATAGGCTTCATATTATGGCTTAGGACATTTAGAAGCAAAGTGACCAGGCTTCCTGCAGTTGTAGCAAACTAACTCATTGTTTTGTGAGTTTTCGGCAGATTTTCTGAAAGTCTGCTGGTTTGCTTCCTTCTTTTTGTTAAATTTCGAGAACTTTTGAAACTTCTTAACGAACATGGCAAATTGCTCGTCAGAGAGAATTTCATTCTCATTTGAAGAAGTAGATGGTTTATTTTCTTGGGTAGGAATTTCCTGAGAGATAGCAGAAAAGGAAGGAAGTTTAAAATGTTTGTCCTGTTCTTGAGCTTGAAGCAATTCTTGCTCATAGGCTAAACTTCGCATACAAACTTCGAGGTGCATGAAGTTCAAGTCTTTGGACTCTTTTATAGCAGTGGTTTTAACATGCCACAAACTTCCTAAAGAAGCTAAAAATCTCATATTTACTTCCTTAACACTATATTCTTTTCCTAAGGAATAACAACTGTTTACTACCTCACAAAATCATCGTGAAGCTTGTCGTAGAGTCTCCTTAGGATCTTTTAGAAGGAATCGAATTGTTGAATGTAGTTATACTTTACGTTGTCTCGGTGGGCGATCTCCTTCAAGATATTCCACCAAGGCTTCCCACATTTCCTTGGCAGTTTTGCATCTGATGATTTGTTGATATGTGCTTGTGTCGACAGAGCTGGATATGATGTGAATAGCTTTGCTATCGAGTTCAACGAGCCTCCTTTCTTCGTCTGTCCATTCATTCATGGATTTAGGTATCTCGGGAGGTCCACTGGCTACTTCAGCAAGTAGGTTGGGCTTCATTGGAACATGAGGACCTGTTAGAACACATTGCCACAAGAGGTTGTCAATAGAGTTCATGTATCTCATAACTTTATCTTTCCAGACTTCGAAGTGGCCTTCGTCCAATATTGGGACGTGGCTGGTATTCGAAGTAGGCAGCATATAGTGAGCCATAAGATCTATTCACAAGAGGTTAAGCTTGGAAAAATGAATTTTCAAAGAATTAGGCTCTGATACCAATTATTGGTACCAAAATAAGCTCAATCTAGGCTAGAAGGGGGGGGGGTTTAATAGCCTAATTGTGTTTTTATAAAAAAGTTTTTATAAACACTTCTTAAAGATATCTTAAAAGGATTTAACTAGAAGTGTTAATGCAATGGAAACAGAAGAGGTTCTTCGATGAATTTCGCTTAAGTAGCACGAGATCTGAAGTGATTAAGTATGAGCGTTAATAGAAATGTAGAGAAACAGATCAGACAGAACACAGCGTTTAGAAGTGGTTCGTACTGTGAATAGTACTACGTCCACCACCAAAGTGGTTAGCTTTGGATTTTAAAATGTGCACTTGTTTATCCACTAAGTTTATAGGTAAGATCTCTAATGGATCGTGTACAAAATAAGTTTTCAACCAAGTGTATAATGGTGAGAGGAACAGTCAAGGATTAATTGTTCTCACACGTGCTAAAGTAAAGAACGGCTTTTTAAAGACAAACTAGATGAAGTCGAAACAAATTTAAGGCGGAGATCTGCAGCTTCAGGAAGTTTGGTGAAGTGTTAGTTCTTGTCCTTTGATCTCTTCAAAGCTAGAGTGTTGAAGATGAAGCTTGAGAGTTTTTTGCGCAAGAGTTATTTCTTCAGATCTTCAAGACTTGAATAAATACTAGAGAGATCTTTTGGACCGTTGGACTGAGGCAGATAGAACTGTGTCCAACGTTCTATTGCATTGAATGCAATTCGGCGCTTTGGGAGATGTAAGAGCCATAGTCATCAGAGATGCAGTGTGTGCAGAGAAGGCATTCCCAAATAGGGTAAGGTTTCAGGTTGCAGGCATTGCAGCTGAGAAAGTCTTCTTAGCCAAAAAGGGTAATATCTTCAGACTTCATGTTTCAGGAGACAGACTGGACAGTTGTCAGCATGTAGAGTTGACTTCTTTAAAGTGAAATCCGATGAAGATATTTTGACTAGATATTTCAAAGAAAGTCTAGATAGGACTATACGTGTCATAATTCCATGATTTGGCTATTCTTGATTTTTCGCTCTTTGAGCAGACTTCAAAGTCTGATGTTCTTCCAAGGCTGCTGTAGAAGCCTGCTTATCTGCTCCTAAACTAACACTAAACAGTTTTAAACAACCTTGATTCTAAGACAGTTGCCACACTAATCGGAACGCAAACCTTTTAGCCACTGTTCAATAGAATCAGAAGATGACTCAACCAAATCTTAGAACCTATGGGAGTCAACAACCCTTATTAGAGGTGCTACGAATGCGGGGTTCGCATTCCCGCATTTGATCACGGAGTTGTGTAGGAGGGCAGGCGTGAGATGGCCCATACACGCGGAGAGGCTTAAGACTGGTCCGGCCATTACTAGGGCCATTTTGTTTGAGCACCAGCAGAAGCCGAGAGTGCAGGTTCCTCACGGGGAGGAACCCAAAGAGGAGGAGGAGGACCCACTGTTAGGGATCTCCAATAGGCTAGAAGAGGTTTCCCTTGAATCCCAAATGGCAACTCAACAGTTGGCACAAATTCGTACCGACCAAGAGCGACTATTTGGGTGGCTTAACACAGTGGGACAAAATGTCTCCACTTATTATGGTCTGCCTCCTGGTACGATCCCCGAGTTTCGTCCTCATTCGTTATTTCCGCCCGACTCACCGTGAGTCGAGGCCCAAGTTCCATCCTCTTTCGTTAGGTGGGCCTGCTATTTCCTTTTGATATTTGTCCTTCCCCATCAATCCCCTCATATGCTCCTCAATTTTGAGGACAAAATAGAAATTAAGTTTAGGGGGGGAATTCTAAGCCCAGAGTCTTAGCAGGTCCTAGCCTAAGGAGGAATGGAGTTGGGCTACGTTTTTATGGTGAAGAGAATTTTCTTTTTTCGATGACCATTTAACTCTTCACCCGTTTTTCCTGTTTTTATTTTTTTTCTTATTTTCGGAGGTGTTGCCTTGACCAGAATACACTCACATTAGTTGCTCGTGGATTCCTCTTGTGGGAACCCATCATCAATTGTGTCATCAACATCTCCAATTTTCTTATAATAAAAAAATTCAAAATCAAAATCAAAAAAATAAAATATTTCAAAAATTTTATCCTCGAGTTTAGGTGTGGTAATGCTAGCCGTAGTCGATGAGGAGTTAATGCAATGAACCGCATAGCTAGTCCGTAGATCCCTCTGGAATTTACTTGATTGTGCGAAACTTTTACTTTTCTCCAAATTCTTCATACACCCACACCAGTCATAATTATGGATTGATTCGAATATCTTTATAAAGTCTATAGCACCTACTTCATTACAACAAGATATGCACAAGAATATGATGCATAGCCATTCGAACATAAGTGTTGCAGTAAATTGTGACTTAGGGTCAATTGCATGATAGTTAGATCCTTTGGATTTTTCTCATTTATATATCTCAAGCACACTTTCGAACCGTGTCTGCATGTTAGTCTCAATTGTCTCTACCATCTGTCTTAGCGAATGCTTATGTGAAATCCAATGATGCTAAACATTCAACCCCCAATTCCCATAGTTTATATGATATTTTGTGTGTTTTACTTGCTTTGAAAACTACATGAGCATTTGGCATTAAAAAATGACTTAGGCCATCTTTGGATCGTTAGAACCTAAATATTCCCTGACCTATACTAAAAATATCCCTAGGGTCCCCTTTGAGCCTAATGAAAAAGAATGGAGTGTGCTAAGCACACTAATTAAACCCCCATCCGCCATCGTTTCTATTACCCACATTAATTTAACCCTAAAAGCCTATACACTTTTAGCCTACCCTTTGAGAGAGTAGGGTGTGGGTGGGAAATTGATTTTTGAGGACCATTCTTTCTATTGGGCCATTTTTCGGAAGACTTCTTCTTTCCGTCGTCGAAAAAAAAATAGAAAAAGAAAAGAAAAGAAAAATATATGTATCGACGAAAAATGAAACGGAAGAAGAAGAGTGCAAAAAGATTCAAATGGAAGCATAGCTTTCAGGAGAAAATATGTTAGAAAAATGCTGCTGAGAAAAATGATGAGATATTTTTAGAAGTATTTATTGCCCAAAACAAGTTTGGGGGGGGGGGAAGAAGAAAACTGAAAAGTAACGAAAAGTACCCCCCTACTTGTAGTCTTTGCAGGTCCTAACCTAAATAGGGAAAACTTCCTTTTGCTTGGAAGTATGAGGGATAAAGGGTAGTCTTACTCTCTCACTTTGAATTCCAATCCCTTTCCATCAAATCCCCCATCACCTTGGCCTTACATTACAAGCTAAATAAAGACCTAATGATCTTCTTGCCAATGCTTGTTTTGTTTTAACTGTCAAGTGAGTCATATGAAATTGATCAAACACTTCGGCTCTGTTTGTTTCACGGAAAATGACTTCCGGAAAACGTTTTCCTCATTTTCCGGTGTTTGGTAACCTTAGGAAAATGCAGTCAACGTAAAAGGTTTTCCGAGTCAACGGAAAATGAAGGCTTCTTTTACGGAAAATGACTTACGGATTCATTTTCCGTAAGTCATTTTCCAAATGTTCGGGCACCCTCCACCCCCTTTCACAATTGCACATATTTACTTACACACACAATATTTCACTCAACAAATAAATTGTTTAAAAATATAAATGAAGTTTGTGCATACTATTTATAAATTATAATTTTAATAAATGCTTACTATGTTCTAAAATTAATGTCACATATATTATTTAGGAGCATCCTAACCATTGTCAATTTTTCTATTTTAAAATGTTTTTTTCATATCAATTATCAAAAAAATTATTTGTAATTGTGAGATTGAAAAAAGATAGACATTGATTTGACACCACTAATGATTAATTGAGAGTTACTAAAGAAAAATTACTTAAAGTTCAACACTATTTTATATTCAATATGTGCATTAATATTAGAATATATTTTTTTGTATTTCTTCACATATAGTTTTCCGTAACATTTTCTAGAGACATCCTAAACATTGTCTATTTTCTATTTTAAAACGTTTTTTCTTATCAATTATCAAAAAAATTATTTGTAATTGTGATATTAAAAAAAGATGGACCTTATTAAAAAAAAAATGGTCCTTATTGATTTTCTAGGGACATCCTAAACATTGTTTAGTTTCTATTTTTATTTTTGTATTTATTCATATATTGTTTTTTTTTTAATTAGGAAACAGGGGCAGCACCCTGCAAAATTTTATTAATAAAAAGGAACACTATACAACGAGGGGGACAACCTGTCAATCCCACAAACGGGAAGACGAAGGAGCCTAACCTCAAAAACAAGCACTTAGCTACGAAAGCTATAAATACCCCATCTATCAATTCTATAAGCTTGTCTAACCAACCACGGAAGCTGCTGCACTTCTTCATAACGAGTATATAAAACCACTGAATGCGCCACTTCTGCCAATTTGTCAGCCACACTATTGACCTCCCTGTAAACATGCCGAAGAGTATATGAACCCAATAATTCCCTACACTCCCGAAGCTTGTATTCATACTGCCATGGAAAACTATTGGTGCCCAATAAACCTCTGGCTGCTACTAACGAGTCAGTCTCAATGAAAACATTCTCTAACTCTAAACTTCTGCATAAAGCTATACCATCGCGTAAAGCTGAAACCTCCGCTAAAGTGTTAGAGCCCGGACCATAAAAATTGGAGAACGCACACACCAATCTTCCTTGATAACTTCGGATTATACCACCCCCTGTACAAATTTCGTTCCTCGCGGAGCCATCAGTGTTCAACTTATAAGAATCTTGAGGGGGTGGTTCCCATCTCACCCATTTACCTTGATGAACCACTACTTGTTTGATAAGAACCCTTAAAGCCTGAAGCTTCACTCTAGCCAACGAACCAACTTCAGCCTTAGGCTTATAAACTGCCATTACATCCTGTAAACCTCTTCTAATATCAGCCAAAATCGTTTCCCCCTGCATTGGAACATTATCGAAAACTGCTCGACATCTTGATTGGAACATTCATATATTGTTTTCCGTTACATTTTCCGTATGCTTGCCAAACACCCGTAAATGTTTTCTGACATATTTTCAAAAGATTTACCAAACACCTGAAAATGAATTCTTTTGATTTTCCAGAAATCATTTTCTGGAAATGATTTTCCGTGAAACAAACGGAGCCTTCATGTTCATTATTATTCACCCTAAAGCTCACTGTGTTAGCATAATCTTAGCTATTACAAGTCATTGGGATAGGAGAGCATTGTATGTCATACATAGAAGTGCATGGGATGGATGTATAAGTCTTTGAAATCCTTGGGACCTTTCTTTCTGTAATAAACCGGGTTCGGATGGTAGATCTCATAATTCCTAATGCATGATTTTCTACTAAACTTTGATTTTCATATGAATTTGGGGTTTAGCTTAATAAAATTGTTTTAGTTAAGATATTCTCTAAGACTAGTGATCACACACATATGGAGAAATTAAAGGTAGTAGCAGTTTCAAGAAAAGATCAGTCAGTTTTATGTGACTTAGCCTGCATATATATGGTGAGCATCGAACTGAGACTACTTTGCATACCATGCTATCTAATTTAAGGTTACCAAAAAGATTTTTGTTTTATGTTAGTTTTTATCTGCTTTTGTATTTATCAGTTTTTGTATTTATCTGCTTAGTCGAGTCACTCGAAAGAGTCTCCTTGAGTTTGTGGGTTTATAGAGGAGTGTAAATAGTGTCACCCTCCAAAAAGATTTTCATTTTTGTTATTTATATGCTTTTGTATTTATATATTGTTTACTCGTGGACGAGCAAAGTTTAAGTTTGGGGGTATTTGATCGATGTATTTTGTACGTTGATTTTATATGCTTCTATGACTTAAATTATGCTATTTCGCGAGGCTTTTGGCTACTGATATGTGTTTTCGGTGAGTTTTGTAAGTTTCAGGGTTTTTAGTGAAAATATGCAAAACTCCAGGGTTTTATATGCAAATTCCAAGAAAGACCAAGATGTAAAATGAAGAAGAAACGAAGGTTGTCCAGTCTGGAGACCTTGTGGTCGCAAGGTACCCAGACCTTGCCCCCGCAAGGGGGACAACAACATTGAAGAAGGCAGAAAATCAAGGCCAGGAAATCTGGAGACCTTGCGGACGCAAGGTACCCAACACCTTGCGACCGCAAGGTGGTCAGAATGCGAAGTTTTCATATTTTCACAAGTGTTTCGATTGGATTACAACTCTCAGGTATAAATAGAAGTCGTATGCCAAAGCCTAAGGTAGAAAAAACGGCTGGAAATAGTTTTGTATAGATTTTAGATAGTTTTTAGGTTGTATAACATAGTTAGATTGTGTAATTACAAGTATTAAAGATCGAATCATGTTTTCGTTCATCTCCATATGTTGTTCATTATCTATGATGAACTAAATCATCCATAATCTAGGAGGTGGGAGGTAACTTGTATCAAATTTATGTCTTAATTCATATATATGTTCATTCAATTCTTGTTGATTGTGGTGTTTATCAATCCCTATATTATTTTTCTTTGAACAAATGAATGTAATCGCAAATATATATTATGTCTTAATTCATATATATGTTCATTCAATTCTTGTTGATTGTGGTGTTTATCAATCCCTATATTATTATGCTTTGAACAAATGAATGTAATCGCAAATAATAAAGGCCTAGAGGTGCGGATAACTGCATGACTAATGTGCATATGTCGTACACTGACTCACCATCACAATAAATTGGACCTATAGATGCACGAGAGTGATAAGTTAGGACCAGGTTCATACATGATCTAGGTGACAGATAGATCATAATCTAAGTGATAGATAGATTACATGTTCATGTGCTTAGGATATAGAATGTATGAATATTGCGGGGATGGAGGCTGAACCAATAGTTCAACAGACTATATCTATCTTTAGTGAACGAACCCAAGAAATTGAATCATAATTATTATGAATTGAACATAAAGGAGATACAAGTGAAACCCGAATCCTAGATTGCCACCCACCATACGATCTTCATAACTGTAATTACTGCTAATTAGTTAAACATCTAAATATCAATAGTAGTTTAGAATAAAATAATTATAAAAACCCCTTTAGATTAATAATTTGCTATCAATAAAGTGTACTGTTCGTGATCTCTTGTCTCTGTGGGTTCGACCTTGCTTCCAATACTATACTATAATAGTCTTGTCCACTTGCAAAGAAAAAGATTAAAATAAAACATCGATCACGTTGTCACCGAAAATCACCATAGGACCTTTGGCTTAAATTATATCTGAGAGTAGACTTCTGTTCCCTGTCTTGTGCCTTGAACAGCCACTGTCGAGGTAACAGATATCCTTATCATCTGAATCTATAGCCATGAAGCAGACCTGAAAAAGTCAAAGGAACAAGGTCCCCTTTATTTTCTTTTGGGTCCTCAGGATTAGCAACCTTTTGGGACCCATACCTGCCTAACCTTGAGAGAACTAGGTCTCTCAGATTTTGGTGTGAACCTTCGAAGGCATTCTGGGGCCAGATGGCCTAAACAATTGCAAGAATGACATAGATGAAAGTTCCATGGAAGACAGTGATCAGCTTTTGCTGTAGAGTGCTTGTGACTTTCCTTCTTCCCAACAGCAGTCTTGGGTATAGCTAGCTTGTTGACAGTAGGCTTAATTAGTTTCTCTTGAATCTTCCTTGATCTATTACCAGCAGACTTAGCCTTGGCTGGTCTGTTGTTAACTGAATTAGGAGGATTAGATAGAATTCCTTTAAGTTTATTGTCAATTAACTTGGGTGCCTTAGCCATTTCATAGACAAACTTGACAGGTACTAGCAGAGATTTCGTAGGTCTACCGTTAGCAGACTTTGCTTTAGCAGAGTTGCTATCGGCAGACTTTGATTTCTCTATCGTTCCTTTTACAAGCTTCTCATTAGAAGCAGTTTCTTTGGCTTTCCCTTTGTGAGCCTTAGGGTAAACATATGGTACACTTGTCTAGCCATGTCCATTTTTACCCTTGTTCCCGAAGATCTATTTGGAGAAAGAAGCATCATCAGCAGTCTTGGAGGATTCACCTTTCTCTGTGATAGAAGAGCATGCAATGCTGGGCTCATCATTATAACCTAAGCCTGATTTATCTCCACTTTGCTTTTGACTAGAAAGGATTCCTTCAAAGGTTTTCTTAGAGCTGTTCTAGGAGTCAATTGTCTTTTGCAAGACAATTTTCTCCAGGTCTAGCCCTTTGATGTGCTCAACTAGGAAATCAACTTTTTCACACAAGAATTTGTTTTATCCTTTTATCTTGATACTCTCCTGTTGACAACTATTAAGAGTTTGAATCTCAGCTGCCATCAGAGATTTCTCAGCAACAAGTTTTTCATAGTTCTTTGCGAGTTTTACATAGGCTACTCTGAAAGAGTTGAACTCCTCAAGCATTTCTTGATTATCCTTGAGCAGTTCTTCCTTACTGAAGTTTTCACAGTTGATCTCACCTTTTACGAAGGGACTAGGTGAGATTTCGACTACATGTTCAGAGTTATAGGTGAGACTTGATTCATGAGCTATTAAGCATATATTGGCTTGCTCACAATCGTCCTCATCCTATTCTGAATCTGTCTCAAACCATGTAGCAACCTGTTTCTCGTTTTTTTTTAAGGAAACAGGGGCGGCACCCTCCTAGATTTTATTGAAATAAGTAAAAAAAAATACAAACTTGAGGGGGACAACCAGCCTTGCCCTTATAAATTGGAGGACAGAGGAGCCTAACCTCGAAAAAGGAAATACAAGTCAAATGTCTTCAATCAGCATACCTTTTTGTTTTTGAAAATTCTTATAAGGAGGCTTTCGGTATGCTTCAAATTTTGGCTTTGGACATTTAGATGCAAAATGACCAGGTTTTCTACAGTTATAACACACTAGCTTATTGTTAGATGGGCTTTCAGCAGATTTTCTAAAAGGCTGCTGGTGTGTGTCCTTCCTACCATATTTTGCAAATTTTTAAAAACATTTTACGAACATAGAGAATTATTCGTCTGAAAGAAAATCATTTTCACTGGTGGAAGTAGAGGGTTTTTCTTCAACTGGGGTTCCTTGTTGTACCATGGCTTGCAAGGACAGAGTTCTGAACTGCTTGTCCTGCTCAAGAGCTTGATTAACTTCGAGCTCGTAAACCTTTAAACTTGCATAAAAGCTACGGAGAGTCATTTCATTCAAGTTCTTAGATTATTTCATGGCGGTAGTCTTAACATGTCATAGACTACCTAGAGAGCCTAGAAATCTCATGTACATTTCTTTCTTGTCATAAGTTTTACCGAGAGAAAAACAACTATTTATTACCTCGCTGAAGCGATCGTATGCTTGTCTCAAGGTTTCCTTGGGATCCTTTTTGAAGGAGTCGAATTGTTGAAAAAAGGTGTACTTCCTGTTGACTCTTGTATCTTGGTCTCCTTCCAAGTATTCAATAAGAGCTTCCCACATTTCTTTGGCAGTAGTACACCAGATCACTTGTTGGTAAGTACTAGTGTCTAGTGAGCTTGTTATGATGTTGATGGCTTTACTATCTAGCGCCACTAGCTTTCTTTCATCATCAGTCCATTCTGATTCTTCTTTTGGTACTTCGGGAGGATTTCGACCAATAGTTGCCAGAAGGTTTGGCTTCATTGGTATATGATGTCCTTCTAGCACGCACTTCCATAACCTGTTGTCAATAGAATTCATAAAATACATTATCTTATCCTTTCATACATCGAAATGGCCTTCGTCCAATATTGGGACGTGGTTCACATTTGACGTAGGTAGCATGTAATGTGCTTGTGCCATTGGATTGTGTCTCTCAAGAGATTAATCTTGGAAAAACTAGTTTTCAAAGAGTTATGCTCGGATACCAATTGTTAGTCCCAAAGGGCACAATAATAAGCTATAAGGGGGGGGGGTGGTTGAATAGTTATTAAACACTTAAAACTTTTCGCAATAGTTCCTATATCAAGTACTTGCAATCTATTAAAAAGATTGAAGTAGCGGAAGTCTTGATTGGAATATAGTTCAAGTCTGCCGGTGAAGGAATAAGTTAAGGGAATGAAAGACAATATAAGACAGTAAGTAAGGAATACAAGTATTTTGAGATGGTTCGCACTATAAGGAGTGCTACGTCCACCACCAAGGCAGTCAACCATGGATTTAAATGTGCACTATATTTTCCACTAGTTCTATTACAGAAATATCCAATTGATCGTGTACAAAATATTTGACTTGTGTTTGGGGTTGGGGAAATTGAATATCTGGACAAAACATAATATTCAATGTGTAGAAGAATAGTAAAGAGTTTACAACAATAAGAAACAAATGATTAACAGTTGATGCAGATCTTCTTGTTGTTATTGAGGACTTCGTTGATAAGTTAATGTTCTCTTGAATTCACTGAGTATAAAGCTTGATGTTGTTGGATAGTTTCAAAGCATTGTATTCTTCAGTCTTTAATGGCAGTATTTATAGCTTGGGCAATCTTGAGATCGTTGGAGAAGACAAAGTGAGTAACAGCTCTATTAGGTTGAATGCATTAGATGCCTGGAGCTGTTTATTGACTTCTTCTTCAACTGATACTGAGCAGGGAATGGTGAAAGAGTTGTTACAGCAACTAGCAGGTGGGCGATAGTTAGAGTTACAGACCTGCAATAGTTGGTACAGTCTGTATGTGTCAGTCTCTGCACCTGCTCTGTCACTTTTCAGTAGGCGAAAGTCTTCATGCTTTTTTGGAAAAAGCTGGAGGGACGTGTCTGAGAAGTCAGCGTTGATTTGGGGATGGATTTAATTCAAATTTGAACTGATTTAGGCTTGAATTAAATAATCCACTTAAGCTTGAAGTCTGGAAGACCCGGACACATCATCTTTGTCGAGTGCACAAGGTCCCGCCGAGGCCGCTTAAAGTCTGGCTGCTGGTGAAGCCTTCAGCTGAAGTCTTCCGCTGAAACCTGTGAAGTCTAGAAAAACTATTCTAAGGCAAAGTTCTATACACAATTGCCACGCTAACTGGTACGCAGCCCATTTAGCCACTAAGTATAGAACCTAATGTAATGAATGAACAAATGCAAATCAAGATACAATGAGAAACAACACATATTACTCTGTGCCCTGCCAATTACCGATTGACTATCGCAATGAATGCATATTGCAGGCACTTGTTTTGTCCATCTGGGGATATCTTCTAAGAATTGACGTAGCCATTCAATCTCTTCACCACTTTTGTCTAAAGCTATAAACTCAGACTCCATCATGGATCTAGCTAAGACAGACTGCTTAAAAGATTTCCATGATATGGCTGCACCTGCCAAAGTAAATACAAATCCACTAGCAGACCTTGAGTCTTTAATATCTTAGATACAATTTGCATCACAGTATCCTTTAAGGGTATGCATGAGCCCTAAGCCCGTGGGCATTGGTAATGCCCAGTATATGCCCATATGGTAGCGGGCATCATTTTAAAACGCCCAGTACCGTAGACAAGCCCACGGGCATTAGTGGACAGGCATTAGACGGGCACGGGCTTAGATGGGCTCTCCGATGGCAAAGGGTCCAGCAACGAATGACGATGGCGTTGATTGTTCCCCTCTTCAGTTCATTCGATTGTCTACAATGTAACAGAATGATGAAGAAACAAAATTCAACTAATACAAAGTATTTTAATTATTTCATTAGCTCCCAAACAAAACTACATATGATCAAAAACCTTGAAATCATTCATTTGAATTGCAAACTCAACACACAGATGACAATTAACCCCTAATCAAACATCATGAACACCTAAAATTTGAAACCCAAATGCTATTTTCAATAAAGAAGCAAGAAAACAAACCCAAATCAGAACAAACTTACATGAAAACTAGATAACAAGATATGCAATGTCTCGCAAAGAGAAAAAAATATCGAGTGGATAGCGAGCCTAGCGGTGAAGTAGGAATTGGGAACAGGAAGTCACGATTCTACCGAAGGGTCATGATTCCGTCAAGGTACTAAAGAACCGAAGGTAGCAGACTAGCTGTTAATTTGATTTAGGGTTTCACACTTTCACTTTCCCTTATGAGTTTTGGCCTTTTGTATTAGATCTATTGGTATATCACTAATTCATTTCACTATATTGACTAATCTGGATAGTGGATTTTGTTAGTGTATACTATATTATAGTAGTATATAATAATATAATTTGTGCTTTTGTTTATATATAACTTTATATATGATATATCTAATAGACTAATACTAAGACACTAATAGATTAATGGTATAATTATAATATATTTAAAATTTAAAAACTTAATGTGATGATGGGCCGGGCCGGGCCGGGCTTTGATGGGCATTAGAACTTGAAGGCCCAGGTGTGCTCGAGCCTGCGAGCATCTAACATCTCTAAAGCCCAGCACTATGTACCAGCCCATGGGTATGGGCACTTTAGGCTGGGCACAGTGGGCTGTACGGGCTCATGGACTGGGCTGCTCACCCCTAGTATCCTTCGATCAATGTTGGATCTCTTGTATAGTGCAGTCCATAATCACGAGTATATCTCAAGTACCTTAATACTCTAACTATCTCTTTCCAAGGATCAGTCCCAGGATTACTCATATATCTACTTAGTTTAATCACTACAAAGGTAATGTATGGCGTTGTACAACTTATTAAGTACATCAGACTTCTTATGACTCTTGAGAATTCTATCTGAGATACTGTCTCACCTCTATTCTTTGATAGATGTAGACTAGTATCGATAGGAGTTCTAGCTATTGCAATGTCATCATTGCTAAACTTTTATAGAATTTTATCCACGTAGTGTGACTGACTTAAAGTAAGTCCACTTGAAATTCTAGAAATTTTAACTCCAAGGATTGCATCAGCTAACCCCATATCTTTCATGTCAAATTTAGAGTTTAAATGTCTTTTGTAGATTTAATCATATTATCATTGCTTCCAATGATAAGCATGTTGTCTACGTAAAGACATAAAATGACATAGCAATTTTCAGTGTCCTTTACATAAACATATTTATCACACTCAATTGATCATAAATCCACAACCCAACATGGCATTATCAAATTTCTCACGCCATTGTTTTGGTGCTTGTTTTAAGCCATATAAAGACTTAACCAATTTACACACTTTGTTTTCTTGCCCTGGAGCAGAAAACCCTTCTGGTTGTTCCATGTAAATCTCATCTTCTAAATCACCATTTAGAAAGGCAGTCTTTACATCCATTTGATGTACTTCAAGATTCCGCAATGTGGCAATTGCAAGCACTATCCTTATTGATGTTATTCTCGTAACTAAATAATAAGTGTCAAAGTAATCAAGACCTTCACGTTGCCTGTAACCTTTTATTACAAGTCTGGCCTTATACTTATCAATTGATCCATCTGCTTTCATCTTCTTTTTTAAAATTCACTTATAACCTAATGGTTTACATCCCTGAGGAAGATCCACTAATTCCCAAGTGTGATTTTGAAGGATGGAATCAATTTTACTCTTGATGGCCTCTTTCGAGAGAGGTCCTTCAGAAGAACTCAAAACTTCTTTATAGCTTTGAGGTTCACTTTCCAGCATGTTGGTTAGAAAATATGGACGAAATGATTTTTCTACCCTAGCTCTCTTGCTGCGTCTAAGTTTTACCTCTTCTACCTCATTCTCCTCATGCTCTTCTTCTATTGAATCATGTATTTGTACAGATGAGCTAGACACACTACTCAGTCTGCATGGAAATACATTTTCAAAGAATGAGGCATTTCTTGATTCCATTATCGTATTTTTGTGTATGTCTACAACTCTAGAATCATGCACAAGAAATCGATAAGCACTACTGTTATGTGCATAACCACTGAATATACTTTCACCTTTTTAGGTAATGGAACAGCAACCTTTGCAAGACACCCCCACACTCGCAAGAATTTGTAGGATGGAACTCTTCCATGCCACATCTCGTAAGGGCTTTTTTTTAGTGTCTTGCGAGGTACCTTATTTAAAAGGTAATTAGCTGACAGCACAGCTTCTCCCCACATGTTCTGTGGTAATTTAGAACTTAATAACATGGCATTCATCATCTCTTTAAGAGTTCAATTTTTGCGTTCAACAATGTCATTCTGTTGAGGTGCATAAGGTCCTATTGTCTCGTGGATGATACCATGCTCAGCACAAAATGCAGCAAATGGTAATTCATATTCACCTTCACGATCACTTCTTAGGATCTTAACATTTCTGTTGAGTTGATTCTCAACCTCAGTTTTATAGAGAATAAACTTCTCTATGGCTTTATCTTTACTTTTGAGGAGATACACATAGCAAAACCTGGTGTTATCATCAACAAAAGTAATGAAGTACTTATTTCCACCTCGTGATTTTGTTGATTTAAAATTACACACATCAATGTGAATTAACCCAAGTTGATCACTATTTCTTTCAATAGTATGAAATGATGTCCTTGTTAACTTTGCCTCTACACAAGTTTCACACTTGTGTTTGGAATCAATTTGGAATTTGGGTATGTAATTCATGTTAATTAACCTACGAAGGGTTCCATAATTAACATATCCTAGTCTACCACGCCACACATAGGGAGACTCAAGCAAATAAACAGAAGACTTATTCTTATTATTATTGCTTGCTGGTTTAACAACCATTTTACTAAGCTTAAACAACCCATCAGTTACATAACATTTTCCAACAAACTTTCCACTCTTGGACAGAGTTACTACATGTGACTCAAAAACAATACGGAAGCCATACTTCACAAGCAGAGTTCCGGAGACTAAGTTCTTCCAGATATCTGGTACATATAGTACATTATTGAGAGTCAGTTCTTTCCCGGACGTCATTTTCAGCACCCTTTGCCTTGACCTTTGACTTCCAGATATCTGGTATATATGTATATATTATGTATATACATATATTATGTATATTATGTTTTAGGGTTTGTGCCATGTTTTTTGTACTTCTAAGACACGGCTGACCTATTTTATTTTAATTATAGAATCCTTGTTATATGGTAAGTCAATATTACTTAGAGTTAGTGTCCTTATTCATTACACTAACCTACTAATCTTTTATGGTAAGTTTGTTTGTTTGTCTTACAAGGTTTCTAGTTCTTCTTGGTGCATATAAATAGTAGAGGACGTTCACTATCAGAGACAATGAAGTACATATCATAAAGGGAGAGCACAAAATTAATTAGAGAGAGTTTATGAAGAATTGCAGTTGTTGTCTTGAATGAACTAATAAATGAAGTTTCATCGGAGCATTCATTCATCCTGTCACCAGCACAATTTTCTGTTTTCGTCCGTTATTGTTTTGTTAAACATTTTTTTAGCATATATGAGTCTAGATATTTTGGATGTGTTATTCTTCAATGATATTATCTGCTATATATAGAGCTTTTCATAAATTTCACTTTGTTAGTTTTTCAAGATATAATAAGCTTAACTTATATTTTACTAGTTGAATATTTTTTGCCATGAGGTACGATCAATAAGTTAATTACTTATTGATCAAAGGTTTATCTCTCGTGTTCGGTCTCTTTTTACTTCATTCTTACAGTTTTCTTTCCGCTACTTTCAAACATCAATAATCTCTTCAATGAACTATTCATTGAGTAGTTCATTAACAGTTTTCTTTTAAACGTGTTTTACTTTATGTTCTGTTTTATTATTTTGTTTTTCTGTTTTTAATTACTGTTTATTAGTTAATCAATTTAATTATAGCTACAATCAATCTTTCGTATACGATGATGATACACATGAATGTTGATCATTGAACAATAGGTATCAAAATTTGGTTTTGATACCTATAGCCCTATATAGCAACTAAGGAAATATCACCATTGGAATGTCCAACACTTTTTACTCTCAGTTTTCACAAAACAATACAATTTGGTTTTGTTTGAAGATTAATTATTTGGGGGTTTTATATTTTTGAAGAAACAATTAGTCGTTTAAGGTCGTTATGTGGTATGTAGGGTGTGGTTTTAGGTCATTAATTATTTACCATTCGAATCATGACTAAAAAATCATTTAAGGTTGCTAATTGGTATAAAAGGTTTCTATCATTATGTTTGGAGTAAGTTTGTTTAGGCTTTATGAATTGTTGGACCGCCCAATATCATCCCACCTCTTCCTCCATCTTTATGAAATTGATGAAGGATGGACTTTCTTTTGGCTTCCAAGATTCAGGATTTTGGTACCACGTGGGCAAGGTATTAAAAAAAATTGTAAATGATAATAACAGTAGAAAATAATTTCGTTAATTGGAAAAAGAAGCTACATATAGTCATTGATTTATTGAGCCTTGCCCGTTACATTCATAATTGTAAAAGAGCTTAAAATTAATAATGATTGTTATGAAACACACGTGTGAGTCTAGGCCGACAGATTTGAAGAAAAAGATGGGTTTGTAATTGAAATGTATTGCTTTGCCATAGACATTTGTTCTTCATCCCGTTCGTGGTAGTATTTGGCCATTTCCATTTCAATTCCCATCTTTGATCATTTTTCTTGGTAGGGTTCAATTATTAATTTTGGATTTGTTCATTGCGATATATAATATTGTTAACCAGTGTTCATATTGGTTTTGTTTAAAAATTAATTATTTAGGGGCTTTATATTTTTGGAGAAACAATTAGTCCTTTGAGGTCGTTAATTGGTATATGGTTTAGCAGTCGATTAAGGTCGTTAATGGTATATTTAACATTCGAATCATGACTAAAACCCTATTGAATATTTTCGATTAAAGAAGAAGCTATCGAAGCCTATAATACCTATTTCTAGCTGGGAGTGAACAACGAAGACAAATGTAGAGGTTTTTCTGGTTCTTATGGCTGCTCAAGGGATGCCGACTGTGAGTGTGAGAGCAATGGAAGTCCAGAAGTCAAGTCTATTTTGTCCGGCCACGGGATTCATGTATGTGGTTGTTGCTTTTGCGTGGGATGTAAAATGTTCGTGTTAGGTTGTGTTGCTGGGTTGTTTTTGGCCTTTGTTGGTGCTTTCCTACAAAGGGTTATGTAAATGTATTAAGTTTGTTTAAAGAATGATGTGGCTTAAGTTTTGTGAAGTTGTTAATTGCTGGTTTGTTTGAATCAAAATTGTTTAAATTGTCAACCATATGAACCATGTAACTAGTGAAAATGTTATGGGATATATGAAGCCTATTGTGTCGAAAAGAAAAATACCCATCTGTAACTTTGCGTGGTCATCGGTTAACAGACCCTTTGAACAACCAACCTTGAGTCTTCACACAGAGATTGGGCTGATTTAGGTCTTTGTAGGTGCTTTCCTTGTCCTTGTATTGATTACGAATTAATTGGTTACTAGGTTCTTGAACTTGGAAGATACTTTTCATTTATAAGATCTTTGATTATCTAATGTAACTCAATGAATTAAATGATGAACTGAATTCTCTCTCCAATTCTCTCTATTCTCTTTCGTCTATTCTTCTCTTTCTTGTTGCTGGATAATAAGCGTTTTTGGAATAGTTTCCATAACGGTCTTTTTTGAAATTTGATAAAAATGATTTCATTTGTTCGAATAATTTACCATAACTATATGTCCCTTTTTTGTTTCTATTTGTTAACATGCAGTGAGCCATTGATTAACACTTAATACAATTTTACTTAATCTTTGTTGACTACATTAATGCATACTTTTGGAATATCGACTTATGGTGGTAGTTTATTTTGTCCTAATTAATTGACCTTATTGGTGTTTGATGGTAAAAACAAATCGCATTGGGTTTCATGGAAGAAATGTTGTACATTAAAGAAGAATGGGGGTCTTGGTATCCCATCTTTATTCAATTGGGTCCAAGCTTATTCGGTTAAACTTTGGTGGCGGTTCCGTACTTAGCACAATATTTGGTCTGAATTTCTTATTGCTCGGTACTGTTCTGATGCTCATGCCATGCAATCCTCTCGTCGTGGGTCTCATATTTGGAACCGTCTTCAGAATATTAAATTGGTGGCCTGATCCTTATATTTATTGGGTTATTGGTTCGGGAAATTGTTCTATATGGCGGGATTGTTGAATGCCTAAACATAATCTGGTTAGACCCCCCTCCGGCTATCCTATTAATTATGTTAAGGAGCTGCTTGACTCTTCTGGTAGGTTGCTGCATGTTGCTCGATTATTTCTGCCTCCAACTATTATTGGTGCTGTTGAAGATAAGCTCATCAAGCCAAGTGACACTCCCGATAGAACCTTCTGGTACGGTACCTCTTCTGGATCGTTTACTCTTGCTTCTGCCATAGAAATGTTATGCTCTATTGGTTCTACCTTACTCTCTTCTGATTTCATATGGCATAAATTACTTCCATCTCATATTGGTATTTTTATTTGGAAGTTGCTTCAACATAGGATTCCTATTGATGAGGGGCTTTGTAGAAAAGAGTTCCAGATGTATCTAGAATCTAGATGCTCTTGTTGTAGGTTGCCTTGTATTGAAACCTTCTACCACCTCTTTATTGAAAGTGAAGCTGCTTCTTCGGTTTGGAATGCCTTCAACTTATCCCATGATCTCCCTATGTCGGGAAACTCCATTCAACTAAGGTGCATGGCAAGTTGGCTTTCTGCTAATTCTATTACTCATAATATTCTTCCTTCCCTCATTTTTTGGAACATATGGAAGTACCGGAATGCTGCTGTTTATGAAGGTCTTGTTCAAGACATTTCCACTATTAAATTCAAAACTGATCATGACCTTAATTTGATCATGTTAGCTGGAATTATGTGGGCCTTCGTAATTCTTGTGGTCTTTTTTTTTCTTTCTAAAGGGGGCATGGGAAGGGATCGAACCTGAGATCTCACACTTTATGAAGCCCCATATCTACCACTGGGCCACCCCTTTAGGGGCTTGTTGTCTTACTTATTCTTATGGTTCTAAGAAGAAAATCTCCATTAAAGCTATTTATTGGTCTAAACCTTTTGAGGGGGTTCTTAAGCTTAATTCTGATGGCGCTTGTAGAGGTAACCCTAGCTCTAGTAGTGGAGGGGGTATTATCCAGGATTCTCATGGGGACTTGATTTATGCTTAGTTCTTTATGGTATCTCTACGAGTGTTGAGGCTGAGGTTCGGGATCTTTATCATGGTATTAAATGGCTTCACTCTCATAACCACCGCGATGCTTCTATTGAATTCAATTAGAAGATTATTTGTAATTGGTTCAATCTTGATCATCATCCTCCTTGGCACGAGATTTTGTACGTTCGAGCTATTTTCGAGATGCAGCAGAATTCTAATTTCACGTTTCATCAATGTTTTCGTTAGGCTAATTTTGTTGCTGATGGTCTTGCTAATTTGGCTCTGGATCTTGGATTTGCCTCGGATTATTACTCTTTGGCGGAGCTCCCTCCTTTTAAGGGGAATGCGATCTTAGACGCCCGTGGCATGGCTAGGATTAGAGTTTCCTAGCTTCCTGCTTTTGGTTTTTGCCTTCCTATTGCTTTGTTTTTCTTTTTCGAGGTTAGGCTCATTTGTCCTCTCAATTATAAGGGTCAGAGGTTGGTTGTCCCCCTCAAGTTTGTATTTTTTTTTTCCTATTTAAAAAAAAAACTTGCAGGGTGCCGCCCCTTTTTCCTAAAAAAGAAGAAGTGGTTAATAGTTTTTTTCAACTATATGAACCAATGTGAGTAGTAAAATTGTTTTGTGATTGACCTAATAACATCTGTTGGGCCTAGTTGTGGCCAGCCATGAAAATAAAAGGCAAAATTGCGGTCGATCACCTTTCCGAAAAATTTAATCGCTAAATGGCCCTCTCTTTTTTGGGTAAAAATTCGGGTCAGTCCATTTTTTGATGTTTCTAATTGCTAAAGTTCCCACTTTTTTAATTTTATTAATTGGCAAAAGTCAATTTTTGATGCAAAAAGAATATGATACCCTTAATGAGCATGAGGAGTACTACGAATCACTACCGACAGGCATCGCGGTTCACAACATTATATATATATATATATATATATATATATATATATATATATATATATATATATATATATATATATATATATATATATCGCTGTGCAAACAATTCATTTTATCTATTTTATGGTAAAATATTTTTTACGATATATCGTGTTGCACATATGTTTGCATCGCAATTCCCTATTTTATGTATCGTGATGCACATATTTCCTTTCAAAATACCTAAATGTAATACCCAAATCACTAAACATAATATCATTTATGGGTGCAAATTACCTAACTACTTCTCTATATATTTAAACTCATACAACCCTATTACCCATCCATTACACCTATCAACCAACTACCCCCTTGTTAATCCCCCAAATACTCCCACCCCTCCACTTAATTCCCTTTCTCACTCCATGTTGTTGCTCGGTTTGTGATTAAGAATATTGAAAGTTAGCATTAAAGAAACCAAATTGACCATCATGTATATCAAGAGTCAGCATTAAAGACAAACAACTTTTTTTCTTTTTTATTTCCTCCTTAAATATCAACTGTCATTTCTTCCTTCTTTATTCAGAACTATCATTCTTTCATTTGGTCCTTCATTCCATTAGTGGGTTGGCTCGATATGTTTCTGTTCGCAATGTTTGTGAACAGTGTTGTTTTAAGTTCCTCGAGGCAATGAAGCTCTGCCCTTAAGACAAAAATTGGCACCGTATGCAGACTAGACGGATGCTGCCAGTGAGTCTCCCAGGGTTTAGGATACTTACGTGAATGAAGAGGGCAGTCCTCCAAACTTCAGTCACTGGTGAATCGAACACAGCTGATGTATCTCTGTAAGGGCAGAAAGTTGGTGTGTAGAAAAGAGAGAGTTTTAAGTGGCCGACCAACCAGCCAGGCCGGGCCAGGCAGCAGCGGCGCGCGCACGTGTGTATTTGGACCAGCACTTAGCTAGGTCTTCCCTCCTACACAAAAGTGTAGTGGCCCAAACTTCAGTCACCGACGAATCGAACACAGCTGTTGTATCTCTGTAAGGGCAGAAAGTTGGTATGCAGAAAAGAGAGAGTTTTCAGTGGCCGACCAACCAGTCAGGCCGAGCCGGGCGGCAGTGGCGCGCGCGCGTGTGTATTTGGACCAACACTTAGCTAGGTCTTCCCTCCTACACAAAAGTGTAATGGCCCAAGGGTCGAAAGTAAAGCCTCAAAACTCTACTTTATAAAATAGAGCTAGTTTCATCTTATTCCCTATGTGGGATTCCCACTTCTTTCCTTTATTTGACTAGCTTATTCAAGTTAGTTGAAAACCAAGTTTCCAACACATTCTTCCTTATTTTGTTCCATGTGTTGTTGTTTATTCTCTCTTTCTCTTCGAAGCCTACTTTGTTCTAGATCCAAAGCTTTGGCACTAAATTCACCTTAATATGGAATTGGATCTGCATCAATATGGTCTTCTTCGTCAAATCTGTCTGCCTAGGCTTTCGGAATAGTTAATCCACTAGTATAAAATATCCACGAACATAGAAGGAGCAACAAAGGGGGAAGCAGGAAGGTTTGCAGTCTAAAAAAGGAATACAGAAGACTCATACAAGTGTTTCATATCGTCAATAGCTCCCTTCATATGATTTATTTCCAATTCCAGCTATTGTTTATCATATGAAGGGAGCTATTGATGTAATGAAACACTAGGGTGAGTCTAGACAGACATATTTGGAGAATAAGATGGGTTTGTAAAAGATATTGCTTCATATGGTGTGAACTGTGAAGGCGACATCACATGCATGGTTTGTTCATTTGTATTTTAATTTTGCTTTATGATTATATCAACTTTTGATACGTATAAGGTCGCTAAATGGTGTAAAGGGTTTCTTTCATTATGTTTGGAGTAAGTATGTTTAGGCTTTATGAATTGTTGGACTGCCCAATATCATCTCACCTCTTCCTCTATGTTTATGAACTTGGTGAAGGATATGGACTGTCTCTTTGCTTCCAAGATTCAGAATTTTGGTACCACTTGCACTAGGTATTAAAAAAATATTGTAAAACGATAATAACCGTACAAAATATCGCTCATTAATCGAAAAAAAAAGAAGCTACATATAGTCGTTGACTTATTGAGCCTTAGCCGTTACATTCATAATTGTAAAAGAGCTTAAAATTAATAATGATTGTTACATGAAACACATGTGTGAGTCTAGGCAGAAAGATTTGAAAAAGAAGATGGGTTTGTAATAGATATAGGTTTGGGCTACATATTCTAGAGCTTTAAAGAAAATCACACATTATTATAATATTAATAATCAAATCAATTGTTTTTTTAATCCGTGTGTCAAGTCCAACAGGACAATAATTTTGGGACAGAGGGAGTATAACTTTTTAAAAATAAATAGAAAATGTATTATTAATCCAGTATCTTCAAATTATTCGTACTATGAATATTTAAATTTTTCGAAGTAAGGTCATTTAATTTGAAATTGAGATTTCAATTTTGTTTTAAATATGAAAAAAGAAACATAATGAATGAAATTTCTTTAATTATTAGATTTTAAAAGCTTTAATTTTTTATTCTCCTAATAGGTAGGATAATACACTATTAAAAAAAAAGTAAGAGCTATTTCTATTAAGGTTTTTACTTATCCAGTACATTAGCATTTATTGCATCTAATAATTTAGTTAGCAATTGTCGTCAAACATTCAAACCATTTCACAGCTTTTTTTTTAAAGGTTGGAGGGGACATAGACCTCACCCCAACCCTTATTTTTTATTATTTAATATCTTGAAAGACTACAATTATATATAGATATATGATGTTTTTGTTGTGGCTAGAACAAATGGTGCCTCTGGTGATGCTTTGAACACCCAACCTCTAGGTTGAGAGTAGTGATATACCAGGGTGCATCTGATAGGGCTTGAACACTCGACATCTCCGTTAAGATAAGCGAGTAGCTAAATGGGACCTTTGGGTTTGGCTTGAACTTTAACGTTGCCTCTGAAAAGGCTTGAACACCCGATCTTTCTATTGAAAGTTGTAAAATCCAGGGTGTCTCTAGTGGGACTTGAACACCTGACTTCTCAGTTATGAGAAGTGAGCAGTACCAGTTGAGTTAGAGCTCGTTGGTAACCATTTCACTGCTAGGTTTCTTAGATTTCCTTTTTATTTTTTTTAAATAAAATTTTGAGAGAAATTTATATAATACAAATTTGAATTTCAATTATTATTAAAAAAAATTGGGAATGTAATTTAACTAAGTATGGAAAATATACAAATCTTAAAGTTAATTAATTATATCTAAGTATATATCGATATGCATCTTTACTTTTAAAAACAATTTATAAAAATAGAAACTTAGATCTATCATATTTGAGAAAAAAATTTAAGCATGTGAGTTTTCGTTTTCAATTTGTTTTTCAAAATGGATTAAAAAATCTTTTGATCCCAACTTTTTATGTTGGACATTTGTTTTATAAATTTGATTTTGACAAAAATGGGCAAATAAACATCAGATATGCACTTTTTGACTTCAGATCTACACTCTATTTTCGGATCTAATAAAAATGGAGAAAAACATCCTAGATCTGTATATTTTGGTAAATATTTGTAAAATTAAAGTTCAAATTAACCTTGGTCTATTAAATAACTAATACTTCTCTCTCTAGTTTCTCTCTCTAGGGTTTTCTCTCGCTAGTTTGGTCGTTCTCTTACATGGCTGCTGCCATGGAAGCTTTGCCCTTGACTCATCCGGATGAATACAGTCCAGAGCTTTCTTCCCCCAATCCCGTCACTTCCACGGTTGGTCCTCCACCAATTAAAACGTATGCTAGTGTGATGAGTCAACCTCGCATTAACCCTGGCTCAAACCCTAATTCGCCACCTATCTTACAAGAGATTCCCCTAGCCCCTCGCCAGCGTTCTTCCATGGACAACGAACCAGCTTGTGTCTTTACTCCTTTGGAGGTTGAATTGTCTGAACGCCAACTGAACACCACCATAATTCTTAAGTTTTCAGCTGGCAGACCATCAACGTTTGCGATTCAGGAGGAAATTGCAAAGAATTGGAAGCTTACGGGTCCCTTTGTTGTAGGCCTTCTTGATCCTTGACATGTCATGGTGCACCTCTCGTCAAATGAAGATTTAATTAAGGCCTTATCTAGAGAATCTCATATGATACAGACCTCTTTGTTCCGGTCGTTCCGTTGGACATCTGATTTTGCCTTCAAAAAAGATTGTTCACGAGTGGCGGTTTGGGTTAAACTGCCACGACTGCCTTTGAACTTTTTTAATCCATCATTCCTTCAAAGTATTGGGAACTCATTTGGGCATTTTTTAAGGGCGGACGAAAAAACTCTTGCATTATCTAGACCGATGTTTGCCCAAATTTGTGTTGAAGTAGATGTGGCTGTTTCTCTACCTTCCAGAATTTGGATAGGCATTGGCAAAGAAAATGGGTTTTGGCAAGCTTTAGATTTTGAAGACAACATCAATTATTGTTTTGGTTGTGGTTTAATAGGGCACACAAAAGATCTATGCCGTAAAGGCCAGCGTAAAGCGGATTATAATGGACAGAGAATTAAACAAGTTTCTAATTCTGATAGGGGTGATATTCTTCGAGATAATGAAGAGGTGGAACGTTTAGGAAAGACAGTTAATAAACCGCTCTCTACTGAAGATCACGGAGTTAATGATGGCCAGATCAATATACCTACCGGTGGTAACAATGTGGCTCCTGTTATGGAACAAGTGACTTCTAAAAATACGGGTAAATGGATTCCTAAAGTGTCACAGTCTATAGCACAAAAGGGTTCCACCTCAACAGTAAAAGATAAGAATGGGTGTCCTATAGAACCTGAAGTCATTGATGTAGTGGCTAGTCTGATCCCGAAAAATGTGTCAAAGTAGCCTTCATTGCCAAAGAAGGATAAAAAATCTTTGTCTACGACTTCAGTTGCTAAAGTTCATACGTCTAATGCGTTTGAGGTCCTGGCTAGTATAGATGAGGAGATAGCTGATGGGGTTTCTGAAGACAATTTGGTTGGGCAGGCTCTTCCTATTAATTCTGAGAATGCGAAGGTTGATTATAAGAATTGGGCTGTCAACGAGCTTGAGGAGTTATGGTCCGATATGTTATCAGTTCCGTATGGTGCAAGTCGTAAGGCTAGATCTGTGAAGGGTGATGATGATCATGTTCCATATGAAATTCATGCAGATCCTTTTTTCACAGATTGGGATTTAAATTCCATTGCTCTTAAACCAGATTTTGTGAAATTTTGTGACAACACTAAGTCTAAGCAGATTAGAACCAAATCGGTTCGGGTGACTAGGGATGCAGCTGCTAACGCCCAGGTTGTGCTCTCTCAATAATTTTTTTATGTCGATGCTCATATGGAATGCGCGAGGTGCGTGCAATAAAATGACTATAGACCAGCTTCATTTTTTTAAGCGTCAGCATAATCTTAGTTTATGTGTTATCCTTGAACATAAAAGTTTAGGTGAGCGTATTGACCGTCTTGGTCGTCGTTTGGGTTTCAAGCATACTCTCCACGCTAATCCTATTAACACGCATATTTGGCTTCTTTGGGATGATCGAGTGGACGTTTCTTTATTGGCTGCTACTGACCAATTTCTCACGGTTAAAATTATCAGTGGAGGAGGCTTTAATGCTAATACATCTTTTGTCTATGCGAAGCGCACTCGGGAGGATCGAAAAGTGCTATGGGCAGACCTTGTTTCTTTTGCTAGTCAGGATAATTTGCCTTGGATTGTAGGAGGGGATTTTAATGCTATTTCCCATCCTTCGGAAAAAATTGGTGGCGGTCCTTGTGATACTCATTGTATGGATGACTTTAATAGTTTTATGTTGCAAGCTGGTTTGGATGATGCGGGATTTGAAGGTAGTAGGTTTACCTGGTTTATTAATCATGAGTTGGGCCGTCGGATTTGGAAACGCCTTGATATAGTTTTAACTAATGGAAACTATAAAGCAATCTATCCTAATCTTCGTGTGCAACATCTTATGTCGACTGCTTCAGATCATGTACCCTTGCTAGTTGGGTTTCAGAAAGAAATTAATCGTCGAAGGGGTTTCATTTTCAGCGTATGTGGTTGGATCATCCCAACTTTCAGAATTTCGTTTCTACTCAATGGTCTCGTCCGGTGGATGGGACTCCTATGCATGTGTTGTTTCGTAAATTGCAGATGCTTAGACCTGCTCTTAAATCTTGGAACTAGAATATTTTTTAGACACATTCAACGTAAGTCGGCCGCTCAAAAGGACACGATTATTTATCTGGAACATGAGATGCAGCAAGGCGGGGGGGCCGATACTGAGAGCCTGTTGATTGAGGCCCGAACTGTTTTTAATCAGCTTGGTAACTGGGACAATAAGCTGCTTCGGATAAAAGCTAGACAGTGCTGGTTGGTGGATGGCGATAGAAATAGTGCTTACTTTCATGCTAGCATAAAAGATAGATGGCGTCGCAACAAGGTTAGTCTTCGTTTGGTAGATGGTACACTTTGTGATGATGCAATTACTGTTGGCCAATTAGCTTCGAACCACTTCAGTGATATGTTTGTCTCTAAGCCGCATACGGTTAATAATGAACTGTTTTCGGATTTTCCTCCTAAAGTTAGTGATGCGGATAATTTATTGCTTCAAAGTATGCCCACGGATGATGAGGTTTGGCATGCGATTAAGTCCCTAAATCCTAATAGTGCTCCAGGTCCAAATGGTTATACTAGATGGTTTTTCCAAGGATGTTGGGAGATTGTGAAAGTTGATGTTATTGCAGCGGTTTGTAGACACCCCAATTTCGTACCCCTGGTATGTGACTGACATAAAATATCAAGAACTGTTAAAACTTAACAAATGTCAAGTTGCAGGAGTCAAAAATGCGAAAGAAAAAGCGAGGATGCGCATGTGAAGCTGCGGGGGCTAAAATGACAAATTTTGAAACTTCCAAAAGGGGCTTGGTGCCGCCAAGGACACCCATGGTGCCGCACCAAGCATTTTCTTGGCCGCACCATGGGACTCCTGTTCATCTCTCTCACGATCAAATGGGTACAAGCTTTGAAGCGCAAGGTACAAGCTGCTGATGCACAGAAAACAAACCGCAAATTCCAGCCGCGTCCTCAGCTCCGACTATAAATAGAGACCCCCGGCCTCTCATTTCACTGCTCGATTTACGCAAATTTTAATCGCAATGGCTCGCTCTGCGATTCCTTTGATACACTTAGTACGAGAGGTGCGAGATAGGTGAGTGGAAGCCCCTAAAATCTCCAAACCCCGTCCAAACTCTGCCAAATCAAAAACCCATAGGTTATAAGTGATCCCTAGCCTAGTTGTTAGGTATCCACCTCAAATCCCCAGTCCAAAAATCCCAAAGTAAGCCGTTACTCGCCCGAGTAACGAGTGAAAAGTCAAAATTAAGTCTAGGTTCGCCCAACTAGAAAGGCCAAAACCTACCCAAATAAAGCTGTCCTGCTACCGCCTCGAGTTGATAGCTCAAACCTCAAACATCAATCAAATCAAGCGGTCATCCGCCCAGTTCAATTCAAAACAAAAGACTCCCTCCCTCCCACGAAGGATAGAGTGAGCACCGCCGCTCTAAAAGGTAATACCTTTAAGGCGTATTTTTTTATTTGTATTTTTTTCCTATTATTTATTTTTTCAAAATTTGTTATTTAAATCCGGCGCAATGTAGCCAATATAAGCCGTTGTGCTGCCCTGATTAGATTAGGAAATATTATGTAAAAGACCCATTATAATGGCCAAATATTCTTAAATATGTTTATAATTATTGGAAGGAGACGGCTGCGAGTCCATAAATAATGTAGCCACGAATGTATCTGTTTAAATTTCCCATGTCAAAATAAGACCTTATTTATTTGCTAGATTAATATAACAATGAGCATACTTCAGCCAAAAACGTTTTGAGACCGAAAGGGCGAGTTGGGTGCCTAGCACCTTCCCAACTCGTAACTTAGCCTCCGAACCCGCTTAAAATCTCACGGTTTTCTTTTTCTGGTTTTCCTTTATTTTGCCTTAAAATAAAGGTGGCGACTCTAAAACTTTCAAATCGGTGGGGCCTCGCAACATTCCTCTTTGCACTTTCATGTTCTCCCTAAAAAGGGAGATACGGGAATGGAGGGGTGATGTTGTGGGTCCCAATGAGCACAATAATAAGCTAGAAGGGGGGGGTTGAATAGCTCATTAACACTTTAAAACTTTTAAGTAAGTTCCTTGAAAGTTACTTGCAATCTATGAAAAGATTCAAGAAGCGGAAGACCTTCAAGAAGATTGTTCCAGGTCTGCCGATAAGGACTACCGGTAGACCTTTACAGATTACTTAAGTTACTGTCGAAATGGATAATATAAACAATGAAACTAAGCAGTTCAAATGAATAGACGTAGGAAGGAAATAACACAAGTATTTTGAGATGGTTCACACTATAATGAGTGCTACGTCCACCACAAAGCAGATCCAACCTTGGATTTAAATTGTGCACTATGTTTTCCACTTAGATCAATTACAAAGAATATCCCTAATGGATCGTGTACAAAATATTGACTTGTGTTTGTCTAGGGAATTAAATATCTGAATACAAGATATTTAATTAGATGCGAAGTATAGTTAATGGAAGTAAACAACAAGAAGAATAAAACAATAAATGTTGAAGCGAACTTCTTGTTGTTGACGAGGACTTCTAGATCTGTTGAGGATCTATTGAATGCACCGAGTGCACCGAAATGAAGACTTGGAGATGTGTAGATTCAGAGCAATTCTTTAAGTGTTCGATTGATTACTGTGTGCTTGTCTCTCACATTCCGGTCTTCAATGGCGTATTTAAGCAGGTGTGCATCTCAAAAGAATCCGTTGGAGAGGACGAAGACTTCCAACAACTCTATTCATAAATGCATTAAATGCATAAGGGTCAAATAAAGGATTTTCGTCTTCACAGATATCTAGAGCGATAATCATTTCGAGATCTTCAAAAGGTGGGCAATTTGGTGTCGAATCGAGATGAAGCGTAAAGTAGGGGACGATCAAGCTGCTTTTCGCTCGAGCACTGCTCAAAAGTATTCTTGCTTTCGGAAAGTTGCTTTCGGCGGCTTGACATGTCGAGAAAAGACTTGGATTAATTCAAACAACATATGGGAATAAGTTTGAATTAATCCAATTAGCTTTGATCCGAGAGGACACGTAGAAGCCGATCACCTGGACACGAGGTCACCGATCTTGAGCCAGCAGGCCCTTCTTCCCAAGTGAAGCTGGAGAAGTGGTCTTCCGATGAACTCGAAAAAGTCCTACAAAAACTATACAAGGCAAAGTTCTATACACAATTGCCACGCTAATCGATACGCGGCCCGATTAGCCAGCGAAGTATAAAACTAATGTAATGTCTTGTAATCGAGATATAAATTTAACATAAGAATCAACAATCTCCTCCTATTTATATCTGGTCATCATTACTACAAATGAGGGTTTTAAACAAACTATTTAATAGATAATAGCATGTCTAGAAAGTTTATATATTACGTAATCGGTAGACATGCCTCTATTAAACGAATAACACCTCGAGATGCAAGGGACTAATCTAAGTGCATACAAGAATAAGAGAGTCAAAGAATAGCACACAGACGGCAGTAGCTAGCTTAAATCAATTTAAAGCTGAATGTTTAAATTCTAATATAGATAAACAATAAAGCAAAGAAGAATTTAAACAATATAATTTTTGAAAAAGCAAGTAATCATCCAGTATTCATAAACAAGATGTTTACATTTCAAGAGAGTTTTCAAAAATAAGATAAATACAAAGGAAAGGGAAGAAAAGATACAAAAGCTATAATGGTCTTTTCCCTTTGCCTTTGTCTGCAGCCTCCTTTTCTCTTCTTTTCTCGCTCTAGCTCTTCCATTCTTCTTTGGTATTCGGCATCCGCATCGCTCTGAGGTCTGTGGAACGAATAGTCCGGTTAGTCCAGCTTCTTCACGAAGACTACTGGGTGCTCTCTTCCATCAAGATTACGTTGATAGATCTCATTTGTTTCTCCTCCGTGATGGCCGATCACGATCCGGTTGGCATTCATAATGTCCAGCAGAGAGTTTGAGCGAGGTTGTTGAGTTCCATAATAGAGTACGACCGTGGCCGAGATGGAGAGTGATGCGTGGAATAGCTCAGAGAAAATGGAACCTATGATACGGCAACTTCATCTCGCTTGAGCTTTACGTTGATCTTGACATCTGAAGTCGTGTCGCATCCTGCCCAAAACGAGTCCGCACATCCTCTTGAAATTGTCGAAGTAATGGGTCCTGCTGGCCTTGGCCGCAGCGGCTACTCGCCGTAGCGTAGATATGCTTGTGAAGTTCGCCAGCCGCCGGTAGATGGCATCTAGCCGACAAAACTTCAAAGATTGGTCGGGCCGATTGAAGTGGCCAATGTGAATGGTGCTGCAGAGGCGTAGTCCGCAGCCCGATGGGTCGTTGGATATGGGGAGTTCTCGGAGGCGTAAGAGGATGAGTCTTGGGTTGGTATGGTTTTGGTGGAAGAGGATAGGGTTATAGGAGGGTGGAGGTGGAGTTGGTGGGGAATTCAGCCCATATCGCTGTCGATTTTCACCGATGGGAGGATTGGGGAATGGGTTCTAGAGAGAACCGTAAAGAAGTAAGTGGTAGAATAGGAATTTTGGTTTTTGAAGAGAAGGTTGAGGAGGTTGAGAGAAGGGGTGAATAGATCTGCTACCGACGAAAGTTCAAGAGGAACTTGGCACAGCAGGTCTAAGGGTCGTGTGGTGAAGAAGTGGTTGGGATTGGGGTGTGAGGTGTGTGATGGGTCGTGAGTAGTTAAAGGGGTGAAGGAGGAGGAGTTGGGGTTCTCGCCGGCTCCTCCTCGATAGACTCCGAGGTGGTGAATTCCTCCAGTATTGACTCGTAAGGAATAGATGAAGGGTTGATGTGCGGTCAGCGCCTGGGTATGGTAGTTGGGTCACCGGGCGGCAGGGCCGGGCCAGTTTAGCTCTCCTTTCTTCCTCAGCGCCGAATAGAGACTTCAGTAGCTTCATCGGTGAGGAGTTGGAGGGATCGCCGTGGCTGGTCTTCAAAGGTTTTACGAAGTCTCCTTCGCTTTGGTCGAGGGGCGCAGAGGCATGGTGTCGGGCCGGATTGGTAGAAGGCTTGGCTTGGGTAGATGGAGGAGAGGAATGGCTGGATTGGCTCGGTGCCTTCTTCTTCTGGCCTTCCTTCATCTCCTTACGGATCCATTTGGCCTGCTCCTCTTCGCTGGAGGTGCCACTTCCGCCTTGTCTTTTGGCTTTGCCTCGGCTATTTTGGACCTTAGCAAAGAGCTCGGCCATCACCGACCTTTGGCCTTTAGATGGAGGTCCGTGGCCACTTGTTCATCAAACTTGGCAGAGCCTCAGGTCTGCTTGCAGCCTACATGTGCTTCCATATTGAAGCCGGTGACCAAGATAGTGTGCTTGGCCACTTTGTCAAGAGAGACCGGGCGGTAGACCTTTCTCAAGATCCAAGTGCTCAGATTCGTATTTATCAAAAACGAGGCCGTGAGTTGTTTGTCCTTGGCCATCGTGATACAACTCATCTTCTTTCAAAGAAGA
>CM028384.1:636575-660648 GCA_013146195.2 Codonopsis lanceolata | reverse complement strand
TTGATAGTTGTCTTAAATTCTTGTAACAATAACATCCATCTAATTAATCTTGGTTTAGCATCCTTCTTGCTTAACAGATATTTCAATGCGAATGATCGAAAAGATTATCACCTTTGATCCTAGCAAATATGATCTAAATTTTTCTAAAGCATATACTATCGCTAAAAATTCCTTTCGTAGAGTGGTATAATTCAATTGAGCATCATTTAGAGTTCTACTAGCATAATGGATCACATGAGGCTTTCTATCTACCCTTTGTCCTAACACGGCTCCTATTGCAAAATCTGATGCATCACACATGATTTCAAAAGGGAGTGACCAATCAGTGGTCTGGATAAAATTGGGCAAGAGTTAACTTTTCTTTTAATAAATTAAAAGTTTCTAAACATTCTTTATCAAAAATAAATTCTCAGATCTTTGCTAACAAATTACATAGAGGTTTACGTGATTTTGAAAAATCTTTTATAAATCTTCGATAAAAACCAAGATGACCAAGAAAACTTCGAACTCCTTTAACCTGTGGGAGGGGTAGTTGTGAAATAACTTCAATTTTAGCTTTGTCAACTTCAATGCCTTTATTTGAAACAACATGCCCTAAGACAATTCCATGTTTTACCATGAAGTGACTTTTCTCCCAACTTAAAGTTAAATTAGTTTCGCAACGCTCTTTTTAGGACAGATGTAAGGTTTTCTAAACAATGATCAAAAGAATTTCCGAAAACTGAAAAATCATCCATGAAAACTTCTACGCATCTTTCAACTAAATCCGAAAATATAGATATCATGCATCTTTGAAAAGTAGCTGTGCATTACACAACCCAAAAGGCATTCTCCTAAAAGCAAAAAGTACCAAAGGGACATAAAGGTTGTTTTCTCGTCTTCAGTGCAAAGTGATCCGATTATATCCGTAAAACCATCAAGAAAACAATAATATTCATGACCGCTAATCTTTCAAGAATTTGGTCAATAAATGGTAAAGGAAAGTGGTCTTTCCTAGTTGCCGCATTTAATTTACTAAATCGATACACATTCTATAACCAGCTAGTCCTTGTAGGGACTAATTCATCTTTATCATTTTTAACAACAGTAATTTCGACTTTTTAGAACTACTTGAACAGACTAACCCATTTACTATCCGATATAGGGTAAATTATACCCGCATCTAAGAGCTTAAGAACTTCTTTCCTAACAGCCTCTTCCATGTGTGGGTTAAGTCTTCTTTGTCTTTCTCTAGAAGGTTTACTACCTTCTTTCTAAATGTATTTTATGCATGCATAGAGGGACTAATTCCTTTTAAGTCGCTAAAGACCATCCTAAAGCTTCTCTATGTGTCCATAAAACTTTTAACAAACTTCTTCTTGTTTTTCAGTAAGTCGGCTGCTATAATAACAGTAGTGTTACCTTCCCCTAAAATGCATATTTTAAGTGGGATGGTAATGGCTTTAATTTTTCGACTTTGGGAGAATTAATGGAAGGCATAAATTTAATTTTCTACTTTAATTGTTTCTTTTATTTTAGCCTCATTATTTCTTCTTGCTTTCTTCTTTATTTTCTTCCTCAATATCTTCTATCTCAATTTCTTCAAAGAGAGATTTAGAATCTCTACTTCATCATCTTTGATTTCATAACTTTCTTCTACTTTTCCACTTTATCGTAATTATTTTCTATTCTATTTTTTCTTTTCTCTCTATCTTTTACTAGCTTCTAATTTTTCTCTTTCTAATCTTTCTTCTTTCTTCTATTTCTCTTTCAATTTCCTCAATGTCAATTTTTATGGGAGGATAGGGCTATCATCATAGACAATAAATCTATCTCTCTCATAATCTTCCTCTTCTTCAAAAGTTTCGCTTGATAATTTTCAATCTCATCTATTGAAAAACAGCACTCATGTCACTAGGTCTATTCATAGCATCAAACACGTAAATTTCAACTGCTTCACCTAGGACCGACATTGTGAGTTTACCATTTTTCACATTAATCATTGTATTAGCAGCTGCCATAAATGGTCCGCCTAACAATATTGGGACTTCATTATTAGTGCATATCTTCCTTTCCATCTCTAGAACCACAAAGTCTACCGGTATGATTAATTTATCAACCCGAACTAGGATATCTTCCACTATACCCAAAGGATATTTAACTCGAGCGACGCCTAATTGTAATTGCATATTAGTGGGTTTTAGTTCTCCTAAACCTAATTGTTTATAGACCGCAGAAAGGCATCAAATTAATACTTGCTCCTAAATCTAGCATTGCTTTCATCTTTTAGAGCTTCCCAAGGAGACTTGGATATTAAAGCTACCTGGGTCTTTCAACTTAGGTGGTAATTCGGTTGTAAACAGAATCGACGTTAAAACAACAATCTTTTCGTTGTTTTCAAACTTGTGTTTCTTAGAGTGAAGATCTTTGAAAAACTTTGCATAAGTCGGAATATTTTTAATAACATTAAGCAAAGGTAAATTAACATTTACTTTGGATAACATATTATAAATTTCCGTGAATTGTTTGTCCATTCGGTTTTTCATAAGTCTTCTTGGAACGGAATTGAGGAACATAAGGTGGTGGAGCCACATAAGGTTCCTCTTCTTCTTGATCTAACTTCTTTTTCTACTTCAATTGTATTATCTTTATTTTGAATTTCTTCTTCTTTTTCTTGTTCCTTATTTGGAACCTCTAACTCTACTTCTACTTCTTTTTCTTTTTCTACCTCTTGATTACTTAAATCATTAATCACTTTATCACTATCACTATCTTTCTTTCAATTCTTCTTTTATTACTTTTTTCATAATTTCTCATGTAGCATGCATATTAGAAGAAGGATCGATCACTTACCTCTTCACCTATCACCTTACCACTTCAGCAAGCAGACGGTGATTGACTTAGCTTGCTCGCTTGACTAGGAACTTCCTTCTTCTCTTTTATTTGCTTCGAACTTTCAATATGTTTCTTAGATTTTCAATTTCTTCAAGCATGTACTTCATCAAAGCCGCTTGACCTTTACTAGCTACTTCTTGCTTGGGAACTTCTTCAATTCTCAACCGATTTTGATTTGGCAACCGTGGAGGTTGTGGTGGTTGAGGTTGGAATTGTTGAGGTTGCAAAGGCTTATTTCCTCCCCAAGAAAAGTTAGGATGATTCCTCCAACCAGATTATATGTATTTGAATAGGATCATTCCTTGGCCTGAGGGTACATATTCATAGCATTAGCCTGCTCGTAATACATAGCACTTGACGGACAAAAATTAGTAGCATGAGAATATAATCCACATAAAGCACATGCTTCTTGAATTTGCCAATTTTCAAATTGAGCTTGTGTATTTGAATTATCTTGCAATTGATATAGGCTCCTATTTTTACCTCTAGCACTTTTCTCTTGGGAATTAATACTTAGCATCTCAAATAATTCTTCTAGTGCTTCGGTGTCATTCTATTAATAGAACCACCAACTGCACTATCAACCATAGTTTGTAAATCCTGGCGAAAGACCATGATAAAATTGAAGCACTAACACATGTTGAGCCAAATTATGATGAGGACACATAATAAGCGATTTTTAAATCTATCCCATGACTCATGGAATGTTTCACCGGTTCATTTTGGAATGACATGATTTGTTTTCTATACTGTAAGAGATGCATGTTTGTAAAATTTGCTCATAAACAAATCATATAATTGTGCCCAAGTAAAACACTGCTTGGTGTTAGGTTCATAAACCATCTCTTTGCCAATTCTTTTAATGCACTGGAAAATATTTCATTTTAATTTGATCTTCACCAACCCTCCTAAAGGAAAAGTACTCATCATGTATTCATATTCTCTTAAGAAACCGACAGATCTTCATGGGGCATCCCATGAAAAGATGGTATGGCATTAAAATAATGTCCTTTTAGCTCAAAATTCCTAACAAATTGGCAAGACTAGACATGATGTTACCACATTTAATGAAGGTCTACTAAATCATTAATAGTTCTTTGATTTACTACTACTTCCATATTTCTTCTTGTGCTCTTCTTGTCTTTGATTCCTATTGATCGGGTCAACTAGGTTTTCGTGATTACGAATATTGTTATTTTCTTCCATTGTAGGATCAACCGAGGATCCTCTTGATTTAATTGGTCTTGATTATCGTGCTCGAAAGCTAGATTTTCAAAATATCTTTGGTATCTTTTAACAATATTTATATCTTGATCTAAGTCTACCAATTCTGATTTAAAGATCTACGACCTTGCATGCAAATAATTTAAAGCAATTTAAAAACAAATAACTATTAAAATAAAATAAAATAAAATCTTTTGTATTTTTATTTTTTTATAAAACAGAAAATTAAACTAAAAACTAAATTAAATTAAAAACTAAGCTACCTACAAACTAACTACGTGAACTAGCTTGACCTCACGGCGCCAAAAACTTGATCGATGTTTTATTTATCTATTTCCTTGCAAGTGTACAAGACTATTATAGAATAGACTCGAAGCAAGGGTCGAACCCACAGACAAGTGATCACGAATGATTATAGATAGCAAATTATTAATCTAAGGGGGTTTTATGTTTAATTCTACTCTAATCTACTAGTTATAGATGTTTAACTAATTAACAAGAATAACGATATGAAGATCTTATGGTGAGTGGAAATCTAGGATTCTGGGTTTCACTTATATCTCCTTTATGTTCAATTCATAATAATGTCATTCAATGTCTTGGGTTCGTTCACTAAAAATAGATATGGTCTGTTGAACAATTGGTTCAGCCTCCATCCCCGCAAAATTCACCCATTCCATATCCTAAGCACAGGAACTATCAATCTAGCTGTCACCTAGATTTATGATCTATCTGTCACCTAGATCATGTAAGAACCTTGTCCTAACTTATCACTCTCATGCTTCGATAGGTCCAATTTATTGTGTTGGTGAGCCGTTGTACGACATATGCACTCTGGTCATGCAGCTTATCCGCACCTCTAAGCCTTTATTATTTGCGATTACATTCATTTGTTCAAAGCAAAATAATATAGGGTTGATAAACAACACAATCAACAAGCATTGAATAGACATATATATATGAATCAAAACATAAATTCGATACAAGTTACCTCCCACCTCCTAGATTAGGGATGATTTAGTTCATCATAGACGATGAACGGCACATGAAGATGATGGGAGACATGATTTGATCTTCAATACTTGAAATTACAAAACCTAACTATGTTATACAATCTAAAACTACCTAAAATCTATGTAAAGAGAGCTTCCAGCCGTCCTCCTTATGCTTAGGCTCGGCATCTGACTTCTATATATACTCGGGAGTTGCGATTGGATCGAATGACTGTGTGAAAATCTGAAAATTGAGCATTCTGCCTACCTTGCGGTCACAAGGTGCTGGATACCTTGCGTCCGCAAGGTCTCCAGTGTGTGTGGTTTTGGACTCTTTGATTGCTGACTTCGGGGGCCTATACTGCCTACCTTGCGTCCGCAAGGTGTCCAGATTGTGCAGTCTTTCTTGTTTCTTCAATTTTCCTTTCTTGGTAATTTGCACTTAAAACATATATTAGTACTCAAAAGACTCGTGAAATAGCATAATTTAAGTCTTAGAAGTATATAAAATCGACGTATAAAATACATCGATCAAGCGCATTGGTTTGTGCTATTTTCCCGAGTAGAGAGCTCGGACCCGAGAAGAGAGCTCGGTACTTTGATACCTGATCACGGGTATCACTGAAACGATATGATTAATATTTTTTATTGCAGGAGCAACACAACGACATTGATTCGGTATTCTCTCTTAAACCTTTATGTGGCTTACTATGAGCACTTATGTGATAACAAAGTGTTATCTGACACATGAAATCTAAATGGCCATGTTTGTATTGATTGTGAATTAATGAGAGACTTGATATGTATATATGTAGATACATATACTTATACTTGAGAATTCCAGGAATGACATAAAGTGTATATATATAGATATACATTCCTTTATATATGTTGATTCTTTGTGAAATGTTTTCTGACTTATTTGGTTTGTTTATGATCAGGGAATTTTACCCTAGTCGTTTGGACGGTTTAGTACATGAACAGAGAGATTATTTTGAGAAGTGTCGAGTATACGACAAGTCTTCGTGGGTTTTAGTCGTAACAACGCGATGACATGTTTTATTATAACAATGTTTCATTTATGATATGTTGTTTGTGTAGCGCATCGAGTCTTTATGACTCACTCCGCGTTTACTTTCCAAAGGTGCGGTTGTTCGCTAGCGTTGAGGCCGAGTAGATCCCGTCTGTAGCAGAGCCACGTGGATCGATAGTTGAGTTGAGGTCGTGATATATGTGCAGTTATCTCCTCCTGAGCTTTTGCTAGCGGAACCTAGTCCGCTTATTTCAGTATTTATATTTGTGTCCTATTACTTTGTTGAGGACAATATTTCTTTTGTAAAGTTATATAAACTTTGCAGTCAGGTAGATTGTTCTAGTATTGTTGTATTATTCCTATAGCCGACATTTGTAGTCGAGCACGAGTGTAATATAATAATCATTTGTACCAAAGTAGCTTCAAGGATTTCATTATTCTAGTTATCCTAGTTGTTGTTTTGGTTCTTGTTGTTGTTGTTACCCCGGTATGCTTTAGCCATGGGTCATTATTATATCAGGTTGGTTTTTGATGAAACGCCGGCCTGGAGTACCGATAGTTAGTTCTCAGATTCGCAATGTTGCGCACGCGAAGCCATACCTCGTGAGGCAAGGCCTCTCTTGGTTTCATTTGTTTCAGTCTCGAGCTCTTAAGCTCGAGGGCTTGTTCTTTAACGCTTCCGCATCTGATGAGCGCAAGATTTCCACGAATTTTCCTGGAAATTTTCTGCTATTTTGTGCTAATTTTTATTTAATTATGCTTTGGAAATATTATTATTTGTATTTTTGTGTTTAATGTAGGTTTCCAAGCATAATCGAGCTTTTATATGGTGTTTAGCACGAAGTTCGAGATAATTCCGGGCTTAAAAGTTGTTTTGGGAATTATTTGGACAAAGCCCGTTAAGTCCGTCAAGGTTCCAAGGCATTCAGAGAGCTAACTGAGGCCGAAAATATTAACTGAGGATGAAAATGCAAAGCTGGAAGGAATCAGGAAGGCGGCGCCAACTTCAGAGTCTTCAGGGGCACCGGAGTAATTACAGAAAGTTCAGGGAGGCCACTACTATTGTATGAAGGCTCCAGCGCGTTGTCGATCTCCCAGCGGTACCACGTGGCGAAATCTGGCGCGCCTCCTCCACTAAGTCGGCCCGCGTGCAGATGATGGATCCAGGTATGACCCGCGTTTAGCCAGCCCATTCACCCGCCATTTAACCCATTCCCTCTCTCACCACCAGCCCACTTTCCACCTGGGTAACCCGCAGCTTCCTCCTTGGTCTGCTCCGCGATCCAAACCTTGTTCTTCCCTTTTTGCCCCTAATACCCTCCCCGCACTCCCTAAATGCCCCCTGGCAACCTCCACTTTTGTTGCCTTCTCCTTTATCATCCGGCCAGCCTTCAATTCGAAAAACAACAAGTCCCCATTTGGGGCTGTTGCTCCCAAATGGGGCACCAACCTTCTTTTCCAAATTTTCTCCCATTTTCTCCAATTAATTGTCCATTAATGAAGATTTGGAGCATCATTTCAAGAGCCAACGACACATTTACAATTGATTTCAACCCCGGAAACGAACTTTGCTCGGTTTAATTCTTCATATCTCTATTTTTGATAGTTGTATAATTTCTTGGGTTAATTAATATAGTAATTGAAGAATTGGTTTGTGCTTAAATTATTATGAAATGCAATTATTTTTTCTATGTCCAATATAGTGATTTAATTTAATCTATCTCTTTATTTAGTACACATTCATGTTGGTTATTATTTTGTGCACTTAATGCATTTAATTATTTAACCAATAATTAAATGATTTTAGAAACATTTAGGATCCGCGAGAGCTACCTATTTATTTCGGACCAATCAATTTAATAGTTGGTGTTATGTGACACACACCGATAGCCAAAATGAGACTAGGTTTGACACGCGATCGAACCACCTTAACCATTCGCGAGGTCGGGGAGGTTAGGGTTGACTATAAGATGCGAAAGCCCGTAGTTAATCAATTTTATTTGTCTCGGCTACCAACATGACTTGTAGAAAAATATAGAGAGTTTCTTTTTTACGAAGTATTACTCATGTGTTTGGTTATTATTGTGTGATCTTCATGCTTTTAATGGCGTAGCGAACTATTAGATGATCATTAGAATTATAGGATAAGATGCGAGAGCCCGTCCTATTAATTCCGAAAATCACAATAATTGTTTACGTTACGTGAGACCGAGAGGAGATCGTGCGTAGATAGTCATAAGGTGCTTGTTTTGACACGCGGCTATTTTCTCCTATGTTATAAGAAGCGAGAGCCCGTAGCTAGAGTTGTAGCTAGATTTGCTATACGCTAAGAGAGCCCGTAGCGAATAAAATAGTGCGCCCGACTACCAAAACTTGAGTTAAAGAAAAGCAGAAAGAGGATTAAATTAAACATCGGCTAGACTAGAAATAATGTGTTCCTATATTTCTATCTTGATTTGTTGTTGCCAAACCACCTCCGCAGTAATATAGATTTAATTGCTTTCTTAGGTTGTTTATATTTTTAGATTTTAAATTCATTTTATTTTCGCTCAAATATAGTTAGTTAGCCTAATTTTGGTACTTAGTTGGAGTGAGAATTACGCGCATTCCCTGTGGGATCGATAACTCGTACTTAGGTACACTTTATTACTTGATACGGCCTACGGTATTCTTGCTCGAGAAGGCGCTTTGCGACATCAAGTTTTTTGGGAATGATTTAATTTTTTCTCCTACATGCTAATATCGATACCAAGCGAAACTGATTGTAATTTGAGCATGTTTTTTTAATTAGTTTATTTGCTTTTGTATTTATATGTTTTGTATATTGAGTCGCTTTTTGAAGCCCTCCCGAGTTTGTGGGTTTGTAGGGAGGTGTAAATAGTGTCCCCACACAAAAAAAATATTTTCTTTTCTTTTTTTTTTATTCCATAATTGCATTTCTACTCTTTTCTTTTGAGCTTGATTTGATGCAGGGGTTTTAGCGCTTCATTGTAAAGGTTGCTTGTTGAGATACATGGAGTGGATCTTTTCGGTCCGGACTTTACAAGAAATCAACTTTGATGGAGTTTTCTTTCTTTTCCTTCTCCTTTTACTTTATGTTTGGGGAGTATGGTTGAGTTAGCGAACTTTGAAATTTTGAAAATCTTGTGCTTTATACGCCCCAAATTATTTATGCTTTGATCATTCTCGTCTCTTCATTTTTGGTGCTCTTTGAGTTGTGCTTGCATTATTTTCTTGGAGTCAATTTTGAGATTATTATATGTATAGTTGAGGATATGTTTGTGATTCATGTGGTAGCATCACCTCATTCATGATGTACATTGCCCAAGTTGTTGATGGAAATATTTTTATGCTTTGCTTTAGTGATGGTTGTGCATGTCTAAGAGTACCATATGTGAGTCTAAATGCCGAGAGTTATATTTTGATGATGAAAAACTTGGTTTGGGCATGTGTGTATGACAAGAGTATGATATAGGCCATCTTTGGACTATTTGTGCCTTTCTCTATCCTACCCATTTATCTCACAAAAATCTCTAGTGTCCCCGTTGAGCTCATTTAAAGAATGGCGTGTGCCTAGAGCACACAATGACCCCCATTCGACTTCATTTCTTATACCCGCATTATCCTATCCCGTGAACCTATACACTTTAGCTGTTGCCCTTCATGAGAGCATGATTTGAAATGATTTAAGTTATTTTTGTAATCTTGTTGGGAAGTGTATGCTTCATGAAGGTTGTGTGTTTATTAATGTTGATGTTGGGAATTTGAATTGTTGTTGAATGGTGGTGAAAAAAAAATGAAATGAAATGAAAAGAGCCCCCTTTGAAAGCAATGAAAAGAAAAATCAAAAGAAAAGAAAAGAAAAATTAAGGGTGGCCACAAAAGAAAGAAAAAAAATGTCATTGTTCTTAATTTTCTCAAGGAGATATAAGAATGGTGCTTAATTGTTTGTGGTAGATGAGATGTTTTTTCAACCCAAAGTTTAACGTTTAAGGGGTTGTTGAAGTGAGGTTATAATATTTGAAGAGTTGTGCTTTCATGAAGCTTGTCATTATGTGAAGACTTCAAATTCTTTGCTCTCTTGACTTGCTATCCTATCCTTCATTTGTAGCCCGAACCTTGGCCGAACATTACAAGCTTGAAAAGTCCTATTGATATTGTCATACCGTGTGTTCATGTCTTGTTTTGTGAAAAAAAAAAATTATTTGTTGATGACTCTTTTGGTTTGACTTGCATTTGGTATCTCAGTTGGCCGTTCAATCTAAGCTAGAGCACTGCTACTTTTGGGTAAAAAAATATTTTATGGTATGAAAGATTGTTTGAGGATTGCTTGATAGCATATGAATCAATTCATACCTCCACTATGCATATCTTAAATGGTAATGCTTGTGGGATCTTAATTGAGCGCCGCCTTCATTTCATTTTGTTCTCGAGTCTTTTCATAATTAATTTTCTTTGCTCGGGACGATCAAAGTTTAAGTTTGGGGGTGTAATGAGCGCAAGATTTCCACGAATTTTCCTGGGAATTTTCTGCTATTTTGTGCTAATTTTTATTTAATTATGCTTTGGAAATATTATTATTTGTATTTTTGTGTTTAATGTAGGTTTCCAAGCATAATCGAGCTTTTATGCGGTGTTTAGCACGAAGTTCGAGATAATTCCGGGCTTAAAAGTTGTTTTGGGAATTATTTGGACAAAGCCCGTTAAGTCCGTCAAGGTTCCAAGGCATTCAGAGAGCTAACGGAGGCTGAAAATATTAACGGAGGATGAAAATGCAAAGCTGGAAGGAATCAGGAAGGCGGCGCCAACTTCGTAGTCTTCGGGGCACCGGAGTAATTACAGAAAGTTCAGGAGGCCCTGCTATTGTCAGTGTTGATCTGGGCGGCCCAGTCGTGGCGAAATGCGCCTCCACTAAGCCGGCCGCTACTCACAAGGCAGATGATGGATCCGGGTATGACCCGCGTTCAGCCAGCCCATTCACCCGCCATTTAACCCATTCCCTCTCTCACCACCAGCCCACTTTCCACCTGGGTAACCCGCGGCTTCCTCCTTGGTCTGCCCCGCGATCCAACCGTGCCCAGCCAGCCTTGTTCTTCCCTTTTTGCCCCTAATACCCTCCTGCACTCCCTAAAATGCCCCTGGCAGCCTCCAGCTCTTTGTTGCCTTCTCCTTTATCATCCGGCCAGCCTTCAATTCGAAAAACAACAAGTCCCCATTTGGGGCTGTTGCTCCCAAATGGGGCACCAACCTTCTTTTCCAAATTTTCTCCCATTTTCTCCAATTAATTGTCCATTAATGAAGATTTGGAGCATCATTTCAAGAGCCAACAGCACATTTACAATTGATTTCAACCCCGGAAACGAACTTTGCTCGGTTTAATTCTTCCTATCTCTATTTTTGATAGTTGTATAATTTCTTGGGTTGATTAATATTGTAATTGAAGAATTGGTTTGTGCTTAAATTATTATGAAATGCAATTATTTTTTCTATGTCCAATGTAGTGATTTAATTTAATCTATCTCTTTATTTAATACACATTCATGTTGGTTATTATTTTGTGCACTTAATGCATTTAATTATTTAACCAATAATTAAATGATTTTAGAAACATTTAGGAATTGACTGAACTCGTTACTAAAATGAAATTAAACAAGTAAAAGGTGTATTGTTATACTTGTGCAAATATGTGCATTATGTATATGAATTTTTTTTTATGAATAGAAATTTTGATTTATGCAATTCTTATGAGTGTAATCCTGAGATTGCTGAGCTTGTATTGCTTGCTTGAACAAATAACTTGATATGTTAAATGCTCATATTATTAGCCGAAGTTTTGTGATTAAGCCCAGAAAACTTAGAATGAAAATTTATGGGTTTTGGTGCAAATACTGCACATGAATATGATCTTGTAACACGATAATTATCGGCTTCATCATTTGGTAGAAAGTTATTAAACCTTGACATCCACGCCTTGATCGGGACATGTTGAATTCGAGGACAAATTCTTTTAAGGAGGAGAGGATGTAAGACCCTGATTCCTTAGGATTAACTTCGAATGGTTTTGGATTGAATTTTGTGTAGCATTGTTCACACTTGAAATTGATTTTCAGTTTGGGCCGCGTATCCACGCATGACAAATACAGCCTGTAGTTAAACGGCCACAATTTTGTGTAAACAATTCGGAATCGAGATCTCTTTGGTGCGTTAGAAACTAGACTTCAAGAGCTTTCTAACCATGCCTTATTTGTAATTTTCGGACTTATAGATCACCCTAAGCTTGTCTTTAAAGTTGACTAAAATTATTGGACAACATTTGAGGTTTGGTCACTTTTGGCCCATTAGGCTTTAAGCCCATTTTCCTCCCTTACTGGATATTCAGCCATAATCCACCTTTTATGAGTTCGAAGTTTTGAATTCCAAACCCGATTTGTTATCGAATATTTATCAGTTTTTAATTTCGACTCCGCAAGGGTGTGGTACGTGTTGGAGACTTACTTTGTACCCGAAAATTATGGAGTAGTGTAACCGACTCCTTTGAGGTTTGTAATTTATTTAGGGGATGATTACACCCTTATTTAAATTTAGATATAATAATAAGAAATTATTATTTGACATCTATAGACAAATAAATAATTAACGGTTGTGACCCAAAAGTAATTTAGTATTTTAATTGACCCTACATGGTTAATTCGTATGACAGTTAAAAATATTAATTAAGAGAATAATATATTAGTCCCTACGTGTTAGAAATATTTATGTGGTATTGTATTTCACTTTACGGAGTCAAATTGGAGTTGATTTAAAATTAAGTCAACTGGGTAGTACAGAATGATTTTGGTACACAGCTGAGTTGTTTTGATCGAGGAACCCTCGAAAGATTTTTGTTTGGTTTAAGATTTTTAAGGCTTTTACTTTAAGCATTTACAGAGTGTCAGGAGAAAAATCACGTCGTTTCGTCAAACGGTGTTCAAATTGGAGTCATTTGAAAATCATTTGAAAATCAATGTAGGTGCTTGTAGCGTGGGCAACAACTTTTTTATCTTTTGGAGTGAGATGTCTATCCTAACCCCCAATTAAACCCCATCCCTTTCTCTTGTGCACTCCCTTGGGGGGCAACATGGTCCCTTAGCCTTTCTTTAAGGTCTAAAACTCTTCCTCCCCTTCATTTTTTCGGGCTGCACCGTGAGATACAGAGAGAGGGGGATAGAGAGAACGAGAGAGCTCCCATGGAGGAACTCCGGTGATTCCCGAAGATCCGACCGTCCGATTGTCGAGTCAAGACCGCCATCGCGAAGCCCTTGGCGAGTAGCACACTTTCCACCGATTCAATATTCGATCCGAACAGTTTTGTTGGCCGAAATAAGTACGTGACCAAAACCCTTACTCCCTCTTCTAGCTCAAATGAATGCTAGGTTGTTAGAGACTTGATTCTCTTGATTTATTGTGTTATTTCATATCTACGTGATGTGTTTCCTTTGGGTTTTGATTACTTAATATATGGGTTTGAATTCAAACGGTTGTTGTTGGGTTTATGGAATTGATGTGGAATGAAATTTGGTTGGAATGGGGGTGTTAATTAGGAACACGATATTCATAATCAAAAAATTCTCAGGTTTAAGCCAAATTCAGAAAAAGGAAATGGAACTAATCTACTACATAGAATTACCTAAAAATATTATATGTTGTACGTGTGTATGTTACAAAATGCTCTGTAAATTTTCATAAATATTCGAGTTCGGGAAGTATTTTTTTATGAATTACGAACCATGGCTGCAGCAGTGAGTCTGAACATGGAAAACTGGTTATTAACATCATCTTAATGTGATCTTAAATAAATGAATACAAATCCAATTGGAGTGTTTTAAAATGGTAAACTCTATCTCAAAAAGTGTAGTTTCTGGAAATGTAAAATATGTGTCATTTCGATCAATGAGGAATTTTTGGTGAAATTTGTATTATAGACATGCAGTACAGGCCATAACCGAAAAACAGATTTCTGACATGAATTTGGGCGGGCTGTATTTTGATGAATACAAGTCCAAATAGAGTACTTCAAAGTTCCAAATTATAGTTTCAAGAGTCTAGTTTAAGAATATTTAAAATTCATGAAATTTGGAGTTGTGAGGAATTAATGTTTGAATTTACAAGTTGACTGGGCATAATCTGTAATAGCAGAAAATCAGATTTTAGACTTGAAATTGTAGTGGCCATGACTTGATGCATACAAGTCTGAATTGAGTGTTTTAAAAGGCTAAGTTATATTTTTAAAATCCTAGTTTCGGAATATGTAAGATTCATGAAATTTAGAGTTATGATGAGATATTGCTAAATTTTAAAAAATGGCTGCGCAGAATGAGTTATTACTAAGTTGTAATTCCAACGGTTAGAATGAGTATCTTTTGGTGCATGAACGTTGAGTAGAAAAGGATTGATTTGGTTTGAATAATGGATTACCATTCAGGGATATTGTAGAGCATATCATCAATTTCGATGTAGAGACCCCTTTAGATGCTCTTAGAGCATAGTGGATTGTATCTAATGTACGATCCTATTCATGTGAATATTATGGGATGAGTTTATGAATTAACATGAACTTTAATGAGTTGAGACTATAGAATGATTTATCATTCTAGAAATATTGTAGTCAATATAACATTGTTGATTAATTACCTAGACTAACAAAGTAGTCTTGAAATTGATTTTCAGTTTGAGCCGCGTATTCACGCATGCCAAATAAAACCTGTAGTTAAACGGCCACAATTTTGTGTAAACAATTCGGAATCGAGATCTCTTTGGTGCGTTAGAAACTAGACTTCAAGAGCTTTCTAACCATGCTTTATTTGTAATTTTCGGACTTATAGATCACCCTAAGCTTGTCTTTAAAGTTGACTAAAATTATTTGACAACATTTGGGCTTTGGTCACTTTTGGCCCATTAGGCTTTAAGCCCATTTTCCTCCCTTACTTAATATTCAGCCATAATCCACCTTTTATGAGTTCGAAGTTTTGAGTTCCAAACCCGATTTGTTATCGAATATTTATCAGTTTTTTATTTCGACTCCGCAAGGGTGTGGTACGTGTTGGAGACTTACTTTGTACCCGAAAATTATGGAGTAGTGTAACCGACTCCTTTGAGGTTTGTAATTTATTTAGGGGATGATTACACCCTTATTTAAATTTAGATATAATAATAAGAAATTATTATTTGACATCTACAGACAAATAAATAATTAACGGTTGTGATCCAAAAGTGCTTTATTATTTTCATTGACCCTACATGGTTAATTTGTATGACAGTTAAAAATATTAATTAAGAGAATAATATATTAGTCCCTACGTGTTAGAAATATTTATGTGGTATTGTATTTCACTTTACGGAGTCAAATTGGAGTTGATTTAAAATTAAGTCAACTGGGTAGTACAGACTGATTTTGGTACGCAGCTGAGTTGTTTTGATCGAGGAACCCTCGAAAGATTTTTGTTTGGTTTAAGATTTTTAAGGCTTTTACTTTAAACATTTACAGAGTGTCAGGAGAAAAATCACGTCGTTTCGTCGAACGGTGTTCAAACTGGAGCCATTTGAAAATCAATGTAGTAGGCTGGTACTGTAGCAGGTGGGCAACAACTTTTTTTTTATCTTTTGGAGTGAGATGTCTATCCTAACCCCCAATTAAACCTCATCCCTTTCTCTTGTGCACTCCCTTGGGGGGCAACATGGTCCCTTAGCCTTTCTTTAAGGTCTAAAACTCTTCCTCCCCTTCATTTTTTCGAGCTGCACCGTGAGATACAGAGAGAGGGGGATAGAGAGAACGAGAGAGCTCCCATGGAGGAACTCCGGCGATTCCCGGAGATCCGACCGTCCGATTGTCGAGTCAAGACCGCCATCGCGAAGCCCTTGGCGAGTAGCACACTTTCCACCGATTCAATCTTCGATCCGAATAGTTTTGTTGGCCGAAATAGGTACGTGACTAAAACCCTTACTCCCTCTTCTAGCTCAAATGAATGCTAGGTTGTTAGAGACTTGATTCTCTTGATTTATTGTGTTATTTCATATCTACGTAATGTGTTTCCTTTGGGTTTTGATTACTTAATATATGGTTTTGAATTCAAATGGTTGTTGTTGGGTTTATGGAATTGATGTGGAATGAAATTTGGTTGGAATGGGGGTGTTAATTAGGAACATGATATTCATATTCAAAAAATTCTCAGGTTTAAGCCAAATTCAGAAAAAAAAAATGGTACTAATCTACTACATAGAATTGCCTAAAAATATTATATGTTGTACGTGTGTATGTTACAAAATGCTCTGTAAATTTTCATAAATATTCGAGTTCGGGAAGTATTTATTTTATAAATTACGAACCATGGCTGCAACAGTGAGTCTGAACATGGAAAACTGGTTATTAACATCATCTTAATGTGATCTTAAATAGATGAATACAAATCCAATTGGAGTGTTTTAAAATGGTAAACTCTATCTCAAAAAGTCTAGTTTCTGTAAATGTAAAATATGTGTCATTTGGATCAATGAGGAATTTTTGGTGAAATTTGTATTATAGACATGCAGTACAGGCCATAACCGAAAAACAAATTTCTGACATGGATTTGGACGGGCTATATTTTGATGAATACAAGTCCAAATAGAGTACTTTAAAGTTCCAAATTATAGTTTCAAGAGTCTAGTTTCAGAATATATAAAATTCATGAAATTTGTAGTTGTGAGGAATTAATGGTTGAATTTATAAGTTGACTGGGCATAATGTGTAATAGCAGCAAATCAGATTTTAGACTTGAACTTGTAGTGGCCATGACTTGATGAATACAAGTCTGAATTGAGTGTTTTAAAAATCTAAGTTATAGTTTGAAAATCCTAGTTTCGGAATATGTAAGATTCATGAAATTTAGAGTTATGATGAGTTATTGGTCAATTTTACAAAATGGTTGCGTAGAATGAGTTATTACTAAGTTGTAATTCCAACGGTTAGAATGAGTATCTTTTGGTGCATGAACGCCGAGTAGAAAAGGATTAATTTGGTTTGAGGAATGGATTAACATTCAGGGATATTGTAGAGTATATCCTCAATTTCTACGTAGAGACCCGTATAGATGCTCTTAGAGCATAGTGGATTGTATCTAATGTACGATCCTATTCATGTGAATATTATGGGATGAGTTTATGAATTAACATGAAGTTTTAATGAGTTGAGACTATAGAATGATTTATCATTCTAGAAATATTGTAGTGAATATAACATTGTTGATTAACTACCTAGACTAACAAAGTAATCTTGGTCAATATATGATGGGTTAATGGTTAAGTAAATAACTTAGCTTGGTTGTATACTAGAATATGAAATTCTATGATTGATCTAGATTATGACAAAATGCATAATTCCTGCATTTGTTGAGATTTGTATCTTGTATGCATTTGAGAATATGACTCATGAAGCATATATTTCCTTTGATTACTTGATGATTTTATTGGTGTTGATTTCCTGACTTGTATTTAAATTGTATTCCATTAACAAGTGGAACTGCGAACTTGAAATCAACGTAGGCTATCAACTCATACTTGACTTAGTGACTTGTGAACAAGGGTTCATAAATGGAATGAGAACCTAGAAATGCCTTAAATGAAAACGTAGAACGAGACCCTATGACTCCTATAATCCATTGACTAGATTACTAGCTTTTGGACCTTGACTTGAATAGAGTGGACAACTTGACACTTGGGATTTTAGAGACTCAATGAGCTTCTATTGTAGTTTTGTGATTATTGTAACAATGTGCAGAATTGTATGAGTTTAGTAGATCTTTATATCTACTTGATAATTTGCAAGTAAACATCTACTTGTGCATTGCATATAAGTCCTGCTGGCATTACTTGAGTTTTTACGTTGATGGTGGGACGATGCATTGTCTTCACGAATTATGGGATTCGTGGTTGCAATGTATCGCCGTGCAGAATCGGTTCACACACCCTCCTTTGCTAGCTACAAGTGGGGGAAGTAGCCCCCTTTGTCGTAACCAAAAGAGCGCATTGGTTAGTGCTATTTTCCAGTAGAGCTCGGACCGAGAAAGAGCTTCGGTACTTTGATACCGATCACGGTATCCTTACCCGGCCCGACCCCAATGCGAGATCCCAGTCGTGCCGTCCAAATAATCAATAACACAAGCATGCATAGTAGGATCATAAAATTCATGTGGCGCAACATCGCATACAAACAACAACTCGGCTACACTTGGCCGGAAAAACAACCTAAAATAAAACAAGTCATCGGCGACGTTACAGCCGGAACCCAACAACTACTCCTACAATTATTAACACATGCTTATAATAACCTCAACGGCCACAACATGCCGGAGACAACAATAACAACAAAATTAAACGAGCTTTAGCGGAAGAAAACCGTAGTGAACCATACACATATAAACAGGCTCGACATATAAGTCGGCGTACCAAAAGATTACAAGTATTAAGAAGTTAAGTCTATTACAACAACAAAACAACATGAACCCCAAGCCAAGTCTACATGACTTGCTTCCCAACGTCCTTTCCAAAATAAAAAGTTAACTAATAGATGTCCAAAAGAGCAACCTGCTAACACAACAACCAAACGAGCACAAGCGAGTCTATCTCGTAACGTCTCCTCGGCTCGGATCTAAGGAAAGACAAAGCAAACAAATAGGGTAAGTCGAAAGACTTAGTAAGTTACTACAATGCATGTTCATGTTATAGCATGACATTTATCTCAGTTATGATACATGATCATCATATAGCACGTAGCACATTATCATCATATGGCACTTAGCATATTGTTCACGTAAGTGAGTAAAGTAAATCATACAAGTAGGATATGATAGTCACGGCAAGTAGCTCTACAATTACTAGTTCGTGCCATCGATGTTATGTGAATTCATCGACTCATACAGAGAACCTACTCGATCTCAGATAGCAAGCCAATGCGGCACTTAAGCGTCACGGCAAAGGGGCTACTTCCCCATTGCGGCCCAATGGAGGGTGTGTGAAGTCCCAGGAGTGCGGCGATCCATAGCAAGCACGAATCCCATAATCGTGAGGCGTGCATCGTCCCACCTTGACTCAATAAACAAACCAAATTATGCCAGGTGGACTCAATGTGATGCACAAGTAGATATTTACTTGACTTAAACCAATTAAGGACCGAATTCGACAAGAGCGAACTCGACCAACCATGTAGGGTATTAATCTCTACTATAAAGTCATATCAAGGCAAATAAATTGCACAAACCAACCTTTCATAAAACTTGTATAAACCATCAAACCAATCTCATACTTGAGTAAACCAAATCAAACGGTGTTCAAACTTCGTAGGGATTGAAATTAGGGTTCAACACGTTCAAATATTCCCTAGAGTCGACTCCGTTGAGTCTTTGCTCTAAATTCCCAAATTTGGAGAAATTGAAGCTATATGCTTCATAACCCAACCTAGGTCATTTCTAGGTTCAACAAGGTATTAAATTCACCAAGGCAATGCAAAGTGTTTCATGTTCATCATAGGGTTCATTTCATAAGATAGAACACATACAACATAACAACATATAATGTAGGCTCCATTTAGGGCATTCTCATATGAACAAACTTCCAACAACAAATAATGTACATGTCTCTAACATGTTTAAAACTTTAAATAGGCAAGATGAAAGAATAACATAGGCTTTCATAAGCAAGAGTTCAACCTATACATGCTCCTAACAAGTTCAAAATCTCAACATGCAAGAAGATAGCATAGAAGGCATACATGTGTCCTCATTGACCTCAACCACCATAGGCTTTGCTTCCTTAGGGTCAATGAGAACTTAAAAGAAGAAGATAAAGAAAGTAACTTACTTGATACACACCAAAGAGAGCAATAGAAGAAACTAATCGGATGGAAATGCTCCCCTTCTTGAGCTCTACAACTTTAATGAAGGACCCTTGGGCAAATGATGAATGGATGATGAAGGATGAAGATGAAGAACTCAAGCAACCATGGAGGAACTAGAGAGGATGAAAATTCGTTTTTGGAAGAGGAGGGTGAGAATGAGGGTCAAAAATCTGAAATGTGGTTGATATAGGTCTAGATTTTGAGTGGGACAAGTGTCAACAACTTGTGGTCCCTTTTCTAATCTGATTTGTGGCTTAATTGGTCACTAATGAACCCTTAACTCATCATTAAAAACTAATTAGGGATGTTAGGACTTAAGTAGGAAGGGTTAGGGAGGTTTAGGATAGGTTTAGATATGGGTTTGAAGTGTACAATTCGTCCAATTTGGAGCAGGAGAAAATCACCCGTAACGACAAAAGCGGGTGAGGCGGGCGCCTCACCAGGGGCCATGCGGCCGCCTCGACATCTGGAGCCTCCCCAGTTCAGACCAATCGAAATTACTCTGGCATTTGAGGCGGGCGCCTCACTGGCTCCCATGCGGCCGCCTCGGCTCAGAATCTAAAACTTGATTCAAACTTGATCTAAATGGTTCCAAACTTTTGGGCAACCATTCTAAGGTCTAACCCTACTCAAAACAAGTCGGAAACGCACCCGAACAACCCCCGGAACAAGATAGAACAAGGCGCGAACCACGCGACGAATGAACAACGGATTAAACTCAAATCAAACATCAATCAAACTAGGATATCTTGGACATGAAAGAGACTTGTTTCAACATGATTAAGACCTGAATATAAAGCCAAGAACTCAACGAACACTTAGTGCACGTCGAAATAGAAGCAAATACGAGCAAGAGAGGAATCGCTAAGACCAAATTCACGCACGCGATCAAACCGGCGATTCAACAAACAAGTTTATATGATTCTAAACATGTTATGGACTTCTAAAATGATCTATGAATGATTCTAAAACATATATATATAACAAGTAAACATGCTCACAATCAACCAAGAAAGTATAAAGACAAGCATAGAATGCACATGCAAGATTATGGGCGTTACACTCTCCTCCTTTAGGAATTTAGTCCCTAAATTCTTACCAAGTCGTCGAACAAATGTGGATGCTTCTCGCACATATCCGCTTAGTTTCCCAAGTAAGCTTCTTCAATGTTGTGGTTCCTCCAAAGAACTTTGACTAAGGGAATTCTCTTGGTTCGTAGAACTTGCTCCTTGGTATCCAATATCTTCACGGGCTTTTCAACGCATTATGACATATCCGGCTCAAGCAGTGATCTCCTCATACTCGAGTACATGGGACTCGTCCTTCAAATACTTTCGCAACATGGAAACATGGAATACATTATGAGTCTCAGAAAGTGAAGGTGGCAATGCAATGCGATGCGCTAAGGTCCCAACCCTCTCGAGGACCTCAAATGGACCAATGTATCTCGGTGTAAGCTTCCCTTTCTTTCCGAATCTCTTTGTACCTCTCCTTGGTGTTACCTTCAAGAACACGTAATCACCCACGGAACTCAAGATCTCGTCTTCGTTATGCGCATAACTCTTTTTGTCGACTTTGAGCGGTGCGCAAGCGATCTCTAATCAACTTCACGCTCTCAACCCATTGTGCACTAACTTCGGAACCCCAAGTTTCGCCTCCAACTTCATCCCAACAAATTGGCGATCTACACTTACGCCCATACAAAGCTTCATACGGCGCCATCTTGATACTCGTGGTAGCTGTTATTATCGCGGAAACTTCGGCTAAAGGTAAGTGAGAATCGGCTTCCCTTGAAATCCACGGCACAAGCTCGGCATATCCTCCAAAATGCTGAATCAATCGCTCGGGTGGACCATCCGTTTGTGGATGAAAATCTTGAAGTCAATCTAGTCCCCAAGCTTCCTGCTGACGACTTCCAAAATCTTGGCGTGAACCTCGGATCTCTATCGGACACAATACTAACAGAGTGCGCCATGAAGTCTCACGATCTCTGGATATACAAGAGGCGCCAAGCCAAGCGAGTCAGCGAATAAGTGATAGCTATCGGAATGAAGTGTCTGCAGACTTAGTCAACTTTTGTCGACTATAACCCAGCGCATTGAACCTCTACCGGTGTGCTTGCGGTAACCTGTCACAAAATCCATAGTAATGAACTCCCATTTCCACTCGGAGGAATCTCAATGGTTGTAGAAATCCCTTGGTCTCGATGTTACGCTTACTTAACACAACGTGACAAGTCAAACACTTGACACATACTCACTTGATTTCTCTCTTCATACCCTTCACAAAGCTGTCTTTCAAATCTAAGTACATCTTCGTGCTCCCAGGGTGAATGGTATACCGTCTTATGAGCCTCATCAAGAACCAACCTCTTCAATTCCGTATTACAAGGAACACAAATCCTACCTCGAAGGTCAAAGTACCCTCGCTATTAACCCGAAAGTCGGGCGATACATTCTCGGCCAACCCATCAAAATTTTCTTCAACTCAGGATCATTCCCTTGCTCTTCTCTAATTTTCCCAAACAAAAGCGCGTAGCAGAACATTCGCGAAAAGTACACCTCATCATGAACACTAGGACTCCAATCTACGCAAATCTTCTAACATCTTCCACTCCTTAACCATCATACACGACATATGAACTTTTCTACTCAGGCATCGTACCTACCACATTTGCCTTCCCGGATGATACAAGATAGTACAATCGTGGTCCTTTAACTTTTCCATCCACCTTCGTTGCCTCATGTTCAATTCTTTTTTGAGAAAACAAGTATTTCAAACTCTTATGGTGGGTGAAGATCTCAAACTTAGACCCATACAAGTAGTGTTTCCATTTATGCAACGAAAATAATCGCAGCCAACTCCATATCGTGTGTCGGGTAATTACGTTCATGAATAGATAACTTCCTCGATGCATAAGCGATCACCCTTCCATTACGCATCAAAACACAACCCAAACCTTCCTTGGAAGCATCAGCTGTAGATCACAAAATTGTCTCCTCCACTAGGCAAAGCCAAAATAGGTGCCGATGTCAGGATTCTTAAGCTCTTGAGGCGGATTCACATTTCTCGCTCAAACAAGCGGCACATTCTTACGTGTCAACCTCGTCATAGGAGTTACAATTCTAGAAAAACCTTCAATAAACCTCGGTAATAACCATGGCACCCCGAAACTCAGAACCTCGTAGCCGAACTAAGCCTCTTCCAATTCATCACCGCTTCAATCTTAGAAGGATCAGCGGCTATCCAGGCACTAGAAGCGATATGCCCTAAGAAAGATACTTCCTCGAGCCAAAAGGCACATTTGCTAAACTTTGCGTAAAAAGGCGCTTCTCTAGAAGAATAGACAAGACAATCCTCAAATGTTTCTCATGCTCCTCAGAGATTTCGAATACACTAGATATCATCGATGAAGACTACGAAGCAATCAAGATAAGCTGTGAAAGGCGGCGGTTCATCAAATCCATTGTGAACATTGGCGCATTCGTAAGCAACGGCATCACAACAATTCAAAGTGCCCGTACCTAGTGCGGTGAAAAATGTCTTGGAACGTCTTCCTCTCTAACCTTCAATTGGTAGTAACCCCATCTCAAATCAAGCTTAGAGTAGACAATAGACCCTTGCAATTGGTCAAAAAAGATCATCGATGTGGGGTAGAGGATACTTATTCTTAACGATCACCTTATTCAATTCTCGGTAGTCTATGTAACCGCATGACTCCCATCTTTCTTCCTACTGAAGCAAGGCCAGAGTGCGCCCCAGGCGACACACTTGGTTTAACAAACCAATCTCTAGAAGTTCTTGCAATGGGTTTTCAACTACTAAGCTCCTTGGTGCCATCTATCTGATGCCTTAGAAATCGGTGAAGTCCAGGAATAAGCTCAGCCTGAATTCTAGTTCTCACATCGAGGTGGCATAGCATGATCGGTAGAAAACACGTCGGAAATTCACACACTCACAGGGACCTCTTCTAGAAGTTAGGCGAAGACTTCCTCTTATCAACTTCATGCAAGATAACTTGGTACACCCTTGAGATAGTAATTT
>CM028384.1:575047-636475 GCA_013146195.2 Codonopsis lanceolata | reverse complement strand
AAAAAAAAAAAAAATAAAAAAATAAAAAAAAAAAAAAAAAAAATAAAATAAAAAAAAAAAAAAATAAAAAAATAAAATTAAAAAAAAAAAAAAAAAAAAAAAAAAAAAAAAAAAAAAAAAAAAAAAAAAAAAAAAAAAAATAAAAAAACAAAAAATAAAAAAAATAAAAAAATAAAAAAATAAAAAAAAAAAAAATAAAAAAAAAAAAAAAAAAAAAAAAAAAAAAAAAAAAAAAAAAAAAATAATGGATTACGATGGACCATTATAACATGAAAACACGCTACGCCTATTGGCGAAATGGTATAATGGATTACGATGGACCATTATAACATGAAAACACGCTACGCCTATTGGCGAAATGGTATAATGGATTACGATTGACCATTATAACATGAAAACACGCTACGCCTATTGGCGAAATGGTATAATGGATTACGATTGACCATTATAACATGAAAACACGCTACGCCTATTGGCGAAATGGTATAATGGATTACGATAGACCATTATAACATGAAAACAAGCTTACGCCTTCGCTATTGTGGAATTAATGGTAATTAACTGGATTAACGATGGACCATTATTAACAATGAAACCACAACGCTTCGCCTTTTGGCGAAATGGTATAATGGAATTACGATGGACCATTATAACATGAAAACAACTTAACTCGCTTATTAACTTAACTTATGGTATAACTGGATTACTTAACCAACTTAACTTAACAACATGAACAACATAACTTAACTGAACTTAACAACGCTTAACGCAAAACTGGTATTAACTTAACATTATTAACGTAATGCTACGTAACTTATGGAACTTAACTTAACTTAACCATTATAACATGAACAACTTCGTAACGCCTATTGGCGAAATGGTATTAATGGATTACGATAACATTATAACATGAACTTAACTTGGCTTAACGCTTGACCATTATAACATGAACTTAATGAATTAACGAACTTAACATTAACTTAACAACGCTTCGCTATTGGCGAAATGGTATAATGGAACTTGACCATTATAACATGAAAACAACTTCGTAACGTATTAATGGTATTAACTTATTAACGAACTTAACTCACTTAACGTAACTTTTAATTAACTTAACTTTACGAACTTAACTTCTAACTTAACTTAACTTAACTTAACTTAAAACTTATTAACAACTTAAAACAACTTAACTTAACGCTTAACTTAACTTAACTTAACTTAATGGTAACTTAATTAACTTATTAACAACTTAACTTAACGTTAACTTAACTTAACGCTATTGGCGAAAACTTTAACTTAACGTAACGTAACTTAACTTAACTTAACTTAACTTAACGTAACTTAACTTAACTTAACTTAACTTAACTTAACTTAACGTAATGTAACGTAACTTAACTTAACTTAACTTAACTTAACTTAACTTAACTTAACTTAACTTAACGTAACTTAACTTAACTTAACTTAACTTAACGTAACTTAACTTAACTTAACTTAACTTAACTTCACTTAACTTAACTTAACTTAACTTAACTTAACGAACTTAACAACTTCTAACTTAACTTAACTTAACTTAACTTAACGCAACTTAACATAACTTAACTTAACTTAACTTGTTAACTTAACGTATTACTTAACTTAACTTAACTTAATTCTTAACCAGCAACTTAACTTAACTTAACTTAACAACTTAACGTAACTTTTAACTTAACTTAGCTTAACTTAACTTAACTTAACTTAGGAATTCGATAGACCATTCTAACATGAAAACACGCTACGCCTATTGGTGAAATGGTATAATGGATTACGATTGACCAATATAACATGAAAACACGATACGCCTATTGGCGAAATGGTATAACTTAACTTAACTTAACGTAACATAACGTACGTTATTTACTTTTTATCAAACATTAATGAGGTAATATTTGATACTTATGCCCAAAGAATCAAAGAAAAGTTAGGAGTAAATAACACAACGTAGAATTGGAAAAATAAGAACAAAACTAATTGAAACTTTTTTTTTAGGTCAACACTTAGATAACTTTACTCTCTGCAATTATGCTAATTTAATAATTCCACATACAAATGTGCTTTATATGATCTTTATACACATCATGCATCTAAACCGCTCACCTTCTCAAACCGACATTGACTAGATACATTCCACTAAAACTGACATAACTTTAAATGTTGGCGCGAGACCCATCATTTTGGAAACTTTTAAAAAACTCAAAAACCTAAAAAATCTTCAAAAAGTTTTCCCTCACCCCTCCTCTCTCTTTGCAAAGTGCAACTGCCTTTTGTACTTCGTCTTCTTCCCAAACACTCTGAAACCCTAGTTTCTTCGTGAACTTAGGTGCAATGGCTGATAACGCCGACGTAGGATGCATTTTGGATGACGCCGCACTGAACAAAGTTGACATTGGCCACGAATTGGTCCAGTTGCTCACATATTTTGGACTTCTTCCCCTTTTGACCTTCAACATAGCCGACTACAGTACAACTTTAACAGAGTTATTCTTCCAACAGATGCAACCCACACCAAATATACCAAACTCGCTTTCTGGAAATATCAACGGGATAGATGTAGTGTTTGATACCCAAACCATTCTGAATGCCTTTCCCAATATAAACACTGCAGGTTCGTGTCTATCTGAAATTAGCAAAGAAATTGTGTCTGGTGGATGGATTGTTATGATGGGAAATGTCCCACAACCTTTATCTGCAGATAGAAAGAAACATATCTTCCGCCCCCTTCATTATGCTCTAGCTTCTGTTTTAGGCAAATGCCTAATAGTCAAATCTGGGGCAAAAGACAAGGTTACTAAAAACCAATTGGCACTAATGGCTGCCATTGTGCTTGGAGAAAAAGTTAACTGGGCTGCTGTTTTGGTTGAACTTATTTTTGACAATATGAATAAATCGAAAATCACCCACCACCTCATCATTACCCACTTTCTGAGACAGATACCTGCTGTTGTTAAGAGTGTGGCAGATAGCGATGTGATTAACAATGTGATTTCAAGGAAGTTTGGTTCAGCAGATATCACTTGGGCCAAGAACTCAAGCAAGTTTATCAGACCTGCTGCTCCAAAAAGAAAAAGTAGAAGGATAAATCTGCTAATTAATGAGGAGATAGATGAAGAAAAAGTAAGCTTGCAAGATCCACTCGTGATGCACCTACCAAATCCGTTGGCAAAAAGTATGCTAGGAAGAGGCAGAGGACAACTGCTGAATCAAACCCTGAAACCTTCATTCCCTTCCCTGCTACTTCTGAACCTCAAAACCAACCACCTTCATCACATACTGCTTTACCTACCTCCAACCCAAACCAAGCTCAGAAACCATACTTCCCACCTATTTTCAACCCAACCTTTCATCCCATAAATGATCCTTCTCTGCCAATCCAGCTGATATTCCTACTGATTGGGCCTTCCCCATTGACCATCTACCCTACTTCATTCAAGCCCTTCTATCCTTTCATGAGGAGAAGAAGGAGGACAAACCATGGGTAGATCCCATTAAATATGTGGACTCAAATTTCAACAGAAAATTATGGATTCCCTACAAAAACCCCGTACAAGGATTGTCCACTGCAGAAGAGATTGCCCTCAATTACGGCAAATGTTTTGACCTAATGCCTGTGGAATGGAATGCCTTCTATCTTGCTCAAGACAGGTTTGTGCAAGATGAGCTAATAGTTGATGTGTGGGAAATTTACAATGCTAAGTATGGTTTACCAATGATTAAGGTTGATGATCCTTATGTTATTGGCAGACCTGCTACTGATGAAGACCATATAGATAGAGAAGCATGTAGACTACCTTCAATGAACAAGGCCAAAATTAAGAAGATTCAAGAACAGGCCATGGAAAATATCAAGGAGAAGGTTGCGAAGGCTACTGCCAGATATGTGTCCATTTTTGGCAATAAATCCTCAAAGGCAGGAGGAGCATCAACATCTGCCCAGCCATCTACTGAGGAGCCCCACCAAACCCCATCTTCATCTGCTGCACCTGAATCAAAACCTACCATTCCTTCTTCATCTACTTCACCTCAACCACTCAATGTTCAACCTATATCCTTCATCCTACCCCCATCTCCGAACCCGATGTTGACCTACACCTAATAGATGCCACCCTCGCTATTCCTATAGTGGATTACAACTGCAGCTCTTCCGAAAGGAAAGTCGAAAAGGAAGAAGATTCTGAAGATGTGGATGTTGATACTGCTGTTCAAATATTGTCTCCTGCCAGGCTAGCATATCAAATGAGACAAAAACAAAGGAGATCATTAAGGATGCACTTAACAAGCCAATCGACGTAAGATCATATTTCCGATATTACTCCTATATCTTCTCCAGCTTGATGAAGTGCCGCTTTGCACCCTCCCTCCAACTACTCCAAAAACAAAGACCCACCATCATCATCAATCTCCTACACCAACTGCTGATGCTGATGTTGCAACTGATGTCCCTTCCACATCAACTCCTGCTGCCACTGCACATGTCTTTCCTGAAGGTTCAAGCTATTATGAAACCCTGGACATGTTAAAGATCACTCAGGTTCATATCAAAGAAGACCTCAAGGAGATGAACTCCGCAATCAATCAACAAATTGAAGGAGTGCAATGTAGATGAACGAACAAGTCGGGATTACGCCAGATTGAAGCTCTTCTACCCTCTATTCAGACTCCATCTCTCGCTACAATTAAAGTTGCATATACCGCAGTGAGTCTAATGAACTGGGTTCTAGAGGCGATGAGGTAGGTGGATTAATATTTTTTTCTTATAATTCTAAGCTTGGTGGCTTATCGCAGTGAGCCTAATGCAATTAAAGCATACAAGGAGCAGGAAGAGGCACATACAGTAGAGAGCTAAGAGCTGAAGCCTTAGCTCACAAGGAAGAGGAAGAAAAGCAGAAGGCAAGAGCTGAAAAGGCTGAAGCAAAGGCTGCAGCTTACAAAGAGAAGATTGCAGAACTTAAATTTAGATTAGGCAGAGCAGCTAAAGCTGCTGCTAAAGCCGCTGCAGATTTATCTTCCGATGAAGCTGCACATGATTGAATTTTTTCAGAGAAACACCAAAAACTCTTTTGTATCTCTTAACTCTTGAATTTCTTACATTGAAGTACTTAAGTTTAATATTTTATCCAAAGTGATTACTTGACTCATTTGTTATAATATTTTATCCAAAGTTCTTCCTGCTGAATATCAGCAGGTAGGCCTACAACCTTGTTTATCACTTTAAGCATGAGTCATAGTTTGGTTATTAATAAAATTTCTTACTGCAAAACTAGCTACTGTTTTTGAATCACTGAGCTGAGAAATGACCATCTTCAAGTTTAATCAACCACGAGTGTTAAACCGAGTCATTTACTTGACCCTATGCAAGTTTAATGGACACTATGCAAATATGAAACTGATATACAAATTAAATAGAAATAAATCTCAACATAGAAATCTGAAAATTTTTAAATTAAAAATTAATAACAATCTGAAATCTAAACTTATATGGTCCATGAAATCTGAAAACTGAAAATGTTTTTAAACATTTGAGTGTCTATCAGAAGTAGGTTGTCTATCAGAAATAAGTGTTTGATTTCTACATGAAAGTCGATTGTGCCCCACTTCTCCACATTTACTGCATCTTTGTCTTTTGCGAAACTCTCCGATCGATGGAATTCTCGATGTTCTCGCGACGTCCAAACTGTGGTCGGAATTCGTGTGGCAAAAGCCATATTGCCTTAATTGCATCCGCATGTCCCATTCCTCTTGATTGGCCGCTGGGAAGATGTTACATGAATATGCCATTCTCCAAGACGATGTTGTATAGAATGATGAGCACAATGGGTACACTGAAAAACGTCTCTTGATGCAAACTGCAACTGCGTGCTCGCATGGTACATGGTTCAATTGAAACCTTTGGCAAGTGCAAGTATGTTTATCAAAATCCACTGTGGAATGCTTATTACCACCCCTCACCACATACATGGACTGATTGATGGCTTCAATAACCGTATACTTCTTGGCCATCTCTCTGGTTTTGGCTAGTTTTGCTTCCATTACCTGGGTTAAAATGGTTGTACACCTCAAGCCGACTCACGCCTCTCACAAAACCATTTCTCGCAACGTTTTCCAATACTTTGAAACAAAGAAAGTATAGGAGTCTTTCGAGCTTCCTTGAACACTGAGTTGAGAGACTCCACATTGTTTGAAGTCATGATATTGTAACTGTTTCCTTTACAATGCGACCTCGCCCAAGTTTCAAATTTTGTCTCACTAAGATATTTACAACCATTTTCATCGGTTTTTTGAATTTGAGACATATGCGTGTTGAACTCTTCTATGGTATAAGCCTCTGCCGCTCTCATAAAAAGGGACATCGTCGCTTACGTTACAACCCTTAAGTTTCCCTTTATATGATAGATATAATGAGCATGATGTGCACTCGATAAACATTTTGGACGCAAGTAATAAGACTCCTATGTTCTGTCGAAATGATCACAAGTGATTCATTATCACCGTTATTTCTTTCAACTTCATAAAAACCAAGTCCATGATGCATCATTTTCGTAATCGACAATAGCCCATGCAAGAGGATATATCTACATATTACCATCTTGACAAGTTGCAATAATCAACGTACCTCTATATCTTGCAGTTAAAAATGTTCCATCCACAATCACTACTAGACGCATTGCAGCGTGGAATCCGAGAATGCAAGCCCCATACGCCAAGAAGAAGTACTTGAATATGTGTTCATTATCAAGCTCTAAAGAGTAGACGTTGATGGATTGACCAATTGCAAGTCATGCATATGCGGCCGCCTTCTTGTAACTATCCTCACCGAACCCCGAGAGTTGTGTTAAGGCATCTTCTCTAGACCTCCTCGCTTTTTGGTAGTTTAGTGAAACCCCCAATGTTCTAGACACTTCGCAATGATTTCCTTCTTTGTAACACGTTGTCGCGGTCCTCCAACCTTGGTGAAATGTGTTTCCCAATCATACGTGTTGTCGCTGCCTGTGATCAGCCATGCAAATATTTTGGGGGCAACAATGTTCGGGTGTATATTTTCGAATCTCAAAATAATCACTTTCTGAGTACTTTGTTGCAAACAAACGCCATTTGCAATTATCATCAACACAAACTACAACAGTACACGCCTTGTTGGATTTTTTGTTTTGAACTCAAACTTATGGTTTAATGCAAGCAAGTGAACAAAGATCCTCGAAGCTCCTTCTTGTTATTGAATACTTGTCCAACATTCAAATCAATCTCTTCCCAGGTATCACTGCTCACTTGTACTTGCAACCGAAGAAGTCCCTAAATTATCGCCATGAACCGATTGTCTTGATCTCTGTTGTTCTTGTTGTCTTGATTGAACCCATCAAACATCTGTCTCGTGGGTGTAGCAAAATCATTAGTGGTTATTGGATAAAGGTTCATCTCTCTTGTTGTCTTCATCTATGTTCTCTTGACCGAACCCATCAAACCTGCTCTCGACGGTGGCAAATTCAAGAGGTTCATCTGGGAAAAAATCTTCATGTCCCATTTCTTCCTCTTCTCCATTGTTTTCATCTTCTCTATTATTTTCCTCTTCTCCATTATTTTCCATGTCAAAACCAGCCATTATTTTCTCCTGCTCGAGTCCAAATTTTCCATGATCAAACGGGTAACAAAAAGTGGAGATTGAACCCCTAGTCCGTTAAGGTTCAAGTACCATTCAAAATCTTCATCTTTAGTAATTAAGACGGAAATTTAAAAGCATTTGCCGTGTCGAGTAACAAATCTTATCTCTATGTCATCAACTTGGCAAATGGTTCGTACTTTACCATATAACTCTTCACATGTACTTTCATTATCGATACCAACTCCCTTGGATTCCGCTTTGTCAATAAATTTCCATGAGCATCCGACGATGTCGCCTTCAACAAAATGTCCAAAATAAATAACCGAGGGCCAAAAATCTGAAGTCATATCTGCAATATTGAACATAATAAATAAGTACATTCATATACTCAATGTATTCCAATGTTAAAGGAATAAATTGTCAGTTGATAAACCACAGACTAGTTAACACTGTTAATAGACAATGACATGGTTTATCTATGGTTTATTAATAAACCGCTTGATAAACCAAGAGACACACCGCTTGATAACCCGCTTTGCAAACCTCCTGCTTGGACAACCTAATCAATAAACCGCTTGATAAACCAGCTAATATTTGGTTTATCAATAAACCCAAGGTGCAAACCTTTTGGTAACCGGTCGCTAAACACACTCACCCGGTTTATCTATGGTTTATCAATAAACCGCTTGATAAACCAAGCTTAAACAGTGCAAACCAAGGTGCAAACCAATTTTAGTAACCAAATAAACACTCACCTGGTTTATCTATGGTTTATCAATAAACCGCTTGATAAACCAGCTTTGGGTAAACCTCGCCGTTTAGTAAACCGGTGTAATTATCAGACACTCAATTGGGTTTATCTATGGTTTATCAATAAACCAGCTTGATAAACCAAGGGTAAACTCGTAAACTCGCTATCACCACTCACCGGTTTAATGCTCGCTTAAATACCACTCACCTGGTTTATCTATGGTTTATCAATAAACCGCTTGATAAACCATGGGTAAAATAAGCTAAGGGGTAAACCTCGTCGCTTGGAAAACCGCCATCGGTTTATCTATGGTTTATCAATAAACCACTTTAATGCACCACCGGGTTTATCAAAGGTAAACCTCGCCGCTTGAAACCAAAGGTATCACCACTCACTCGTTTACCTCCACTTGATAAGCCAGTAAACCCGCCGCTAAACCGCTATCTATACTAATCACCCGGTTTATCAATAAACCAGCTTGATTGAAAAAAACCGCTTAAGGTTTATCTATGCAAACCAGCTTGATAAGCTGGTGGTAAACCCGTAAACTGTAACGTCGGGTTTATCTATGTTTATCAATAAACCAGATAAGCTGTAAACTGCTTGGAACTCACTGGTTTATCTATGGTTTATCAATATGGTTTATCAATAAACACTCACTTGTTTATCAATAAACCGCTGCTGGCATAAACCAAGCACACTCAATTGTTTATCTATGGTTTATCAATAAACCGCTCAAACAAAACCAAACTGTCAATTAACGATAAACCAAGGGGTAAACTCGCTGCTTGGACTCGCTTATTAATACCACTTGTTTATCTATGGTTTATCAATAAACCGCCTTGGCTTGATATCCGTGCGCTAACCGTTTATCTATGGTTTATCAATAAACCAAAGTGGGTAACAAAGAACTCGCTATGGTTTATCAATAAACCAGCTGATAAACAAACCAAACCAAGGTCGCTATCAGACACTCACTCACTGTTTATCTATGGTTTATCAATAAACCGCTTGATAAACCAAGGGGTAAACCCGCTTTTTGGAAACTAGTGTCAAGCAGTAACTCTCACCGTTTATCTAATCAATAAACCAGCTTGATAAACCACGGCAAACCGCCGCTTGGGAAACCGTTGTCGCTCGCACTCACCCAAGTTTATCTATGGTTTATCAATAAAACAGCTTGATAAACCGGTCGCAAAACCAAGGTGCAAACCTAGTAACCAGGTTAATGACACTAATCTATGGTTTATCAATAAACGGTTTGCGCTGTTTAGTAACCAATAATTTACACTCACCTGGTTTATCTATGGTTTATCAATAAACCGCTTGATAAACCGGGTAAACTTTGTTTGAAGGTGATTAACGACACTCACCGTTTTATCTATGGTTTATCAATAAATCGGTTGAAACCGCTTGATAAACCAAGGTGCAAACTTTTGTTGTTTAGTAACCAAACGACACTCACTGGTTTATCTATGGTTTATCAATAAACCAGCTTGATAAACTAGTTTGCAAACCCGTTGTTTAGTAACCGTTTAACAGACACTCACGTTTATCTATGGTTTATCAATAAACCGCTTGATAAACCAAGGGTAAACTCGCGTTGTTTGAAACCGATTGTCGCTTAACAACACTCAGTTTATCTATGGTTTATCAATAAACCGCTTGATAAGCAGCTTGATAAACTAGTTTGCAAACCAAGGTGCAAACTCTTTGTTTAGTAACCGTTGTCGGTTAACCCGCTAATGCATGTTTAGGTGCCAATGTATATAATTCAAAATGCACATGATTGTTGAATAGTTGTGCATTTTGCAAAGAAAGACCAGTTTTGAGCCATGGTTGAATTTGCAGAAAACTAAAATGGATTCAGATGAATGTTTATGGAAACGAACCTGAATACTAAGCACACAATTGATGGGTTTGTTTCGAATTTGGATGAAAACTTTTCTGAACTCCACGGCACAACTGAGGGTGAGAGCATTCGACAAGGGGGACGAACCTGATTACTTAGCAGTTAACACAGAGTTGATGGGCTTCGAAACCACTTCGAATTTGGGAGAGAACACTGGATTTCGAATGTTACGAATTTGAGTAACGATCCTAACGAACTTTGTCGAACTCTGTTCTAGCGGCTGAGAGGGCTGAGGGACGGAATATTCAACGAGTGAGCATTCGTATACTTAGGTATAATGCCACATACGTATAGGGTACAAAACCAAGCCCTACAAACCAATACCAAAAAAAAGAAAAGGATAAATAAAGGGTAGTTTAGACATTTTACAATTAAAATGGCCATATAAGAATTTTTTTAAAAGTTTGACTAAAAATGACCAAGTCTTGTTTGACTTGGCTGTTTTTGTAAATGCCCCATTCTAAAATTTCACAACTTTGGGTAAAACCCCTTACTGTTCGACTATTTAGATTCCACTAAATTAATCATTTCACTGTATTTTACACCATGAAATCTGTATACTTAACCGGAGCTCACTTCCGGTCCACTCCGACGACTCAGAGTTTTGGATTTGCATCATTGACAAAGCTAAATACTTGATTCTGAGACATGAGTTTTTATAATTAGCCTACTTGCCCAGAAGATTTACAGAATTGGTTGATGGGGCGAATGATATTATTGACACCCCTGACCGCAAAGACAAGAATATCATCAGCAAAGAAGAGAGATCGACTAATGGCTTCTCCCCAAAACCTCATCTCTATCCCACCTCTCTTCATTATCCATGTTTCCACCTTTGGGTACCGTCAACACAAGCTCCACGTCACAAAACGTTGTCATACCAAGGTCCGACCTAGTGGACGCAAGTAGCCGACAATGTTTCGCCGGCGAAGCCTCTTCATCGTCGTTCCAATTTCAGTCGCACAACGCAGGTGGGTCCATTGGTTCTTGGTGAAAACAAAGAGATAATTGGTAGACCAAGAACAAATGGAGGGAGATCTGGGTTTCAGATCTCAAATATGGGTTTTAGATTGTACTTATAGCCAGGGACTTGAAAAAGAGAAAGAACAAGAGAAAAAGATTGAGGAAGACAGAAGGGAATCAAAGCCCGGTCGTTCTCAATGCAGTAGGAATGAGATATAGAGCTCCTTTCCTTGCCTTTAATTGACTGCTACCTAAAATCAAATTTTGGTGTTGGTTACTCGTCATGTTCAATGGTGGTGGATTGGTGGTTGTTGGACCATGGGGGGGGTTGAGGAGGGAGGAGCACATCTCAAGGTTGAAGACAAAGTTTGAGGTGTGTGAGTGTGGTAATGAATGTGATTAGCATGTGACATATGTAGGCTAGGGGTACTTCATGGTGGATTGACTATTCCCAACTCAATATCTTGCAAAATGTAGTCAAAATATATTGTAGATAGGTAATTCAAACATAACTAATAACTGAGGAATTTATTTGTAATTCACATACTTACGAATCAATCTAGACCATCAGTTGTATTTAATACAATACGCGAATAGATAGAAAAATAGAAGACAAGGGGTTGACTTCAAAACCTCTGCTCCCTCTTTCCTTTAGATTGGATATTTCATAGTTTTCTTTTCTTTCCTTTTCTAGTTGGATTCAAGGACTCATCAAATATACTGTTAGGAGGAATTTCACTGGTTGTGCTTCAACACAATATATGATTGGAATTATTGTCTTAACATAATGTCAATCTGTTGATATTTTAACTCTTTTTTCCTTGTTTAAATGTTAATGCTATCATGACTCAGTAAAAAATACAGAGCTAGGAAGAAAAAAAATACAAAAGAAAATCTTGATGCATCGATTTTAAACATCGATGCATTGATTTTGAACCCCCGTTGCATCGCTATGTTAAACAATTGTTTGCGATGCAAATTTTTTGATTTGTGATGCACCAATTGGATCCCATATGCTAAAAATTCTAATACATAATTTTGGATTTACGATGCAAAATTTGGAATTATAATACAAAAGGAAATCCTGACGCAAATTTTTGGATTTGTGATGCACCAACTGGACCACCTATGCAGAAAAATCCGATGCACAATATTGGATTTGCGATGCAGCGCATGCGTGATCAAATTTCCGATGCACAATAATTTTTTCCCGATACACAAACTAGATTTCCGATGCAGTGTGCCTAATCTAATTTTATTTCAGGTATATTTGCCATTTTACCCCAGAAGTTTCTTTTACCAGTTAAATAAAAATATAGAAGACTTTTGGGGTTAAATATTATGCAAACTGGACCGATGCGATTGTGTCCCTTAAACAAACAATGTGAACGGTTTAAACAAGACATGTATAAAGATGAGTAGTCATTTAAACGATTAAAGTATAAAGATGTATTTTTAAAAGAAAAATAGTAATTCGTGCGATTCTAACGTACCAGCCATTTAACGATTTAACGTGGTTCATTACTATTATAGGTAGTTGATTTTTGGATTAAATAATTATTTGGTCCATGAACTATCCTAAACTCTGCGTTTCGTCCTACTATTTTTTTGTATGCGTTTGGTCCCTTAATTCGATTTTTTTTTTGTAAATTCTCTTTTCCTACTGTTATCGTTAATAAAAAATTTAACATTGGCTAACTTTTCAAAATGTCCAAACTTTAGGGAGCTAATGTCCCAATTGAAAAAGGCACAATCCCTTACCTCCAGCCAACCCCCCACTCCATCTTCGGCCAAAAAAAGAAAAAAAGCGGCTGTTCTCTCTCTCTCTCTCTCTCTCCAATTGTGTCTCACAACAGATCAGCGTCTTTTCTACCTTTGCCCCAACCCAGCGACCTCCGACCAAATCCTCTGCCATATCCTCTTCCATAGCTGCCGACCTTTCTCTTTATTCGATTCTTGCTCCAAAACTGCCCCAATCCTGACGATATGTCTCTTCCATTCTCCACCCAGATTTACAGAAGCACTTTGTCCCTGCTTCAACCGACTCTATTGCTGGTCATCTATCCTAGATATGGGCAGTACCGTCTCTCCAGTCGGCTTCATCTTAAGTCTCACCGACTATGCTCCATCGTCGACCTCCCCCTCTATCTACCATTACCAAGCGAACCCAATTCGCTCTCGTTTTTCTCCACAGAGTCGGTCGAGCCTCGCCACAAATCCGGCACCACCTTCCCGATCAGATTCTAACCCTAACTCACTCCCACCACCACAGTGGCTGGAATCACTTACAACAAGCGCCACATTATCCGATTCTCCGCCTCTACCACACTGTCTAGGGTTTCGCCTCAACCGACTTGTTTTCCCGATTTCAATTTTGACCAAAATCGAAGTATACTCTACAATCTTGATCGTGTCTCCGTCAATAATAGTCGTAGGTTACGAAGGAATGATCGAGTTTGACGACATTGAGAAGTGTTCCATTAGAGGAGTCGAGATCTAAGAGGGTCCAATTAATGATATTGGAATCGAATTGGATGGAGAGGTGCTTGGAGGAGATACCGCTATCGTTGATGGCGATTGTGTTGCCACGAACGACACATCCTATTCAGATGATGGATCTAGATCTGAACTCTAGGGTTTCTCCCTCTCTCGGACCTTTGTCCATAATTAACTTCAAGGTTGAGCCTTCTTCCATGTTTGCGATTATGGGAATGAAGAGAGAGAATTGAGTGATAGAGTGAGCAAGGGAGGGAGTCTCCTCTGTTTCGAAATAATTTGAATTCCAAAATCGAAACAAGTGACCAATTTTGTCAAAACAAACATTTTTCAATTGGCACATTAACTCCCTATAGTTTGGATATTTTGAAAAGTTAGTCAATGTTAAATTTTTTAGTAATGGTAACAGTAGGAAGGAGGAATTGACCAAAAAAATTGAATTGAGGGACTAAACGCATACAAAACAAATAGTGGGATGAAACACATAGTTTTGAGATAGTTCAGGGACCAAATAATTATTTAATCCTTGATTTTTTATCATTGCACATACACTTTTTATTACTCCCTCCGTCCTTAAATTATCGTTCTAGTTGATTCGGTGCACGGATTAAGAAAAAACAATTTATTTGATTATTTATATTGATTTAATGTGTAGTTTTTTTTAAAAAAAACTTATGTGTATGTGGTCAATAATTAAAGTAAGGTGAAATAGTAAGGATAATGTAATAAAAATAATATTCTAAAAAATAAATTTCAAACTGAATAATTATTTTAGGACGAACGAAAAAGAAAAGGAGGACGATAATTTGGGACAAAGGGAGGGAGTATATTTTAAAACATAATGAGTAGTACTCCTGGTCTCCTATGTTGCAGGCCTGCTGTAAATAGTTGACCTGCACTGTTAGAATAATTCACTAGACATACAATAGTTTATCTTTGATTAATTTACTATATTACTAGTGGAATTTGTTTTTGTTGGTGGTCTCTGTTAAGCTTAGTCAACAAATAGCATCTAAGCTTGGCCTTGTTCATTGTGATGCCCTTTGATTGTATGCCCCCCTTAATTAAAGGCAATGCCATTCTTCCTTCCCACGACTAACTGCCACTTAATTTAGTTTTGTTTGACAACCTATTTTGGTTGACAACTTGACATCTCAGTATCATTCTTGAAAGACATCTTCCCTACTACCTAGACATAATTACAAGTGTTATGTTTATTTTTGTTTTTTATTCTTTATTTTGAGTAGATATCACATGTTTTTCGATATTTGTTGTGTTTTCAAAAATTGCAGGTGCTTGGAAGTTTGTATAGAAAAATGGAAGTATACTTGAAGAAATGATGAAAACAGAGCACCGAATGGGCATGCGGTATTGGAAGGAAGTTGAAGCTGAACTGGAGGCTATGTCACGTGTTAAGAAGGCAGACCTCTTTTATTAAAAAGGACATTTTAGACATTAATCAGTGCAGTAATTAGAGGATTATTATTTTCCCCAAAAAGGAATTGTTTGTAATTCTTTTCTTACTTTGGTTTAATTAGTGCAAAGAAAGGCTTAGTGAGAGATTAGACATAGAGACTTTTTCAGCAAACTGTTTGGAGATTTTCTAGGAGTGGAGATCGTTATCTCTATTGTCTAGGAGATAGTTGCAAGATGGAGGGAAAATTCGACCATAAAAGAGGTGGCAGGAAGAAGGCAAGGGATCATCATCAACACGACTCAAACACCTCACACAGACCGACACACCCACTGATTCACAGAACAGTTCAACGATTGGAAGCAACTTTTCTTCTTCCTTTGTTCGAACACTTGGTGATTATGATTTCTTAATTTCATTTGTAAGTAATTTTCATTAAATTATGTTCAGTAGCTAAGTTTTCTCTTTCCAGTTAACGTGTGTTGAGTAATCCCCTAAGAAATTGCTACGGGGAGATTCTAATTTTCGTTTTAATTAATGACAAGTATTTGTTCATTCTCTGATCATTTTTTTAGTTGCAAGAATTTACGATTCAAGATTGTTATGTTTAATTAATGTTTTAGGGCCCGAACCTTAATTAATATGAGAATCTATTGCTAGTTAAACCCATTGATCCGTAATTGTCCTTGGGGATAACGGAGTAGCAAATAGCGCACCTTTTAGGCATCACAAGCATACTCGGGTAGCGTTGTGAGATTGAATAATCTAATTTAAAAGATGTTGTGTCAATATGCACTGGTTAGAATCGAGTTTCTCTTGTTTCATGCTTTCAAAACACTAAATCCTACGGGCGTCTCGGGGGTTATCTTTTGATTAGGGAATAATTATAGAGTTTATCATAATTATCAACACCGTAAGGAGAAAATGGGAGTTAGGTGTTTGCCAAACTCTTATAACCTGTTTACTTGTTTATTCATTAGATCATTATTGAATCGGTGATCGATAGAAGACTTTGGGGAATTAAGTTGCACTCATTAACTAGACCTTGCTCATATTCAAATTAAATCTATTTGCTATTTGTTTACTTTAAGTCTATAAATTTAAGTTTCTATTTCATTAGTAGTTAGTCATTAGTTTAAACCACAAATCGCTGTTTTGGTTACATTACAAAATTCTTAAGGACATAAGAACATCGTTCCATGTGGATACGAACCTTACTTCCCTGTACTCGTTATTTGGTAAGTAGGAATTTTTTTTGACGGTTTGACAACCGCGAACTACGTAATTTATTTTAGGGTTAATCGCACCATTGGTCCTTCGACTTTGGGCTGTTCAGAATTAGTTTCTTAACAGTTTCTTGTCAAAATTGGGTCCTAAAAGTTTCAAAATTTCACAGCCTCAATCTTTTTTATGGATGTCGTTAAAGAAATACCGTTAAGTTACCCATGTGCCTCCCACGAGGATTTAGTAAGGGCTAAAATGATATTTATCAAACCTAACTTATATCACAATTTGCAATGGAGCCCTTAGAGTTTGGAAAAAGTTCACAAGGCCTTCTTCCCCAAATTGTAGGCCTTCTACCTCTTCTTCCTCAAGACCGAAGACCCTGTTGACCATTCTCTAATATGTGGCACCCACATTCTTCAGCCAAGAGGCATCATTTTATTATAATACAGGTCCCCTGTTGCTCGGAAAGAGGTCAGAGCCTTGTCCTACTCGTTTATTTTAACCTTATGGTAGCTGGAGTACTCATCGATGAAACTCAGAAACTCAAACCCCGTAATTGCATACACCAATTTATTGATGCGGGGCAGAGGGTAGCAATCCTTTGGGCAAGCCTTATTGAGGTCGATGAAGTCCACGCACATCCTCCATTTGCTGTTTGATTTTTTGACCATGACTACATTGGCCAGCCACAATGGGTAGAGTATTTCCTCGATAATCTTTGCCATGAGCAGCTTCTCCACTTCCTCCTTGATTGTTTTTCCTTTTCTGAGGAGAACTACCTAGGTCGTTACTGAACAATCTTATAGGTTGGATCGACATTGAGACAGTGCACAACGACCTCCTCGCTGACACCCCTCATATCCTCCACTCGCCAAGAAAACACATTCAGACTCTTATTGAGCTACTTGATCAGGTTGGTTCTAAGTTCGGCGGAAAGAGCCATGCCTATCTTAATTTTTTGCTCATGATAGGTAGGGTTGACCACAATCTTCTTCAGTTCATCCTGCGCAGTGAACTTAGGTTCATCCCGCACTAGCAGTATCTCACATTCATCTTCCCTTCAGCTGGAGCTCCTCCACGGGTAGAAACTTGTCCCTCCAGCTCTATTGTCGGCGAGGGGAGTTCTACCTGGTCAATATGCATCTCTTACTCGAAACTTTCACCGACCACAGTAATTTGAATTGGCCTGGGGGTTATATGTGACTGATCTTGATTTCTTGATCATCAGTCAACAAGGTAAGCTTCTGCATCTTCTTTTGGCTCTCACATACATATTCTAGTACTGCCTGCAGCGTGCTTTTAAGGACTCCTACCCCTTGGTCGGTATAAAACTTGAGCTGTTGGTGAGGGATTAAAGCCACCATCTAAAACCTTTTTTTTTTTAAAGAAACAGGGGCGGCACCCCGCAGAAATTTTATTAATAACGGAGAAAATAAACAACGAGGGGGACAACCAGCCTCACTAAACAAAAGCGAGGGCGAAGGAGCCTTACCTCTACCAGAAAATAAAATACAAGATCATTTACGAAAATTAAATAAACCCAAACAATCATGTCTAAAAGCATGACGCACAGTATCCGAAAGTTGAGGAATTGTATCATACGTAGTATAAGGAGACATTGTGTGAGCGATATTCGCAAGCCTATCCGCCACACCATTCACCTCTCTATAAACATGCCGGATGAAATAGAAACCAAGAAGCTCCTTATAATCAAAAAGCTCATACTCAAACTGCCAAGGGAAGTTTTGAGAACCAACCAAACCCCGGGCTGCAACCTGAGAATCAGTCTCTACATAAACTTTAACTAAACCCAATCTCCGACATAAAACAAGACCATCTCGGAGAGCAGCAATATCCGCAAAAGTATTAGTACCTTGGCCATAGGAAACCGAAAAAGCACAAACCATTCTGCCTTGGTGATTTCTAATAATACCACCCCCCGTGCATAACCCGTGTCTAGCCGACCCGTCTGTATTAAGCTTATACGCACCCAGCTCAGGAGGTTCCACGAACCCAACAACCTCGTCGAAATTTAACTTCTTTAATGGAGACCCGAAGAGAGTGAAGATCCATAATACCCACCACATTAGAAGCCACCTTCGGGCTATACAAACTCATCATATCTTTTAAACCATTGCGAACCCCTTTAAGAATCTCTTGAACATTCATTGGAATATTATCAAAAACAGCTCGACAACGAGCCTTCCATAATTCCCAGCATCCTAGAACCACCGTTCCAATTTTGCAAGCTCCAATCTGATTATGCACCGAAACTCTATTCATCCAGATCGACAACAGATGCTGCAAGGACACATAAGCCTCTATAATCTGGAAGCAGCGAGCTAAAGATTTCCAAACCTCAATAGCCACCTCAGAAAATAAGAAAAGATGCTCTATAGACTCTCTATCATGAGAATGGATACAACACACACATTTGGAAACCATCATGATATTTTTATCCTGAAGACGAAGATCGACCGGCAAAGCTCCATGACATAATTTCCAAATAAAGCCACTAACCTTCAAAGGAATCCAATGCTGCCAAATTTTGCACGCCCAAAACAGCTTCGGCCATTTATGACGAGAATGATTCCAATGAGCTGAAACTTGGAAGTCTCCTGTGGTAGTTTGAGAATAGACTACCCTATCCTCTCTCATAGGATTCAAACGGACCCTCTTGATTAGCGCAAGATTAGCTTCTGAGATAAACTGGGAGAACTGATCCAGAATATGTAAACCATCACGAACCGAAAGACGAACATCCATCGGTAACGGACCCTCTAATATGACTCCACACGAGTTAGAGCCCCAAAAGGAAATATGGCCACGACCCACCAACCATCTACTGCAATTTTGAAGCTCAAACATATGTTTATATATTGCTTTACTAACTGGAGACATCACATGATGATTTCGAGTTCCAGAAATCCCATATTTTGAACCTGCAAATCGGGCCCAAAGGATTTGACCTTGAATAACCGACCATGCTAGCTTAGCTTGAAGCGAATTCATAACTTCTTCAATAGACCGAATACCCAAGCCACCCTCCTCAAGAGGTCTACACACAGCCTCCCAAGCCACCCAATGCATACGCCTATCGCCATTATTACTCCACAAAAAGGAAGCAAAAGGCGACTGAAGACGCCTAAGCACTGATTTCGGCACACGAATGACACCAATAATGTACAACGGGATACTGCAAAGAATGGAACGTAATAAAATGAGCTTGCCGCCAAAGGATAAAAGATTAGCCTTCCACCCATTTATTCTGCTTATAATTTTATCCACCAAAGCCCCGAAATAACTTGATTTTATTCTGCCTTTAAACAGTGGGATGCCTAAATAAATCATAGGAAAAGTTCTATGAATACAACCTGACCATATAGCAAGCTGTCTGATTTTGTGAAGCGAACAATGTTTTGAAGTGTAAAAACCACTTTTATCCAGATTGATAAGTTGACCAGAGGCTTTTTCATACGTACTGAGAACCTTCCGAAGAACAAGAACTGAATCTTTACTAGCATTGCAAAATAGGAGCATATCGTCCGCATAAAAAAGATGTGATATCACCAAACCTCCTCGTCCATGCATGTAAGGTTTAATTAAACCATTCTTAACACAAGCCGAAATATTACGCGAAAGGACATCCTGAGCTAAAATAAATAACAAAGGAGAGAGAGGATCCCCTTGCCTAACCCCCCTTGTTGATTTAAAGAAACCAAAGCTATCTCCGTTAATACGAATGGTATACGGATTAATACAAATGGTATACTTAAATTCTTAAAAGTCTCAGAAAGTCTAGAAACCAAGGCCTGCACCCGATCATTAAAACCATAACCCTGTAAGGCTCGAAGCATAAAATCCCACTCTAATCTGTCATATGCTTTCGACATATCCAGTTTAAAAAGCACATTGCCCCCCCTAACACGAGTATCGATACGGTGTACTAATTTATGAGCCAGAACCACATTCTCTTGAATGCTTCGACCTTTAATAAAACCAGATTGTTCCATGGAAATTGCACGAGGAAGAATTTTAGCCAATCTAGTCGCAACAATTTTGGAAATAACCTTTCCTGCGAACGGGCAAAGGCTGATAGGCCTGAAGTCTCCAATACCTTCTGGATTGCTAACTTTCGGAATCAGAACAATAGCCGTGGTAGATAGCCCCTTATGAAAATCTGCCCCAGTAAAAAATGCATGCAACGCTACTATAAAATCCCCTTTAATTATCTCCCAGCATGCTCGAAAAAACCATCCCGTAAATCCGTCCACTCCAGAAGCACTATCGGGATTGAGGCTTAGAATGACTTCACAGATCTCATTCTCTAGAGGCACTGCTGTTAAGTCCTCATTGTCTTGGGCATTCACTGATCTAGGGAGAAACCGAAAGAACTCCTCATCTACAACATGATCAGAACTAGCAAACAGATTAGAAAATAAATTTTCAGCCATCCCGCCTATAACTTTATTTTCCGTACACCATGAACCATCTGCATTCCGAAGTTTGATATTATTCTGTCTGCTTCTATCTTTTAAACAAGCATGGAAATAATTGGTATTACAATCTCCATCCTTCACCCAAAGTTGACGAGATTTTTGTTGCAATAACTCCGTCTTCCATTTAACAAGCTGGGCAAGCACTGATTTAGCATCTGCTAGAGACTGAAAAGCAGAATCACTTCATTGTAGAATGCATAAATCTTCCAAGAACTGCACTTTATCTTGCTACTGCTCCAACAATCGATGAACATTGCCAAAAACTTCCCAGTTCCACTTCTTCAATTCTTTTCTAAGATAGTACAACTTTCTGTGCAATACTTCCATTGCATCCCCCATGACTGGCTTACTCCACTGATCATTAACGAAATTAAAGAAGCCAGGATGATCCACCCACATACGTAGGAAACGGAATTGACTTTTGGGTTTTGAAACAAAAGGAAAACTTACTAGAAGAGGAGAATGATCAGACATAACCCAACCCAAATGCTCCATCGAAATTCCCGTATACTTTGCTGCGTATAGACCATTAATTAAAACCCTATCAATCCTCTGCCAAATTCTCGTGCCATCCGTGTGATTGTTACACCTTGTAAATTTACTTCCATGATAGCCCGCATCACCAAGACCTGTATTAATCACGAATTCATTAAAATCAGACATACCGATAGTATCATAACCAACTCCACCTAGCTTCTCATCCACTGAAGCGATAATATTAAAATCTCATCCAACAAGCCAAGGATGATATAACCCAATCGCTACATTAGTAAGATTCTCCCATAACTCCTTTCTATCGACACTAGTGCACGCTGCATACACAAAAGAAGCACATAAAACATGGCCATTATTCAAGTTCAAGTTAACTGTAATTTGCTGTTTAGAAACCCCAACAACATCTACACCAACTCTATCATCCCACAGCAGCCATATATGTTTATTAACTGGCCAATTATGCATGAAATGATTATACTTTAATCTCCGAGCTACTTTAGAAATTCTATCACCAGGAATCTTAGGCTCCAAGAAAACACATAACGCCGGCTTATGCTGCCCAATAAGAACCTTTACATAATCAATAGTATCCTTATTACCAATCCCTCTAACATTCCAAATTAGGACTGGCATTAAAAAACTTATTGATTAGAATTAAAATATGAGGCCCCAGCCTTACTAGCTTTTGCCCTAGTTAGGCGTTGATTTTCTTTATCGAACTTCTTCTGCTTAACTTTCTTACCCATCTTGCTACATTCTTTCTGGAAATTTTGAACTGAAGCCGTGTCACGAGCACGTTCTTGGAGATTGTCAAAAGACACTGATCTGGTCAACGGAACCTTCCGATTTTTGCCTCTCCCATCAACAGATTGCAAACCCCCATTAACAGCTTGATGAATCTCCCCATCCTCCAGAAGGCCATCCAACACATCAAACGAATTGGATAGTATGACATCCTCCATGTCTGAATCTTTCTTTCCACGATCAGTGGTACCTCCAATATCATCAAGAGACATTTTCTCTTCCGTCACTCTTTGCTTATCTTCAGGACAACCATTCCCAATATCATTCTTCTCAGTCTCTTTTGGAGAAGCAGGGATATTTATAACCTAAGTATCAACTGACTAGCCTTCAAAGTCTTTTACATGGGAAGTAGATCCTTTGTCCTTTTGATCTGGGATTGACACTGGCTGCCAACGTTTGGCAGTACGCTGAACCTTGTCATTAACCATTTTGTGATTAGCCATCGAGTTGGCCTTAATCTCCACTTCGGAAAACTGTTTGTCCTTACCCTTCGACTGATCCTCTTGTTGTGTTCTACCCTTGAGTCTCCTGCGGCAGTCCATTGCTACATGACCTAGAAGCCCACAGCCTAAACAAAACGCTATATTACCCTCAAATTCAATCCCTTTCCAAAAACCTTCCTCCTTAGAAGTGCCCAACCACATATGAGATGGAAGCGGCATCGACACATCCACCTCCACACAGATCCGAGCATACATAGGATGGGTGAGAGCAAGAGTACGATCATCCGCCCTTAAAAAGTTACCCAAACCATTACCAATTCGTTGTAAATAAGAGATGTTAAAAAATGAAAGAGGCAAATGATGCAAACGAACCCAAACTGCCACTCGAGGGCTATCACGACGAAGCATAAAATCGGGAGTCCATCTAAACGACCTGTACCTGCAGCGTTGGATCATGTGAGACTCCTTTGACAAAGCGCGAACAAGGTCTTCCGAAGAAGATAAGTGTACCATTACATGACGAGGGTCTAGAAGACCCAACACGAAATTTCCAGTGAGCTTCCATGACTATAAGATGTGATCGTGAATGACTTGAAGTTGCGGTCTCCCCATCGAGAACTTAAGAATGATTGTGTTGGCAAATTGAGCGTGGGCAGCCTCCATTTCAACAGTAGAGAAAAAAACACCAGGCTCGTTATCAACCAAAACCGCCGGCCTTGGAAGGATCGATAACTCCTTAAGAACAACCACTTTATTAGGGTTTAAAAATTGAATGTCTCCTTGACGTGAACCATCTTATCAATAACCTTTGCTCCCAACTCCCTCTCCATCTGCGAACCATCCGTCACAGCGGGATCCACCACTGGAGGGACAACCTCCGGCACAAAATCAGACGGCATAGGATTCAGCCGCAAACCCTAAAAAAGAAAAGAAATAATCGCACCTTTAGTGTGTGAGAAAGTGTGTTCTTAAAAATGATGCTGGGATCTTGCTTTAGAGGGTCACCATCTAAAACTTGACCATGCTCGGACCCTTAAAATGATGTCGAGGGACTTTAAATCAATCACCAAGAAGGTAATCATCTATGTTCTTGACTGTGCGCCCTCCCCAAGCATCACCTCCAACTCCATAGTCTCTTTGACCGTTACCCTGTGATTAGTGAAACCTTCCAGAGTTCCCAAACAGGGTTTCTAGCAGGCATCCGTGAGCTTTAATCCCTTAAAGCAAAAATAGTGTATCCCGTCCCCACATGCTCTCGTGTCCACCAGCATCCTGTGCACTTGCCATCCATGCATAAGAGCCAAAACGATCAACGACTGTTCGGCAGCTAAATTTAATGGATTCCTCTTCCACTCGCAAAAGTTGTAGGAAAATCCATAACTTTCGAGATGGAGTGTTAGTCCCAAAGGGCACAAAACTAGGCTAGAAGGGGGGGGGTTGAATAGCCTAGTTACACTTCAAAACTTTTCGTAATAGTTTCTAAAACAAGTACTTACAACCTATTGAAAAGGTTGAAGTAACAGAAGACTTGTTAAGAAGACAGACTAAGTATGCTAGTGAAGCACTACCAGTAGACTTTGCTGTTTACTTAAGTTTGCAGCTCAAAGGAATAAGTTAAAATGAAGATAACAGTATAAATCAGTAAGCAACAGAACACAAGGAACACATGTATTTTGAGATGGTTCGCACTATAAAGAGTACTACTGTGGGTGCCCCGGAATCTCCCAGATCCCGCGCTCCCTTTTTTAAGGGAACACGAGTTGCGGAAGGACATCACGCTTTCCATTCCATCCTCCTTTGTTTAGGGGAAGACGAAATTAAAAGTGCAGAAAGAGTGTTGTCAAAAGCGCGTTGAATACGCCTCGGTCACCGAGTGCTTTAGTTTATTATGAGTGCTTTGGATTTCTACATATCTCATCCTCCCTTGTTTAGTGGAAAACAGGATACAGAAAACGCATCACCATTTTCATTCCCATCGTCCCTTGTTTAGGGGAAAACGGAAAAGTGCAAACAAAGGATGTTGCGAAGGCACGTGGGAACACGCCTTGCCTCGCTATGGACTGTTGTACATTCTGGGTCACTATGAGCGCTTTGGGTTTCCCGTGTCTTATCCTCCCTTGTTTAGGGGAAAACAAGATACATAAAGTGCATCACCCTTTTTCATTCTCATCGTCCCTTGTTTAGGAGAAAACGAAAAAGTGCAAAAAAAGGATGTTGTGGGCCTCACTGTGATCCAAAATGTTGTAACAGAGTCGCCATCTTTATTTTAAAGAGAAATAAAGAAAAACCAAAAATAACCAGAGTTTGTAAAAAAGGGGTTCGGGGGCTATGTTACGAGGTGAGAAGGTTAGGCACCCAACTCGCCCTTTCGGTCTCAAAAATAGTTTTTGGCTAAAATATGCTTTTATTATATTTATTCAGCAAATGAAATAAAACATTAAAACAACGATATATGTATCTATATTATTTACAGACTTGCAGTCGCCTCCTTCCAGTAATTACAAATACATTTAAAAAAATTTGGCCATAATAATGGCTCTTTTTAACGCTATTTCTTATATAAATCCGAGCAGCATAATTGCTTATATTTTTTACATTGGGCCAGATGAAAATAGCACTTTTATATAAAAGACTCTTAAAGGCTTACCTTTAAGAGTGTAGGTTGTGCTCGCCTGCCCTTCCCGAGAGGAGTCTTTTGTTGCGATTCAAAGTAGTAATCTGCTTTCCGAAAGTTGCTTTTAGGCACCGTAAAACGGGCAGAGCAACTGCTTACGTTTTTGCTGTTGTTTGCTTGCTGCTGGCGGAAATCGGGCAAAGCAACTGCTTGCTTCTGGCGGATTTGACCTTTGGATTCGGGCAGAGTAACTGCTCACTTTTGGATTTTTGGACCGGGAAAATAAGGTGGAATCTTAGCTGGAAGGCTAAGGTTCACTTTGACCGGTTGGATTTGTGTTTGGAGGAGATTTGGCAGAGCTTTGAGGCTTGTAGGAGGAGGGGAACTCTCTCTTTCTCACTATCACTCTCAGCGTAAACTCAACGCTGTGTGAACTGTACGGTGAGAGTGATTTATCGGTCTCTCAATTATGAAGCTGAAGTCCTCTATTTATAGGCTGAAGAAGGGACCTCGTCGTCTTTAAAATTTCTTCTTTGTGTTTCATCAGCTTGTACCGCGCGTTTGAGAGCTTGTACAAAATGTCAAAACGGAGGTACACTGTTCGACTCTGGGTGCCGACCTTATAGGGTCTGGGCACCGCACCATGTTTGCTTGGTGGTGGCGCCTGGATCCAATTTTAGGGTCATTTTTGACACTTTGGCCCCTACATTTTACTGTTTTACGCATCCTGCTTTTCCTTTTGCATTTTTAAACCTTGTAACTTGACATTTGTTAAGTTTTAACATGTCTTGATATCGCATGTCATGTCACGTCACATACCAGAGTTACGAAATTGGGGTGTCTACAACTACGTCCACCACCAAAGCAGTCAACTTCGGATTTGAATGTGTACTATGTTTTCCACTAGTTCTATTACATAAATCTATAATGGATCGTGTACAAAATATTTGACTTGTGTTTTGGGGTGGGGGAATTGAATATCTGGAAAACATAATATTCAAGGTGCAGAAGAATAGAAACGAATACAACAATAAGAAGTAAATGAATAATAGTTCATGCAGATCTTGTTGTTGTTGTTGAGGACTTCGTTGATCAGTTAATGATTTCTTGAATGCACTGAGTATGATGACTAGATGTTGTTGAATAAATTCAGAGCATTCTTGTTTTTGTATTCTCTTGTCTCTTTTCTTCAGTCTTCAATGGAAGTATATATATGGGAACATCCTTGTGACCGTTGGAGAAGACGAAGTGAGTAACAACTCTATTAGGTTTAATGCATTGAATGCCTCGAGTTGCTTTGTTGACTTCATCTCCAACTGAGACTGATCAGGGTATGGAGAGAAGTAGGTACAACAACTAGCAGGTGGGCGACAAACAGAGTTGCAGACCTGCAGTAGTTGGTACAGTTTGTTTGTGTCAGATTGCGAAACCTGCTCTTCCATATTCAGGAGGCGAAAGTCGTCTTTCTTTTGGAAAAGCTGGAAAGGTGTGTCTTGGAAATTGGGAGATAATGACGATGGATGAATTCAAACTCAATTCATAGATAGATGAATTAAGTAGTTCACTTGAGTTTGGACATCTAGATAATCTTGACACGTCATGTTGTTCGAAGGCAGACAAGGTCTGCTGGTGAAGGCTGCTGGTTAACCCTTTGCCGAAGTCTTCTGCCGAAACCTGTGAAGTCTAAGAAAATATTCTAAAGGCAAAGTTCTATACACAGTTGCCACGCTAACTGGTACGTAGCCCATTTAGCCACTAAGTATAGAACATAACGTAATGAATGAGCAAATGTAAATTAAGATACAGAGAGAAACAACAAGGAGTATATATGTTTCCCCAGCTGTGTCGATGAAGGCTCTTCCTCCATAATCACATTAATAATCCCTCAAATCTGAAGGACATCCCTGTGAGGGGCAGGTCCCCTGTTATCACCTCGTTTGAAACGATCCAACTGTGGGTGCCCCGGAATTCTCCCGCACCCCACGCGCCCTTGGATAGGGGTGCGCGTACGTGCGGATGCGGTGACATCGACTGCTCCCGTTCCACCCTCCCTTGTTTAGGGGAGGACGAAATCAAAAGTGCAGGAGGAGTGCTGTCGAATAGCGCGTTGGAATGCGCCTCGGTTGCCTTTAGTGGATTTTTGATCCAATATGGGAGCTTTGGGTTTTCTACGTCAAGTTATCCCTTATTTAGGGGATACCAGGACATAGGAAGACATCACCTTTCCATTCTCATTCTTCCTTGTTTAGGGGAGAACGTGAAAGTGCAAAGAAAGATGTTGCAGCGCCCCCACTATGGATTTTATGAAAATAGCCTTATGGCCTATTTTGGATCACTATGAGTGTTTTGGGTTTTCTACGCCAAGTTATCCCTTGTTTAGGGATACCAGACATAGGAATACATCACCTTTCCATTCCCATTCTCCCTTTTTGGGAGAACGTGAAAGTGCAAAGAAAGATGTTGCGAGGCCCCACTGGATCCAAAATGTTTTTAGAGTCGCAATCTTTATTTTAAGGCAAAAATAAAGCAAAACCAGAAAAAGAAAACCAGAGATAAAGAAAATAGGTTCGGAGGCTAAGTTACGAGTTGGGAAGGTGCTAGGCACCCAACTCGCCCTTTCGGTCTCAAAACGTTTTTTGGCTAAAGTATGCTTTTGTTATATTTATTTAACAGATAAATAAAGCATTAACTGCCTACAAATACATCCATTACATCTATATTATTTACGGATTTGCAACAGACTCTTTTACAAACAATTACAAATATACTTGGAAATATTTGGCCATAGTAATCTACATTTAGTATTATTTCCTAACAAAATCCGGCAAAGATAATCGCTTATATATTGATATTGAACCGACCGAAATAATACATTTACAAATAAAGACTTTATTGAATAAATGAAGCAAATAATTACAAATGTATCTAAAAACATTTTGCCATAATAACGGCTACATTTAGTACTATTTCCTAATTAAATCCGGGCAGCACAACTGCTTATATGACTACATTGGGCCGGACTGGAAATAATACTTTTATATATAAATGAAAAACTTAACAATAAAAACTTACAGACAGCGTAGGGGTGTGCTCGCTCTGTCCCTCGGGGAGATAGAGTCTTTTTTGTTGTTGTTGTTGTGTGTTGTGTGTTGTGTTGTGTGTTGTGTAAATTTGGGCAGCGTGACTGCTTCTGAAAGTAACTTTTGGCCTCGGGGTTTTGGCAGAGTAACTGTTTGTGTTTGGTTGTTTGTTGGCTTGAGGTAGGCTAAAATTGGGCAGAGTAACGGCTTATCTCTGGCTGTTTCGGCCTTTTAAATCGGGCAGAGCAAATGCTTTTTCCACGATTTTTGGACCAGGGAAAAGGGGTGGATACCTAGCTGGGGGGCTAAGGTACACTTCTATCGGTTGGATTTGTGTTTGGCAGAGGTTTGGCAGGGTTTCGAGGCTTTGGAGGTGATCTCTCACTATCTCACACCGCTCTCTAATTCTCCAGCGTAACGTTAACCCGGAGAAGCTTTACGAAAAAAAGGAGTACTGAATGAAGATCCGGGCACCTTTATTTATAGGTGAGGACTGGGACATCGGTGAAATTTTGAAATTTTATCAGACGCATCAATCGGGTGTACGTCGCGCTGGATCAGTTGCATTTTACGGCAAATGAATGGATGAACAGTGTCTAAAGAATGGAATTGGGCGCTACACCATAGAGGTTTGGGCGCCATGCCCAAACTCCATGGGAGCCATGCCCATTTCTCTTTCTGTGCTTCACCTGGTTGTACTTCATACTGATCTAATTGTGTTTTGCAAAGAAATTTGGCATGAACAGTGGCTGGGAAATAAGTTTGGGTACCAACCTATAGAGGTTTGGGCGCCATGCCCAAACTCTATGGGAGCCATGCCCAAACTTCAAACTAGGCTCCTTTTTGACACTTTAGTCCCTGCAGTTTGTCCTTTTGCGCATCCTGCTTTGTCCTTTTGCATTTTTGACCTTGTAACTTGACACTTGTTAATGTTTTGACAGTTCTTGATATTTTATGTCATGTCACATATCAGAGGTACGAAATTGGGGTGTCTACAGAGCCCCTCAACGATGGAGTCTATGGGTAACCCGCAGCTTACTGAGTAGACGAACATCGTTGATTAGAATAGACTCTCCAATTTCGTTTCATTTCAAAACGAGGGAGAAATATGCAGCTGGTAGCAGTTATAATGTAGCAATTTATCACACCTCTATATCCTAGACATTTTTAGTCAGTTATAGCAGGTTATCGCAGTTTTTAAGCAGATCTGCAAATTGAATGCTCTGATGGTCGGACCTACTAATGTAGGCTGCCTACGTATCCCTTAATAAAAGGAATGAGACCAAACGTAGTTCGGCCTCAAGCCGGGGATCAAGTGTTGCGGTGTAAGTGTGGCAATGCTAAATGAGCAAGCGCATGCAAAGCTTTATCAAATGAGTGTTGCAAAGGTAAATAATGTGTTGTGTTTGGTCGCATCTACCGGGATAGACTGCCTACGTATCCTTATACAAGGAATCAGACCAATCGTAGCTCACCTGTGGCTGTGCGGCATGAATTGTTTCCTAGGAACTCAGCCTCTACTGGAGAACAAAACCTTTCCCTATGAATCCGGGGCTGACCCCTTAAAGGAAAGTTTTCCAACACAGCGAAAATGCATGGAATGCATTGCCTCCTCAGGAACTCAGCCTTCAGTGGAGAACAAAAACTTTTCCCTATGAATCCAGGGCTATGTACCCCTTAAAGGAAAGTTTCCAAACATTATACAAATGCACTGTTAAAAAGGGAAATACCTTCCTATCCTTTACCTTTGTCGTGTCCATGCAGCAAATTGCTGCTGATGTTGCTTTGTTGTCGCTTGCTGCTTTACATTGTTATTTGTTGTTCTTGCTGCACTTTGCTGGGGATTCTTCTTTTGTCACTGTTCTAGCCCTTGCTGGAAAATCTTTTCCCCTGTCCCGCTATGTTTTCGGCTTTAGCTGGAAAATTTTTCTTGATGATGTTGCATTTTCTTTACTGCTCCTTCTAACCTTGGTCAGAAACTTCCTTTTTCTTGCTATAGCATCTTTTGGTATCAGCTGATATCATCTTTTCTTTGCTGTTGTTTTCCTTTCACTCCATCTTTCAGCTTCAGCCGAAATTTTTTTTCTTCTGCCGCTGCATATTTCTTGTTGCTTGTACCTGAAAATTTTTCTTTCTTGTACCTGCATTTTTCCCTCTCCCGATTTTTTTTCTTTTGTCTTTTGTTTTTTTGTATTTATTTTTTTTTTTGTATTTTTTTTGTATTTTTTGTTTTTTTTGAAAACATGTACAAATATTTACAATGCAATCTAATTTTATATGATGCAAAATAAATTTTAAAAAAGACACATGCAGACTCAAAACACACGCACAAAGCAAAGCTATATCGACCTAACAGGTAATGGCACGTTGTTTCTCCAAAACGGATTTTAAAGGAATATACCTTCGGGTTTGAACAGGCTTCCCTTTTTTTTGTTTTTTTGTTTTTTTTGTTTTGCTTTTTTTTTTTAATATGCGGGGAAAGGAAAAGGCAATCACCTCCTTGGCCATATAATTGTTGCAGGGCTATACCTTGGCATAAGGCTATTCTCATAGCCCCTGCATTTCTCTTCGCAATCAGACAGGGCAACAGTGAATGGTCAAAACCCAAGTCGTCTGGCTGTGTCAGGACAATGGCATCACAGATGATGAATAGGACGAGGACACTTCTGGTGCTTCTCATTCTGATGAGACTGAGCCTTTTCTGTGCCTTGCAGAAGAAGTATATTGGCTCGGCCGGGCGGACGTCACAGACATTGATGGACCACCTTAGGGCTTAGGCTACAAAAGAAGGGATAGTTTCTGGGGGAAACAAAGGAGGTATAGGCAATAATAGATATGTACAGGCAATTAATGTATAATCTAAATTTCTTTAGCAATTATTCCTAAGTTGCACCTTAGGACCCGAAATTTTTATATTTTAGTATTTTGCTGCGAGCTTCCTGTCGTGTCTTTTTTTCTTCTGTTAGTCGAGCCTACTTGCACGCCGAAGACTGGAGGTAGGATGCTGAGGTTTCAAAGAGTGCCTTCCCTCTCTTTATTCTCCTGATATATATATTTTATTCGTTTTGCTCTAACTTTTGCCTAGGCTGCCCTTTCGGGTTTTCAACCTAGCGAGCCCTTATTTCTCCTTTTTTTTTTATTATTTGTTTTTCTTTTTTTTTTTTTGCTTTTTTTTTATATGCCCTAACTTTTGCCTAGGCCGCCCTTTCGGGTTTTCAGCCTAGCGGGCTGGAGATGGAAGCACTTGCTAGATAGGGTGGTTCGAGCATAATACCTTTGAAGCTTGTTGAGATTGGAGGGCTGAAGAAGGTCTTTTCTTTCTTGGCTTGTGAGGAGTACGGCATCTCCTGACCGGATTTTTTTTTTGACAATATACGGCACATTGCGTAAGAGAGTGGTAGCACTTTTGATAAGTAGCCCCAAAGATTTTTTTTAGCCCGCATGACATGATAGCAGAGGTCCCCTGGGGTGGTGAATGAGGTCCTTTCTTGGTCTCCTAACGCTTTGATTTGACTATGGCCCAAAGATGTCAGTCGATTTAAGGGTCCATTGGGCTTGGGAATGGTCACTATTTGACAAATGATCGGTTTTTTTCTTTTTTTTAAATTTGTTTTTCTTTTTTCTCTTTTTTTTTCTACTCTATTTTTTTTTTGCTCCCGAATGAAGTTGACGCGGCGGCTGTTTCATGCTTTCTTTTTTTTAGCTTGTAGTGACCATTCTCGCTTGATGCGGTGGAGCTTTTGCTTGATTTGCCGAGCATCCTGACACGTGGGATCCTGTTTGTCTATGGTCGGGTCTACCCCGACACATCTTCATAGGACCGTAAACATGTACACGAACTCTTTGAGAGGAGATCCATGAGTGTTATCCTTGCGGTGTGGTTGCCGATTTTGACTCTTTTGACTTCATTGTTCAAATTCCGCATTGATAGTGGATCGCCATTGTTGATGAATGATGTTGCCCCTCGGTGCTCTACCGACTTTTCAAGTTCAAGCAAATAATTCTTTTTTTTTGTTCGGGTCCTATTAAATGACTCATTATTATAAAGATTTAATGTGTCTTTTAATATAGGTGCAACTAAGAAATAAGCAAAGACATTTAGATTATTATTAAAAGCAAGCCGTACAGGGTTTATTACATTATTGAGGACCTGGGGTTTGAGATCCTCCTTATTAGGGAGCGGATCGGTAGATGACCAATCCGTAAAGCTAGGGAAAGGAATATGGATAATATATTTGAAGCGGTCCACCGATCCGCAGCGCCCGTAAGCGGGCCGGGCGTAGTATACTAGTTCTCAGAGGCTTATTAGAAACGGACTCAAACTCAAGCAGGAGCTTCTAATCGCACTCTCCGCCTATCATGTCCAGAAGCCACCAACCTCAATCATGTTGATTTGAGGTAGGGGTTATTGACTATATTTGGTCTGGGAGGAGGCTTTTCAATAACCTTGTCATCTATAAGATCCTGAATAGCATTTTTTAGCAGATAACATTTATCAGTGAGGTGACCACTGCAGCGATGATATTGACAGTATTGGGCATGATTCCAGCCTCCGGAAGGGGTCCGTGGTTTATAATTTTCCATAGGCTTTAACACCCTCAGGCCATTAGCCCCGCAGATCACTGCATCGAGGCTTGCGCTCATCATAATGACGGTTCTCGATTAAATTTCTCGGGCCATTATTCCTTCCGATCATTGATGCACTGTCCGCTTCATAAGACCATGAATGCCATAACTTTTGGTAGGAAAAGTGGTCGATGCATTCCCTACCATATTGACGGCTGGTGCGTGTGGGTCGCCTTCCCTTTAGAGTAACGGAAAGAGGTAGGAGATGTATTGACTTGTAATTGCCCTGCTCAGATATCATCATCTATACGAGCTCCTATCTCCACTATTTCTTTAAAATTGGTGTGGGAGATACCGCATGTGTTCCGTAAATGGGCCGGAGATTTTTGATAAACATTCGGCATGACTCTACCGGATCAGCCCGCCAAAAGTTTGAGCCAACTTTCTTTCCATCCGACCGCGAACTCAAGACAGTTTTTTTTCCCTCGGTGCACGACTCAAGGTCTCTTCTATTTTCGTGGATCGGTGTTGTCTTTGTACCTTTCCAGAACGCTTCACTATCTCGTCCCACGTATTCATGGTAATCCGCTTATCGACAACATTAGCCATTGTTTGGCGCTATCGTGTGAGGTGAAAATTGGAAGCCATAGCCTCAAAGCTAGCTCCCCTTGACTACATGCCGCTGGAATAAGATTTTAAGTGGGATATAGGCATTCGCTTCCATCAAATTTTTCTATGCTCCGCATTTTGAATTTGAGAGGCACATCGCCGCAGTTGTAATGTCGCGTGCCAGCGCAGAGAAAATTCCCTTGTTGAGAAGTTTGAGTACCATGGCCTTTATATTTTCCACGCCGGCCTCTACTTTGTGGTCGGGGAGTTGGTTTTAGGTATACGCCGCGTGATTAGGAAAAGTCGGGTTGATTTCGGTGTTTGGTAGGGATTTTGGGTTGGATATGGATATTGGGCTGGTGGATTCTGGGCTGGATATGGGTTTTGGGCTGGTGGATTCTAGGCTGGATAAGGATTTTGGGCTGGTGGATCTTGGGAAGGATATGTATTTTGGGCTGGTGGAATTTGGGTAGGATATGTATTTTGGGTTGGTGGAATTTGGGTAGGATATGTATTTTGGGTTGGTGGAACTTGGGTAGGATATGTATTTTGGGTTGGTGGAATTTGGGTAGGTGGATTATTGATGGTTTCTGCGCCAGATCATTATAAGGTAAGTATGTGGTAACTTGGCCTGGTGGGTTATAGTTTTGTGGGTCCATATATGGGTTATTTTGGAGTGGGTTGGTTATGGGAAAAGGGAGGTCATTTGGGCTTTGGGGAATATTGGTGCTTGGGGAAGGATATGGGTCATAGGACGGGTAAGGGCTGATATTTGGGTAGTAGGGCCTTGGTGGAGGATTGAGATTTGGGGTAGTGGCTATATTTGGTGGGTTAGTGTTTGGCTGAGGAGTTGGGTTTGGAGGCACATGAGATGTGGATGTTTCCCTGGGAGGGAAGAATTTACCTCGCCACTGGGTTTCAAACTTTGCACCAGGCTAGCTATTTGGCTCATTGCCGCACTCCAACTTTTGGTCTAACCATTCCCGCATTGCCGAGCTCCTGAGCGCATCCCGAGTCCCCGAATCTGCACTCCATATCTGACCGCTTCATCCGTTGCCATACCGCTTGGATCTTTCCTTTGAACCGATTCTACCCTTGTCCGATCGATCGATATCCTCTCTCGATTTGACTACTTTTCCCCGTATCAACCGGCCAGTACTATCTCTGCCTTTCCAGATTCGGGCCAGATTTCTGAGGAAAATGGGCTTGGTATCAGAAGGCTGGCTGAAGGCTTTTTGGGCTTGGAGTACAGCGTGCCTTTATTAGTATATTTTATTATTATTATTATCCCTACAAATTGACCGGATAAGCACTGCTTTATTTTGACAGCCTCGTGACTTTCCCTGAACAAAGGATTCTTTCTCCGCAGTATAGGACCAACGTATTCCACCTGCGACTTCCCGAGATCGGACTGATCCCAAGCGAAGGGTCTATACTCTTTCTGGGATCCACCATTCGAAATGGTCTAGGTCGAGCATTTGAAAATAATAAATCAGCCCCAGTGTATTTTTTTTTGTCTTGCGCAAAAAAAATTTCTCTGACTTACGCCAATTATTTTTTTTGACTTGCGCACATTTTTTTTGACTTGCGCACATTTTTTTGATTGGGACTGACCCACAATTTAAAATGCAAAACCGGTCGGTCTTTGAAGTGTCCCGAGAATCTATATGCGCCTAACGTTGGCTTACGCGCAGGGGTAGGCGGCCATGGTGTAGGGTAGCAATTCGGAATATATTTATATGCATGTGCGTGTGTGTGCGGTATCTAAAAAGCAAAAAAACAAGAGTTTTTTTTTTCAGATGTAGAAATAGAAAATAAAACAGATATGGCCTGTCTTGCTGTTATGTATGGATTTTCTCGGCTTTTTAGCTTATGCGCAAGCAAGCAAGCATACCATCAAGAAATAGAAAGAAAAACGGGGAATCTATCTATTCTTATAAAAAAAAAAAAAAATGGGTCCTAATCCCCAAAATAAAATGACAGAATGAATGCATATATATACATATATATTTTGCAGAATGAAAATAAAGCAAAATGAAATAATATACGGCCGAAAATGAAGAGATTTTAAAAATAAAGCCCCGGCCCTTTTTGTTGTGCTCCCGGATAGTATTGCACATAAAATATTATATGTATATCCATATATGTATATAAATAATATATGTATATATATATATTTTTTTTTCTTTTTTGAAGATTTTTTTTTTGAAAAATACGAATATTTTCAAGTATATCCGTAACATTGTTTGAAATGAAACTGCTGCAAGATGGAGGATCATATCCACAAATATAGACACGGATGTTAAAGGAACGCAATATTAGACTGCTTTTAAATTAATATAACAAGCATACTTTAGCCGTAAACAAAAGAAAAAGGTTTTGGTTATCGAAGTCTAGCCCTCCATTTTTATTCATTAAAATAAAAACGATATCCCCAAACAGCCAGAAGTCGCCACCGTGGGTTCCCGGATGTTGCTCCGCGCCCGCGCCCTTGGATAGGGTGCGCTGCACGTGGGGATGCGGTGACATCCATCGCTCCCGCTCCACCCTCCCTTGTTTAGGGAGGACCAAATCAAAAGTGCGGGAGGAGTGCCGCCGAATAGCGCTTGGAATGCGCCTCGATTGCCTTTAGTGGATTTTTGATCCAATATGGGAGCTTTGGGTTTTCTACGTCAAGTTATCCCTTGTTTAGGGATACCAGACATAGGAAGACATCACCTTTCCATTCTCATTCTCCCTTGTTTAGGGAGAACGTGAAAGTGCAAAGAAAGATGTTGCGCCGCTCCACTATGGATTTTATGAAAATAGCCTTATGGCCTATTTTGGATCACTATGAGTGCTTTGGGTTTTCTACGTCAAGTTATCCCTTGTTTAGGGGATACCAGGACATAGGAATACATCACCTTTCCATTCCCATTCTCCCTTTTTTAGGGGAGAACGTGAATGTGCATTGAAAGATGTTGCGAGGCCCCACTGGATCCAAAATGTTTTTAGAGTCGCCATCTTTATTTTAAGGCAAAAATAAAGCAAAACCAGAAAAAGAAAACCAGAGATAAAGAAAACAGGTTCGGAGGCTAAGTTACGATTTGGGAAGGTGTTAGGCACCCAACTCGCCCTTTCGGTCTCAAAACGGTTTTTGGCTAAAGTATGCTTTTTGTTATATTTATTTAACAGATAAATAAAGCATTAACTGCCTACAAATACATCCATTACATCTATATTATTTACGGACTTGCAACAGACTCTTTTACAAACAATTACAAATATACTTGGAAATATTTGGCCATAGTAACGGCTACATTTAATATTATTTCCTAACAAAATCCGAGCAGCATAACTGCTTATATATTGATATTGAACCGGACGGGAAATAATACATTTACAAATAAAGACTTTATTGAATAAATGAAGCAAATAATTACAAATGTATCTAAAAACATTTTGCCATAATAACGGCTACATTTAGTACTATTTCCTAATTAAATCCGGGCAGCACAACTGCTTATATGACTACATTGGGTCGGACTGGAAATAATACTTTTACATATAAATGAAAAACTTAACAATAAAAACTTACAGACAGCGTAGAGGTGTGTTCGCTCTGTCCCTCGGGGAGAGAGAGTCTTTTTTGTTGTTGTTGTTGCTGTGTGTTGTGTGTTGTGTTGTGTGTTGTGTAAATTTGGGCGGCGTGACTGTTTCTGAAAGTTACTTTTGGCCTCGGAGTTTGGGCAGAGTAACTGTTTGTGTTTGGTTGTTTGTTGGCTTGAGGTAGGCTAAAATTGGGCAGAGTAACGGCTTATCTCTGGCTGTTTCGGCCTTTTAAATCGGGCAGAGAAACTGCTTTTTTCACGATTTTTGGACTGGGGAAAAGGGGTGGATACCTAGCAAGGGGGCTAAGGTACACTTCTATCGGTTGGATTTGTGTTTGGCAGAGGTTTGGCAGGGTTTTGAGGCTTTGGAGGTGATCTCTCACTATCTCACACCGCTCTCTAATTCTCCAGCGTAACGTTAACGCGGAGAAGCTTTACACAAAAAAGGAGTACTGAATGAAGAGTCGGGCACCTCTATTTATAGGTGAGGACTGGGACATCGGTGGAATTTTGAAATTTTATCAGACGCATAAATCGGGTGTACGCCACGCTGGATCAGTTGCATTTTACGGCAAATGAATGGATGAACAGTGTCTGAAGAATGGAATTGGGCGCTACACCATAGAGGTTTGGGCGCCATGCCCAAACTCCATGGGAGCCATGCCCATTTCTCTTTCTGTGCTTCACCTGGTTGTACCTTGCGCTGGACGAATTGTGTTTTTCGGCAAATTTGGCATGAACAGTGGCTGGGAAATAAGTTTGGGCACCAACCTATAGAGGTTTGGGCGCCATGCCCAAACTCTATGGGAGCCATGCCCAAACTTCAAACTAGGCTCCTTTTTGACACTTTAGTCCCTGCAGTTTGTCCTTTTGCGCATCCTGCTTTGTCCTTTTGCATTTTTGACCCTGTAACTTGACACTTGTTAATGTTTTAACAGTTCTTGATATTTTATGTCATGTCACATATCAGAGGTACAAAATTGGGGTGTCTACACCCGCGCTCCCTTTTTTAGGGGAACACGACATGCGGAAGAACACCACGCTTTCCATTCCACCATCCCTTGTTTAGGGGAAGACGAAATTAAAAATGTGGAAAGGGTTCTGTCAAAGAAGCGCGTGGAATACTCCTCGGTCACCGAGTGATTTTTGGTCCATTATGAGAGCTTTGGGTTTCTCTGTATCTCACCCTCCCTTGTTTAGGGGAAGACAAGGCACAAAAAATGCATCACCCTTTTCATTCTCATCGTCCCTTGTTTAGGGGAAAATGGAAAAGTGCAAAAAAAAAAAAGAAGGGTGTTGCGAGAGCGCGTGGGAACACGCCCTGCCTCACTATGGACTTTTCGAAAATGGCCTTAGGTCATTATGAGTGCCTGAGATTTCTCCGTATCTCACCCTCCCTTGTTTATGGGAAGACAAGGCACAAAAACTGCATCACCCTTTTATTCCCGTCGTCCCTTGTTTAGGGGAAAACATGAAAGTGCAAAAAAGGATGTTGCGAGCCTCACCATGACCTTAGGTTTATTTTGGATCGCTATGAGTGCTTTGGTCTCTCCATATCTCATCCTCCCTTGTTTAGGGGAAAACAAAATACATGAAATGTATCGCCATTTCATTCAGATTCTCCCTTGTTTAGGAAAAAGTGCAAGAAAGGATGTTGCGGGCCTCACTGTGATCTAAAATGTTTTGACAGAGTTGTCATCTTTATTTTAAGGAAGAAACAAAGAAAACCAAAAATAAACAGAGTTTGTAAAAAGGGTTCGGAGGTTAAGTTACAAGTTGGGAAGGTGCTAGGCACCTAACCGGCCCTTTCGGTCTCAAAACAGTTTTTGGCTAAAGTATACTTTTATTATATTTTTATAGCAAATAAATAAAGCATTAAAGGCAAATATATCCATGTCTACATTATTTACAGACTTGCAGTTATCTCCTTCTAGTAATTACAAATACATTTCAAAATATTTGGCCATAATAATAGCTTTTTTAATGCTATTTTCTACATAGATCCGGGCAGCACAACGACTTATATTTTTACATTGGGCCGGATGGAAAATAACTTTTTTTTTTATAAATAAAACTCTTAAAGGCTCACCTTTAAGAGCGTTGGTGCGCTCGCTCTGTCATTCCGGGAGAGGAAGTCTTTTTGCTGCTGTTGTGATTCGGCCAGAGTGACTGCTTCTGAAGGTTGCTTCTGGGTATCGTCAAACGGGCGGAGCAACTGCTTGCATTTTGCTGCTATTTTCTTGCTACTAGCGGAAATCGGGCAGAGCAACTGATTGCTTTTAGCGGATTTGGCCTTTGGATTCGGGCAGAGCAACTGCTCTTTTTGGAATTTTTGGACTGGGGAAATAGGATGGAAACCTAGCTGGGGGGCTAAGGCTCACTTTGATCGGTTGGTTTTGTGTTTGGAGGAGATTCGGCATAGCTTCGAGGCTTTATAGGAGGAGGGGCTCTCTCTATCTCACGATCACTCACTGCGTAAAAATAACGCTGAACAATATTTTCTTTAGGCTTTAGGATCATGCACAAAGAAAGGCCAAGCACCTGTATTTATAGGTGAGAGGAAGGAAACCGCTGTCTTTAAATTTTCTTCTTTGTGTTTCATCAGCTTGTACCACACGCTTGAAGGCTTGTGAAATGTGTTAAGACGGAGTGCACTATTCAGGATCCTGGCGCCGGCGCCAAGGTTCTTGGGCGCCGCGCCCATATGGAGTTATGGTCGTGCCTGTCTTCAATTTTTACTGTTTTACGCATCCTGCTTTGTCTTTTGCATTTTTAAATCCTGTAACTTGACATTCGTTAAGTTTTCAACATGTCTTGATATCGCATGTCAATGTTACATACCAGGGGTACGAAATTGGGGTGTCTACACCAACCTCCCATCATTCATCATTTTCTACATGGCCTTCTTCAATGGTTAGTACTCCTTTGTGGTGTGCTGATAGTCATCGTGGTAGGCACACCATTTAGTATGATTTCTGCTCTGAGCCGTTTTTAGGTTCATCTGGGGAGGAGGTGGGAGCTCATCTCTAATTTCGTGCGTAATGTCCTCCCGCAATGTGTTTAGCGGGATGAGATCGTTGTTCTGCATGAAATCCTTCAGGCAGTCATAACGAGGCTTGTTGCGGGCATAACCTCCGCCCGAGGAATTTGTCCCATTACTCCTGTTAGCATTCCCATTTCCACCGGCCTCTGTCTTATCTTTTTTCTCCTTTTTTGCGGTTTCACCCGCATAATACTTTTGAGCCCGTAGCAGCATTTCTTCCTGCGTTTTTAGCTCTCTCATATTCATCTCGGGCTTCAGGCCGCCTTCTTCGCCCTGCAGGCCGGTCTCGAAGCACAAGGTCACCTCCTGCTCAGTGAGGCCAAGAACTTGCTCGATCATCTTGGTGAACCTCTCAAAGTAGTTGGAAGTGGACTCGTTGACTCCATGCTTGATATTGGACAAGTCCCTTCTTGTTTCCGCAATGGTTCCCGAATTCCTGAAGTCTCGAAGTCTGCCAAAAATATCTTCCTCAGGTCTGCCCAATTGTTTATTGACCTGCAAGGAAGCTTTCCCATCCATGCCAGGGCCTTCCCCTGTAAGGCCCCGACAAATGCCTGAATCTTCAAGGCCTCATTGTCAATCACCAGCCTGATCTGAGATTCAAAGGACATCAGCCAATTGTTTGCCTTTGCCTTCCCTGTGTATTTATCAAAGTTTGGGAAAAGGCACCCTTGTGCTGGAGGGGAATTCTCAATCCAAGGAGCCAAGGGGGAGCCCGATGTGCCATGGAAGGTGCCCTCGGGTGACTGACCTTGTTCCCAAGCTTCCATGCGTTGCTTCATTTTGAAAAATTCATGTGCTATGTCCCCTACTGCGGGCACATCATTGATAGCCTGGGGTTGATGGTACGCAACCGGTACAAGACCGACCTGGGGAGCGTTTGGTGGGGTGGATCCATGCGGCCGTTGGACCAACGTGGGGACTGTGACTGGAACCGCCGAGTGTGCGATCCCCTGGGAGACAGGGATCGATGACTACGAGTATGCGATTTGCACGGTGAGCTGGATCGGTGTCTACGGGCACGTTGTCTATGTGGAGACGGAGATCGTTGTTGGCGGCGTGATTGCATCGAGTTTTCTCTTTTAGATGCCCGTGCATGGGCGAGAATCCACAGTTGCACTGCACTCGCGCTCTCTCCGGCGATCACGAGCCATTGTCCCACACCCTTGCCTGCTTGAGGGCCGAGGCGAGAGTAGACACTAGGTGCCAACTGATGGCTAGCTATGCCTTCCGGTTATGTTTGCTCGGACGCTGCTCTCAGTCCCTGCAATCTGAGGGAATGATGACGGACTCTTAGGGATGTCCCTTTGGCCTAGAAACACTAACACCTCGACTAGGAGTAGGTGTTTGTGGGAGAGGGTCCAACTCAATTGGTAGAGGGGTTTGCCCATACCTATCAAGTGTTGGTTAACTTGATGCATTTGTCCCAAGTACAAGGCACGTTGGCGTATAGCCTCCACGCGTAGATCATTAGCGAGTTGGCCCGCCACTGCTATACTGGTAGCCAGGGCATCCAAACCACGCCGTTGATTAAGTTGATCACGAAGCACAACCCTTGGTTATTTCCCTCCTACGTTTATTCCCTCTTGTACAATTGGGGTGGTAGTATGGCCATCCTCTAGAATAGCACCGCTGTTGGCATCCATAACAATTCAACTATAATAACTGAAAAAACTGAAGAATTTTCGAATTTCCTGGAAACATAACAAACTGATGTATCCAAATAGTGATACACTGATCTTTTACAATTATAGGTTATCTGGGCTTTTAGTATCTCAAGCTCCAAACCTATCAAAGTAATCCAAATACGTAAAATTAGGCACGGGTTTTCCCTACAAAGGCACTCCGGTGTAAAAATAAGTGTAACACACAAGTGGGAAAACAACTTGACAAAGTTTAGGCTTATAAAATAAGACGTACATTTTCCCCAAGACTGAGAGAAGTTTATATAGCTCTCGGTCTTAACTACGGAGTAATGGGCATTAATTGCCCGAGCATAGATCGTGTGTATTAACTAAGCCATGTATGAAATGTGAGAGCGCTTTTCACGACATTAACCCCCACGTTCTGACATCTGTTACAAGTATTGTCGAGCAGGTTTAACGAGCTCGCTACGGGGTGACCTCCTGCTCGCTAGTTACTTGGCCCCCAGCTACTAGTAGGGAGGTGGTCTGATGGATATGCTCGCATAGGGGCCGAACACATATCTTTGCTTGCTGCATCGCATGGTCGCTTGTCTTTCATGTCGGGCACGTGTCATGCCCCGTGGTAGTAGGGTCATACTCCTAACACGTGATCGCTACTTGGGTCGTTTGGGCTTGACAGCTCATATATATATATATATATATATATATATATATATATATATACCACATAAATTTTCTTAAGTTAGCCACGAATGGAGATTAGTTATAGACCTAATGTGGTTTTAGGGTAGGGGAAGACCAAAAAATAAATAATAAAAATATTTCCATGGAACTACTTTACCCCGTAACCCCTAGGCCATGGTAATTGTTAGAGCATGTACAATGGGGGAGCAACGTACATTTGCTCCCACAAACTATCCAAATTAATAAAAATAAATAAAAAACATCTTTAGGCTACTCTAAGCTATCCAACAAAAAAACTTCTTACAACGGTAATACAAACTCCAATAACTTTACCTACCCAAATATTTTTATCTCATTATATTATATCATTATATATTATATATTAATAAATAAATTTTTTAAGAAAAAATAAATTTTATATTACATAAATTACTAATAATAGTAATATTAATAATTAACTACTAAATAAAATATTAGTACTAAATATAATTAACAAAAAATCTTGAAATAAATAAATATGGTTAATAGAAAATATCAAATTTTGGGAGGGGGGAAAGGAAACGAAGGAAAGCTCAAAAAATTGTAGAAGATTAAGTTGATATTCAAATTATGCAAACCACGTCTCTATTTATAGATAAAAATGTGTAAATTTTTTTTAAAAAAATTTAAAGTAATAATAATTTTTTAGGTGAAAAATATGCAAAAAAAGGGGGATAAAAAAGAAAAAATCCACCACACCACTCAAATTTCGACACGTGTAAAGGACGTAGATTTAATGTGCCGGCGACTTGGTTTGATGTATTGAAACATCACCGTTTCATCAATTTTTGTTACAAAATTATATCGTTTAATCTCATTTGAAGTCAAAGCGCTTGTGGATCCCGTAACATTTAAAACTAATTAATTCTTCCGAAGCCTTTCTTTGCTACCGCTGACTATCGAAACTTTCTCCATTGTTTTACAAAATACTTACCGTGCTACTCAAGTATCCTCCATTGTAGATGGTCTTACTCCAATAAATAAATCTTAAAAATATCTCGCAGCAGCCGGAGCCGGAGCCACTGTGGGTAAAGGTAAACTGTAAAGAAGAGAAGAAGAAGGTTGTTTAAACGTCAACCTCAGCAAACTGTAACTAAGACCACTTCAATTCTAGCCGGCTAATGAATTCAACCAGAACACCGTTCCCATTCCCATTCCAATTCCCTCACGAGCTCTAGTTTTTCTCCCTCCAACAAACCATGGTCGACCTCAAATTAGGATTTGCAATTTTAATTTCACTTCTCACCTCAATTTACATAGTTGAATCGACCTGTAGCCGAGGTTGCGAAACGGCGTTGGGTTCATACTACATTTGGGTGGGAACAAACTTGTCTTTCATCGCCGAAGTCACAAACGGCGATATCAACAATATTTTTAAATACAATCCTCGAGTCCCTAACCAGGATAGTCTCCTAGTCGGTTCTAGAATTAACGTGCCCTTCCCCTGCGACTGTATTAACGGAAAATTTCTCGGTCACATGTTTAACTACAGAATTAGGCCCGGCGACACGTACAATCTGGTTGCTAATAGGAACTACGCCAATTTGACGACGGCGGCGTGGACGGAGACGTATAACAGTTACTCCGAGACCATGATACCCGATAATGCGTTTCTCAATGTCACGGTCAATTGTTCGTGTGGGGACAGTGGGGCTTCGAGGGATCACTGGTTGTTTGTGACGTACCCACTCCGGCCCGAAGATAGCTTGAGTTCGATTGCGTCCCAGACAAATCTTAGTGCGGATTTGTTACAGAGTTATAATCCCGATGTTAATTTCAGCGCCGGCGCTGGGCTGGTCTATATTCCCTGGACAGGTTAGTTTTTTCTTTCCCTCTTTTTTGTATTTTAATTTTAATTTTTTAATTTCTTTTCATATTGATCAAATATAGTTTGCAAATTTTTCCACAATTACGAAGTAGATCATGTGATATTATATTCGTCATAAATTTTGTGACAAAGAGCTTAGTTACAATTGTCGTAACAAAGACCATTGTGAATTCCATTATGCAAATCTTGAAGAAGGTAATTTGAATTTTTAGCATTATGTTCGCTCCTTTATACCGAACTAGTTAGGTACTCGTGCGTAATTTGAGTTTTTAGCATTATATTCTCTCCTTTTTATTGTACTAGTTAGGTATACATGCGATGTTCATGAATTTTTTTTTTTTTTTTAAAGGGCTTTGCCTATTTTGTTTAATTTAATTTGTTGAGTTGTTTTTTTTCTTTTTATCTTTATAGAGTTTTTAGAATTATAAATTGTGTTGTTTTGTGTTTAGTTTTTTCCGTACTTTGTTATTCCTTCATTTAAAATGTATAACGTTTGTCATCGTATTGTAACTTATCATATACCTCAGTCTTTTTAGTTGATTATTTTTTCTATATAGTTTTTTTAATTAATTTTTTTTAGGAAAAAAAATATTTATTGGCTCGCTTATTTTTTGTTTCTCAAAAAACTATTTGTATCATATAAATATCTATTTTTTTAGTACATTGGTTTATATTTATTAAAAAATACTTATTTTTTTTATAATCAAATATCAGTTAATCACCATCCTAAAAAATGAAATATAAGTTCAAATATACGAAAAACAAACTATATATGTTTCTAAAAATTTTCCTATGCGAGACGTTAAAGTATATTATTTACGAAAATTAATGAAATTATATATTCATACGCATATGTTTGTGTGTGTTTTTTCTTCTGTATTAGATTATTGAAATTTCATTTTCCTAAAGTGCCTTTTTTTTTTCCACTTTGATGCCTCCTTCTACAGCACATTCTTGGCTTTAATATGTGGCTCTTTTAATTTTAATTATAAAAAAAATAAAGTGAGATTTTGTGGATATTTTGAGAAGAAATTTGTATTTTGTTTGACCTAATTTTTATAGAGTCAAAATAAGATTAGCACTTAAAAGAATCCAATGAATTTACAATACACATATTAACCATTTTATATTTAGAACATGTTTTTAATAAAAAATTAATTAATAATTATTTCAATAATCTGAAACGAATTAAAATTTGTCTCATATTTAATTTTAAAGTTAAAAAATGCATTACTCTCAAAACTAAAATTTAGATTTAATTTAATTTATTTTCTTATCCCTCACTATATTCCATCAACCTCATCATTCATAGACTCATCTCTAGTACTACCATCATCACCACTTTCACCACCTCAAATTTCATCATTAACTCAAAAATTAATATTTGATTTCTTATTCCTAATCCTAGCATCTAATTAACCCATATACAAAATCCATCATTTAAAGACTCGCCACCACCACAACCTTAAATTTCACAATTTACAAACTTAATTTTTTTTTAATTTTAAAATGTGGATGTTTAAACCCAAAATTTGATATGAATATTTGAAAATTTGAAGATTTGGAGATCTAACAATAACGTATTTCACCTAAACCACCACTACCATCTCTACAATTGACATGACCACCTCCCCTAGCCCCTACCACCATAATCCCTGAAATCGCCGCCACTACCATCACCAAGAAATACAACTCAAATGACGAAATGAAATCTCTTTAGCTTCTGTTCAGTCGCAATTCTTTCTTTGAACATCTCTGTCTTCTTAGTCGATTTCCTCCTTCGTTGTCAAATCACTAAGGAAAGAGAGAATCTAACATTTGGATGAGACTACTTGAATATTTCCGATAGATGACAATCTCTTTCAATCACAAGAGAGCTCTAGTAGAAGAAAAGAAAGTCGATAGCCATGAGAAGAGAAAAGAGAGATTCTCTCATCTAACTACCTTAGGTCCTAGGTATGGAAAGGAGTAAAATATTCAAATGGATTTAGGGTTTACAACCTAATTATTTGTAGTTGGTGGCGGTGGTTTTAAATGTAATAGAAAATATGTGTGGCGACCCCGACCCTGGACCCGAGATGGAACCGCGGACCGGAGCGCCCAGGACAAGACAAGACAAGAGGGGCAAGAAAGGAATGAACATGCAAGGACTCAAATAATTTTAAAACTGACGTGACGCAACATTTCAGTCGCAAGAGAACTCGACACAAAAGGTCGGTATTTTAAAATCATTTCACCTGATAAAAAGTTAAGCAATAAATCCAAGTCTTCGTCGACACTACAGCCGAACCCAAGCTAAGCAGTAAATATGACAAGGAAATAAATAAGAGCTAATGGGATGCTCAGCGTAAGTCTAAACGTAGTGAACGCTAACAACATATGCAAGGCACGACTAACACAATTGCCGCCATCAAGAGAAGATAATTACTACAAGAGTTAATACTACAAGTAGCTAACAGGAATACACGAGTACAAGTCTATACAATCCCAAACATAGTCTAGATGACTAGCTTATACCCATCGTCCTTGCAAAATACAAAAGAAGAGAAGAGGACTTCTAAAACCACCTCTTCAACTGCAAAAGCCTGACCAAAGAGAACTAAAGTATACGAGCGCCGCGATCCTCAACGGGAAGGTCCTGTCCTGCTAGGATCTAAAAAAAAGTACAGGGGAACGGGTAAGTCATAAAGACTCGTAAGCTATCAATCATGCATGACATGGCAATATGCAACACGTTAGGCAAGACAATATTACAAGCATGTAGATCAAGTATATGAGATGCACATTATTGCATATAGTCACATAATATGAGGATATAGAGCCGGGCCGCTACGTAGACCTGCAAAACAGACACCTTCATGATGTGCAAGAATTGATGGGTGTGATAATACATCGATCTCCGAGGGATGCTCGGGAAAACAAGTAGTCAATCTCAATGGTCGCGTATTGGTTGGCCAAGGAGAGCTTTTCCCCACTGTGGCCGGCAGTGGAGGCGTGTGTGACAAGATCAAGTAGGCCAGCTGGACTCATGCAATGCCAAGTAGTATTTACTCAACAATGGTTAGTATGGAACGAGTCCGACAAGAGCGTCCTCGTTCAAGACAAGTATATAATCTCATCAATAAACAAGCAAGATTGAGCTCGACAAGAGCGAACTCAATATATCAATTATGCATTTATTATGTCATAAAGATACAAGCATGATAGTCAATCCATTTCAAGAGTCTAGAATTAGTTTTCTAGTGTAACGCATGTAATAACGTCGTAAGGATTAATCATTGAGCCGGTATTATTCAATAGCTCACTAATGTCGATTCCGTTGAGTCATTTCTACAATTCCAACCAAATAGAGTTAAAATACTATTTGCAATTCAAACTCTTTTCTAAGTTATCACATCGATTAATCTAGGTCGTTAATCCGTATAACAATCATAGCCAAGAATAAATTCAAGTCCCCAATTTATGGAGCCCTAGAATCACGTTTTTCCCAAATAATGGTCGAAAGTCTATGACCCAAGAATAATAGTTATTTCTAACATAGAGTAGAACACTTTTACTTCTAGGCTTAGTGTCCAAATCACGACATTTACATTCATGGTCTATAGTTTCCAGAAATTCATACTCTCTACAACGTATCATTATCATGGTAGAAAACAAGGAGAGCATAATTTAGACATGAGAAAAGGGAAGAAAGAGGGGGTAGCATGTTATCTCTAACATGGACCTAAGGGAAATTGATAGCTTACCTCAAGCCAAGCAAAAGACGAAGCAAGAAAAACTGTCGGCGACAATCGCTCGTCTCGGCGGTGGCTACGCAACGGCGATCTTGGAATCACAAGTGGGTTTCGAAATCTCTTGGAATCCAACCCTCACGCACGTATCTCACCGAGACTCTCACGCACAAGTTCGCCCTAGACTAAAGAAGACGAAATGAAGAAAATGAGTCGTAAGAAGGGAAGTCTCCTGCTGATGTAGAGCAATCAGCTTGATTAAGGTGTTAGTGGAGTACACATGTCACTTGATGAATGGTAGAAATAGGTTTAGTAATCTTAATTAGGATTAGATTAGGCTAATAAGACTCTAATACAAGTGGTTAAAGTCACTAATGATAGAGGTTTAGTAAGGGTAAGATCATAATCAGCCAAATGTTGCAGAAAATCCCGCTTTGCTGGAAATCTTCAATGTTCGGTTGTGGAGGCCGAACCTCCTTCATAATGTTCGGTTATGGTGGTCGAACAATGCCAAAATGTTCGGTTGGCATGGTGTGGAACGATTCCTCAGGCCATACGTTAGGTCAAACAGGTCCAGATTTGCACATATAACGCATATATATAAGGCATATACAACTCAAAGAAGCATTAGAATGAGTATCAAGGGTCCTAATAACAATGATAAATGTCTCTCAAGGTCTTGGCTAAGTCCAAATATCAAAGCCCGAGCAAGAACAAGTCAATCTAGAGCATGCAAAGCAATAGGCGTTCGATACGACAATTACGGTTCGATCAAGGAATGCAATCGAGTCAAACATGTTAGTGATACTACTAGCATGTTAAATACATGTTCTAATCATGTTAAACAAGTATGGAAGACAAGAAATACAAGTAGGTTTCGGCTTCTCACATCCTCCCCCACTTAAAGGAATTTAGTCCCTAAATTCATACCAGAATCATCAAATAGGAAAGGATATCTTTCTCATATCATCAAATAGAGCTATCGGTTTCCCAAGTAGCTTCCTCAATGATCATGGTTCATAGCTTCCTCACATGGTTCTTCCAGACTTTGACTAACGGGATCCGTTTCGTCCTCAAGATTTGCTCCTTGGTATCAAGAATCCTCACTGGTCTTTCATCATAAGAAAGATCGGGTTCGAATGAAATCTCATCATAAACAAGGACATGCGATTCATCTTTCAAATACTTGCGTAGCATCGAGACATGTAATACATCATGAACATCCTATAATGAAGGTGGAAATGCTAACCGATACGCCAAGGATCCAATCCTTTCTAAGATCTCAAATGGCCCAATAAATCTAGGTGAAAGTTTGCCCCTCTTCCCAAATCGTTTAGTACCGCGCCGGGGTGATACTTTCAAGAATACATATGATCACCAACCTGAAACTCTAAGTCACGTCTCCGGTTGTCTGCGTAGCTTTTCTGTCTACTCTGAGCTGTGAGCAATCTGTCTCTAATCAGTTTCACACTCTCAGCTGACTGTAGCACCATCTCTGAACCCCATAGCTTAGCTTCACCAACTTCATCCCAGCAAATCGATGAACGCCACTTACACCCATACAAAGCTTCATACGGCGCCATTTCAATACTGGACTGGTAACTGTTGTTATAAGTAAATTCGGCTAATGGCAAATGAGAATACCAACTACCTTTAAAATCTATGGCACAAGCACGTAGCAAATCCTCTAGTACCTGAATCAATCTCTCGGGTGACCATCCATTGTGGGTGAAAAGTAAATCTTGAAATTCAACTTCGTCCCCAAAGCCTCTTGTAAAGCATGCCAAAATCGTAAACACAGGATCTCTATCCGATACAATGCTCACTTAGGAACACCATGTAATCTCACAATATCTTGAACATACAATGCTGCCAACTGACTCAACCTATAAGTCATCGCAATAGGAATAAAGTGTGAAGATTTAGTCAATATATCCACAACAACCCATACTGCATCAAAACCTCGACGAGTACGTGGCAATCCCGTCACGAAATCCATGGTGATATGCTCCCACTTCCACTCCGGTATCTCAAGTGGCTGCAATAAACCGGCAGGTCTCTGGTGTTCATCTTTCACCTGTTGACATGTCAAGCATCTAGATACATACTCTGCGATCTCTCTCTTCATTCCATTCCACCAAAACTGCTTCTTCAAGTCCCTATACATTTTAGTACTCCTTGGATGTATAGTGTACTTGGCCTTATGAGCCTTGTCAAGAACCATACGCTTAACTCCATCGGTGGCAGGAACACAAACTCTACCCCGAAAGGTTAAAATCCCATCGGTGTTCATAGCAAACTCCGGTGTCTTACTATCACCCAAACCATCAATAATTTTCCTCAACTCTGGATCAGTAGCCTGAGCTTCCTTGATCAACCCAAACAAAGCAGGTGTAGCACGCACACTAGCAAATATAACATTATGCTCACTCACAACTGGACTCCATTCGCGTACATCCTCGAGCATCTTCCACTCTCTCATCATCAAGCAAGACATATACACTTTCCTACTCAAGGCATCGGCAACAACATTAGCCTTCTCTGGATGATACAAGATAGTACAGTCGGGATCCGTAAGCTTCTCCATCCATCGTCTCTGTCGCATGTTCAACTCCTTCTGCGAAAAGAGATACTTTAAACTCTTGTGATCAGTGAATTTTTTATTTATTTATTTTTTTTAGAGAAGTAGGGCGGCACCTGCGAGGATTTTATTAATTAAAAGAAAGAGAACAAACTTAAGGGGGACAACCAGCCTTACCCTTTGAACGGGGGGACAAAGGAGCCTTACCTCGAAAAGCAAATACATCAGGAAGAAAAAATTAGGAAATCCTAACATAGGGGGTGTTACATGCATCAAGTAAAATAAGACCTCGAGTAGAGCGTGGAATATCTCTCAAAGAATGAAAATCCAAGTCCGTATGAGAGTCACAGGCAAAATTTGCTAAGCTATCAGCTACCTTGTTGGCTTCTCGGAAGCAATGAGTGAAAGAAAGCCCCATCTCAGCCTGAGCCCGGGAAATGAATCGAACTAAGTAGGAATGAGCCCAAGGTAAAGAGTGACCATGAGCAAAACAATTAAAAATCACCTTCGAGTCCGTTTCAATAACTGCATCATGATAGCCATTTTCCCAGAGCCACTTCACACCAAAAAAGAGAGCTTTGATTTCAACATACATATTAGAGCAAACATCATAATATTGGGAGTAAGCAAAGATGCAACGACCCAAAGAATCACGAACAATACCCCCACCACCACCAATACCGGGTTTCCACGACTTAGCACCATCGAATTAAGTTTAACCCCCTCGAGGGAGGATTGAGCCAAGCTACATGTTTGAATACAAATTTTCTTGCGATAACCATACGAAATTTTGGTGTTTGACCACAAATCAGAGATATGGTAATTGGCTGCTAGAAGAGAACAATGGAGATCTGAAGAGATATTTTTGATAATCAAAGCAGGGGGAAGCTTTTGATTATCAAAAAATGCCATGTTACGGGACTTCCAAATATTCCAAAGAATAATAGAAGGAAGCAAAGAGAAGGGAATAGCCTTACTATGCAGCCACCAAGAAAAACATTTCTGCTGAATTGAGCCAGCCTGAATGGGGACTTCAAACAGGTTGTGAAAATGGGACCATATAGCTGAAGCAGTGGAGCTTGTGATGAAGACATGCAAAAAAGTTTCCTCAAACCTCCATCACAGCAATAACAATTGGAAGCCAACAGTATCCCTTTCCGACAAAGAGCCTCATCTAGAGGAAGTTTGCGAGCAAGGAGCCTCCAAATGAAAACGCTAATATAACGAGGCAAAGCTTTGTGCCAAATAAATTTGGAGGAGAGGAGAGTAGGCTGAGAATCTCTGATTAAAGGGAAAACCGAAGAAAGACTGAATTTACCCGATGAGGAAGCAGACCAATAAGGACAGTCGGCTGAATCATTAAGGGAAATCTGCTGTTCAGAAATCTGATTAATAGCATCGGGTGGCAGCATAGAGTTGAGATCTTGTCTTTGAGATGGATTAAGAAGCTCCTGAATCGTCGTGCAAGAACAGTCGGGAGGTTTGTCAATCTGAGAATAAAACAGCCACTTATCAAACCATGGAGAGCGAAGACCATGGCCGATAATCCAGAAGATGTTTGGTTCTGCCACAGCTCGAGCTTTAAGCATTCGTTTCCAGATTTGGGAACCCCGAAAAACAGCTTGCGTGGGATGAGTATTTGAGCAGTATCGAGAGTTTAAGAAGGCAGTCCATAAGTTGGAAGAAGTGCGAAAGCGCCACCAAAGCTTAACACCATAAGCTTGAATAATATCAGACATACTATGAATTCCAATACCTCCTTCTGAAACTGGACGACAACATTTGTGCCAAGCAACCCAATGACTTTTATTTTTTCCATCTATCTGCCCCCAAAAAAAATTAGCACAAAGTTTATCAATCAAGGAACTAACGGATTTGGGAGGGTCAATAGAAGCAATCTGATAACTTGTGATAGAGTGAAGAACATGATTGATGAGGGTGATACGACCATTGGAATTAAGGAAATTCCCAGACCAATTAGAGATGCGATTTTGCAGCTTGACAATGAGACCATCGAAATATGAACGCTTCTTTCTACCATAAAATAACGGGCAGCCAAGGTAGGTAATGGGAAGAGTACCAGCATTGAAACCCAAGATATTAGAAATCAAGGAGACCCGATTGACTGCGGTGGTTGGAGCGACAAAGAAAGAACTCTTCAATTTATTAACCTGCTGCCCAGAAACAGCTTCGTAGTGATTTATCACAACACTTAGATGCTCAATAGAAGACTTTCCTCCATTACAAAAAATAATCAGATCATCGGCAAATGCAAGGTGTGAAATGATGGGGCAACCGCTAATAGAAGAATAGATAGTAGATGAAACTTGCTGCTGTAAAATGTTGAGAGATCGGCTGAAATAATCAGCAGCTAGAATAAATAAACTTGGCGAAAGCGGATCCCCTTGACGAAGCCCACATGTCGAAGAAAAAAATCCTGACGGGTTGCCGTTTATGAGGACCGAAAACCAATTATCAGAGATAAGGCGCCAAATGAGGTCCAAGAAAATTTCGTGAAAACCAAACTGACGCATCACCGTAATGAGAAAAACCCAGGAGACTTTGTCAAAAGCCTTGGCCATATCAAGCTTAACAACAACATTCGAACCAGTGACCTTTTTGCCCAGAAAACCCATCAATTCTTGTGCCAATAAAATATTATCTTGAATAATTCGACCCTTGGTAAAAGCGCTTTGATTTTCCGAGATAACATGAGGCAAGATTGAAGCAAGACGGGAAGAGAGAACTTTGGAAAGAACCTTGTTACAAAAATTGCATAGACTAATTGGGCGGAGGTCCTTGAAAGAGAAAGGCTTATCAGTTTTGGGAATGGTCCCGATTAAGGTGCTAGACCAAGCCTTAGGAAGCGAGAAGCCAGAGAAAAATTCAAGAATTGCTTCACAGAAATCCTCACCAATGATGTCCCAACAATGAGAGTAAAATTTGCCAGTGAAGCCATCCGGACCAGCTGCACTATCACCACTTAATTGATCCACTGCCTGTTTAATTTCCAAGGCCGAAGGAGGAGTAATAAGGAGGGCATTCCATTCATCCGTAATAAGATGGGGAATGACATTCAAGTTTATGGAAGAGCTTATGATACCATCAGATTGCAATTGACTGGTGAAATAATTAATAGTTCCTTGCTTAATGGATTCTTCTGATTCAAGAAGCCGACCATCTATATCATGAATAGAGTGGAGAAAAAGACGCCGTTGTGTCTGCTTAACTGAGGCGTGAAACAGCTTTTGTGTTGCCTTGTCCCTCTTTTAACCACTTAATTTTTGCCTTTTGCTGCCAGTAACTTTCCTCGTCCTGATGAAGAAAAATTCAAGTTTAGTTTGGTTGCCATGAGAGCTTCCCTATTGTAAGGAGAAGCATTGAGCTCAAATAAGAGCTCTTTTTCTGAAACCTCATCTTCAGCCTCTTTAATATTAGCAAAAATGTTCCCAAAGACATTTTTATTCCAGCTTTTTAAAGCAGCTTTGACACTCTTGAGCTTCCGAGAAAACCGAGTCATTGGCCTGCCACTATCACTACAATTCCAAGCTGTGAAACCGTGTCTGTGAATGAAGAATGACTGATCCAAGCATTAATGAAGTGGAATGCTGAAGGGCCCCGAGCAGTCTGATTAATAATGGTGGTGAGAAGAGGAGAATGGTCGGAACAGGTTCGGTTTAGATGCTGAACAATAGTAGCATGGAATTTATCAAGCCAAGCTGAATTGCAAATGACACGGTCGATACGCTCATGAATAGTTGCATTCCCTTCCCTTTTGTTCCACCAAGTAAAATCACTTCCTGAATAACCTAAATCAGAAAGACCCGAAGCTGCCATACAAGCATGAAAATCAAGGGCTCCAATGCGATCCCAGCCTACTCCACCCGATTTTTCAGAAGGATGAAGAATTATATTAAAGTCACCTCCAACTATCCAAGGAGTATTTTGAGCTGAAGAGCTGATGTGGATCAGATCATCCCATAGAAGTTTGCGGTCATCAATACTACATTTAGCATAAACACAACTGAGAAGATCATGAGAAGGCCACGAAAAATGTTGAATCTGCAATGTAACTTGCTGAGAGGAGGTATTAATTAATTGGCAAGTAAAAGAGGACTTTACAAAGATCCAAATAGAGCTAATAGGATTAGAAGCGGAGAACCTGAACCTTAATCTGCGAGTGATAAGATCAACTTTTTCCATATTCAGCATTGGCTCGAAAACGGCAACAATTGAAATATTGTGGAGTTTAACTAATTGCTTTAAACGGCTGACAGAAGGCTCATTGCCAATACCCCGAATGTTCCAAAAGAGGATTCTGATATCCATTAAAAACAATTAAATAGAAGAACTCGCCGATGGCTTGGAAGCCTGAGAACGCGTGAGCCTATTCGAGGGAGGAATAGGAGGTTTCTGCTTAGATTTTGAAGGAATGTGGCTAGTCTCTATGTTGAGGGCCTGAAGAGAAATACTATCTACATCTTCTTCCTCCAGAACCTCTAGAACCGCAAATCGATTGGAGGACGTAGGAATAATTGACGGGGCATTATCATTGTCAACAGAAGCATGCTCGACTGTGGATTGTAAAGTAGATTCTGGAGGCTTGGAACTTTCAGATGGAGGAATAACACCTGGTCTCCATAATGCATTACTGAGGGTGATCCTGACGTGGAGGAGGGGGCTGTGAATGGTTGGTGTTATTTGTCGGAAGAGGCTCAGAATCATGAATATTATTATTTGAATTTGCCTCGGCAGTGGGTATGGGGTTTTGAGGGATGCCGGATGCTTGTGGGTCCTTTGCCTCGGCAGTGGGTATAGGGTTAAGTTGTGGGTTTATGTTATTTTGATGAGCATCTTTGGTGCTAGCAGTGTTGGATTTCTTTGGTGTCCACCTCTAGCGTGGATGAGAGGGCTGTGAATGGTTGGTGGTATTTGTCTGGAGAGGCTCGGATTCATGAATATCAGGATGCTTTACCTTACAATTCATCTCATAGTGACCTTGACGAAAACAATGCGAACAATATGATGGTTTATTTTCAGCCTCAATAGGCTGCCAGAAGCTTGAGTAAACGTTGCCACAATCAACCCATATACGTGAGGGATAAGGCAGGAGTAGATCAATCTCAACACAGATTCGTGCAACACTTGGGCAAGTAAGATTAAGAGTAGGTTGATCGATCATAAGAGGCTTACCAAACAGTGAGGCTAAGGAGAACAATGCCGATTTGTTGAACAGATGAATGGGAAGCCCAGGCAAGGAAAACCAGACTGGAACGATGGAATTCTCCACGTCAGGTCGAAAACTAGGAAACCATTTAAACACACGCATGGGGTAACGGCCAAGATACCAATGATCCTTTATCCAAAGCCTTTGATAGTCTTCATCGTTGTTAACCTGAATGAGGATGTGCTTAGGATCCATATGGCCTTTAGTAAAAGCAGCCTTGAGACCATTGGTGTTGAAATATTTACGGGTAGCTTCCATAGATGGTCTGCCATGAGAAAACTTTCCGATTAATGCATACTTAAAGGGGGCAGCAAGAGACTCAATAATTTCGGGAGAAAGCTTGAGAGATGGCTCGCCCTTATATGTTGATGGAGGTATGGAAAAAGGAAGATTAGCGGGAGGGGCTGAAGAACAAAGGGCATCGGCAAAGGATTTTGGAGAGGCAGATGAAGGTGGCTCCGGCGGTGCCGGCGGGGCAGCCATGGCCGCCAAAGCTAAACCCTAATTAGGGCGACCACTTAGAGAAATCTTAGAGAGAGAATTTTTTGGTGCAAAGTTAACTTTGCTTAAATCGGTGTTATGTAGTATTCCAATCTCACTTGTTCAAGTGCTCTTTCTAGATCAAGTTCAGTATCTTAAAAGTTTCACATCACGTTTGGTACCATTGAGGATGGATACATAGTGAGATCCAAAAACCAATAAGTAGATTATATAATAAACTTGTTTAAATAAATACCCTCTTATTGTGATTTTCTTAAAATGAATATACGATAATTAATCTAAAAGGTAAATATAATATTCACTACAAGAAAAAGTAGTATTTAGGTCCCCACTTTTTAGGTCACTTGCAATAGAGGACCCTAATAACTAATATTTTTTGGGACCGAAAGCTTTATGGGGTCCCTTTTACTTTTTTTTTTACTTTGGCGGGCAATATTTCCCCCAATATCCCGCTAACCTTTTTGGTTCAAAAATTCAGAAAGTCTAAAATTCAGCTCTTATCCCTTTCCTTCTCAAAAACTCTCGCCCTTTCTCCCTTCTCCCTTGCCGGCCAGCCACATACTCCACCTAGCTAGGACTGTCGATTTTGATCGATTCAAAGCCTCCATTGTACGAACCGATCACGATACTGCATAAAAACGTCTTTCGCGACTCAAGGTAATCAATCACAACCCTACCCTTTTGATTGATTACCCTAATTCTTTTGTATTCTCTGTTCTCCAGATTTTATGTTTCTATTTTTTCTTAACGGTGATTTCTTGTTATAATTTATATGTCTTCCAAGATAAGCCCCAATTTTGTTCTGTGTTGGGTTACTTTTGGATTTTATTTTTTAGAACTCCAAGTTTTTTTTATTGAATCAAATTTAATTTCTCGATTAATTAATCAAAAATGCATTGCTTGGTACATTCTTTAAGAAATCTTAATGTAAAGAGTGAGAAGTGCACTTATCTGGTTCAAAACCTTAGGTCGAAAACCTAGGGGTTTGGTTGTGTGTTTCTCTCTCTCTTTTCAAACCATGAGTCGGTTAATTGACTCATTGACTCGATTAATTGACGCACGGGTCGATTTGGTTATTTAAATCGTTGTGATCGACTCATCGAATCGATTAATCGGCTCAGTAAGGGTATTGTTGGGTTTTCATAGAAAAAGAGGCCAAAAAAGTTAGATTTGAGTAAGTTAGGCCATTTTTCATATCATTGCTTTGACTAAGGCCATTTAAAAAAAAACCAGTGGAAAATCCCAAAAAATAGAATAGTGAACTCTTTGTTCCGAACGGAGGGAATATCATGTTTGACAAATCCTTCTTTAACCTTGCGTATGAATTTGAAATAGTTTGATCTCGTTTCGCAACCCGTAGAAGTTTGAGATACCGATTAAATTGTTTGACAACCGTTATGTCCTTTGGAGCTTATAAGTTGTAACCATGACATCAAATATAACAACTCTATTAAGGTATTCCTAGACAAACTAGAAATCTTCTTTCATGTTTATGGATTTTGTTGCTTTCATGTTTATGGATGTTGCTGCTTTGCAACCTTGCTTGTGAATATATCTGGGAAGTAAAAGTTGGTATGGATGATAATATTCTGTTGGTACCGATGCCGACATTGGCGAAAGTGAGTCGTAAGTTTTTTGTTACAAGATGGATTTTATTTTATATGCTAGCATCTCCGGAAAACTTCACGCATTTAGCTTCATACTTCAGAATGTACATGTCACATTATCGTTGTTATGTTTATGACCGGTTTCTTATAAATAATAGTATGCAATGGAGTCATCTTTTGGATTTTTAGATGCGTTTCCTAGCACTTTACTAGACGAGGCTACCTTTGGGTTGTTGAATGCAGTACACGGGTTTATGTGTTTGTATAAATGACTGGTTAAATATGTACTTTGATTGTACCAAGAATGTATTTTTGGCATCAAATGTTTTCTAATGCCATTTTGTTCGGCTGCAAGATGAACCGGTAGTGTAAGTGTGATGTATAGAGTTAGCTATTTTATCGCTTGTCTTAGGCTCTTCTTGGTTTTTAATTAGCTTGTTTATTCTGCTCAATGATTGACTATGAGGACTTATTTAAAAATAAACGAAGAAGAAATTTATATTATGTTGCTGATTCTTTTACTGGATCTAGGCCGATAGGAGGGCTAGGATTCACTAGGGAGATTCGCACTCGATCTTTGAAGAATAGAAACCACTGATTCTCTCGCAAAAAATGGCACGGCCCGTGTGTCATCAGTGACTCCACCTTGACGACATCGCCGACGGCGTTGACTACAATGGACGCCCGTCACAGATCCAAATCCGGTGGTTGGAAATCGCGTATTTCATCATAGGTGTTGAAGTCGCTGAAAGGTTTGCGCTTACCCGGATAGCTTTAAACTTGATAAGTCGCCTTACCGCCCGTTGGAACAATCGGCGATACGGCAAATGGAATGAATGTTTGGTCGGAACGCCGCACTTCTCCCATTATTGGGTGCTTTTATTGCTGATTCTTACCGGATCAATACAGACGATTATCATATCTTCTCGTGCTTTTATACCGGGCTTGGCTTGTTGACATTTTTACTGCGGCTTCCATCTTCCAGCCGACCGTGAAACGACCAATGGTGTCAAGCGATGTTCTCCCCTCACCTCCAAGTTATCTTGTTCTTCTTTTCACTCGTATCTAGTGGCAATCACGCAAGGAGGGCACAAGCCATGTGTTCGATTTTGGCACGATCGGTTTGATGCGCACAATCCCAAAGAACACAAAGCCAAAAGATCATTCTTCAACGGTGGTATTTTGGAATATGTGCCGGTTCTACAAGAACGATCTTGATTATTACCTACATTCAGACAACCTTAATTGTGGTCTTGGTTTTGGGATTCCTGCATCGTCATGAGCATTGCACCGTTATATTCTTGATTGGAACCATAACTTATCGATTTAGAAAAAATCATAATGAAAAACGTTCGTGTTTTAGAATGGGTAGGTGTTTTCTCGAAGCAATTAAGAATTGGCGGCTACCCTTCGCTTATAGAAGAAGAGGAAGCTTGCGGAACCTTACCTCACCGCCGTTCTCGGCAATTCAAGTTCCTCAACAAAGCTTTGATTTCATGCGATTGTACAGTGAGTGAAGTTGAAGAAGCAAGTTATTATGCTAGTTCGGATAACTTCTTTAGTTTATGGAATAGTATTTGCGCAGTTTCAGACCTTATTTACTAAGCAAGGAGTTACTATGGACAGATCTATTGGGCCAAGCTTTAAGATTCCAGTGCGTTGCTACAATCTATAATTGGCGTTACCATTATCATCTTAATTCCCATGTACGACCACATTTTGATTCCTATTGCGAGGTAATTCTTGGGAAGCCTTCGGGCATATGCTACAAAGAATCGGGCTGGATTTTCTTCTCCGCTCTATCAATGATGATTGCAGCTCTAGTGGAGATGAAACGACTTGAAACTGCTCTTGAATATGGGTTGGTGATAATCTGAGGGCAACAATTCCAATGACTATATGGTGGATGGCACCTCAATATATCTTTGTTTGGAATTGTTGTAAGAGTTTTTCTATGACGAAATGCCTAGTGATTTGAAAAGTATAGGCCTTTCATTGTACCTCGATATTCTTGGCATTGGGAGCTTCTGAGTAGCTTCCTCATCTCTATTGTAGAAAACTACAGGCGGAGATGGTAAAGATGGTTGGTTTTCGAATAACTTGAATCGAGCTCATCTTGATTACTTCTTCTGGTGCTTGCAGGGGCTTAAGTTAGTAGCATTTGTAGCTTACTTGTATTTTGCAAAATCCTACATTTATAACCGAAGATGTAGCATCTAGATCGTATACAAGGGAAACAATCATCATTTGAAATCTGAACTCGAGCACAAGGTACACAATAATTGCTAAATCGTTGTTTAGAGGACATGGAGTCCTTTTTGTACTATCATCAAGGGTGTAATATGTTGTAATTGAGTGTGTGAACTCTTTGGCTACATGAAATTTTCTGAGATAACAAAAAAAAGGATTCACTAGTTACGGTTGGAAGAAGGTGCAAAAAAGGCTGTTGAGGAGCTGGAGAAGTGTAAGGCCCCCCTCTCTCTCTGAATATTTGAAGTAAATATAAGATAGGGAGATTGATGGTTGATTCATGATTCTATCTGTTTTGTGAACTTTATTTTGTGCATATGATCCTAACGACCCCAATATTTCAGGATCCATAGAAGACATTGTTCGTAGCTAGGCTTGTGAGCAATCTTGCCTTGCCTTTCAACAATTTTAGGTCAATGTTCTATCTGTTCCTTGGGTTTAACCGACAAATATAGAGAAAACCACTAAAGCCCTAGTTGCGAACTCGTACTGATGATGTCGAAAGAGGTAAATGCTTTTTTGTTTTAAATATGTGGTTATCTTTGAGGCTAGAATGACAAGCTTACGACTTCTAGTTTTAGTTTTGACTTTTCATTGCATTTATAGACGAATTTTGATACTGCTCTTTCTTCAATTGCTACACTATTATTATCAATATGAGTGAATATGTGGATTGATGATAGTGAACTAGTAGCTGCCATAAGTGCAGGAAACAACTATGAAATAGGAAATATGATAGCTAAAGCCATGTCTAGAGTAGGAAGGAAAGGTGTGGTGACTTTTGAACAAGGAAAAGTGTTGAGAACAACTTGTATGTTGTGGAAGGCATGCACTTTGAGGCTACATCTCTCCTTATTTCGTCAGACAATGAGAAAATGACGGTTGAGAATGAAAATTGCAAGGTAATAAAATGATTATGGCGCGACGAAAGTCTTAGTTTCACCTTAATTTATTGGGAAAGTTTTCTTTCTCCTGGATTTTGACTTCCAAGTTTCATCAGTGCAGTTGCTCTTGGTTGACAAAAAGATAACAAATGCAAGAGATCGATTGGTGTTTGGAAGATGCTATAAAGGGAGGTACCCAATTTTAATAATAGCAGGACATTGAGCAGAAGGCACTTGTTACTCTGTTGTGAACAAGCTCGGAGGGGCATTAAAGATTGCAATGTTAAATGATGAGATTATGTTGGATTCTTCAT